>CM077080.1:87338739-87938739 GCA_039513925.1 Platanthera zijinensis
AGATCACTTCTCTGGAGTCAATCATCCAACCATAACCAACACCTCATCTGTAGGATCTTACAGATCTGAGTTGTAAGCCTGAACTATAAGGCTGAGTATGGGATCCTTCTATGGATCTGAGTGTAGGATCCTCTGTGGATCTGAGTGTAGGATCCTTATGTGGATCTGAAGTAGGGCCTATATGCCTGAGCTATAGGAGAGTTATTCTCTAAGGTAGGATCCTGTGGTGGATCTGAGTGTAGGGCTAACCTCCTAGCCTGAGTGTAGGACTTTGGATAAAGTTTGAGGTAGGTGATCTGTGGATCACTGAGTTGTAGGAGCATCATTTTCTCGGAGTAGTAGGGCCTTGGGCTTGAGGTAGGACTTGGAGGAGTCTTAGAGTTCTTGACGGATCTATGTTGTAAGCTCTTAGAGCTGAGATTAGAGAAGTTGTCCTTTCCTAACACATCGTTAGACAGGTGGGAGGGACATTTGATGTACCCATACCTTGGGGAACCACTATAAATACTTGTGTGTTGATTATATATTCTTGAATGCTAACATAACACTATATCACAAACCACCAAAGTTAGAAGATAGTCTAAAAAACACAAAAACCTATTCACCCCCCTCTAGGTTTTTAGCTACTCTTAAAACTAAAGACATTCAAGTTGTATTAGAGGGAGGTTGTTCAAAAAGGACTTAACAGTCTGAACAGATCTCCAAGGGTAGCTAAGGATTATCCTTATGGGTTTAGGAGAGAACCATAAGGAGTTGGGCTCCATGAAGCTTCCAATCTACAGAAAGGAGACTATTTGTATTTGGAAAAACAGGGTCAGATTGTTCATGGAAGCTTCTTATCCTAGGATCTTCATTAATGAGATGCCAATGTCCAGACACCTAAGAAGTACACTGAGATGTCGAAGGATGAGGTCATTTAGTAACCATAGACAAGATGGAACAGAACATTATTTTGAGTGTCATAGATAATTCCATATTCCAGAATCTTGTCCACTACAAGACATCCAAGGAAATGTGGGATGCCCTGATTATCTACATGGAGGGCACTGAAGATGTTAGGGATGACAGGAAATCAATATTTAATCAGGAATATGATGCTTTCAGGCAAAGCAGCAGAGATAGCATAGCTGATTGCTATGAAAAAAAATTTTAGAGTGGTCAATAAGCTGAGAACCTATGGGAGGGTCTTTAATAATTATTAGCTGAATGATAAGTTTCTAAGATCTATAACCAGAGACTGAGACACAAAGATCTATGCAATCAGAGAAGTGGGTTAGCTTGCTGAAACTCCTCCTCACACTTTGTTTGGAAAGCTGCTTCAGGTGAAATACAGCTATCTGCAAGGAAGGAGGATGAGACTACCAGCAGGCCGATACCAAGGAGAGGACAGTGGCCTTCAAGGATGAGAGCTCTAATAAGAGCAAGGAAAGTATGGCCTCACCCCCAAGGAGGGCAGCTGGTTCAGAAAGCTCTGAGTCCACCTCATCTGATAGTAGCATGTTAGATGTAGATTTTGTTTCCTTCTCTAGGAAATTACAGAAGATGATGAAGAGGAGGTAGTGGAGGAACAATCCTTCCTCCTCCTCATATTATAATAAGGATCACAACAAATCTGAGAAGAAGTTCTCCAAAGGAGACAGGTATGACTCTAAACCAAGTAAACTTATTTCTTCTAAAATTGTTTGTTATTTTGTAGCAAGTTTGGGCATGTCATTGTTGATTTCCCAGTCAAGAGAAAAGAGACAAGTGATAAGAAGCATCACCATCACAAGGGCAACAAGGAAAAGACCTTCATTGCCAAGAATGAGAAGAGCTGGAGTTAGACTGACTCAGCATCTTCTGACACTGAAGAAGAAGATAAAGCCTATATAGAGCTGTTTGTTGCTACTACTGCTGCTGAAGAAGATGAGGACTATCCAGTTGCAAGGATAGGAATCAGGGCCCATTTGTCAAACTCAGATAGTGATAATGAGGTGGATGATGATGATTGTTGATGTTATGGACTTATGGCCATGCCAGATGGTGAATATAGCCTGGATCAGACTGATCAACATGAGGTACAAATTCATTCCCTCTCCTCTAAATCTGATTATGAAACAAGTCCTAATTCTGATGCACTTTCATCCTGTGATGAAGATGGATCAGAATCTGAGGAATATGTCAATCAATTGATTGAAAAGTATAGGTAATCTTGAAATCTCTAAAGAAGAGCAAGTTGCTTGTTAAAAGACAAGCCAAGGAGATTGTCTCCCTACAGCTAGTTGCTTCCCTACAGTTTGACTCAGCACCCTTGATTGATTAAATGAAGAGGGAAGTCATCCAACTGAATAATATCTCAATCATCTAGATTGAGACCATCAACCATAAGAACAAGATCATTATAGATCTTGAAGAAACGCTCCTTAAGGAGAGAAAGTTAGTGGCTGAATTCCCAAATCCCAAAATAGTACTGTCTCTGATATACTCATTTACCTCTCAAAAGGATAAGAGAGGTTTGGGGTTCAAGTGGAATTACAGAGCTACCCATCCCAAAGGGAAAGACAAAGTTCCTATTGTGCCTCATATAACCTCTCATAAGGTAATTCTCCCATCAAATAAGTATGACCAAGATAGCATTTATGGTCAGTAGAAAAATGAGAACTCTGCTTGTAAGAATACAAGGGTATCTTACAATGGAGGGAGAAAGGACATGAGTGTGAATACACTAAAGGTTACCCATGAGGAAATTCAAATGGCTCATCATGGACCATTTTTTTTTGGTGCTCCAGCCCCCACACTCAAGGATAGGGCAGCAGCCAATTCTCAGGGTCCTCCAGCAAAAACCCTGACTAAGGGTAAGTTAGTCATCAACATCATATAACCTGCAAAGAAGACTGCTATTGTTGGACCACAGAGTATGTCAGGTTAATCTACTGTCAGACTCTCCTTCTGTCAGATTCTTGTTGAAAGGAATAAGAAGAAAGCTACTACACTACCATTCGAACAGATATCTTTGCACTCCTCAAGGGCTATTCAGAAAAAGAGATACAACATCCATGAATGTTAGTGTTATGGTAAAGTGGGACACTTTTCCATAGATTGTTGGCATAACCCTAGTGTGCCAAGGGCAAGTGAGAGTCTTCCTGTCAGGAGAGCTGTAGGTAGATATATTCAGTTTCAAGCTAACAAGAACCAATGACCAAAACCCTTTTGGGTCCTATGGTAAACTAAATTGTGGTTGCAGGATAGTCCAAGTTCTCATGCACCAATATGGAATTTGGACAGTGGATGTTCCAGGCATATGACTGAAACAAGGTGCCATCTAAAGGAGTACACTCCTGTGAAGAATGGACCTAAGGTGATCTTTGGAGGTTCATACAGAGGAGTCACCAAGGGTTATGGTATAATCACCAATGACATAGTCTCAATCTCAATAGTTACTTATGTGGAAGTGTTGCAATACAACTTGATAAGCATAAGCTAATTGTGTGATCTTGGCTATGTCATTGTCTTCCATAAGGATGAGTGTCCGATCAAAAGGTCAAGTGACCAAGAGGTCATGTTGACAGGCACTAGGAGTGGAAATATTTATTGTTTAAACTTTTTATGTTTAAGTTCTGACACTCCAGTGTGTTTAGTTGCTAACGATAAAGTCTCTTACTGTGTGCAATGGCACAAGAGACTTGCCCACTTGAACTACAAGACCATTAACCATCTCTTCGGTGAAGAGTTAGTCACAAATAGACCCAATATAAGATGCACCAAGGAGGGAATTTTCTCTGCATGTCAGAAGGGCAAGCATACCAAAGCATCCTTTAAGCGCATTGGGCCAAGGATTCTGTGAGGTGTTTTTACCTCCTATATATGGACTTGTTTGTTCCTATGCCAGTTCATAGCCTAGGTAGGAAAGTCTACACACTAGTGATAGTTGATGACTATTTCAGATATCCTTGGGTTTTCTTTATAAAGAAAAGTCTGATACCCTAGACATCTTTATGACCTTTGTTAGGCAAGTTCAGAATGAAAAAGACAATTCTGTGGTCAAAATCAAAAGTGACCATGGTACTGAATTTCAGTCTGAAGGCATGACAAAGTTCTATGAAGAACTAGGAATTTGTCCGGATTTTCTTCTCCAAGAACACCCCAGCAAAATGGGATAGCTGAGAGGAAATACATGACTCTCATAGATGCTGGAAGGACACTGCTCAGTGATACTTCTCTCGCAGAATACTTCTGGGCTGAGGTAGTGAACACTGTTTGTCATGTCTTGAATAGAGCCTCCATCAACAAGTACCATAAGAAGACTTCCTATGAGATTATGAAAGTCAGAAAACCAAATCTATCCTATCTAAGGATCTTTGGTAGTAAGTTCTTTGTGCTTAATAATAGGAAGTCCTACTTGACTAAGTTTGCTGCCAAATCCAATGAAGGGACATTTGTTGGGTACAATTACCATAGCAAAGCCTATAAAGTCTATAACTTGAAAAATCAAGTTATAGAAGAGTTTGTTAATGTATTCTTTGATGAGTCATCAATGAATAACAGTGAGTTGTCAAGCTCCACTAGATCTGCAGGTATAGAGCTGAAGATGGATACACTAGCCATCAAGGACACTTCTCCATCCACCCTAGAAGAAGGTGATGATGTGTACATTCCTGAAGAATGACAAAGTACATAGGATATGACTGAAGACCAGCAGGATCCAGCCACTGAAGTTCATGATGCTGAAGTAAGAGTGCCTCCTACACTCAAGCATTTAAGGGATCATCCCAGAAATTAGATAATAGGAGATGCTAGCCAAGGGGTTATAACTAGGAGTAGAAGCCTCAACATTTCCATGTACTCCAGCTTTCTAAATTAGGTTGAACCAAAAATGTTTGAAGATGCCAACATAGACCCATTTTGGATTGTGGTAAAATGAGAAGAACTGAATCACTTCAAGAGGTGCATTGTCTGGAAGCTGGTTCCCAAACCACAAGGACATAACACCATTGGAACCAAGTGGATATATAGGAATAAACTTGATGAAAATTGTGTTATAATCAATAATAATGCCAGATTGGTTGCCAAGGGATACATACAAGAAGAAGGTATTGACTTTGATCAGACCTTTACACCAGTGGCAAGATTGGAAGCTATAAGATTGTTCCTTGTATATGCTACATATAAAGGATTCAAGGTCTACCAAATGGATGTGAAGTCAGCTTTCCTAAATGGTGACCTAAAATAAGAGGTCTATGTTGATCAACCCTCAAGTTTTGTTAATCCTAACTCTCCTGATTTTATATTTAAGCTTAGAAAAGCTTTGTATGGGTTGAAGCAAGCCCCTAGGGCAAGGTATGAAACCCTGTCTAGCTTTCTCATTGAGAACAAATTCTCAAGTGGAAAGATAAATAAGACATTATTCCTAAGGGAAGTCAAGGGTAAGATCATCCTAGTCCAAATTTATGTGGATGCCATAATTTTTGGGTCTACTGATGATGACCTCTGCAGAAAGGTTGTTAAACTTATGCATGGGAAATTTGAGATGAGTAGTATGGGTGAACTCAATTACTTCTTAGGCCTCCAAGTAAGACAGTCTGAGAATGGATTATCCATCTCATAGTCTAAGTTCACCAAGGAGTTAATTAAAAAGTTTGGAATGGAGAGTGCCTCCACAATGAAAACTCATATGGGGTCAAATGTGTCATTAGACAAGGATGAGACTAGGAAACCTATTGATGAAACCTTGTATAGAGGAATAATTGGCTCCCTCCTATACCTTACTGTTAGTAGGCCAGACATCGTGTATGCTACTTGTGTTTATGCTAGATATCAGGCTTGCCCTAAAGAGTCTCATTATTCTTCGGCTAAAAAATTTTGATATCTAAAGGTCACACCTGATTTTTGCCTATGGTACCCTAGGAATAGTGATTTTGAACTAACTCGGTATTTAGATGCAGACTTTACAGGCTATAGAGAAGACAGGAAAAGCACCTCTGGCTCCTGTCAATTTCTAGGAAGAAGGCTTGTATCTTGGAGCAGCAAGAAGTAAACAAGTGTTGCAATATCAATAGCTGAATCAGAGTATATATCAGCTGGTAGTTCCTGTGGTCAACTATTATAGATCCAGCATCAGCTCCAGGACTACAACCTCAAGCTAAGTAGAACTCTTATGTTTTGTGATTCTACTAGTGCCATCTCTATTGCTAGGAATCTTGTATCTCATAACAGGACTAAGCATATAGAGATTAGGTATTAATTTATTAGAGAGCATGTGGATTGTAAGGACATCACCCTTGAGTTTGTCCCCACAAACAAGCAGGTGGCTGATATCTTTACTAAGCCACTAGAAGAAGTCAAGTTCAACTCCTTCAAATTTGAATTGGGTATGATGAACTTAGATTATCTTCAGTAGCTCCTCATGTATTTTAGTTATAAGTAGTACTTACCTATGCATGATAATTAAGGAATTATGGACTATGTGTCCAAGCATCGAGTGCGCTGAGTCAACATCAGGCATCGAGTGCGTCTAGTGCGTCAAGATATATTCAAGCGTCGAGAGCATCAAGTCCAGTCAACGCAATCTCCCGAGGACTTCTATTTATGACTAATCTATGGGATTAATCTCAACCATTGATATCTTCATGATCATCGCATCATGTACGCACCTATCCACATTCTCAAGTTAGAGGTAAGTATAAATAGAATGGTGTGTACAAAATACACTACTCCTCGCCCTTCTCTGCCCCCTGCGATCAAACGACAAAAGCTCAGAAAATCTACAAAAATCAACAGAAGTTCATAGTAGCAATGGCGCCAAGAGGATTATATTTCCACTTCAAGAGATCAGAGTTAGTGCGAAATGGGTTCAATGATGAAGTAGAGGAAGTTCAGCTTGTTCTCCATCTCCTACAGGTCGCTGACCTGGAACGTGTTCTTTCAGAACCAAGTCTACTATGGAAGAGGGAAGTACTCGAGTTATACTCCAACGCTATGGTCAACTCATCCTCTGCTAAAATTAGGTCTTCCATCAGTGGAAATAAGGTCAAGATTACCCCCAAATGATTAAGCAAGGTTATGCAACTTCCTAATTTCAGGTCGTCAGATGTCAAAGAAGAACTAGACCAAATTGATGTCAAATTTGCCCTGAAATGGTGCAGACTGTCAAAGTTGTAACACCTCCATTCGTCAAACAAAAGATAACAGAGGGTCTGACCGGGGCCCCATGCCATATTCCACAGATAGTCCACGGAGTTACGTATTAATATAAAAAACTAAATGAATCCTAACTCAGAGTATTCTAGTGGAAGCTTCAGGTGTTAAATTTTGAACTCAAGCAATACAAAGATCCACTATATATATATCAGGAATGTTTTACAAAAATACACAAAAGTCAATATGGCCTTACAATAGTTGCCTTTTACACAAGTATTTTCATACATCGGCATGCAAGCCGGCCACACATGAAAATACTAAAAACTCTTTGCTTGGCCTTCAAGGGCCGGAATAGCAACAAAAGTAACAACCCTCTATTTCCCGCTCAACTCTCTAGCACTTGTATAGGGATAATTCACCATATGGGCGGTAAATAAGGCAACGGTTAGCTTTTGGCTGACAAATTTATAACGACCCTGCCCCAAACCTAGGGCGGCGATATTCCTTCCCTATATGCATAACAATCATACATATTTTAGTCAAACCAAAAGTGCACTTAAGCACCATTCTCCACAGACATGGGCTCGACTGGCCACACGCCTCGTGCACTCTGGGTACATTCTTGGTGTACCGAATTTCCTAGGGTCCCACCACCGTTTAGAGGTCCGAGACTTAACGGTCTACTTTAAGCATTTCCAGTATTTCCGGCTTCAGGCCTAAGAAATTAATTATGCGCTCCAATGACGCCAATTACTTTAGGCACTCTTGTCGGACGGGCATAATGCGAGTACAGTTCAACTATTTCCCATTGCTCAAATCGCCAAGTCAACTCCGACAGTCACAGCCATCGTGGCGAACGATAAGATGCGGGTCAGCTTGCCCTTTCCCACTCGGCTCACTAGCCTTTTTGCTGGGCATAATAGGCTCTTAGCATCGCTTTCCACTTACATGTCCCCAGGACCTGAGCCGACAGTGCTCAATCATGGCACTCATGGCCAATAGCTGGGCTCTCCAGGCTCACAGCTTCTCATGCTACACACCTTGCCTCACGGACACAGAATTCGCAACAACAAAAGCTATATGAAAGCTATTGCCATCGATAGTCACTATCGCCTGGCGTTAGTGACAGAACTTTCTTCTGTCTCCAGACTCAACCACAACTAGAACATCTTTCCAGTCAAAACTCTACAGTATCTTATAGTGCCAGAAAACTGGTCTTTCACAGCAATCATAGCTCACCAAGAGCTATCGCCAGCGATACTCGCTGTCGCCCGGTGATATCCGACAGTTATGCAAACTGTGGTATTTTCTGGGTATTTTTCTGCTGAACAACTTTAGTACTTCCTGTTACTCTCATTTCGAAGGTACAACCCACAGACCCCGTAAACTACTCGTTTATACTCGGAGTCTTCTCCGGCACACAAAATAAAACATCATCAATCCAGACCAACCCGTCTGGATGGGCTTCATACAGCATGCCTATTTCGTACTGTGATTTCTAGATTCTATATACAAAACCACTCGGGATATCACGTATCAACCTATCAGAATTCTCTCAATTCTCAACCTTTTGGTGGGGGGATTCCATGCATATGCAAAAGGAGGACTTCACTTTTCTAATAAGGAAGATCGTTACCCTCAGAATTTGTTTTGGAGCAGTGAATAAGCTTTTATCCGATTGGAAAGGAACACTTCACTTTCCTCTTCGTGGATCAGGAAATGGATTTTGATTCCATCTACTGGATCTCCTTCACCAAGCTTTTCAAGCTTAGCCTCATCCTCAGCCTTCTTCTTTAGCTCTTTTCTCTCAAGAGCTTGGATGAAAAGGAGGAGAGAGTGTGAGAAGAGGAGAAATGACTTCTCTTTTCTCCACTCCTATGCTTAAGTGGTCTCTGGATTAATCCCAGCCACATGATCATTTCATAAAAAGGAAGCAAAGGCCACGAGTTCAGCTTAATAGTCAAATTTAATACTATCGCCTAGCGATATCCGCTATCGCCTGGGCGATATCATCAGTAGCCGCTTTTACCCCAGTCAACTACCGCTCTTCGGTCATCGTCCGGCCATCCAACTTGTATCCAGCCATATGTGGAAGTATCGCCCGGTAATACCCACTAACGCCACTCTGATAGCTCACTCAATGCCTCGTCGAGTACGTTGAGAGTGTCAAGTGCGTTGAGAGCGTCGAGTGTGTTGAGAGCGTCGAGTGCGTTGAGTCTACTCAATGCTTCATTGATTGCTATCACTATCGCCAGTGATACCCACTATCGCTCGGTGATAACCACTTTTATGTTCTATTTTCTCATTTTTGGGTGTTACAAACCTCCCCTCCTTACAGAAATTTCGTCACAAAATTTTATTCATCTGAAGTAAAACAGTACAAAACTATTACCACGTTACAAAAACAACTCGAGAAACTCATCTCACATGGTTTGCTCACGCTCCCATGTCAATTCTTCACGGCCACAATTGTCCTAACGGACTTTGACCATCCCGATTGTCTTGTTTCATAGCTGCCTGACCTTTATATCCTCGATTCGACTGGTCTAATCTTTTTCGTCATCCCACCATCTACCGGTACTTGACCATCAGCCACTAGTTGTGTCAGTTGTTTCAAGGCTTTCCAGAGCACCGATATGTGAAACACATCGTGCAAACCACATAGCTCTGTCGAAAGAGCTAATCGAAAGGCAGCTTCTCCAATCCGCTCAACCACTTCAAATGGACCAAGATACCTCAGACTTTACTTTTTCAAGCGTCGAATACTGGAAACTCCTTTGGATTTCTTTATCTTTAAATATACTCAAACGACCACCGCAAACTCCATATTTCGGTGCTTGGCATTGTAGTACTTTGCCAGCCTATCCTGGGCTACCAATAGCCACTCTCGTATCAAGCGTATAGTCGAATTTGCATCTTCGACATCTTTATGCTTAAACAATTTTGATTCGCCGGTTTACGCCCAAGCTAATGGAGTATGACACTTCCTACCGTATAAAGCTTCAAAGGGCGCCATCATTTGAATGCTATCTAGTATAGTGATTATTATAGGCTCGATCTTTTAGAGATGGTCCTCCCACCTCTTCCCGAAATCTAAGGCACACATCCGGAGCATATCTCCATTGTTCTATTGGTCTCTCAGTCTGACCATCCGTCTGCGTATGATTGGTCGTACTAAACTGCAGTTTCGTACCAACAACTATTGGATTAGCCTCCATCATTTGAAGTAGGTGCTTATCTCGGTCACTGACCATGCTATGGGGCACACCGTACAATCGAACTAAGTTGTCCACGTACAACTTAGCTAACTTTTCCATTGAATCATCCTTCTTGATCGGTATGAAGTGCGATACCTTTGTAAATCAGTCAATGATCACCCATACGGCATCATTTCCACTCTGTGATCTCGGCAACCTAAGCACGAAATCCATAGAGATATCATCGAACTTCAATACCGGAACTGGCAATGACTTCAGAAAACCTCCAGGCTTCTGACATTCAGCTTTTACTGAGGCACAAGTTTGGAACTTTGCCACGTAAAGAGCTAGGTCTTTCTTCAAACCCGACCACCAGAACATATTTTTAATGTCCTTGTATATCTTTGTGCTCCCTGGGTGAATTAAGTACTTCGTGAAGTGTGCTTCATACATCAATTCCTCCTGTAGCTTCCCCACATTCTGGACGCACAAACGACCGTCTTTTCTCAAAAGACCATCTTCCAAGGAGAATTGGGAATTTGACCCATCCACTACGTAACATTTCATACTCTCATCGAGTTCCGTTGCTCGCCGAACACTGCCCTCAAGATCATGTTGTACCTCCATCCAGTTCAGGCATGTATTTGCAGTAGTATTCTTATCAGCACAAGAAATATTTAAGGCCTCTAACTCCTGGATCAGATGCTCCTCATGTATCTGCAACTAAATTGCCCTTACCGTAGTCTACCGACTCAAGGCATATGCAACTACATTTCCCTCTTTGGGAGTATAGTGTATCTGGAAGGTGTAGTCCCCAAGGAACTCCATCCACCTCCGCTGCCGCATATTCAGATCCTTCTGATCTATTAAGTACTTAAGGCTCTTATGGTCCGTGAAGATGTCAACTTTCATGCCATATAAATAATGACGCCACATTTTAAGTGCAAAAATCACACACGCTAACTCCAAGTCATGGACTAGATAATTTCACTCGTGACCTTTCAACTAGCGTGAGCCATAAGCAATAACCTTTACAAACTGAAGAAGAACGCAGACTAAGCCACTCCCTGAAGCATCACTATAAATCTCATAGCCATATGTACCACATAGCGAACTCAAAATAGGCGTCGTTGTCAAATGACTCTTTAACTCCTCAAAAGCTCGCGCGCACTCAGGCATCCAAAAGAACTTCTGATCTTTCCTCGTCAACATAATGAGAGGTAAGGTTATCCGCGAAAAGTTCTTTACGAAGCGCCTGTAGTAGCCAGCAAGTCCAAGGAAACTCCTGACTTCTGCTATAGTAGACAACATAGGCCACTCCCGTATAGCAACTATCTTTGTTGGATCCATCGCAATACCTTCTCCACTAACCACATGACCAAGAAAAGCCATTGATGATAGCCAAAACTCGCACTTTTAGAACTTAGCATAGAGCTTGTTTCTCCTTAGGGTGTGCAAAACCATCCGCAAATGATTTGCATGATCTTCTTCGGACTGAGAATACACCAAAATATCGTCAATAAAGACGATCATAAATTGGTCCAAGTACTCTCTAAACATTTGATGCATTAAGTCCATTAATACTGATGATGCATTTGTTGGGTCCAATGATCCCATTGTCCCTGATTTGTAAGAAGTCAAACAAGTCAATGATATACTCCAAATATGTATTTGATGTATGTTTCAGTTCATGCATGCAGGTTAGTCAATGTCATATTGATTGGACAGTTGGTCCAAGTTATATTGACAGGTGGACTAAAAGAAGCTAATTGGGAAGGCAGTTATATTGGAGAAAATTGACTAAGTCACAGGCATCGAGTGAAACCAGTTCAATCAACGCCACATAACTAATATTACTGAGTGAAGTAAGGACAATCAAAGAAAGAAATGACTAAGTACAAAAGTGTCGACACACTTCACAACTATGTCGACACCTTTGTAGGAGAGGTGTTGAGCGATCAAGTAAGTTGTGTCGAGACAATTCACTTATCTCAACACCGTCAAGTCAGCAGCGTCGAGATAATTATGTTATCTCAACACCTTGAAGATCAAGTCAGCATTGTAGAGACAAGTCAAATATCTCGACATCTGTGTCAAGATAATATAACTGTCTCGACACAATTAAGAACTGAAATGTAGATTTAAATATGTCAATACCCAATAGACTGTAGTGTCAAGACAATTTAACTATCTCGACACAGTGAAGATTTAAAGTGGGTTCTATCAAAGACTAAGCAATGGAAGCCAAAAATATATACTAAGTCCAAAAGCATTGAGTGAATCTTGGTCACTCAACGCCATGCTAATTCTGTCAAAGCCAAAGGAAATCTGTCACAAGAAAATTGGTTAAGTCCAGAAGCATTGAGTGAAGCTTATACACTCAACGCCATGTTGTTTCAGTCAAAGCCTTGGAAGAAAGACAAGTAATTCTGTCTAAGTACAAAAGCGTTGAGTGAGGCCAGCTCACTCAACACCATATGACAGAATCGTTGAGTGTTGTCAACACACTCAATGCCATCAGACAGAACAGAATAATTCTAATTCCAAAATTGTTGAGTGTAATCAACACACTCAATGCCAAAGTTGCAGAAAGGGCTAAAGATTAAGCTAAGGCAAAAAATGTTGAGTGAAGCTTATACACTCAACGCTCTCAACGCCTAGCAGAGCTAAAAAATTGTATAAGTATAGATTAATTGAGTAATTCTTGTTCACTAAACGCACACAATGCCTGTGTACTTGTCTGAAATTTTCTAAGTTGAGAATGGCTGACGTCAGCAAAGTCAACAAAAAGTCAACAAATTTCAAAATGACAAAAGAAGAGTTGTTATCCATTATTGGCGGCGCCGTCAGTCTCATTCTGTAAAAATAAGGATATAATCAACTGATTAAGCAGCGACATGTGTCAATAATCTTGCTGAATGACGGGATTATAAATAGAGGATGAGGTCTGGATCAAATTAACTTTCTGATAGATCAATTTATTTCAAAAAAGAGGAGTGGGAGTTCGTCGTCTTCACCCGCCATTATTGCAGAAACATAAGCTTTAGTTTGCAGAATCTGAAGGTTTCTAAGATAGCTGAAGTAATCGACATCCGCTTCAACAAGTACATAGGATTTATCTGAGGAAAAGGAATCAGTCAGGCAAGTCCTAACTGAAAGTTGCTTCTCGATTCAATCTGTGCTAAATCTGAAGATCATTCTCTGAATCGAAGAAGAAGATACTTGTACCGGATTCTTACTAGATAGAAGGGAAGTAGAGAAATTGTAATCTGCCTTACAGGTTAGCTTATTAAAGATCATTTTCCCCCTTTCATCAGCAAGATCAGAATCAAGATTCCGAAGAACTTCCAGCACAAGAAGCAAATCATTGAAGATAGTCTTTCTTGTTGTTGTGGAGTAGATAGGGCTGAGATTTTCTCAGTTCAGTAAGCAATTGACTCAGAAACAAAAACTCTATAGTCAAATTTACAATCATCATTCAAATTCTGTGGATCTATTCAAGATCTGTGTTGTAAGACCTATATAATAAAGGTTGTGTGTGGATATGTAAGATCTGTGTTGTAAATCCTAAGTTATAAAGGCTGAGAGTTGGATCCAGCGTAGGATATATGTGTTAGGGATGATCTCCCAGCATGTGTTGAAGGGCATTTGTGCCTGTGTGAGGTGATCAGGTGATTACTGTATGGTTTGGATGAGTGCCTGTGCTATAAGTCTCTCTGGATACTGAGTGATCCGGTGGGTTCGTGTTGTAATCTTTGAGGAACCAAGTTATCTGAGAAGTGCCTTATTTAACATTTTGTTAGAAAGGCGGGAGGGACAGTGGATGTACCCATATACTAGGGAACCACTATAAATATCTGGTGTGCTATGTATTATTTTCTTAAAAGCTGAACTAAGCAAATACAGTAGGACATAAAATAGTAAAAGGTTTTAAAGAACTCAAAAAGACCTTAATAACCTATTCACCCCCTCTAGGTGATTAGCTATCCATGTTTTCAAAGACTATCAAGTGGTATCAGAGGCAGGTTACTCGAGAAAGGGTTAACAGTCTGAGTAGATCTCCTGGGTAGTTGTCAGAAGGTTCAGTTGGGTTCAATAGAGAATCATAAAGAGCTAGGATCCATGAAACTTCCTCTCTACAAGAAGGAGAATTTTGGTATATGGAAGTAAAGGGTCAGATTGTTCATGGAGGCATCTGATCCTAGGATTTACATAACAGTTCAGGAAGGACCCTTTATTCCTATGAAGGTATCTTTCCTTGATGCAATCATTTAGACTCCAAATAAGTTTACTGAAATGACTAAGGGTGAAGTCATTTCAGCTACTATGGATAAGAGGGCACAAAACATTATAGTTAGTGTCATAGATGACTCCACTTTTCAAAACTTTGTGCACTGCAAGACCTCAAAGGAAATGTGGGACACTTTGATAATTTACATGGAAGGTACTGAGGAAGTGAGAGACGATAGAAAGTCAATGCTCAATCAAGAGTATGAAGCTTTCAAACAGATCAGGGAGGAGACCATAGCTAACTGCTATGAAAGATATTTCAGAACTGTTAATGAGCTAAATACTTATGGCCTGGTCTTTAGCAACTATGAGCTAAATGATAAGTTCCTTAGGTCTCTTACTAGGGACTGGGATACTAAGATATGTGCCATTAGAGAAGTGGCAAAGATGGCAGATACTCCACCATCCACGCTATTTGTTAAGTTTCTATCATATGAGATGCATCTGACTACAAGGAAGGAGGAAGAGAAGACCAGCAAATTTTAGTACAAAGAATCTACTATGGACTTTAAGGCTGAAAACTCTAAGAGGATCAAGGAGAAGAATCCTTCTCCCCCAAGAAGGCCAGTAGAGTCAGAAAGTTCAGATCAAGAGACATCAGGCTGTAATATATCTGATGAAGAATTTGTTGCTTTCTTAAGGCAGTTTCTGAAGATGATGAAGAAGAAGGGGTGGAGAAGCAAACATATCTGTTCATTTTAACACAAGGAGGTCTATTACAAAACCAAGAAAAAACCCTCCATGGAGGGCAGGTATGACCCAAAACCTAGTAACATGTTTCTAATAAGGTTATCTATTTTTGTTGTAGCAAGCCAGGGCATGTTATGGCTGAATGTCCTGTGAAGAAGAAGGAGGCTGATGAGAAAAATCACCATCATAAGAAGGGAAAGAAGGAGAAGTCCTTCATTGCTAAGAAGGAGAAAAGTTGGTCTGACACATCCTCCCCAGAGTCAGATGATGAAGATGAAGCCTATATTGGGCTGATGGCTAGATTAGATGAGGAATCTTTCCAGGATCAGCCTGGACCATCTAAGGTAAACACTCCATCCAGCTCTTCATCTAAGTCTAATTATAAGACTGGTCCTAGTTCAGAAGCATCTCAATCCTGTGGTGAAGATAAGTTTGAATCAGAGGAAGATGTCAATTCAGTTATTGAAAAGTATGGTGTCTTGCTGAATGCTTACAAGAAAAGAAGGATACTAGCCAAGAAACAGGATAAGGAAATATCCTCCCTTCAACTTGTTGCATCCCAACATGCATAAATATTGGATCTGAAATTGAAGGAAATCAGTGAATTATAAACCATTTCCTTCATTCAGATAGGCACCATTGAGTGTCAGGAGAACCAAATAAGGGACCTGGAAGAATTGCTTGGAAGGGAGAGGAGGATAGTGGCAAGCTACTCCAAGACAAGTTCAGTACTGCCTTTGATAGACTCCTTCTCCTCCCAAAAGGGTAAGAAGGGGTTGGGTTTCAGGGGAAGAATAAGAGCTGCCAATCTCAAGGGAAAGGGCAAAGCATCCATGGTCACTGGATGAATGGTAGGTCCACTAGTGGGAACAAAGGTGTTCTTCACCATGGTGGAATACATAGCAGGGGGCAAGTGCCTTAAAGGCTCCTTATGAGTAAATTCAAATGGCCCGTCCTAGACTATTTGTTTTTGGTGCACCAGCCCCTTCACTCAAGGGTAAAATAGAAGAATGTTCTCAGAATATTCCAATCCACTCTAAGACCAAGGGAAAGTCTGTCAGTACACCAGACTTAGGCATCTCAGAGGCCATCAAGAGTATGCTTACTAAAAAGAAGGCAGCTGCTAGTAGGGCTCAAGATATCCCAAACACTTCCATTGCCAGACCCTCTAATAGTCAGACTGGGGCTAGGAAATAAAAGAACGGGTCTGCTACTGTACCTTCTAGACTAAGAGCTGCTGTCAACACAACCACTCAGAAAAGAAGATACAACATCCATGAGTGTTGGTGTTGTGGCAAGGTAGGCCACTTTTATATTGATTGTTGGCACAATCATAGTATACAAAGAGCTAATGTTAGCTTGCCTGTCAGAAAAGCTATAGGTAGGTATTATCAGACTAACATACACCTAGGACCCAATAAATTTTGGGGTCCTAAGGTAAAATAGAAATATTTTTTAGGTTAGTCCAAGTATCTATACCCCTTTATGGTACTTGGACAGTGGTTATTCCAGGCACATGACTGGAATAAAGAGCAATCTAAAGGAATTCATTCCAGTAAAGGATGGAACCAAGGTGATATTTGGTGGATCAGACAGAGGGGTCACCAAAGGTTATGGTAAGATTACTAATGGCTTAGTCACTTTCACCAAAGTGGCTTATGTGGAAGGGTTGCAACACAACCTTATAAGCATAAGCCAATTATGTGATCTTGGCTATGTTATATCTTTCCACAAGGATAAGTGTCATATTAGGAGATCAAGTGACCAAGAGTTCATTTTGAGTGGCACTAGGAGTGAGAATTTTTATTGTATAAATTTTCTTTGTCTAACTTCAGACAATCCCATTTGCTTAGTTGCAAATGAGAAAGCTTCACACTATGTCAAATGGCATAAGAGGCTACCTCATTTGAATTATAATACTATAGGTAAGCTCTATAGTAAAGTGTTGGTTAGGAATGGTCCTAACATGAGGTGTACTAAGGAAGGAATTTTATTTGCATGCCAAAAGGGCAAGCAGACCAAAGCTTCTTTAAAAAGCATTGAGACTAAAGATTCTGTGAGGTATTTATACCTCTTGCATATGGACTTGTTTGGTCCAATTCCAGTTCATAGTATAGGTAGGAAATTCTACACCTTTATGGTTGTTGATGACTTTTCCAGATTTTTTTGGGTTTTCTTTTTGAAGAAAAAGTCTAAAACTCCTGATGTCTTCAAGATATTTGTCAAGAAAATACAGAATGAAATGGATAGTATTGTGGTCAAAATCAGAAGTGACCATGGGACTGAATTTCAATCTGAATGCATGACAAGAATATGTTAAGAACATGGGATTCAGTATCAGTTTTCCTCTCCAAGAACACCCCAGCAAAATGCGGTTATTGAGAGGAAGAATAGGACTCTCATAGAAACCAGAAGGACTTTACTAAATGATACATCTCTCCCTGAATAATTCTGGGCTAAGGCAGTCAACACTACTTGTCATGTCCTCAACAGGGCTTCAATCACCAAAGGCCACAAAAATACTCCCTATGAGACCTGAAGGGCAGAAAACCAAACCTTTCATATCTCAAAATCTTTGGGAGCAAGTGCTTTGTGCTCAACAATGGGAAATCCTATATAACTAAGATTGCTACAAAGTCCTATAAGGGGATCTTTGTTGGGTACAACAATCATAGTAAAGCTTATAGGATCTACAACTTGACAAGTCAAGTTCTAGAGGAGTTAGTTAATGTAGTATTTGATGAGTCAAATATGATTAACAATGAGCTGTCAAGCTCTTCTTCTAGTTCTACAGGTACTGAACTAGTGTTGGATAAGCTCACCTTCAAGGAAATTGCTTCACCAATTCAAGACAAAGTTGAGGGTGTGTGTATTCCAAAGGAAGCACAAGGCACACATGAAGTGGATGAAGATATACATCATTAAGAACATGTTGATGAAGCAAGACAGCCTCCTACTATAAGACATCTGAAGGATCATCTAGGCCACCAGATTATTGGTGATGCAAGCCAAAGAGTATTGACAAGGAGCAGATGTCTCAACATAGCAATGTACTCCAGTTTCCTTTCACAAGTGAAGCCTAAAAACTTTGAAGAGGATAATAATGACATGTTCTGGATTGTAGCTATAAAAGAGGAACTGAACCAATTTAAAAGGTGTAAGGTCTGTAAGCTGGTTTGCAGACCTCAAGAACATAATATCATTGGAACCAAGTGGATCTACAAAAATAAACTTGATGAAAATGACATTATAGTTAAGAACAAAGCTAGGCTGGTAGCTCAGGAGTACAGACAAGAAGAAGGTATTGACTTTGGTCAAACCTTTGTCCCTGTAGCAAGACTAGAAGTTATTAGACTATTTCTTGCATATGCTACATACCAAGGTTTCAGAATCTACCAGATAGATGTGAAGTCAGCCTTCCTGAATGGAGACTTGAAAGAAGTAGTCTATGTTGAACATCCTCCAGGTTTTGTTTTTCCTAACCATTCTAGGTTTGTTGTTCCTAACCATTTTGGTTTTGTTTATAGACTAAGGAAAGCTCTATATAGGCTAAAGCAAGTCCTTAGAGCATGGTATGAGACATTGTCTAGCTTCCTCATTGAAAATAAATTCTCAAGGGGAAAAATAGATAAGACTCTATTCCTAAGAGAATCTAAGGGCAAGATCATCCTAGTCCAGATTTATGTTGATGACATTATCTTTGGATCTACTGATGACAACCTTTGCAGAAAGTTTGCCAAACTAATGCAAGAGAAGTTTGAGATGAGAAGCATGGGTAAACTTAAGTTCTTCTTCGGTCTCCAAGTAAGAAAAAATGACAATGGATTATCCATATCTCAGTCTAAGATTACCCGGGAGTTGATTAAAAATTTTGGGATGGAGAATGCTTCCACCATGAAAACTCCAATGAGATCAAGTATGTCTTTAGACAAAGATGAGGCTAGGAAACCTATTGATCAAACTTTATATAGAGGAATAATTGGATCTCTTTTATACCTCACTTCTAGTAGGTCAGACTTTATGTATGCTACATGTTTCTGTACTAGATATCATGCATGCCCTAAAGAGACTCATTACTCTGCTGCTAAGAGGATTTTGAGATATTTAAAGGGCAAACTAGATCTTGTCCTATTATACCCTTGGAATAGGGATTTTGAGCTAATATGCTATTCAGATGTAGACTTTGCAGGCTACAGAGAGGATAGGAAAAGTACATCAAGTTCCTGTCAGTTTCTAGGTAGAAGTCTAGTGTCCTCGAGCAGCAAGAAGCAGACTAGTATTTCTATTTCTACTGCAGAGTCAGAATATATAGCTGCAAGAAGCTACTGTGCATAATTATTGTAGATCCAGCATCAACTCAAGGACTATAACATCCAGATATGAAGAAGCTCTTTATTTTGTGATTCTACTAGTGCTATTTCTATACGTGGAAATCCTGTATCACACAGCAGGACTAAGCATATAGAGATTATGTATCACTTTATAAGAGAGCATATGTAATGTGAGGATATTAGTCTCGAGTTTGTCCCCACTGACAAGCAAGTGGCTACATCTTCACTAAGCAACTAGATGATGCAAAGTTCAGCACCTTCAAATTATAATTGGGTATGTTGAACTTAGTTTAGCTTCAGTTCTCCCTATAGTATTTTTTTGTTGCAGGTTTGTTTCTTTTTCTTGTAGTATGAAAAGATCTTTAGTGGCATAAAGATTGTGGAGACCAAAGTGTCTATAGAGAAGATGTGATAGTAGATGTTCCTATTGAGGGGGGTGGGGCAATTAAAACAACTGCAGAAGCAGGTTCAGCCTAGTGAAAAATGAAACTGACAATTGTAATAGTTGATCTCCTGCACACAGCTAGGGGAGAAGAAAATCAAAGTGTATCCATACCTCCCTAACTATTCTATAGAAGTCAAAAAGGGGGGAGAGAAGGGGTTGATTAGGTTATGTCTCAAGTGGTATCAAGGCCAAAAGGATTGATCAAGCAAGCTCAACTATGGTAGTAAGAGAGGGGGAGTAGGGATGCTTCTAAATAGGGGGAGTGGGTAACCTTTCTGTAATTATCTTATCATGGTGGTTTATTACTGCAAACATGGTGTGTACGTCATTGACTAAGAAATTGAAATGAGGTTTTGACTTCTTTAAATAGGGGGAGATTATTGGGTCCATTGATCCCAATGTCCCTAATTTATAAGAAGTCAAACAATTCAATGAAATACATAAAGTATGTATTTGATGTATGTTTTAGTTCATGCATGCAGTTTAGTCTATGTCATATTGATTGGAAGGTTAGTCCAAGTGATATTGATAAGTGGACTCAAAGAAGCTGACTGGGAAGGCAGTGATAGTGGAGAAAATTGACTAAGTCCACAGGTGTCGAGTGAAGCCAGTTAAGTCAATGCCATACAGCTAATAGTGTTGAGTGAAGTCAGGACAGTCAAAGCAAGAAATGACTAAGTACAAAAGTGTCGACACACTTCACAATTATGTCAACACCTTTGTAGGAGAAGTGTCGACAAATCAAGTCAGCTGTGTCGAGACAATTCACTTATCTCGACACCATCAAGTTAACAGTGTCAAGACCATTCAATTATCTCGACACCTTGAAGATCAAGTCAACAGTGTTGAGACTAGTCAGATATCTCGACACCTTAAAGCTTAGGACAGTAGTGTCAAGACAATACAACTGTCTCAACACAATTAAGAACTGAAGTGCAGACTTAAAGTTGTCGACACCCAAGAGACTGTAGTGTCGAGAGAATTCAACTGTCTCGATATTGTGAAGATTTAAAGTCGGTTCTGTCAAAGACTAAGCAGTGGAAGCCAGGAAAATATACTAAGTACAAAAGCGTTGAGTGAAGCTTGGTCACTCAACGCCATGCTAATTCATTCAAAGCCAAAGCAAATCTGTCACAAAAAATTGGTTAACTCCAGAAGCACTGAATGAAGCTTATACACGCAACGCCATACTATTTCAGTCAAAGCCTTGGAAGAAAGATAAGAAATTCTGTCTAAGTACAAAAGCGTTGAGTGAGGCCATCTCACTCAATGCCATATGACAGAATCGTTGAGTGTAGTCAACACACTCAACGCCATCAGGCAGAATAGAATTATTTTAAGTCCAAATTCATTGAGTGTAGTCAACACACTCAATGCCAAAGTTGCAGAAAGGGTCTAAGATTAAGCTATGGCAAAAGGCGTTGAGTGAAGCATATACACTCAACGCTCTCAACGCCTACCAGAGCTGAAAATTTTCTAAGTCAAGATTTGTTGAGTAATGCTTGTTAACTCAACGCACTCAATGTCTGTGTACTTGCCTGAAATTTTCTAAGTCCAAAATGGTTGACGTCATCAAAGTCAACAAAAAGTAAACAAAGTTAAAAATGACTAAGGAAGAGCTGTTATCCATTATTGACAGCACCGTCTGTCTCATTCTGCAAAACTAAGGATATAATCAGCCGATTAAGTAGTGACACGTGTCAATGATCTCGCTGAATGACGGGATTATAAATAGAGGATGAGGTCTGGATCAAATTAACTTTCTGATATATCAATTTATTTCAAAAAAGAGGAGCGGGAGTTCGTCATCTTCACTCGCCATTGTTGCAGAAACAAAAGCTTCAATTTGAAGAATCTAAAGGTTTTTGAGATAGCTGAAGTTATTGACATCCGCTTTAGCAAGTACAAAGGATTACTCTGAGGAAGAGGAATCAGTCATGAAAGACCTAACTGAAAGTTGCTTCTCGATTCAATCTGAGCTGAATCTGAAGATCATTCTCTAAATCAAAGGAGAAGAAGATACATGTATCGGATTCTCACTAGACAGAAGGGAAGGAAGAGGAATTGTAATCTTCCTTACAGGTTAGCTGATTAAAGATCGTTTCCCCCCCCTTTCATCAAGAAGATCAGAATCAAGATTCTGAAGAACTTCCAGCATAAGCCGCAAATCATTGAAGATAGTCTTTCTTGTTGTCGTGGAGTAGATAGGGCTGAGATTTTCTCAGTTCAGGAAGTAATTGACTCAAAGAACAAAATCTCTGGTGTCAAATTTACAATCATCATTCAAATTCTGTAGATCTGTTAAAGATCTGTGTTGTAAGGCCTAGATTATAAAGGCTATGTGTGGATTTGTGTGATCTGTGTTGTAATGCCTAAGTTATAAAGGCTGAGAGTTGGATCAAGTGTAGGATTAGTGTGTTAGGGCTGATCTCCCAGCCTGTGTTAAAGGGCATTTATTCCTGTATGAGGTGATCAGGTGATTACTGTGTGGTTGGGTAGAGTGCCTGTACTGTAAATCCCTGTGGAGACTGAGTGATTCGGTGAGATCGTATTATAATCTCTGAAGAACCAAGTTATTGGAAAAGTGCCTTGTCTAACATTCTGTTATAAAGGCAGGAGGGATAGTTGATGTACCCATATACTGGGGAACCACTATAAATATCTGGTGTGCTGTGTGTTATTTTCTTGAAAGCTAAACTAAGCAAACACAGTAAGACATACAACAATAAAAACTTTTAAAGAACTCAAAAAGACCTTAATAACCTATTCACCCCCCCCCAGTTGATTAGCTCCCCTTATTTTCAATAACTTTCAACATTTATTAGCCCAAACGATATTACAGTAACTCATAATGGCCATATCATGTACCAAACGCAGTCTTGGGAATATCATCTTACCAAATCCTCAACTGATAATATCCAGACTTTAAATCCAGCTTCGAGTAGATAGTTGATCCCATCAGCTGATCGAACAAGTCATCAATCTGTGGTATCAGTACTTGTTCTTCTCCGTCAGCTTATTCAGCTCTCGATAATCAATGCATAGACACAAGATTCCATCCTTCTTCTTCACAAAAAGAACCGGTGCGCTCTAAGGTGACATACTTGGACGTATATAGCCTTGCTCTAGCAATTCTTGCAATTGAACTACCAATTCTGCCATCTCCTTTGGTGCAACATGATACGACAAGCGGGTCATAGATTTCGCACCTGTAATGAACTCTATAGCGAAGTCAATCTCCCGCTGGGGTGGAAGCCCAGGGAAATCCTTAGGAAACATGTCTGCGTACTCCGATATAATAGGAACGTCACTCAAACTGTACTTTAGCTCAACAGCCTCCAACAGTGCGAAGAACAACTCCACGCCTTTCCAAATAGCCTTGACTACCTGGAGAGCAGACATCAGTTAATCTTGCTCGATCCTCGCATACAAGAGAATTTAGTCTCTTGATCAGTGTTCTGCCACAGTATGACTTCCTTTGAGTTACAATCTATACAGGCACACTGCTCAGAGAGCCAGTCCATGCTAAAGAATACATCAAACTCAGATATCAGTAGCACAGATGCTTCCAATTTGAAATCCTGACATCCAATCTATACCTTAAGATAGCAAGGCCTATCCACATGCATCACGCATCTGTTAGGCAACATCACCTCTACTCTATCTCTCGACATAAGAGTAGACACTCCAATCTGCGATACGAAGTCCTCAGATAAAAATAATTGAGAATCTCCTATATCAAACAGTGCTCTTGCTGGATAGTCCCGAATAATGACAAAGCATATACTTATCATGTTATACACAAGCAATTTACATGGTATAAAGTATATAAAGCATGAAAACTATATACTACTCGTACCTTTGACAAAATCAGCCTGTATGATGGCCTCTTGTTTTCCAAGATTGTACACCATTGGCTGAGCTGGAGCATATTGGGATGCAGTAGACTCCACTGTCTTTCCCTTCTCAGCATACGATGCTCCTGCCTTTTTCTCTGCTTTTGGAGGCCACTCCAATAATTTCGGGCTATATGTCCCACCTTGCCATATGTATAATATGTGGGCGGACCTCGCCCTAATGTTGCTCCAGAAGTACCAGTAGAAGGAGCCTATCCAGAGTACTTGGACTTCTTACCCCTTCTCTTGTCGTAGTCAGACTTTCCAGGATGCAGCTTTTGAACTCGGGCTTTATCACCACCAAGTCCCTCTTGCCATGCACCCTCTTCATGTTTTTCTCTAAAGAATGAGTTGTATTCACCAATACTTGGAAACCTTGGTTCATCGGACCTGAGAGTAGTAACCTCAGCTCATCTCGCAGTCCCTCGTAGAACGTATTGGTCTTACGCTCTTCGTAAGAAAAAATAGACCCCGCATAACATCCAAACCTGGTAAAATCATGGAGGTAGTCATCCACACTACCCTCGCCCTGATTAAAACGCTGGAAATCTTACTCCATAGAAATCTGCTGCGATGACGGCAGATGCTTTGCCAAGAACAGTCTCGAAAACTCCTCCATCGAGATCTCCGATAGTCGCCTGCCCGCGAAGTGGTGTAACTCCAACTCATCCCACCAAAGCTGAGCCTCTCCTTCCAATAGAAAAGTGGCCAAGATGACCTTATGTCCCTCCTCTATCTCGATCGCCGTCAATATCCTCTTGACTTGCGAAATCCAGTCCTCTGCTTGCGTTGGGGATCCTGCACCCGTAAACGTAGGAGGACTAAAGCTCATAAATTGCTTCAGTTGCCTCTCAGTCGCTCGCTTATCCACGAAAGCCTCAACAGTCACTTTGTAACACCTCCGTCACGTGAAATATAACAGAGGGTCCAGTCGGTGCCCCACGCCATATTCCACAGACAGACGGCGACATTTCTTATGAATATCAAAACCAGTACACGCATCCTAACTCAGAGCATTCTAGCAGAAGCTTTAGGAGTTATTACTGAACTCAACAATCATGAATGTACACTATATATAAACAACCATGTTTGTATATATCACCGAAATGTATCCAGAAATACACAAAAGTGTTTGGCCTTAAGGCCTTACAGTTAAACTTCACAGGTTTGGCCGGCCACACATGAAAATGGTGAAACTATTCCATTCGGCCTTCGAGGGCAAGCATAGCAGCATGGGCTTCAACTTGCTATTTCCTGCTTGGCTCTCTAACACCTGCACAGAGACAATCCACCCCGAGGGTGGCGAACATGGCAACGGTCAGCATTCAGCTGACCAATTTATAACGACCCTACCCCTTTCCCAGGGCAGTGATATTCCTTCCCTGCAGGCATAGTATTTTCACAAGCAGATATATCACAAAACGTGCACTCACGCACAGTTCAATATATCACAAAGCATGCACCGTGCACTCAGGGCACATTATTTGTGTACCCGAAAACCAGGGTCCCACCACCGTTCAGAGGTCCTAGACATAACGAAAAGTTTGAGCATTTTAGTCTTAATGGAACACAGGCCTAAGACTCTCATTATACGCTCCAACGAGACCAATAACTTAGGTCTACCAGTCAGTCAGACATAATGCGGGTACAGTTCAACCTTGCCCGTTGCTCAAATTGTCAAAATGACGCGGGTCAGCTTTCCCCTTACCCGCTCGGCACACTGTCCTTTAAGAGCTCGCAGCTCACATAATAGCCACACTATCCTCCAAGGACTGGATTCACAATCAAAAAGGGAGTTAGTGCCAGCGTTCTTCATGATCGCTTGGCGGGACCAATATAAGTTCTCATTTTGCGCCCAAACTCTGTTGTCATTATGTTCCGGTCCACTAACTCGAACTCTATTTTCATTACGGCTAGGAATATGAGAAACCCAATGGGTGAGAGGGTTTCCGTAGGAAGGATCAGCAAAAAGAATGCTAGTTGTTTTGCTTGTGGAATCCAGGGCCATTACACTAGTGAGTGTCCTACCAATCCCAAGCCCCTAGCCCTTTTAGATTCCTCGTCTGAGTCTGTCGAGCTTATGTATGAGGCGGGAAAAGAATATGAGTCGAAAGGATTGTCGAGTGATATAGAAGATGATGCTAATATGATGGTAATGATGTGTAGTTTGGCTAGTCCACGTGCGTCGGATGATTGGAATAGGACTAATATTTTTTCGTTCAATTTAAGAGTGGAGAGAAGCGGTGTAAGTTGATCATATATAGTGGAAGCTGTATGAATGTGATTTCTAAAAATGCAGTGTCCCGAATGTTATTAACCACTGAGCCGCACCCTCACCCCTATAAGTTTGCTTGGGTAAATCAGACATCAGTCGCGGTTTCGAAGCATTGTTTAGTTCACCTTACCATCAAGGCTTACTCTGAAAAGGTTTGGTGTGACGTCATCCCCATGGATGCATGTCATGTCTTACTAGGATGCCTATGGCTATATGACCATGATGTTACTCACTTAGGGCGAACTAACACATATGAGTTCAAATTTAATGGCAAGAACATTATCTTTAAGCCCACTCCGCCAAAGGATCCGTCGGTCTCTTCTAAAGACACGATTGTGCATGTAGAGAAGAAAATGTTAAGCTTGATAGGTAAGAAGGAGTTTGAGCACGATACCTTTATGGACGGTGTCATATTTGCGTTAGTATGTTTTGAGAACTTACCACTAGCACTGAAGAAACTCTTAGAAGAGTTTAAGGATGTTACCCAGATGATTTACCGTACGAGTAACCCCCAATGAGAGAAATTCAACATGAGATTGATTTCGTTCCGGGTTCCTCTTTGCCCAACCTTCCCCATTATCAACTTAACCCCTTCGCACACCTTGTATTGCAAAAATTAATTTCGGATTTGCTAAGTAAGGGGTTCATCCGTCATAGCAAGAGCCCTTTGCCATACCCTCCTAATTGGTCCCTAAAAAAGACGGTTCTTGGAGGATGTGTGTGGATTATAGGGCCATTAATAAAATAACTATCAAATACAGGTTTCCCATCCCTCGCTTGGATGACTTATTGGACATGTTAACCGGGGCCACGACTTTTTATAAGTTGGATCTTAAGAGTGGATACCATCAAATCAGGATTAGGGAGGGAGACAATTGGAAGATGGCTTTCAAGTCTAAAGTCGGACTTTATGAGTGGTTGGTGCACGGGGAAGGGCTCACTAATGGCCCGAGTACATTTTCGAGGTTGATGACTTTAATGTTCAAGCCTTTCCTAGGAAAATTCGTAGTTATATATTTTGATGATATCTTTGTCTTTAGCACCTCTCTGAATGATCATGAGTCGCAGTTGAGGATAGTACTTACCATGTTGCGAAAGGAACAATTATTTTTTAATCTAAAGAAATGATCATTCAATGTTCAATCTGTGGAGTTCCTTGGATATATTGTGAGTTCGGATGGCATACATGTTTATCCTAAGAAGGTCCAAGCCATTAAGGATTGGCCGGAACCCTCCAATATACGGGATGTTCAGAGTTTTCATGGCCTAGCAACTTTTTAACGCCGATTTATTCGAGATTTTAGTAGGATCATGGCACCGATCACGGAGTTCATGAAGAATGGTGATTTCACATGGACTAAATCGGCCGCTAGAGCGTTTGAAACAATTAAATCACGAATGTCGGAAGCTCCTCTTTTACGATTGTCTGATTTTAATAAGGTTTTTGAATTGTCCTGTGATGCGTCTGGAGTTGGTATTGGCGGTGTATTGAGTCAGGAGGGTCATCCTATAGGGTACTTTAGTGAGAAGCTCGCGGGACCGAAACAAAATTATTCTAATTATGATAGGGAGTTTTATGCGGTTATTCGGTGCCTCCAACAATGGCGACATTATTTACAGGAGTTTGTTATCCTATCCAATCACGAGGCATTGAGATTTATCAATTCATAAAATAAGGTTAGCCCTAGGCATGCCAAATGGGCCTCCTATCTTCAGGAGTACACCTTTATAATAAAACATCTTAAAGGAACTCTAAATCATGCGACATATGCTCTTAGTCGTGTCTCATTATTACTGTCTACGTTAGAAGTGAAAGTGATTGGGTTCGATAGATTTAAGGATGAGTACATTCATTTCCCGGATTTCATGGAAATCTATTTATCCATGCAAAACAACTCTCCCACTACCATTTCAGCCTATTATATTCGGACTAGTTATTTATTTAAGCATTCGAAGCAATGTATTCCTCATTCTTCACTACGCCATTTCATCGTTTGGGAGTTACATAGCGGAGGTTTGGCAGTCATTTTGGTCATGACAAGACCATTACGTTAGTGGAAGATAAGTTTCATTGGCCCTGTCTCAAATCAACGGTGAACAAAATTATAAAGAGTTGTTGTGTGTGCAAATTAGCTAAGGGTAATAAAATGAATGCGGGACTTTATACCCCTCTTTCGATTCCCTCCATCACATGGGAAGACATTATTATAGATTTCATTTTGGGTCTCCCCATCACTTTTAGACATCACGATTCCATCATGGTTGTAGTTGATCGGTTCTCCAAGATGGCTTATATATCGCTTGCAATAATACCGACGATGTGTCATATATTGTGAAATTATATTTTAAGGAAGTCATTGCACATCGGGGCATTCCCAAGACGATAGTAACAGATAGGTACGTGAAGTATACTAATTATTTTTGGAAGACCCTTTGGAGGATTATGGGCACCAAACTCTTGTTTTCTTCGGCCTACCATCCACAGATGGATGGACAAATGGAAGTGGTAAACAGAAGTTTGGGAAGTTTACTTTGTTGTCTTATGGGTGACCACAAGGGTATGTGGGATCTAATCCTTCCCCATGCTCAGTTAGCGTACAATAATTCAAAAAATAGGTCCACAGGTTTATCACCGAATGAAATCATGCATGGATATAAAGCACCAGTTCCCCTTGACTGAATTCCATTACCTCTATCTTATAAGTCAAGTCAATTTGCACAAGAATTTGCCTCTCATGTTAACAATTTACATAAGCACATTAATGAAGCGCTAACCACACAATATGCATCTTATCAATCTCATGCTAACTTACATAAGAGAGCGTCTCACTTTAAGGTTGGCGATTTAGTCTTGGTCCGTCTCATCCCTAAACGGATACCTTCAGGCACCATAAAAAAGTTGGCAAATCGGCGAGATGGTCATTTTCGAATTTTAAAGAAATTAGGATAAAATGAATATCTTTGGAGTTACCCATTGATTGGGAAATTTCCCATATTTTCAATGTTTCGAATTTAACACCATATGTTTCTCCACCACTTGAATTATCTGCCTGTCTTTTTGGTTCCACTGAGTTTTCTAATGGGTTGGGTGGTGAGATTGTACCTGGATCGCTCTCTCCTTCAGTCTCCACTGGAGGTACATTGAATGATGATGTAGAAACTTTTTCTCCTTCTTTGACTAATGCTTTTCCAAGGTTCCCCAGGACTAACTTTTTTCTAGACAGGATCCTCAAAGATGAAGTGCTCTCCTCTCCAAGTGGTGATATTCATCGCTACTTGATACGATGGCATGATCTTCCGACCTCCAATGACTCTTGGCTACCTGAATTGGAGATGGCTCTTTTGGATGATGTTATTCTGCACGGGTACATTCAGGACAACTCAATCGTGATGAGTACTTTTGAACGGGGGAGGATTGATGGAGATGGCGACCCCCAACATGCTGAAGATGATGGCGACATGCTTATGGAAGATCCTTCTCCATCTCCAACCAAAGACCTGTGGTGTCGTGGTGACCATGTGGAGCAATGCTACAACCTCTGCCCTCTACGCAAGACGGCCAATTAATATTTATTTGAATCCATTCGTTATTTTATTTGCAATTTTTTTCATGATGTTTAATTTTTTGTTTGGTTGTTGTATTTTTATTTTAAATTGGGTTGCATGTAGCCAAACCTGATTGTAAGCCTATAAAAGTCCATGGTATTAAAGGATTTAGTAGTTTTGAATGAATTGAATCTAAATTGGAAATCCCTCCTAATTGCTCTCTCTCCCTCTCTTTTCCTCTAGCCGCAAGCCTCCCTCATCATCCACTTAGGGTTCGACCAACCTCTAAGCCCCTAACCTCCTCTCCCCTTCAACACTCTCGGCCACCCTCCTACACCACCCTCTAGCCTTCTCCTCTCTCCAACCCGAGCAACCCTTTTCCCCTTCAAATCCAAAATCCAACAAGCCCTATCTCCCTTGGTGGATTCAGGCAAAGGTGCATCTCAACGTGGTTCCATGGAATCAAATCTGGTGTGAAGCAAGGAAGATAGACTAGTTTCTCTCCGTTCGACGTGAATCCAATGGATCTTGTGACGAGCAATCCAATTTTTAAATCAGAATCATCTATTCCGATTGGGGTAACGAAAACTATTGGATTGACCCCAATGTTAAAGATTTGTAAGAAGACAAACTTGTCAATGACATACACACATAGATATATTTGATGTGTGCTCAAGTTCATCCGTGCAGGTTGTCCTTGATTGAATAGGTGAACAAAAAGAGTCAGCTGGAAGTCAGGTAATTTGACTAAGGCAAAAAGCGTTGAGTGATGAAGGAGTACTCAACACTCTCAAAGCCAGAGACTGCTGAGACAGCTGAGAAGAATGTCTAAGGCAAAAGTGTTGAGACAACTGAGATAGCTAAGAAGAATGTCTCAGCATAACCGCTGAGATAGCTGAGAAGATCAACATAAATTGTTGAGAGAAATGTTGGTCCTAGCAAAACCACTGAGACAGGAGATAGTCTCAGCTGTGAAGAAGAAACCGCTGAGACAGTTGAGAAGAAACCGGTGAGACAGAAGATAGTCATAGTTATGAAGAAGAAACTGTTTAGATCGTTGAGAAGGAACCGCTGAGACAAAGACAGCAGAATTTATCTAAGTCCAGAAGAGTTGAGTGAGGCAGGCTCACTCAATGCTTCTAAAGAAGAGCTCAGTTCAGAATTCTTCGAACTGAATTCTGAGTTCGTCGAGCTAAGCTCACCTTTTGTCGAGCTCAAGTTAAAGTTTGAAGATTCTGAGTTCTTCGAGCTGTTCAGAATTCGTCGAACTGATTTCAGAATTCATCGTACCCAGATCACCTTTCGTCGAGCTCAAGTTAAAGTTTGAAGATTCTGAGTTTGTCGAGCTCAGTTCAGAATTCGTCGAACTGACTTTAGAATTCGTCAAACCTAGCTCACCTTTCATCGAGCTCAAGTTAAAGTTTGAAGATTCTGAGTTAGTCGAGCTCAGTTCAGAATTCATCGAACTGATTTCAAAATTCATCAAACCCAGCTCACCATTCGTCGAGCGCAGTCAGAGTATTTCATGTCATTGCTGGAAAGCTATAGCAATGCCGGAAAGTATTGTTTGTCCTCTTCTAAGAGAGGTGGCGCTCACCATCCTTGGCAGGGCCCACATTCAATTGTGACGTTGATTCAAATCAATAGATATAAAAGGAAAAGAAGAAAATAGGATTAGGGTTAACAAACACAGAAACGAAAAAGAAAACAAAAAGAGAGGCGGATGGACTTCATCTTCTCCGACGAGCTTGAAAGCCAAGTCCAGCAGAGCTAGCTAGAAAGACAGAGAAAGATAGTTGAAGCTTTTTCCAGTTCAACAAGTTTGTTCTTTCCAGAACAAGGTAGCAGATTCATCTAATCAACAAGGATAGATAGTTGTGTGAAGGGTCGTCAGCCTTCAACATCAAATAGTTGTTCTTCAGTGTAGCAGAAAAGGAGCTAGCTATAGAAGATGTCTAACTCCTTCTACAGCAAGATGGATGGACTGATATCTGCTCAGTACAGCAAGGTAGACTCTGATATTTATCTCAGTGTCAAGTTTTTTTTTATTTCAACTTCTTGATTAATTTCCTGTAGGATTCAGCTTGCCTGAATCTGAGCTATGGGGCACTTTGTGCCTGAGTTGTAGGTGACTAATTAGTCACTTAGGTAGGTGCCCTACTGGGGTACTGAGGTAGGATCCAAGTGTGGATCTGAGTGTAGGGTTGTCCTCCCAGCCTGAGTAGTAGGTCCTAGTGTCTGAGGTAGGTGACTGTTGAGTCACTGAGCTGTAGGTGACAAGTGTGTCACTGAGTTGTAGTCCTTGGAGGAAGCTGGGCTGTAGGTGCCTTGAAGGGCACTAAGGTAGGTACCTGGAAAGGTACTGAGCTATAGGAGTGCCGCAACACTCTGAGAGTAGGTCCTTATTCCTGAAGTTATAGGGTGGAGAAGCCTGAGTTGTAGGCCTTGGAGATAAGGCTGTGGTAGGTGGTTTATGGACCACTGAGCTGTAGGAGCACTGCAGGGCTCTGAGGTAGGAACCTTTGTGGTTATGGGTTCTGAAGAGAACCTGAGTGTAAGGCTGAGGTCCTGAAGCTCATGCTCTGAGTAGCATTTTGGAGGAGTTTGTGTCTTGTCTAACATAGGTTAGAAAGGTGGGAGGGAAAGTGGATGTACCTAATTGGGGAACCACTATAAATCACTGTGTGCTTGCTGTGTGTTGGTTTTTCTGTTTTATTGTAGGTGCTAAGGACAAGCTCTAGATCACCTTAGGAAGAAAGCAAAAGAAAACATAAAGGTTAATAAGGAAATAACAAAAGGACTCAAGAATTTTAATAGACCTATTCACCCCCCCCCCCCCTCTAGGTGACTAGCTAACCTTGAAGTAATAACTTTCAAGTGGTATCAGAGGGAGGTTACTCAAAAAGGATTTAACAATCTGAGTATACCTCAAAGGTTAGCTATAAGACATATGTATGGGGTCTGGTGTAAACTATAAGGAGCTGGGGGCCATGAATCTTCCAATCTATAGAAATAAAGGCTTTGGCCTCTAGAAGGAAAGAATCAGGTTATTCATGGAAGCTGTTGACCCTAGGATATACATCACAGTCAAAGAAGGACCCTTCATCCCTATAAAGACCTCAGTTCTAGATGCCAACATCCAGACACCAAAATCTTATGATGAAATGAACAAAGATGAGCTCCTACTTGCCTCTATGGACAAAAGATCTCAAAACATTATTGCTCGTGTAATAGATGATTCAACCTTCCAAAATCTGGTGCACTGCAAGACCTCCAAGAAGATGTGTGACACCCTAGTTGTGTTCATGGAGGGTTCAGAGGAGGTGAGGGATGACAGAAAATCTACGCTCAACCAGGAGTATAAGGCCTTCAAATAAGTAAAATATGATGGCATTGCTGAGAGCTTTGAGAGATTCTTCAGAATAGTGAATGAAATGAGAACATATGGAAGGTCTTCAGCACCTATGAGCTGAATGACAAATTTCTCTAGTCTCTAACAAAGGATTGGGACACAAAGATTTGTGTTATTAGGGAAATAGCCAAGTTAGCTGACACTCCTCCTCCAACCCTGTATGGAAAGCTACTGTCATATGAGATGCAGCTTACTGCAAGAAAGGAAGAGTAGAAGAGCAGTAAATCACAGGCCATGGAGAAGTTTGTGGCCTTCAAGGTTGATGCCCCAACAAGGAGAAGAAGAAAGAACTCTTCACCCAGGAGAATTGCTGAGTAAGACTCTGAGAGCTCAAAGACCAGTATCTCAGACATCCATATGTCTGATGAGGACTTTGCTGCCTTCTCCAGGTAGTTCCAGAAATTCATGAAGAAGGAGCATATGAAGAACAACAGGCCTTCCTCTTCCTCACAGCACAGAAGGAATTCCTCTAAGGAGGACAGGTATGCTCCTAACTCTAATAAACAAACGTCCTCTCATTTTATTTGTTTCTGCTGCAGCAAACCTGAGCATATAGTTGTTGACTGTCCAGTGAAGAGGAATGAAGGAGTGAAGAAGCGCCATAGGTGGAAGAATAAAGAGAAGTCCCTTGTGGCCAAGAAGGAAAAGACCTGGCCTGACTGTTCCTCTGGGTCAGACAGTGAAGAAGAAGAAGCCTACATTAGGCTAATGGTTGTTGCTGAAGAAGAACTTAAAGAATATCCTTCTGCTAGGATAGGGATCAGGGCCCCTCTATCACATTCAGAAAGTGACTCAGAGGTGGATGAAGATGAAGAAAAAGTTGTTCAACGCCATGGATTGATGGCAATGACAGATGAAGAAAGCATCCAGGATCAGCCTGGATAAGCTCAGGTAAATTCCAAATCTCTGGCTTATACTTCAAGTCATGAGGCTAGCTCAGATTTTGAAGCTCAATCATCAAGAGATGAAGGGGATTCAGATTCTGAGGATGATGTCAATTCTATAATTGACAAGTATGGAGAACTTCTTGAAGCATTCAATAAGTGCATGCTCCTTGCCAAGAGACAGACGAAAGAGCTTCTCAGTCTTATGAGCAAGTGTGAGGGCCAAGAAAAGGATCACAATGATATGGTTGCATAATCATCCAAGCTTAAGGGGATCATTGAAATGCAGTCTGTGGTAAGAGTCTTAAATGAGAAACTTATCCAGAAACTAAAAGATGATCTCCTAAATGAGAAATTGCGGGTGGCCAAGTTTTCTAAGCCAAACACTATGCTTCCCTTAATTGACACCCTCTTTACCTAAGAGGGTAAGAAAGGGTTAGGATTTAAGGTACCTGCTAGACTTCCCAATCCAAAAGGAAATGGAAAGGGGAAGGCACCAACTATGCCTATAGACTCATTGCCTCCAGTTTCTTTTCAGAAAGTCTTGTTGCCTTCTAATAGGTATGACCATGAAAGTTGTTATGGTCACTGGGAGAATGACAGATCCACTGGTATGGACAAATGTGCCCATAGCTAAGGTGGAAGATACAGCCATGTGAGAGCCTTCAAGGCTTCCCATGAGGAGATTAAAATGGCCCATCCTGGACCATTTATTTTTTGTGCCCTAGCCCCAAAACTTAGGGATAATGCTGCTGCAGAAATTTGAATCATCCAGCAAAAGTAGTGACTCAAGGTGAGTCTTCTAGCAAGGCTAGAATGGCAGTTTTTGAATCCATTAGATGCATGTTAGCTAAAAAGAGACATGCAGCTGGTGGGTCTCAAAAAAGACCAAAACAGTCAGCTGAAAGACTTACCTTCAGTCAAATGGCTGCTGAAAGAAATCAGAGATATACAACAGCACATTTTCCCACTGTTCAAGGAGCAGTCCAGCCAAATGCTGCTCCTAAACAAAAAAGGAGATATAATGTCCATAAGTGTTGGTGCTGTGGCATAGTTGGCCACTATACTGTAGATTATTGGCACAATCCTTAAGTGTCCAGAGGTAGCCAACTTGTCAAGAATACTGCAGGAAGGAAAGCTTATTTTCAGGCTAATATGAACCTAGGACCCAATAGAAATTGGGGTCCTAAGGTGAGATAAGTTATATTTTTCAAGTTAGTTCAAGTACCAATTCCCCTAAATGGTACTTGGACAGTGGATGTTCCAGGAACATGACTAGAACAAAGGAATTGTTGAAGGAGTTCACTCTAGTAAAGAATGGACCTAAGGTCATCTTTGGAGGCTCTGACAAGGGAATAACCAGAGGTTATGGTAAGATCTCAAATGGCATAATCACAAACACAAAGGTAGCTTATGTGGAGGGGTGACAACACAACCTCATAAGCATAAGTCAACTATGTGAACTTGGTTATGACATTTCCTCCACAAGGATAAGTGTCACATCAAGAGGTTAATTGACCAAAGTGTCATCTTAACAGGCACTAGGAGTGGGAATGTTTATTGTTTAAACTTTTCTTGCTTAGATAGTAGTTTCCCTATATGCCTAGTTGTAAATGACAGTTTCATATTGTGTCAAATGGCACAAGAGACTTGTTCATTTGAATTATAATACCATTGGTCAGCTCTTCAGTGATGAGCTAGTTATGAATGGTCCAAAAATAAAATGCTCTTAGGAGGGTATCTGTGCTTCTTGCCAAAAGGGTAAGCAGACTAAGACCTCTTTCAAGAGCATTGAGACCAAGGACTCAGTGATATGCTTATATCTCCTACATATGGACTTGTTTGGTCTTATGCTTGTTCACAGTCTAGGTAGGAAGGTCTACACCCTTGTGGTGGTTGATGACTATTCCAGGTTTGCTTGGGTATTCTTCCTTAGAAGAAATGATGAAACCCTTGATGTCTTCATGAATTTTGTCAGGCAGATTCAGAATGAACTTGCAAGTTCAGTAGTCAAAATATAAAGTTACCATGGAACTGAATTTCAATCTGCTGCCATGACAACATTCTATGAAGAGCAAGGGATTTATCAATAATTCTACTCTCCAAGAACATCCCATCAAAATGGGTTAGCTGAGAGGAAAAATAGGACTCTCATAGAAGCTGGGAGAACATTATTGAGTGATACTTCTCTCCCTGAATATTTATAGGCTGAGGCAGTTAATACTGCATATCATGTTCTCAAAAGGGCTTCTATCACCAAATGCCATAAGAAGACTCCCTATGGGATTTTGAAGGGTCGAAAACCAAACATATCCTATTTAAGGATCTTTGGTTGCAAGTGTTTCATCTTGAATAATGGTAAGTCAAAAGTGACTAAGTTTGCTATTAAATCCCATAATGGGATCTTTGTTGGGTACAATAATAATAGTAAGGCATATAGAGTCAATAACTTGACAAGTCAAGTTGTAGAAGAATCTATCCATGTAGTGTTTGATGAGTCAAGCAAGATTGACAGAGTGCTGTCAAGCTCTTTGCCTAGTTCTGCAGGTACAGAAGACATGATGGAAAAACTCTCCATCAAAGATAAAGACCCAGCTGTACAAGAAAAATATGGAGAGGGATGTGAAAGTGCAGGATAAGATCACTCCTAACTCTAGAGGGGGGTGAATAGAGTTATTTAAAATAATTTTCCAAATAAAAACTTGTGTGTAGAGAAAATTTGTATTTACTTAGTGTATAGTGCTATAGTAAATAATCAGAGTAAAAAGGAAATTCACAGCACAAAGCAAAACACAAAAAGACAAGCAATCCAGACGACACAAGGAGCTATAGTGGTTCCCCAAATCTGGGTACATCCACTCTTCTATCACCCTTGATAGGAATCCACTCCAAGATGAGTTGATCAGGTGTCTTGAGCACCAGAGAGTTTTTGATCAGGTTCTCACAAACCAACAGTGTTGATTTTGACCAGGTTTCAGCAAAACCAAAAGTAACTTTTGAAGGGAGTTAAAACCCTGTACAGAAAGAAAAAGAAAAAGAGATGATATTGTCTTCTCTATTCAACAAGCAAAGAGAAGCAGAAGTGGATCTGAAGTTGTTGTCAAAGCTCCCCCTGAGATCAAGATGAGGTTCAGGAAGGAGAGCTCTGCACAAGGGTGACAGGTCTTCAAAGATCTGATTTGCTCCAGCAAAGGATGATCTAAGAGAGTTGGATGGAGGTGTCTGAAGCAATCAGATTTTCTGTGAGTTAGCTTTTCAACACAATGTCACAGAGAGCAAAGAGATCTGAAGTCTTGTATTGTTATTCTCCTTTCTGTTCTGTGTATTCTCTGTGTCTACTTGTAGAATTAAAAGAAAATGAATTATATACTTGAGTCTTCTTCTTCCTTTACTTTGATAGCCGTTGGAAGACAGCATTAATTGCTTTCCTTAACTGTCCATGCCTCAAAGGAAATGACAGGCAGACATTCCTTAGAAAATTCCTTGAGCCATGCACCAGATATGCTGTAACGGCCAATAAATCTTCAGCATTAATTGTCTGTCAGAAGGAATTTGAATTCCTATCCAAAACTGACGGCGGTCTGAAAAGCGTCGAGCTCACAATAAAACGTCGATCTGAGCACGACACACGTCGGCCAGAGAGGGTTTTCTGTAAGCAGAACTGGGTTCGACGGAACGTCGAGCTGAGGTCGACTCTACGTCGAGCTGAGGTCGACTCTGCGTCGAGCTGAGGTCGACTCTGCGTCGAGCACAGGTCGACTCTGCGTCGAGCTGAGATCGACTATGCGTCGAGCTGAAGACTACTCTAACTAGCCTATGTGACCTTTATAACAACATGGAGGTCACAGCACACAATCCCTATAGAAATATAGTCATCCTGGTCCAAATAGTAATAGGGTGTTCCAACAATCTCCCCCTATTTGGATTAGGATTACTATTTACATGAATTTTAGGGATTCAAAGAAGGAAATAAAGCATATACAACACAGTATAATACAACCAGACATGACAGAATAATAAGCAGCATATATAAAACACTATATAGCAGCAGAATTGTTCAAATGTCCTGAGTCCAGTATATAGAAAGTGTTAGAATACCTTACTTTACTTGTCCTTTGATGCTTTGTCTTGATCACTCTTTTTGAAGATGATTTCTCTGTTTGGATTGGAAGCTTCCTTTTTGGATCTGTAGTCATCAGCTGCACCTAAAGACTTTTGATCTCTAGCACTGGGTGGTACAGCTGCAGGGTGGAGTTCCATGTATCTGTCTGAATCAAAAAATTTCTTTGAGCTATACTTTTCCAATTCCTCTCTTCTTTGTTCTGACATAGTACTGATATGAGAGGTGTCCAGTCCTCTTTCTCTGGCTTTGCTAATTTCATTTAGAGCAGTCATTTCTGTCATCCTAGCTTTCCAGTAAGCAGGAGTTTTGGTAGGATCTTCAAAGGGTACTGCAGGTTCAAATTTGTTAGAGGATGTTTCTTGAGAAGATCTTGGGGTGAGGTCAACTCTAGGCCTGTAAGGATAGGGCCCAGAGGTTGGATCAATGGCTCCTCCCCTTTGATAAGGTTGAGAGCCTGATCTTCCTCTGGACTGCCTGCCTCTATAATTTCCTCTTTGTTGACCTCCCCTTTGCTGGCTGCCTCCTTGATGTCTTCTGGCTTGATAAGTCTTTCCATGTAGAGCTGAAGGTGCTGAAGAGGAAGATAGACCAGTACCTGCACCTGCATCTGGAGGAGGTGGAGGTGGAGGCTGATGGACTGGTTTAGATGGTCCCTCATTAAATTTTCTCTTCTGTTTCATAGCTTTTCTCTGATTCTGAGAGTACTGCATCCATGGTTCTGTGATTTCACAATTATATTTAATGTAATAGGGAATGTCATGATCTGTAGCTCTGGCAGGAGGTACTCTTTTCATGGCTTTTGATCTGGCTTTCCTCTTCCTTGCAATAGTTGCAGAGGAGTCATCAGAATCTGTAGCAAACTCATCTTCAGAACTTTGTGATTCTTCATATGGATCTATATACTTCATTTTGGAGATGGGAAAGCTGATGGAGGCTGGAGCTGCTGAGGAGGAGGCTGAGGGAAGCTCTGCTGTCAGTGGGGAGGAGGAAGCAACCACTGCAGGAGAGGGCACAGCCTCAGGAGCCATAGAGGCTGAAGAGGCTGGTTCCTGAAGGGCTTGCGAGATATGGGCCTCTGCAGCATCAGGTGTCTTAATCACTTCACCTGAAGTCTCAATAGGAGCTAACACATCAATTTCAACACTAGCAGGAGCCACTGCTACCACTGCTATATCAGAAGTCAAGGCCTTCTGAAAAGGGACAATAGCCCTGGACAGATCTTCTTGAAGCTGGGCTGGAGGGGAGGAGCTCTGAACAGAAGCTGGAGGAGGTGCCTCAGATACTATTTGATCTTCTGTAACAGACACTGTCTCTGAACAAGCAACTGATACTGTCTCTGAATAAGTCTGAGCAATCTGAACTGAAGAAGGAGGCAGCTCTACTTCTGCTAACATCTCCCCCTGCCTAGAATCAGTGGTAGCTGACTCTAGGCCCCCAGAAGAAGGGCATGCCAACAGAGAGGAAAGGGAGGAGACAGAGGCAGAAAGATTTCTCAAGGAAAGAATGAGAGGAGCCAACTTGGCATCCAGGAGGGAGGAGAGCCTTGGAGACAGAAGGTCAAAAATTTGATTGGCTAGGGGGAGGAGAGCTACTTGCTCAAGGGGAACTTGAGTAGAGGTAGAGGGAGTAGCAGAAACTGAGAATGTAGAGGAGGTGGAGGGTGGTGTAGACAGAGGAGGTGTAACTGGTTCCTGAATGGAGGAGAAGAGTAAGTCTGAAAAAGTAGAGGGATGGAGGAAGTCATGATGAGAGGAGGTAGAGGCATCCATGAAGGAGTCTTCATGCATGTCAAAAGAAAATAGATCCTCATGAGGGGTGGAATCCAAGTTTATGGGCAGGAAAGTAGTGTGAGGTGGAAGGGAGGAGGCAATGGTAGATATGGAGGAGGGGAGAGTTTGAGTGGATGAGATAATTATGGTTGAGGGGATGAAGGTGGATGGAAGGGTGAGAGAGGGGGCTGGCATGATCCCTACTTCTGGACCAGTGGACTGAGGGTGAGAGACCTCGACAGTCCTGGTGTCTGCAGAAGATTTCATTGCTGCAGCAGCCCTGGGATTCACAATTCTCCTATCCCATTTACCAATAAGAGCACATGTGAGCCTCTTGGAAGCATTGATGTGCTTCTTTGAGGACACAAGCAGTTGGGGGCAGCAATGGTTGAGAATCAACCCAAGAACTCTTCCAAAATGGACAGAGTTTTTATCCAACTTTTTCTTAAGCATTTCAAACACAATTAATCCCCAGTTGGGATGTTTCTTATCCATTAGTGCAGCCATGAGGCAAAACTGATGCCTTGTTATTGCATCATGTGCAGTCCTCTTTGCACAGATCACTTTTCCAGTTATATCTGCTAATAACCTATACTCAATTGCTAGGTTAATTTTAAGAAGTTTAGAGGGGTTACCAGCAGTATGCCCCATCCTGTCCAGCATCACAGTATACTCTTCCACTGATAGTTCTATGTCATCATCTCCAGCAGCAAAGTTGAAAGCATCTGTAATGACTTGAGGTGAGATGGCTACCTCATTTCCTGAAATCTTCCCAGTCAAAGAGTTGTTATCTGAAACGATTGCTGTAAGACACCATTCTTTAATTTCTGATTCTGGAAGGGGTATCCTGGTAGACATGAAGTGGACTAGGTGCTGCTCCTTGAAAAGATTCAGTATATCCAGAAGGTGTTGTGGAGATCCATCAAAAGAATCGAAGTCAATGTCGAAACCAGAGTCGAACTTCATTGCCGCCAGAGCTCCTGCTGTGATTGCCATTGTCCTGCAAAAGAAAGAATACCTTCCAAGATCAAAAGTATAGTATTTGGAGGGAGAAAGCTTGAGCAGAGAAATATGAATGCGCAACTGCGAGCGACGGAGAAAAAATGATTTTATACTTAGGGTTCGACGTAGAAAAGGAAAGAACGTCGAGCTCAGTTCGACGCTCTAGGGCTCTAGGAGAACTGAAACGACTCAACAGCGTCCAGCTTAGGTCGACGTTCGACGCTTTGGCTGAAGCTATACGTCGAGCTCAGGTCGACGTTGAACGAAGACGTCGACCGGGGAGAGAGAAACTCAAGAAGCCAGGGAGCTGTGAACTCAGTTCGACGCTAGAAGCTGAGTTCGACGTTCGACGCTTTTGAGGGCGACGGACCGTCGATCTCCGTTCGACGCAGCGTCGAGCTTAGTTCAGAGCTCAGAACAACCACTCAGACAGGAAATTTTGAAATGAAATTTTTCCTATTCCTGTTTGTTATGGGTTTCAAAATCTTGGAGTTTTATTTTAAGCTGTCTCCATCTAGCATTCCCAACTGATTGAGGAAAAAGAAGTGCTTCTTTTCATCCAAGGGTTTGGTGAAAATATCTCCTCTCTGTAATTCAGTGGAAATGTATTCTAGTGCAATTTTCTTCTTTTCTACATTATCCCTTAAGAAGTGATGTCTGATCTCTTTGTGCTTAGTCCTACTATGGAGAACTGGATTTTGAGCAATAGATATTGCACTGGTATTATTACAAAAGATTTTAGACATCTCTAAGTTGTAGCCATAGTCTAGGAGCTGGTTTTGAATCCACAAAATCTGTGAGCAACAACTGCCTGCAGCCATATATTCAGCTTCAGCAGTTGATGTGGACACAGAGGTTTGTTTCTTACAGAACCAGGAGACAAGTCTATCACCAAGGAATTGACAAGTTCCACTGGTGCTTTTCCTGTCTACTCTACATCAAGTATAATCAGAATCTGAAAATCCAGTTAGATCAAATCCTGAGTCATGTGAATACCAGAGACCTAGATTAGGACAACTCTTTACATACCTAAGAATCCTCTTAACTAATGTGAGGTGGGACTCTCTAGGGCTTACTTGGAATCTAGCACAAATGCATGTAGCAAATATTATATCTGGTCTAGTAGCTGTTAGATAAAGTAATGAGCCAATGATTGCTCTATAGTTTGTCTGATCAACTGGTTTTCCAGATTCATCAGCATCTAAAACAGCATTTGTAGGCATAGGTGTTTTCATGGAGGATGCTTCAGACATTCCAAATTTCTTAACCAGTTCTCTTGCATACTTGGTCTGAGAAATGAAAATGCCATCCACATGTTGTTTAACTTGCAATCCAAGAAAGAAAGCAAGCTCACCCATGCTACTCATTTCAAACTTTGAATGCATAAGTTGTGAGAACTTTTTGCATAAGTTTGAATCAGTAGACCCAAATATGATGTCGTCTACATAAACTTGTACTAGTAGGGTGTGGGACCTATGGGTTCTAACAAAAAGAGTTTGGTCTACACTACCCCTTTTAAAATCATTTTCCAACAAAAAACAAGCTAAGGTCTCATACCATGCTCTAGGAGCTTGCTTGAGACCATATAAAGCTTTATGCAGTTTGAATACATGATCAGGAAAAGTTGGAGAGATAAAACCTGGAGGTTGCTTTACATAGACTTCTTCCTTGATGTCTCCATTGAGGAATGCACTCTTGACATCCATCTGATATACTTTGAATCTCTTGTGAGCTACATATGCAAGGAAGATTCTTATGGCCTCCAACCTTGCAACTGGTGCAAAGGTTTGGTCATAATCAATTCCTTCTTCTTGGCAATATCCTTTTGCAACAAGTCTTGCCTTGTTTCTCACAATTATTCCTTGATCATCCAATTTGTTCCTGAATACCCATTTTGTTCCAACAATTTGCTGGTTCCTTGGTCTTGGTACTAATTCCCAAACTTTATTCCTCTCAAATTGATTCAACTCTTCTTGCATTGCAATGATCCAGTTTGGATCTTGCTCTGCATCTTGTATGGTTTGAGGCTCAATTTGAGAAAGAAAGCAGGTGTGCATGATATTTTGATTGACTTGATTCCTTGTTTGCACACCCACTGAGATATCCCCAATTACTTGTGAGATTGGGTGATCTCTTGTTGTTGCTAGATCAACAAGGGGTGTTGATGATGCACCAACCTGTGTTGTTGTTTCCTCTTGTGGAACAACAACTGGTTCTTCACTCTATTGGCCCTTTGAACTTTCCAGAACTTGAAATTCCTCTTCATTGTCACTAAGTTCAGTGACTTGTTGAATTGGTGAAGGTGATGACCCTTTGTCTGTGATGGTAAGCTGCTTCAGATTTTCTGAAATTGATTGTTCCTGCAAATTGCTTATGGTAGAAGTCTCCTTCTCCTTATAAAACATGTTAGTTTCATCAAATGTAACATGCATGGATTCTTCAATTTTATTTGTGCACTTGTTAAAAACCCTATAAGCCTTGCTAGTCAAGGAGTACCCCAGAAACACTCCTTCATCAGCTTTGGCTTCAAATTTAGCTAGGTATTTCTTGTCATTATTGTGAATGAAACAAATGCAACCAAAAATTTTGAAGTAGTTTACTTTAGGTTTCTTCCCTTTGAGTAACTCATAGGGAGTCTTACCCTTTAGCTTATGTATCAGGCTTCTATTCAGAACATAGTTGGAGGTGTTCACAGCCTCTGCCCAAAAGGTTAGAGGAAGGTGAGCATCTGTCAACAATGTTGTGGCAGATTCAATAAGGGTTCTGTTTTTCCTTTCAACTACCCCATTTTGTTGAGGAGTTCTGGGAGCTGAGAAAGTATGCCTGATACCTTCATTCTGGCAGAACTCTAGCATAAGAAGAGAATCAAACTCTGTCCCATGATCACTTCTGATCAGGGCAATGTGAGTATTGAACTCAATCTGTATGCCTTTGAGAAAATCTGTCAAAATCTTGAAGTTATCAGACTTCTTCCTCAGAAAGAACACCCAAGTGAATCTTGAGAAGTCATCTACAATTACTAAAGCATAAGATTTCCCTCCTAGGCTTTGTACATTAATTGGTCCAAAAAGGTCCATGTGCAGTAAGTACAAAATTCTAGGTGAGTCACTCTTATTAAGTGACTTGAAACTGTTTTTAGTTTGCTTGCCTAACTGACAGGCCTTGCAAAGTCCTTCCTTTTTATAGGGACCAGAAGGTAGTCCTCTAACAAGGTTGTCTTGGGATAACTTAGCAATGGTTCTAAGGTTCACATGACCTAGTCTTTTATGCCACAAGATGTTTGGTTTTGAAATGGAGTTAAACAGGCAAATATCTACTACAGGTGAATGAAAATCCACTAAGTAAATGTTACCTCTTCTGTTACCTGTCAACACAGTTGTGTTGTCCACAGACTTGACTTTGCATATGGCTTTGTTGAAGGTTACTTGATATCCTTCATCACACAATTGACTGATACTTATCAAGTTGTGCTTGAGTCCTTCAACATATGCCACCTTCTTGAATGTGACTGGGCCAATTTTGACTGCACCATATCCTTTTGTAGTTCCAAAGCTTGAGTCTCCAAAAATTACTTTGGGTCCAAGCTTGGCTTTGAAGGAAGTGAAGTTGTCCTTGTCCCCTGTCATGTGCTTTGAGCACCCACTATCCAGATACCATTGATGGTTTGATGCTGGATAGGTCTTCACCTGCACAAAAACAGCTTATTTGTTTTTGACCCAGTTAACCTTGGGCCTAGGTTGATATCCCTTAAATTCTGAAATGAAAGACATCTCAGGTTGACTCTTATAGCCTACAGGATGATATCTCCTAGGAGGTATTATCCATTCAGCATAAGGGTTAAAGTAATGAGATGTGGAGCTAGAATTGAAATTTGAATTAACCCTTGAGAACTGGGTTTTGCTCTGAACTCGGCTCGACGCACGTCGAGCTTCGGTCGACGGACTCAAGTGAGTGCGTCGAGCTCCGTTCGACGGCAAGGTCTTGCTTTGTTCAGAGGGTAGAAGGCGTCGACCTGAGTTCGACGTTTTCTTGCGATTACGTCGAGCTCTGGTCGACGTCCGTCGAGCTTCGTTCGACGCTTCTTGTCCAGTTTCCTGGGTTAAGTCAGCATTCTTCCTAGCCACTATCAAGACTCCTTTACCTTTCTCACTGGTAAATTTGATTGGAGTTGTCAGCATTATGGGTTGGCTGGATGAAGCACCCAAGCCCAGTGAACCATTCAATCTTGAGTTCACTGTACTTGTGATGTCCATCAATTTGATACTTCTCCCATTAAGGGTTTCTTCAAATTGTTTGGCCTTAGATAGCTCACTTTTCAGTGAAGCTATCTCCTCCCCACACTGCTTCAACTCTTCTAAGAGTCTAAGATTATCTGAGTTAATGGATTTGCATTCAATTAATTGTTCATTTAGAGTTTTAATCAGCTTTTGAGACTCAATCAATTCAATGCACATAGATTTAAACTCAGATTTGAAATCATCAGAAGTAAAGTCAAATGAGTCTATTACCTGATCCTCAGTAAGTTCCTGATCAGATGGGTAGTCAGCATCAGGCTCTGAATCAGTGTTCTTTTGAGATGCACTGATGGCCATCATGCAGAATCCCTTTTCTTCTGCATCATCCTCATCATCACTAGAACTGGATGATGATTCAGACTCATCAGAGTCACTCCAGGATTCAGCCACAAATCCTTTTCTGGTGTGCTTGCTGTTGCTGGAGGAAGGCTTGTCATGGTATTTCCTTGACTCCTTATCCTTCCTTTTATCCTTTCTTTCCTTCTTGTCCCTTCTGTCCTTGTCTTGATTTTCTGGACAGTTTGGGAAGATGTGTCCTGGTTTCCTGCAGCCAAAGCAGATAATATCTTTATTATTAGATCTGTCATACCTTGGCTTGTCTTTGTCTTTGGATGACCATCTTCTGAAGTTCCTTTTGTTTAGCTTATTGAACCTTTTGACCAGTAGGCTCATAAGCTCTTCATTTCCCAACACCTTCTCTTTAGGTTCTTCTTCCTGTGCTTTGAAGGCCATAGTTTTCTCAGCCTTCTCTATTGGTGTGGATGTCTTCTGCTCTTCTTCTCTCTTCTTAATAAATTGCTCATAGCTCTTGAGCTTCCCTAGAAGAGCTTCTGTGGATAACTCACAGACATTTCTTCCATCTTTAATTGACCATATTCTTGAGTCCCAAGAGCTAGGGAAACAAGTCAGTATTTTGTCATTTATCTCAGTGAGAGATATGTCCTTCTCTAGTGATCTAAGCTCACTTATGATCAGACTCAGTCTGTTGTACATGTCAGCAACTGACTCAGACTCTGCCTTCTTGAAATTCTCATACTGGGTGATCAGGTAGGATCTCCTATCCTTTCTTTCATCTGCAGAACCTGATACAATTTCTGACAGCTTTTCCCAGATCTCTTTAGCAGTATTGCAATCAGCTACTTTCTGGAAAATGTCATCTGACATGGTTTGAGCCAAGATGTTCATGGCTTTAGCATCTGCTGCCTTCCACTTCTTTATGTCAGCATCAGTTCCTGAAGGAGGAGGAACAGCTGATGTACTTGTTCCTGTGGGAGGTCTTGGACAATCTGTCAACACAGAATTAAAAATGTCTTCATCAAAAGAGTTCATGTAAAGTCTAATCCTTGCCTTCCATAGTGCAAACTTAGAGAGATTGCACATAGGAGGTCTGGTGCTAGCAAAGTCCTTGTTTTGTGCCATGAGTTTCAAAGATAAGTAAAACTAAAGAAACTAACCCTTTGAGGGAAATGATCTTATCAGGGATCTTTTGATCCAGGTGTTAGCCTGTATGAATGATCAACCTCCCTCTGATACCAATTGAAAGTGCAGGATAAGATCACTCCTAACTCTAGAGGGGGGTGAATAGAGTTATTTAAAATAATTTTCCAAATAAAAACTTGTGTGTAGAGAAAATTTGTATTTACTTAGTGTATAGTGCTATAGCAAATAATCAGAGTAAAAAGGAAATTCACAGCACAAAGCAAAACACAAAAAGACAAGCAATCCAGACGACACAAGGAGCTATAGTGGTTCCCCAAACCTGGGTACATCCACTCTTCTATCACCCTTGATAGGAATCCACTCCAAGATGAGTTGATCAGGTGTCTTGAGCACCAGAGAGTTTTTGATCAGGTTCTCACAAACCAACAGTACTGATTTTGACCAGGTTTCAGCAAAACCAAAAGTAACTTTTGAAGGGAGTTAAAACCCTATACAGAAAGAAAAAGAAAAAGAGATGATATTGTCTTCTCTATTCAACAAGCAAAGAGAAGCAGAAGTGGATCTAAAGTTGTTGTCAAAGCTCCCCCTGAGATCAAGATGAGGTTCAGGAAGGAGAGCTCTGCACAAGGGTGACAGGTCTTCAAAGATCTGATTTGCTCCAGCAAAGGATGATCCAAGAGAGTTGGATGGAGGTGTCTGAAGCAATCAGATTTTCTGTGAGTTAGCTTTTCAACACAATGTCACAGAGAGCAAAGAGATCTGAAGTCTTGTATTGTTATTCTCCTTTCTGTTCTGTGTATTCTCTGTGTCTACTTGTAGAATTAAAAGAAAATGAATTATATACTTGAGTCTTCTTCTTCCTTTACTTTGATAGCCGTTGGAAGACAGCATTAATTGCTTTCCTTAACTGTCCATGCCTCAAAGGAAATGACAGGCAGACATTCCTTAGAAAATTCCTTGAGCCATGCACCAGATATGCTGTAACGGCCAATAAATCTTCAGCATTAATTATCTGTCAGAAGGAATTTGAATTCCTATCCAAAACTGACGACGGTCTGAAAAGCGTCGAGCTCACAATAAAACGTCGATCTGAGCACGACACACGTCGGCCAGAGAGGGTTTTCTGTAAGCAGAACTGGGTTCGACGGAACGTCGAGCTGAGGTCGACTCTACGTCGAGCTGAGGTCGACTCTGCGTCGAGCTGAGGTCGACTCTGCGTCGAGCACAGGTCGACTCTGCGTCGAGCTGAGATCGACTATGCGTCGAGCTGAAGACTACTCTAACTAGCCTATGTGACCTTTATAACAACATGGAGGTCACAGCACACAATCCCTATAGAAATATAGTCATCCTGGTCCAAATAGTAATAGGGTGTTCCAACAGGATGTTGTCCAGAGGAAGCACAGGACAGTCTTGCTGGAGATGAAGACCATCCAGCTAAAGAAAATGATGCTCAACAAGAAGCAGTCAGGCTGCCCCCAGCAGTCAGATATCTGAGAGATCATCCTCCAGATCAGATAATAGGTGAGGCTAGCCAAGGTATACAGACCAGAAGTAGGAGTTTCAACACAGCTCTTTACACCAGCTTCCTGTCATAAGAAGAGCCAACGAAATTTGAAGAGGTAAATTAAGACCAATTCTGGATTGGTGCTATGCAAGAAGAACTGAACCAGTTAAAAAGATGCAAGGTTTGGAAGCTTGTTCCCAAACTAGATGGACATAATGTCATTGGAGTCAAGTGGATTTTTAGATATATACTTGATAAAAATGGCATTATAATAAAGAATAAAGCTAGACTGGTGGCCAAGGGGTACAGACAGGAAGAGGGGATTGATTATGATAAGACTTTTGCCCTAGTTATAAGGTTGGAATCCATCAGATTGTTTCTTACAATTACAGACTTCTAGGGATTCAAAGTCTTCCAGATGGATGCAAAGTCAGCCTTACTGAATGAAGACTTGAAAGAAGAGGTCTATATAGAGCAGCCTCCAGGTTTTGTAGATTCTAACTCTCCTATTGCTGTGTATAGACTAAGGAAAGCTCTATATGGGCTCAAGCAAGCCCCTAGAGCATGGTATGAGACATTGTCTACCTTCCTCATTGAGAATAAATTCTTAAGGGGGAAGATAGACAAGACCCTATTCCTAAGGGAATCTAAGGGCAAGATCATCCTAGTCCAGATTTATGTTGATGACATAATATTTGTCTCTACTGATGATAACCTCTGCAGGAAGTTTGCAAAACTTATGCATGGGAAGTTTGAGATTAGTAGTATGGGTAAACTGAAGTTTTTCTTGGGACTCCAAGTAAGACAAACTGATGATGGTCTATCAATATCCCAGTCAAAGTTTACCAGGGAGTTAGTCAAGAAATATGGTATGGAGAATGCTTCCACCATAAGAACTCCCATGAGCTCAAGTATGCCTATAGGCAAAAATGATCCAGGGAAACCTGTTGATCCAACTCTGTATAGAGGTATAGTTGTCTCCCTTCTCTACCTCACTGCAAGTAGGCCTGACATTATGTATGCAACATGTGTCTGTGCTAGGTATCAGGCCTGCCCTAAAGAATCTCACTACATTACTGTGAAAAGAATCTTGAGATATCTTTAGGGCATACCAGATCTTGGCCTATGGTACCCTAGGAATGGGGAGTTTGAACTAACATGTTATTCAAATGCAGATTTTACAGGCTGTAAGGAGGACAAGAAGAGCACATCTGGCTCCTGTAAATTTCTATATGGAAGGCTTGTCTCTTGGAGCAACAAGAAGCAAACAAGTGTTGCAATCTCAACTGCTGAGTCATAGTACATTTCAGTTGGGAGCTACTGTGCTCAGTTGCTGTGGATCCAGCAACAACTTCAGGACTACAATATTCAGATAAGTAGAACTCCACTCTTTTGTGATTCTACTAGTGCAATTTCTATAGCTAGGAATCCTATCTACCATAGCAGGACTAAGCATATTGAAATCAGGTATCATTTCATTAGAGAACATATGGAAAGGGAAGACATCAACCTTGAGTTTGTCTCCACAGACAAGCAAGTGGTTGTTATCTTCACTAAGCCACTAGATAAAGCCAAGTTCAGCACCTTCAAATTTGATTTGGATATGTTGAATCTTGATGGTTATTTTATCCATCTTCAACTCTACACCTACAGATCTAGAGGATCTAGGCAGCTCATTGTTAATCAATGATGATTCATCAAAGACTACATTAACAGACTCTTCTACAACTTGATTTTTAAAGTTACCGACTTGATATGCTTTGCTATGATTATTGTACCTAACAAATATCCCTTCATAGGATTTGGTAGCAAACTTGGTCAAGTAGGACTTTCCATTATTGAGCACAAAGCACTTTCTACCAAAGATCCTGAGATATGCTAGATTTTATTTTCTTCCTTTCATAATCTCATAGGGACTCTTCTGGTGATACTTGTTGATAGAGGCTCTATTCAAGACATGAAAAGCAGTGTTCACTACCTCAGCCCAGAAGTATTCTGGGAGAGAAGTGTCACTGAGTAGTGTCCTGCCAACCTCTATGAGAGTCCTGTTTTTCCTCTCAGCTATCCCATTTTGCTGGGGTGTTCTAGGAGAAGAAAATTCCTGACAAATCCCATGTTATTCATAGAACTTTGTCATGCCTTCAGAATGAAATTCAGAACCATGCTCACTTATGATTTTGACCACAGAGCTGTCTTTTTCATTTTAAACATGCCTAACAAAGGTCATAAAGATGTCTAGGGTATCAAACTCTTTCTTTAGAAAGAAAACCCAAACTTATATGGAATAGTCATCAACAATAATAAGTGTATTGACTTTCTTACCTAGACTATGAACTGGCATAGGACCAAACAAGTCCATATGCAGGAGGTATAAACACCTCACTGAATCCTTGGCCCTAATGCTCTTAAAGGATGCTTTAGTCCGCTTTCCATTTTGACAAGCAGAGAAAATGCCCTCCTTAGTGCATTTTAAAATGGGTCCATTTCTAACTATCCCTTCACTGAAGAGCTTGCTAATTGACTTGAAGTTTAAGTGAGCAAGCCTCTTGTGCAATTTCACATTGTAAGATACTTTCTCATTTGCTACCAAACATACTGGAGTGTCAGAACTTAAACATAAAAAAGTTTAAATTATAGATATTCTCACTCCTATTGCATGTCAAAATGACCTCTTGGTCACTTGACCTTTTAATAAGACACTCATCCTAGTGGAAGATAATGACATAGACAAGATCACATAGTTGGCTTATGAAAGATAGGGGATAGATCTGATTTACTCTAGAGGGGGGTGAATAGAGTGATTTAAACTTTTGGCTGATTTTAAACTTTATCAGAGAAATTAAGTGATAGTAGTAGTTATGTTAAATGAAATAGTAACTAAGCTAAACTACACAATCACAGCACAGCAAAACAAAGAGAAAATGAACACATAGACAACACAAAAAATTTATAGTGGTTCCCCAAATATGGGTACATCCACTCTTTTACCACCCTGGTAGGAATCCACTATCAGGTTTTTGATCAGGTGACTGCCACCACAGGTTTTTGCTCATGTGCCCTGTCACCACAAGATCTATTTGTAGGGAGATCTGACAACCCTTTATGCATTTGATCAGGTGCCCAAAAACCAACAAGAATCTTTTGAAGGGAGTTAATAAACCCTTTGTATAGGAGGTTAAGAAGGTGATGTTGTCTTCTCTTTTCTCTAAACAACGGAGAAGACTTAGTGGATTGCTGGTGTCAAAGCTCCTTCTGAGATGTTGAAATGTTCAAAAAGCCTGGAGCTTTGCTCAGGGTGTAGGTCTTCAGCCTTGACTTGTTGAAATCTAGGAACTTGTAGACAGATCTAGAGTTGTTGTCTTTGATGATTCCTGATGTAGAAGTTGAAGAAGACAAATGATATCTGAGTGATGTTCTTCTTCAGTCTTCTGTAAGATCAAGGGGAAAACAGATTGTTTTTCTGCACAGAGAAAGAGATGATGTTGTTCTGTAATTTTTTTTGTGTCTGTATCCCTTTTTTCTCTATGTGTGTATGATTCTTATTGAGAGCCGTCTGAAAAATCTCTTTTGTATATTGCTCTCTAATTCTGCTTTGAATTTTGAATTATAAGAATTAATTACTGATTGGATTCTGGAGAATGAAACGGCTGGAATATAGTCTTTAATGAGATTCCCCAACTGTCCCAATAAAATAAGCAAGTAATTAACTCTGATGAAATTCATAATTAATGCTGCCAAGAACGGCTATATTCTTGAGAATATGAGCATTAATTACTCAGAGAATTACTGCCAAATAATTGAATGAATTAGGGACAGAAGAGGTAAAACTTATCATTTTTACTCGGGATAGAGTTCATCGACCTCTGGGAAGATTTCGTCGATCGAAGTTCCAAGATCGTCGAGCTGAGAAATCTTGTTCGTCGACCTGAGTTCAGTGAACCTCAATCTAGAAATATCTTGATAAAACTGCGTTCCAAGATCGTCGATCAGAGAATCTGTCTAGAGGAAGAAATCTTCGACCTGAGCTCGAATATCGTTGAGCTTAACTCAAAGAAAGAACTCTGAGTTCATCGATCTGAGATCGACGATCGTCGAGGTGAGTTCGAAGAACTTCGAACTAATAAACTTAACTCTGAATTCTTCTAAGTCTTGAGTCTACTGAAGTCCTCTGCAGGTTGGTCCATGAAGATTGATTCTAATGACTAGCCTAAACTCTAGGACTAACAGACTTGGCCCTAACTATACAAGGTGGGTCAAACATCCTAAGTAGTGAACCTAGCCCAAATCCAAACTAGGGATCCAACAATCTCCCCCTATTTAGGTGAGGTAACTAAACAAAAAGATAAAATACAATCATAAAGCATGACAACAGATATCTTGTAGAGAATTAAAATCTAGCAGATATATACAACAAGTGCTTCATGATGAATTAGCATAAATAGTTGAGAAAATAAACTTATCAAAAAGTTATTTGTTTTTCTTGGACTTTTCTTTCTCAGCTTTCTCAGAAGGCTATCTGAATATGATTTCTCTATTAGGATTTGCAGCTTCTCTCTTGGACAATGTCATATCAGCTGCTCCAATATTGATGCAAGAAGTATCTCTTGGCACAATAGCTTCTGTGTGGAGACTCGTGTAAGCATCTACATTGAAAAATTGATTTGCTTTATCATACCTTTTTAACTCTTCTTTCCTGTAGGAGGGCATGGTAGAATATTGAGATGGATTCTTCCCTTTTGCTTTTGCTTTGTTAATCAATGATAGTCCAATTAACTCTTGAAATCTAGCAATTTTGGCAGTGGTCTCTTGTTCTGGATCCACAAGTGAATGGGAGGAGATTCTGACCTTTTTGGACTATTCTCTTTTTCAGGTTCAACTAGAGCTTTTGAAGGACTTGCTGGTCTAGGAGGAAGATAAGAATTGCTTCTTGAAGATTTATGATGTTGATGTTGATGCTGACTGCTTCCTTAAAAATAAGATCTTGAAGATTTTTCTTGCCTTTGGTATGTTTGGGTATATGAGGTAGATCTTTGTGATATATTTCCTGAAGCACCTGCTGATAGAGGAGGAGGAGGAGGAGGACCTATCCAATTCCATTTAGAAGGAGGAGGAGGAGAGTACCTTCTGCTCTTCTTCCTTGCTTTCTGCTCATTCTTAGACAGCCACATCCATTAAGGCATGTCAGGGTAAGGAGTAATCTTGTTCAGAATGTAGTATGGTGTGTCATGAGTTGGATTAGGCTTGGGAACAGCCTTAGGAATAGCTTTCCTCTTCTTAGATATCTTCTTCTTAGCTTTTGGATCATTAGAGTCTTCAAAGTCCTCATCATCATTATTGTCTTCAGAAGATTCAGGAGGATTATCATATATATCATCAATCTCTTTCAAGGCTTCCTTGGAGATTTGCTTTTAAGCTTGAGGTAGCACTTGAACTTCTGGAACTTCTGGTGCAGCAATACTTTCAGTAACAATCTGAATATCATCTTCTTCCATATCAGCAAATAAAAAGTCATCCATATTTGGTAAGGGGGACTCTGCCCAAGAGAAAGTAGGAGGTGAGAGAGCCTTTTGCTCAAGAGTAGAAACTGGTTCCACAACATTCTCAGTAACTGGAGTATCAGAAATCAGAGGAACTACAAAACTTTCCCTTAGTTGCTTTACAACCTCAGGACTTATTGGGGAAGTATAGCAGACTATAGCCATAGATTGCTCTTGAAAAACTTCTGGTAAACAATTTAAATAAGCAGAATCAAAAGAATTCAATAAACTGAATAAATCCACTGTGGGATTGACAAAGCAATCACCAACAGTTAAGATCTCTGGTAGATTTTCTTGTTCATCTGTACAAATCACGTCAATCTCAACTGTTGTGTCAATATATACATCTACATCTGTTGTTGTTTTTGTTTCTACTGCTGGAGGAGAGAGCACTGGAACTTCTTCATTGGATATCTCCCCCTGCCTGGTTTCAGAGGGTCCTGAAGCCAGGCCCCCAGAAGAAGGGATAGAGGGGGCAGAAGCGAAGAGAGCAGCGAGAGAGGAGATAGAATCAGTAAGAGGTTGAATTGCCTCTACTATGAGATTCTTGAGGATTGGAGTGATGAGCTCCAGGATAGAGGAAATGGAAGGGGAATCCAATTGTATAAACTCAGAAGGTGTCTGAGTGGATACAGAAGGATGGTTGATGGAGGATGAGGGTAAAGGTGTGGTTTCAGTCATTGGTTCATCTGGGGACTATGGTGTGTGGATTGGAGATGATGCTAGAAGGTCAAAAGATGGAATTGATATAAGATTATGAAGTGGTATACTATCAAGATGATGGGGTAATTGGGATGTAGGTGGTGTGATATGTTCTGGAGATGCAATGGGAGTTGGTTCATGCACTGGAGAGACAGGTGGTGTTGGAGTGTGAATTTGTGATGTGGAGGCAGTGGATGGTAGTTGGATGGGAGTTGATGAAGGAATTGAATCCTATGAAGGAAGAGGCTGTTATTGAGAGGGAGATATCTGGATGGAGGGAATATCTTCTGGAGGTGGAGTAGAGTCAATCATTGCCCTGGTGTCCTCAGTAGTTCTGGAAGAGGATGAAGCCTTGGATGGCTTAGAGATGGTCCTCTCCCATTTTCCAAACAAGGAACAATTCAGCCTTTTGGAAGCATTGATGAATATGGTCTAAGTGACGAGTGATTCAGATGCTTTTTCCTGAAGGAAAATGCCTAAGATCCTCCCAAAGCAAACTTCCTTCTTACTATTTTCTTTTTGATTAAATCAAATAGTATCCTTGCTCAATTCACTACTTTCTTAATCACTACATCACACATTACCAAAAATTGGTGTCTGGTAATGTAGTCATGAGCAGTATGCTTGCCCAATAAGACTTTTCCTACAACATCAATAGGAAACCTGTATTAAGTGGACAAGTTTTTTTTGAGGAGCTTCTTAGGGTTCTCACCAGTATGACCCATTTTAATTAACATATTATCAAAATCAGAACTTTCTATCTCAATATTTACATCGCCATTTACCAAACCAAAATTTTCTATTAAGATGGTGGGGGTTAAAGTAACCTGATACCCAAAGATGGTGTCGGTCATGGAATCGGCATCAGGAGTAGTTAATGTATACACCTATTCTCTTATCTCATTCGCTGCTATCTTGATCCTGGTGGTCATAACCTTATTTAACAGTTGATCCTCAAACAACTGTAGTATATCCAAGAATATCTGATCGGAGTGTTGGAAAGATTCAAAATCAATATCAAACCTTGTGTCGAATTTCATGCTAGTGAGAGAGCTTGCTAGAATCGCCATTGTCGTCCTGCAAAATGAAAACAAAGATCAAGTGCAAGAGAAATTTGAAAGCGCGGGATGGAGCTCGAAGAAAAACCCTATTATAAGGTTTTAGAATATGAAGCGATGAGCCCTATCCTGCGAAAATAAACAAAATTCTTCGATCTGAGTTCGACGAAATATTTTATTGACAAAAGAGTTCGTCGATCTCAGTCTGAAGAGAGGAAAACTTTTTGTCATTCTCTGGTCGACGAATAGTTTTCTTAAGTAAGATCGTCGATCTCAGGTTGATGAAAATGACTTCACACAGAGATATCGTCGATCTCAGATCGACGAAAAATCTCAAGAAGATCTCTCAGATCATCGATCTCCGTTGGACGAACTGTGATAAATTCTTCGACCAAAGATAGAAATTAAATTAAAGTTTATCCATTTATCATCAAGCTGATTCATAAAGAACAGATGGTTCCTCTCATCCAAGGGTTTGGTGAAGATGTCTGCTCTTTGCAAATCAGTGTAGATGTAGACAAGCTTAACTTTATTTTTTTCCACACAATCTCTAATGAAATGATGATATGCTTAGTTCTATTATGATGCACTGGATTCTGTGCAATGGAAATTGGACTTGTATTATCACATAGTAAGGTTGAATTATTTAAGTTGAAACCATAATCTAGGAGTTGGTTCTGAATCCACATTATCTGGTAACAACAACTGCCAGCTGTTATATATTCAACTTCTGCAGTTGAAGTAGACACAGATGTCTGTTTTTTGCAAAACCAGGACACAAGTCTAGCACCGAGGAACTGGCATGTCCCTGAGGTGCTTTTTCTGTCCACTCTACATCCAGCAAAGTCAGCATCTGAGTATCCAGTCAACTCAAACTCTGATTCAGTTTGATACCAGAGTCCTAGACTAGGATAACTCTTTATATATCTTAAAATCCTTTTTAGAAAAGTAAGGTGAGATTCTTTAGGTTTCACCTAGAACCTAACACAAAGACATGTAGCAAACATTATGTCTAGCCTACTTATTGTGAGATATAACAGGGACCCAACAATGCCCCTATACAATTTCTGATCAACGGGTTTGCCGTGTTCATTAGAGGCAATCACACCATTAAAAGCCATGGGTGTTTTCTTTACTAAGGCATCTGACATCCCAAACTTTTTGATTAGCTCCTTAGCATACATGGACTGGGATATGAAGATGCCATCAGGCAGTTGCTTCACTTGGAGGCCAAGGAAGTAAGAGATTTCACCCATGCTACTCATTTCAAACTTGGAATGCATTAGGTCAGAGAACCTCTTGCATAGTTTGGAATTAGTAGAACAAAAGATAATGTCATCTACATAAATTTGTACTAATAAGATTTGATCCTTATGATGTCTAGTGAACAATGTCCTATCTACTATGCCCCTAGAGAATTTATGCTCTATAAGAAAGCTAGCTAAGGTTTCATACCAAGCTCTTGGATCTTGCTTTAGACCACAGAGAGCTTTATGCAATTTAAACACATAAGAAGGATTGGTTGGAGAAATAAAACCTGGTGGTTGCTTCACATAAACCTCTTATTTAAGTTCACCATTTAAGAATGAACTTTTGATATACTTTGAACTTCTTATAGGCAGCATAAGCAAGGAAGATTCTGATAGCTTAGAGCCTTGCAATAGGAGAAATGTCTGTTCATAGTCAATGCCTTCCTCTTGTCTATAGCCTTGAGCTACAAGCCTTGCCTTGTTCCTGATTATAATACCTTGATCATCTAGTTTGTTTCTGAATACCCATTTAATTCCAATGACTGGGTAGTCTTTGGGTCTTGGAACTAAATCCCAAACTCTATAACTCTCAAACTGGTTGAGCTCCTCTTGTATTGTAATGATCCAGTGTGGATCTTGCTCAACATCTTTAATGGATTGGGGCTCAATTTGAGATATGAAGCAGGCATGCATCATGTATTGGTGGAGTTAATGCCTTATCTACACACCCACTGACATGTCTCCAATCACTTGAGATGCAGGGTGATCTCTAAGTGTGACAAATTCAATAGGAGGAGTTGGTTCAGCAACAGCTTGGGGAATTAATTCCTCTTATGGAATTATGGGAGCTGTGGTTGGCTCTTCAAATTCCACTTCTGTGGATTCATCTTCACTATCTTCATTTATATGTGGAGAAGGATGTGCAAGAACCTCATTGGTGAGGGTTAACTCATCCAACTTCTCACACAAGTGTGGTACCTGCAAGGTTTCACTGGTAGAAGGATTCTTCTCCTTGTAAAACATGTTAGTTTCATCAAATGATATATGCACAGTCTCTTCCATTTTCATAGTAGATTTATTATAAACCCTATAGGCCTTGCTGATTTGGGAATATCCAAGAAAAATTCCTATTTCAGCTTTGGCTTCAAATTTTCTAAGGTGTTTCTTATTGTTATTGTGAATGTAACAAGTACAACCAAAAATTCTAAAATAGTTTACTTTAGGTTGCTTCCCTTTGAGTAGTTCATAAGGAGTCTTTCCCTTAAGCTTAGGTATCAGACTCCTATTAAGTACATAATTTTTTGTGCTTACAACCTCTTCCCAAAAGGATAGCGGCAAGTAAGCATCTACAAGTAATGTTCCTGCAGCTTCAATTAGGGTCCTATTTTTCCTTTCAGCTACCCCATTTTGTTGAGGAGTTCTAGGAGCCGAGAAGCAATGCATGATACCTTCCTTCTCACAGAATTCTTGCATGGGAAGAGACTCAAACTCAGTACCATGATCACTTCTGATCAATGCAACTGGAGTAGAATACTCAATCCTTATGCTCTTAAGAAAATCTGTAAGAACCTTAAAGTTATCAGACTTGTTTCTCAAGAAGAACACCCAAGTGAACCTTGAGAAGTCATCTACAATCACTAAGGTATAAGATTTCCCTCCCAGGATCTGTATAGCAATGGGTCCAAAAAGATCCATATGGAGAAAATACAAAATCCTAGGTGAATCACTCTTATTAAGTGACTTAAAACTGTTTTTTGTTGTCTTGCCTAATTGATAAGCCCTGCAAAAGCTTTCCTTCTTGTAGGGGCAAGAAGGCAATCCTCTAATAAGGTTGTCCCTAGAGAGTTTAGCAATGTTTTTCAAATTAACATGTCTTAATCTCTTATGCCACAGTTCATTATTATTGCTTGTTTGATTAAATAGACATATTTACGATTTAGCAGACTTAAAGTTAACTACATAAATGTTTCCTACTCTAGTTCCAGTTAAAACAACTTTGTTATCTACTAAAGTAATAATACCGGAGGTTTTTTTAAATGATACCTGAAACCTTTCATCACATAATTGACTTATGGGTATCAGGTTGTGCTTCAGTCCACTTACATGTGCTACCTTCCTGAAAGTGACCGCTCTAATTTTGACCTTCCCATAGCCTTCAGTTTTGCCATAGTTGGAGTCACCAAATATTACTTTTGGACCTAGCTTAGACTTATAGTTGATTAAATTGTCCTTGCTACCAGTCATGTGCTTTGAACAGCCACTATCCAGGTACCACTAGTACTCTGTGGTGGGATAGTATTTCACCTGCATTTAAACAGATTAGATATTCTTGACCCAGGTTACCTTGGGTCCTTATTTCTTTTCATACTTAAAATTGGAAATAAAGGAACATTCTTGTTGATTTTTATACCCTAAGGGGTGATATCTTCTTGGTGGAATTATCCACTGGGTGAATGGATTAATATATTCTCTTGGTTGATTAAATGATCTATAAGAATTAAAATTTTTGCTATTATGAACTGGGGTCGATGAATTCTGGTATGTTCGTCGATCTGAGGTCGATGAATGGGGATGAGTTTGTCGAACTCTGCTTAGAGAATGGAAATATTCATTCTCTGTGCCCCAGTATCGTAGATCTCCACTCGAAGAACCATACTGGTTTCGTCGATCGCAGTTCGAAGAATAATTATAATAGAAGTTTGCGTTCGAAGTTCGTCGACTTGAGTTCGACGAACTGTACACATTTTGTTGATCTGAGTTCGACGAAATTTTCTGAACATTGTTATTATTTACATTCTTCTTGTTCTTTTTCTTTTTCTTAGATATCTTGGTTATTTAAGTTGGTTTGTTCTCATGTAATTTCTCTTTGCCTTTTTCAGAGATAAATTTGATAGGTGTGAAAGTATATTTTTCTTTAATTTGGGGGGTAATGATGCAGGCCCAAGGATTCACCAGATCCGGACAATTAGCAAATCAAACTAAGTTACGCGCAAACATTCACAAGACCAATACAAGAATATCCGGACTAAATAAGTGATTTTAAAACTAAGTCCAAAATAATCCCCAAAAATTAATTAATAAGAGGGTTGCTTACCCGTTCCAATTATCATGAGATTATTCGGATGATTTAGGCTTGAAAATTTAGATTTTAATTAAGCACAATATTCAATATAAATCAGGGCCAAATACTAGCCTTCTGTTTCCACCAAAACTCACAATAGTTTAGAAAGAATCACACGAGAGATGGTATAGGAAATCGTTACCCAAAATCCCACGAGAATTCCGTCCACGAGATGGGTGGAGGATGCGCACACGACGGTGGTTGATTCTATTCCCACGCAACTCCACGGTTCCGCGCCGGATGATGAAAACGCAAGCCGTCTTCCTTCGCAAAAACCTAGAAGAGGGAGTTCCTTGAAAAGTCCAGTAATTATATAGGGAGAGAGAGAAAAGGTGATGAGAAAATAATTTTCTCAATATGATGGGGGGTGGCGGCTAGGGGAGAGATGTGGTGGCCGGCAGTTTTGTGGAAGGAGGCTGCTCGGGTTTTAGGAAAAAGGAGGAGGGTGGCCGGAAACGATCTTGGAGAAGGAGGAGGGAGGAGGAGAGGAGGCCGAGATAGAGAGGTGAAGGAGATGTGGCCGGCGGCCAAGAGAGGGAAGAAGAGAGAGGAGGCCGAAAATTGCCAAGAGGGGGGAAAAAATTCACTTTGAATTTCTTAGGTTTTCTTTTTCATTCTTCACTATCCAAATCAACAACAAGCATGGCTTTATATAGCCTTACACCACTCAATCTCCACCATACATGAAATAGGAAAACAATATAGGCCTTATTTAGGCTACACCACTCAATCTCCACCATTCATAAAATAGGAAAACAATCTAACATATAATGCATACAATATGAATAAAATAAAACATGCATGAAATAAAAGATACTCTTGATGGTTATAAGCACCCATCATATTTGAAATGATATAATAAAATAGGACATAATAATAAATGATGAAATAAAAATATATAATTATAATTATTTAATTTATAATTATATATTTTATTTAAAATGGCAGCGGCAGACGTCGTGCAAAATATGTAGCGGCGTTGGCGAAGAACGTCGCGGCGTTGGCGAAGAAACGTCGTGGTAGACTCTCATCTTCAAGCTTGCGGCAACGACCGTCCCAATCCACAAACTTTCTATGTCGGGGATCAACGGCCGCATCAGCAACGTCGCCATCAATCCTCCCCCACTCAAAATTACTCATCTCCGATGAGTGGCCCGTGAGGGGGGAACAAGCAAAAGCAACAGCAACATTGGGCAAATCTGGCCCCACAATCCATGTCGTAGTAGCATGAACATCCATCAGTACGGTGAACCTCTCAGGCATAGAAACAATAAGACTTTCGAGGAAACTCGAAAGGGTGTCAAGCAAAAGAAATAAAACTTGAATCTTACCATCCGGTTCAAGAACCAAGGAGTCAACGTGGAAAATAGACACGACAGTACTAACACTCCCCAACCCCAAAGAATATTTAGTGGTAGGAAGAAACGACGGAGAAATGCACTCAGGTGGAACAGAGACGTACAGTAAAAAGTCTGGAAACTTGAAATAAAGTGAAACACTTTGTGCTATATAAAAATCTAGAATAAAAGCATAAAATCCGACGTTCTTCATAATTTTGGATGGGTCGGCGTTCCTACATATTAATTTATTAACGGAGACTGAAGGTATTCGCTCGGGGACTGACCAGACTAAACCCAAATCACTAGCTCTAGCGTCGGACAGTCTCAAAAAGGAGTGGAAGTGTGTACGACATAACTTAAGGTGATATACTAACGTCCAAAAGACATGAGGAGAGAATCCATGTGCTACATGACTAGACCCAAATACGGAGGATAAGGGGGTTAAGTCAGGTGGCACGAGAGCTTTCAAATCAGGGAAGAATTTCATGGGCTCCAAAACAGTAGTCTTAATTTTAATTTTAATATTTTCACGCTTGGCACGAAGACATGCCAAGGTGAACCGCTCATCACATACAATAGAATTGGACGCTCTCGAATGTGAAAAGATTTGCGAGCGAGACAACTCAAGAGACCCAACTATAGTCACAAATGTGGGTAAATAAGGGTCATCAAAAGGCGGTGGGTAAATGCGTGCGACCGGGTGTGGTATATAAGTATATCTATGGGACACCACATCCAGAGGCACAATTGCCGACGAATCAGAATCAGTCATAGTAGGGTACGGAACCGTAGACGGACACATAGAAAAATGAGCAGACAAAAGTGACGTGTAGTCATTCCTATGAGGTGCGGTGAAAAGTCTAAATACTAGTGCGCTTAACATAATAATATCTACACGTTGCGTCAACGTCAAAGTAGGAGATAAAATGGGCGTGACACCATAACTCAAACTAGGTATTCTGGTTCCTCGTCCTAAAAGGTCAACATATGTGGGTAAATAAGTAGGGGGAAGGGTCGGTAAAATCAAGCCCGGGATAAAATTAAAATCAGTAGAAATTTCACCCAACGGTGACGACATCAAAGTACTCTCATCCGGGTGTACAACAACAGAATCGTCCAAAATTACCCTTCCCTCACATGGTAACTCATCCACAATAATAATGGGGACATCCACACAGTCAGACTCCTCAGGTAACTCAGATATAATCTCAGCATGTGTAATCGTAGGCTCTAATACGATGGGGATCATAGCCTGGAGAGGGCTCTCAATACTAGGGTGAACAGTCACAGCGCTAGTAGGGAAAATAATAGGCTTCACAATACTCTCACAGATTGGTACGTAATCATCCCATACATCGTCTTCTAAATCACTAGGGATTCCCTCAGACTCAGACACCTCAGAATTGTCAGGCACTAGCGAACATGTCAGAATACTATCACCTACGGGGTCATCCTCAAAATCCAGAGATAGTATATCAACATCAGCATCCTCAGAGGTAACAGTCACTATCTCATTGGGCTTATTCATCGAGGCTAATAGAGGCATAACCCTAGTGGTAACATTTTTTGATTCAAAAATATTGGGTTTAGGCTGCGTGCTTTCCCTAGGAGTGGAATTAGGCACACTAGGTGTAGTCCTATCATTGTGGGGAAATGATCTAACCTGAGGCATAGGGTAACTCCTATGAATAGTTACGGGTCTAGTTCCACAATGATATTCACTCACAGGCTTGGTGTTAGTAGTGCGGAGATAGGCGGGATTAAATTGATCCGAGAGTAGGCTACGCATTGCCGGCCAAACATGTTTATAACTACCAACACGACGTTCTTCGTTTAGCCAAAACACGAGGGCTCGACCTACTAAGCGATCTCGGGCTATGTTAACTTTTTGGTGGTCGTCCCATACATGACACCTAAAATAATTTTCTAATTCTTTAAGCCAGTCTCTAAAATTTTGGGGATACCCTAAACCGTCATAAGTAGGTGCCGCAATTCTAGTGGGAGGATAAACGTGGGGATGGTTGGTACTCCTATGGTATGAAGGCAAGTCGGGGTTTTGTTTAGCCAGGGGATTAACATACCAATAATCTAAACGAGAAGCATACACGTCATAGGCCATAATAATGATAACCGGAGAGAAAACTCACCCGGAACTGGTGCACATGAATAATAAATCAGACCCTATATAAAATCCAACAGATGGATTTATTCCCGCTAAATAACTAAGGCAATAAAATATTTTTTGGATTTTCTTACTGAAAATAAATAAGAGATTATTAAAAATTTATTTTTGAATTTTTTTATTGCTAAAAATAAAATTTAACCGGCTATTGGCAGACCAAAAAATTATTATTATTATTATTTGTTTTAATTTGGAGAAAAATTTGAAATTTGGAATTTTGAAATTTGAAATTGGAAATTTGAAATTTGAAATTTGAAATTTGAATTTTAAATTTTGAAATTTGAATTTGAAATTCGAAATTTGAAATTTGAAATTTGAAATTTTAATTTTGAATTTTGAAATTCGAAATTTGAAATTTGAAATTATAATTTTGAAATTTGAAATTTGAAATTTCGAAATTTGAAATTTGAATTTTGAATTTTGAATTTTGAATTTTGAAATTCGAAATTTGAAATTCGAAATTTGAAATTCGAAATTGGAATTTGAAATTTGAAATTTTAATTTTGAATTTTGAAATTCGAAATTTGAAATTTGAAATTTGAATTTTTAAATTTAAATTTTGATAATTGAAATTTGAAATTCGAAATTGGAAATTTGAATTTTGAATTTTGAATTTTAAAATTTGAAATTTGAAATTGAAATTCAAAATTGGAAATTTGAAATTTGAAATTTGAATTTTAAAATTTGAAATTTGAAATTGTAATTCGAAATTTGAAATTTGAAATTTGAAATTTTAATTTTGAATTTTGAAATTCGAAATTTGAAATTTCGAATTTTGAATTTTGAATTTTGAATTTTGAATTTTGAAATTTGAAATTCGAAATGGGAAATTTCAAATTTGAAATTTGAATTTTAAATTTTGAGAGGGGGAGGTGTGCCAATTAGGAAATTGACAAGAAGCTCCCTCTGATACCAAATTGATGCAGGCCCAAGGATTCACCAGATCCGGACAATTAGCAAATCAAACTAAGTTACGCGCAAACATTCACAAGACCAATACAAGAATATCCGGACTAAATAAGTGATTTTAAAACTAAGTCCAAAATAATCCCCAAAAATTAATTAATAAGAGGGTTGCTTACCCGTTCCAATTATCATGAGATTATTCGGATGATTTAGGCTTGAAAATTTAGATTTTAATTAAGCACAATATTCAATATAAATCAGGGCCAAATACTAGCCTTCTGTTTCCACCAAAACTCACAATAGTTTAGAAAGAATCACACGAGAGATGGTATAGGAAATCGTTACCCAAAATCCCACGAGAATTCCGTCCACGAGATGGGTGGAGGATGCGCACACGACAGTGGTTGATTCTATTCCCACGTAACTCCACGGTTCCGCGCTGGATGATGAAAACGCAAGCCGTCTTCCTTCGCAAAAACCTAGAAGAGGGAGTTCCTTGAAAAGTCCAGTAATTATATAGGGAGAGAGAGAAAAGGTGATGAGAAAATAATTTTCTCAATATGATGGGGGGTGGCGGCTAGGGGAGAGATGTGGTGGCCGGCAGTTTTGTGGAAGGAGGCTGCTCGGGTTTTAGGAAAAAGGAGGAGGGTGGCCGGAAACGATCTTGGAGAAGGAGGAGGGAGGAGGAGAGGAGGCCGAGATATAGAGGTGAAGGAGATGTGGTCGGCGGCCAAGAGAGGGAAGAAGAGAGAGGAGGCCGAAAATTGCCAAGAGGGGGGAAAAAATTCACTTTGAATTTCTTAGGTTTTCTTTTTCATTCTTCACTATCCAAATCAACAACAAGCATGGCTTTATATAGCCTTACACCACTCAATCTCCACCATACATGAAATAGGAAAACAATATAGGCCTTATTTAGGCTACACCACTCAATCTCCACCATTCATAAAATAGGAAAACAATCTAACATATAATGCATACAATATGAATAAAATAAAACATGCATGAAATAAAAGATACTCTTGATGGTTATAAGCACTCATCATATTTGAAATGATATAATAAAATAGGACATAATAATAAATGATGAAATAAAAATATATAATTATAATTATTTAATTTATAATTATATATTTTATTTAAAATGGCAGCGGCAGACGTCGTGCAAAATATGTAGCGGCGTTGGCGAAGAACGTCGCGGCGTTGGCGAAGAAACGTCGTGGTAGACTCTCATCTTCAAGCTTGCGGCAACGACCATCCCAATCCACAAACTTTCTATGTCGGGGATCAATGGCCGCATCAACAACGTCGCCATCAGGTAAGCTTGATGAAGCACCTAAGCCCAGCTTTCCTTTTAATCCGGCATTTATAGTGCTTGTGATGTCCATCAGCTTAAGGCTTCTCCCATTTAGAGATTCCTCAAGTTTATTTGCCTCACATAATTCAGTTTTTAGTAAAATGATATGTTCATTAGCAATAGTTAGTTCATCCTTTAATTTGATGTTTTCTGATAGAAGATTGTCTTGTTCAGTTATCTTATCTCTAAGTAGTTTAACTTCTTTCTCATAATTCATCAAGTCATTACATAATAATTTAAATTCAGTTTTAAAACTATCTGAATTAAAATCAAATGAAGAGATTACCTGATCCTCTTCAGATTCTGATTCCTTTTCAGATTGTTCATCTTCAGAAAGGCTACCTGTAAGTTCACCAAGTGTCAACTACCTTCACCTATAGGGGGGATAGGTGACTTTTGTCGCTTTTGCCGAATTAAAAACGGTACCTGCAGAATCAAAACAAACCACACAGCACAGAAAAAAATACAGGCAATTTATAGTGGCTCCCCGATTTGGGTACGTCCACTTTCCCCCTTCGACCTATCTCCCAACCAGGGACGACTCGGTCACTTCACCAACAGGATTGAAATCCAATCCTTGCACTAATGGAAGGAACCCTTCCACACGTAGGAGTCAACACTCCCACAACACGGGTTGCACCCAACCCTACAATTAGGAACCAAATGTTCCTTTACAATGAAAAATAAATTGGAGTGTATAAGAAATACAAACAACTTGAAGATCTAGGTGTCCCTTTTCGTTAGACTACTTGTTCTTGTAGGCAACGAAAAGTCCACAACCCTTGATCTTTCTTGGAGAAAATCTCCCCGAGACCGGCGGCGGCAAAGGTCGGCAGCAAGGCTCTCGGTGTTGGCGGCGGCAACTGAAAACAGCAGCGATGCACTGGAGATTCAATCTTCTTAGCGAAGTCGGCAAGGTCTTCCAACGGTCACACTAGGATCGATCGTCTCGATCGATTCGGACGGGGATGGATTTCCCTATCTCAAATCAAAAGACAAATGATCTCTGGTTAGACGCATGAGACGATGTGCAAGACTTGGCTTCTATCACCGGGGATCTAGAGGAGATCGAGATCAGCTACGGTGACCACTGCACGAGCGGGGGCGACGGAGGCGGAGCTGGTTCGCGATTTTAGGGTTAGTCGGCGGCTCGGCTTTCGTATTCTGTATCCGTGAACCACTGTACACAAATACCTGTATATTTATACAATAGGTCATGGAGATGACCGTTGTGGGCCCCACCAAAGCAAAGACCCACGTCCGGTTCAAATAGCTGCAGGTAACATGGACCGGTCCAGGAATTCGGAAAAATCGCCTAAGGCAAAATCGGCGAGAATCGTAGGTGATTCTCGACGAATCGGCGAGAATCACTTACGATTCTCGCCGAATTCTACTTGGCGAATTCTGGCTGCACAGGTTATAGAGGCCGGGGAGAATCGGCGGGAATCACATTTGATTCTCGCCGAATCGTCGAGAATGCAAAGTCATTCTCGACGAATCGGCGAGAATCTCGACGATTCTACCTTAGAGAATTTTCTGACTGCGTCGAGACAGCCGGCCCAACCCGACGAGAATCATCTAGTGATTCTCGACGACTCGTCGAGAATCACTAGTGATTCTCGACGAATCAGCGAGAATCACTTAGTATTTCTCGACGATTTACACTTAGACGATTCTCGTCTTTCAACCCGTGAGCTGGTCTTTGGCCCATCCTTGCTCCTTGTCTGCTCATGATCTTTCATGACCCTGTGCTTGGAAATAAGTACACTCCAATAGAGAGAGTACACGTAAGCCAACACACTGATCTGCTCAACGAGGGATTACATTGCACAGATCCGTGTATATTGACCTAATGCACCCTGACATTGGTGTGTACTTAGCAATGAATAGCTGCAAGCACAACTAGAAGAAATTCATCAAATACATAGTGAATTCACCTTAGCTTGTTCAGGGGCTTCTTCAAATCAGGTACATTGTGGATACAATACCCAACAATCTCCCCCTATTTGAAGAAGCCTAAACCCTACAAGCTAAGGTGAATACAACGGCTTGGAAGAACAGAACTTAAAATAAAAAGTTGAAATTCCATACTGTTATCTTTAGAGCTTGTGGAGCTATCACCTTAGCACCTTAGCCGAGAGGGTAATGGTAATCTCCCCCTTTTCGGCTTCTGCAAATCGGGAACTGAAGCATGTGACACCATGCTCCCCCTCAGTTCTTGTACCTTTGCTTTCACTAAATTCCTAGCAGAGGCTCCCCCTAGACGCATAAGCCTTGAGCTTCGGTAGTCTTCATTCCTCGTAGTTTAGCATCCACAATTCAGTTTTGAACATATTGAACTTGGCCTCGTCAAGGGGCTTTGTGAAAATGTCTGTAATCTGCTTTTCAGTGGGAACATAGCAGAGAGAGATGTCCTTATTCTCCACGTGCTCCCGAATGAAATGGTTACACACTTCAATATGCTTCGTTCTGCTGTGCGATACCGGATTGTTGGCAATAGCAATTGCACTGGAGGAGTCGCAGTACATCGGTACTTCCTTGAACTGGAGATCATTGTCTGCTAATTGATTTCTGATCCATAGAAGTTATGCGCAACAGCTCCCAGCAGAAATGTATTCTGATTCCGCTGTGGAGGTTGCAACACAGTTATGCTTCTTGCTATTCCATGAGATGAGCCTTCTTCCGAGGAATTGACACGTCCCGGAGGTGCTTTTCCTGTCATCCCTACTTCCTGCAAAATCAGCATCTGAAAAACCTATTAGCTCGACATCATTTCTTCTCGGGTACCATAAGCCAAGATTAGGGGTACCTTTAAGGTATCTAAGAATTCGCTTTGCAGCGACATAATGAGATTCCTTAGTGTTCACATGATATCCGGTCTACTCGCAGTAAGATAGAGCAGAGATCCAATGATGCTTCTGTATTTGGTTTCATCAAAAGGTTTCCCTTTCTCATCCTTATCCAGAGACATGATGGATCCCATTGGAGTCATCATAGAGGTTGCATTCTCCATTCCAAATTTCTTTAGGAGTTCATTTGTGAACTTCGTCTGAGAAATGAAGATTCCTTCCTCAGACTGTTTCACTTGAAGTCCCAAGAAATACTTCAGCTCTCCCATACTGCTCATTTCAAACTTTCCTTGCATAAGTTTGGAAAACTTTTTGCAAAGATTGTTGTCCGTTGAGCCGAATATAATGTCATCAACATAGATTTGCACCAGCAAAATCTTGCCTTTGACTTCCCTGAGAAACAATGTCTTGTCTATTTTTCCTCTAGAGAACTTGTTCTCAAAAAGAAAACTAGACAATGTCTCATACCAAGCTCGAGGAGCTTGTTTTAAGCCATATAGCGCTTTATTAAGAAAATATACATGATTAGGATAAGTAGGATTGACAAAACCTGGAGGTTGAGCGACGTATACTTCCTCTTTCAAGTCTCCATTCAAGAAAGCCGATTTCACGTCCATCTGATAGACTGTGAATCCTTTGTGAGAGGCATAGGCTAGGAATAGCCGGATTGTCTCGAGCCGTGCAACTGGTGCAAATGTCTGGTCGAAGTCAATCCCCTCCTCCTGTCTGTATCCTTGAGCCACCAGTCTGGCTTTGTTCTTGATGATGACTCCATGTTCATCCAACTTGTTTCTGAAGATCCACTTGGTGCCAATCACATTTTGCGTCTTCGGTCTGGGAACCAGCGTCCAGACTTTGCATCTTTCGAATTGATGCAGCTCATCTTGCATGTCCAAAATCCATGACGCATCTTTGTTCGCTTCGTCGAACTTCTTTGGCTCAACCTGCGATAGAAAGCTAAGATGCAAAATCTCGTTAAGAGTACCTCGGCGAGTTCTGACACCGTCTCGGGGATCTCTAATGATTTGATTTCTGGGATGATCCCTCACGTGTTTGAGCTCTAGAAGTCTTGCATCAGGAGCTCTAGCAATTTCTGGGGCCCCTTCCTCTTCAGGGAGGACCTCTTCATCCTGACCGTCATCCTCTCTGATCGGTGTTGAGGTGGAGACCTTGACGTACTTCGGAGTTGCATCTTCCTCGGGCTCATTCAGGTGTAGCTTGTCGAGTCTGGCACCTGTATCTTCAAGAAGACCACTGGAAGAGTTGCAATTAAGCAAGCTTCCTTCATCAAAAACAACATTAATTGATTCCTCTATCACTAGGGTTTTCTTGTTAAAAACTCGATAAGCCCGACTGTGGCTTATAGCCCATGAATATGCCTTCGAAGCATTTTTCACCAAACTTAGTACGAGGGTACTTCCCATTATTCAGTACATAACATTTGCAGCCAAAGATCCTCAGATAGGACATGGTTGGTTTCTTGCCTTTCAGTGGCTCATAAGGAGTCTTACGATGGCTCTTGTTGATCAATGCCCGGTTTTGTACATAACAAGCCGTATTGATAGCCTCGGCCCAGAAGTATTCTGGGAGAGAAGCGTCATTCAACATTGTCGTGCACGCCTCAATGAGTGTTCTATTCCTCCTCTCCGCCACTCCATTCTGTTGAGGAGTGCGAGGGGAGGAGAACTCATGAAAGATACCAAGTTCTTCACAGAACTCTGTCATAGCCCCAGACTCAAACTCTGTTCCGTGGTCACTTCTGATTTTGACCACTGAGCAGTTAAGTTCGTTCTGTATCTGCTTGACAAAACTGGTGAAGATGTCAAACGTATCAGACTTGCGCTTTAAAAAGAACACCCACGTAAACCAAGAGTGATCATCTACAATCACTAGCGTATACGACTTCCCTCCTAAGCTATGAACTTGCATAGGACCAAACAAGTCCATGTGCAGAAGATAAAGACATCTGGAGGAATCTTTGTCTGGGATGCCCTTAAAGGTAGCCCGAGTCTGCTTGCCCATCTGACATGCAGGACATGGACTATCTTTAATGCACTTAATAATGGGAGCATCCCTTACTAAGTCTTTGGAAAATAGCATATTAATTGTCTTGTAATTAATGTGTGCCAATCTCTTGTGCCATTGCTCACAAAGAGATACATTGCCTTTTGCAACGAGGCATACTGGGGTAGAAGAATCTAAACTAAGAAAATCTAAACATAAAATATTTTTGCTCCTAATGCCAGTTAATACAGTCTCCGAAGAATCACATGATATTATCAGGCATTTATCCTTGCAGAACTTAACGTCATACCCTTTATCACATAACTGGCTTACGCTGATCAGGTTATGATTTAACCCTTCAACATAAGCTACATTAGTGATAGAGAGTATACCGTTGGAAATCGTACCGTAACCTCTGGTGACTCCCCGATCAGATCCCCCAAATATGACTTTGGGTCCATTCTCGACTGGAGAGTACTCCCGCAGCAGGCTTCTTGTCCCGATCATGTGACGGGAGCATCCACTGTCCAAATACCAAATAGGAGTTTTGTTGGCCTTTGGACATTCCTGCAAAACAAAATTAATTTGCCTTAGGAACCCAATCGTACTTGGGTCCTAGATTTTTCGTTAGCATACTCCCCCTCGGTTGGTTAGCCCTACGAGAGGTCGGCCTCGCATTGCCAACATGAGGAGTCTCGATATTCCTTAGATTAAACCAACAATCCATGGCAAAGTGACCAATTTTGCCACAGCACCAGCAGTCAAACCTGTTATACCTCCTCTTGGGCGCCTGCTTCACCCTTGAAACGTGGGGTTTAGCCGGGGCCGAAGACCTGGAGGTGGAGGCATCATGATGACCACAGTCACATGACTTCTTCACCTCTTAGCTTTTCAGTGTAACAGGCTTGGCCTTAGGTGCCTGCTTCCTATTATGGCCGCTAGAGAAGTGACCATAATGTTCCACGCGGATTTCCTCAAAAGGTGCCTTGAAGACACTCTCACTGAAGTTACGGGGAAAGGTCCACCCATCATACCGGCTCTTCGGCTTTGCAACCGAGGGCCTGAAGTGATAGACATATGTTGACTCAAAGTCATGTTGGTTACAGGGAAAGCTAGGCTTTCTGAACTCAACAGGGCTGAGTGGGGCCTTTCCTTTCTCAGCAGCAGAGGCTTTCTTGGCAGCCTTATTCTTCCCCTTGTTCCTGTTTCTCCTGGATGAGGAGCTAGGTGCCCCTACGTGCCCCAAACCAGCTCCTTTGGTCTGAGCAATGAAGGTATCAACTAGTGTAAGAACTGTCTTCGGCATAGAGAAGCTCTTAACGATCTTCTTTTCGGCCACAAGTTGTTCTTCCAACTTATCGATTTCCTCTTGCTTAAGATCGAGGAGCTTAAGGGATTCAGAATGCTTTGAAGCCAGGTCCGAGTGCTCCTGTCGGAGGGAGATCAAACTGGTGATCTCTTCCCTCAGGGATACACTCTCACCTTTAAGGAATTTAACTTCCTTCTTCTCAGCCTTCAGTCTCTTTCGACATTCCTCGAAAGTATTGAGCAGAAGCTCATACTTATCGAGGAGCTCAGCTTCACGGGCCGAAGGGCTATCCTCAGGGTCATCATCCTGAGACTCAGGATCGGAGTCAGAGTCGGAGAGAGGGGTGTGAGCTTTTACCTTCCCAGTAAATGGGGGGAAATCACCTTCAGAGTCAGAGTGACCCATTAGCCCAAAGTAGGATTCCTCATCATCGCTGGATTCTGACGTATCAGATTCATTCAGCGTCTTTGGCTTCTTCGCGATGTAACTTCTCTCCTTCTTCTTGTCTTTTGAGGACCTGTGCTCCTCTCCCTTTCCCTTCTCCCTCTTGCCTTGTTGGCAATCAGCCACGACGTGTCCTGGCTTGTTGCAACCAAAGCAAATAATATCAGATGAGCGGTGTTTGTTCGGTTTGGAACCATACCTGTCAGAAGAATTGTTCTTCTTCTGATGCCTTGAGGAAGAGCCTTCTCTCTTTCTCTGGTTCCTCAGCTTGAGGAACTTCTTGAATTCCCTTGTGATAAGGGAGAAGTCTTCCTCTAACAATTCTGAGCCGGAGGAGCTTGGCTCAGAGTGTAAGACCCCCCTTTTTTTTCTTTTTCAACCACCGGGGTCTTAGGCCCAGAATCGCCGCTTTGCGGTGACACCTTCACGTCCTGAAGGGTCATCACCACAAGGCGCCGATTCCGCCGGCCATTTCGATCACAGAAAAGTAGCATAATTATAACAGTAAGAGCAATGCAGTCCACAATAGTAAAATCACATATATATAATAAAGCTCCACGAAGGGAGTGTCCACAGAAATCATCAGAGTACTAAAAATACGGGCTTATGCCCGGTACAAAATGTCCTCACTACAAGTCTCTCATGCGGAAGCGAAAACAGAAGCTACTCAAGGTCGAGACTCACGGTCCCGGCTGTGTGAACTCCGGAGCTAGACTGCCCCATCTCTAGGCGCACCGATCTCTGGGGCTGCTCCTCCATGCTGGGCTCCACGATCCCCTAAATGATGCGGTTCGAAAACCGTTAGTCATAAAGACTAAGCCCTATCATCCCCTACCCCTTCCCCCATGGCTCCTAGGTACCGAGCGGGGAGGAAGAAAGGGAAGGACATGATGGTAGAGATTAAACATGAAACAGATGGCAGCGGAAACTAATCTAGCAAGTTGTATTAGGTGAGCAGTTAATAAATTGTTATAATAGGTCTAGCAGTAAGAAAAGCAATTATATGAATTTAAACCTTCACTTATGCGAGAACACATAAGCAAAAGGGATCTTTTGCAAGGCTCCCATCATATAGAGTGTCCCATACCACTTATACGTTGGGGTGTCGGTTGTCAAACAGCAATGGTTGTTATATATTGAAATTAACCTTTGATTTATAAACTTGCCCACACAAGCTTATAGACCAAGGGGTCGTTTTGCAGGTCCTAATGTATAAGCGTCCCATACCACTTATACTTTAGGTGTCAGAGTTAAATGAATCGATTATGCTATGACATGCTAGTGGGTATGATGAAACATGCAAGTGCAACGCACACACCCGACTCTGTGCACACAGACCTTTAGTTCCCCCTTTCGGAGCCGTTACCTCCCAGGATACCTCCGTAGTGGCAGACGGAAGCGGTGGGTAGGGCCTCGCCCACCTCCAAAACCAGTAAAAGCACCACTGGTCTGACCTATCGTACGCCTCAACGCTTGGTGCACTAAGCGGACGCCTGCGTACTCTTGCCGGCTGGCGCACCGGACTTCTGTTGGCGAAGTGCTAACCACCCCGCCGAGTCAACGATATCAGTGTCGGTGCAATCGAACTCCCCGATATCGTAAAACCCACCACCTTAACTTTTCCTATCTTATGCACATGCAAGTTTAATCGCAAACAAACAGAACCGAGCCGAAGCTCCCCGGACCAAACGTCCGTCTCCAACCAACCGAGCCGAAGCTCCCCGGACCATCCCGTCCGTCTCCAGAACAATCGAGCCGAAGCTCCCCGGACCCAAACGTCCGTTTCCAAACCACCCGAGCCGAAGCTCACATCAATCTTCCTGTGCCAACAGTGTTTGTGAAAAGTGCAAACCTAGTTACTAAGTTACTCTTGCTAGTTTATTATTACAGTTTACGTTAGCCCAGGACTGCCCCCGGTATACCCCGTGAAGGGCTCTCAAGGGGCACTAGGAACCAAGACGGCGGCATTACGGCCCGAAGTTCCCTTTCGCAAGGCACTTATTGTTATTTGTTGTTTTCCCTTAGCCCGATTCCCTTCTCATATTACGATAGACTATCCTAGGGTGATTTTTAAACCTTCCACTCTTCAGGAAAAGCGATCTTTCGCCAAACTCGAGCACCTCTTAACTCTAACTATCACCACTACTCACTACTCTTTATATCTTCCTCAGATCATGTCCTATTGCATTTCACAATTTACTAAATGCAGACCGACCTAGGCTACATGTCGAGCCGGTTATGAAATGATCCATTTCTCATCCAAATGCCCTAAATTATTTACTGGAGACTTACCATGACCTAAATGACCTAAATCCAGAAAATGGAAATTTTCCTAATTTATTTGGCATTTAATTAAATTCCTCGAAAATCCAAGGACTACCGGTTTGAACATGAACTACCCTAAGTTCTCATGCAAGATGTCCAGCAATTTTATGATAAATACTAGGTTATCTCAATAGGTTAAAACCTAAGTATCATAATTTTTTAATCATCAAAATGGCATGAAAGCTATTTTAGAAATAATCTCTAACTTCTATTGTTTATGAAGCAAGTACAGAAAATATTCTTCCAAAAATTATAAATAATTCATGACATGCAGATAAAGGCCTAAAATTAGCACTGGCTAAGTTTCATAATTTTCCAGCAAGTATTTTATCCATAATTAATTTTTAAACATAAAAGCCCTTTCTATCATCTGTGAATAAGGTACTAGATTTACTCAACATAAAATTCTATAAAAATCCAGAGATCATGGTGCTACTAATCAAGATCTAAATCCAAAATTTCAACTGATTATAATTAGTTTAAAATCTCCAAATAATTGAAACAATAAATCGGGCAATTATTCCTTTAACACATGAAGTATAACATTTATTAATCATAAAATTCCAGAAGATTTATCATAAGACTAAAACATCCTAAAACTCCCTCTTCCCGAGTTTCACAATTTTTGGATTAGATTTATTGCTTAAAATAACTAAATTACATTTTTATCCTAATCCGACATCTCAACTTTCGAGGTACCTAACTACCTCCAATTCCTTCACTATTTCAACCAGAGGGTTTTCATCATATCATCCCACTCTCCTCCAAATTTCAAGGGCATACAAGAGCTTTTGCTCCTATGTCCTTCACAAACCTCAAACTCCCACCCGTTGGATTTGAGCCAATCTCTTAGGGTAAAATCCACCCTAAGCCACACCATGTTACCCAAGAGGGTAGACATAGACTCAACAAATCAGTGGCCAACAACTTTAGCCTCTTTTGAGGAGATTTGTCCACTCCATCTCCAATCGTACTTTTCCCCAAAGTACCCCTCACCAAGACCTATCTGGGACTTGATACTTCCCTATTCAAAACTCGACCAATCGAGTTGAAATTTTGTACAGATCTTAATATTGATGCCAGGGACCACCACCCAAAATTTGGGGGAGTTTGGACTTAATTTCATCTCCTAATTAATTTTATATTGTTTATTAAATTTTTACAAAACCTTTAGGCAAAAGTTCTCCAAAAATTCTCATTTTTGGACAGCCTCTCGATATACATATTATAGACCTCCAGTCCAAATTCCAAGTCATTTGGACATGTTATGAACCGTGGGCAACCATTTTATTTTCTGGTTAGCCTAGGTCTTGATCCCACCAAAATGAGTGCTGTGTTCAAACCACTCACCCAAATTGAATAAAATCAATTTTAAATTAAAGTAGACCCCGAGGGCTACAACTTTTGTGTCTGGTCATTTTTCCTAAAACGGCCTCTACGTGCCTCGTTTCGCAGCCTCAACATATATCCAAATAATCTATTTTTCCATATGTATTATATAATAATCTATATATTATAAAATTATTTCTACTGTTCATCTTCTACATGAACCCGAAAACCAGACACAGAAAAATCATTTTTCCTGTAAGCATTCCGTGATCCGTCGCCGGCCGTTCGGTCACTTCCCTGGCCAACCACCACCACCACCACCTCCGTTGAGGCGATGGCTATCGGTCGGCGGTGGTTTGGCCGCCGGAGGTGGCGGTTTCCGGCGAACTCAAAATACCTTTTTCATGGTTTTTCCATGAAAACGAGAGACGGGTCCGGCTCCGTGGAGCGCGAACCTCCTTTCTAAGAATCCTAAGATCTACCCATGAAAGAGAAGGAGTAGAGGAGGACCTTGTTCGCGGTTTGAAGGCGAGAAGAACGTCGGGGTGCCATGGCGCGGTGGTGGCGTTTGCTGAACTTCTCCTACAGCAAGAACAAAGGTCTGTTCTGATTACTTGAGCGTGTAACCTTCTCCTCTTGTCCAGGTGGGCTTTTATAAATCAGGAAGTGGGAAGGTGAATGGGTAAAACCATTATGGCCATGACGGTTCTCCCCTTAACGTTTCGGTTATAGTGAAGGGATAAGAAACGGTGGAAACTGAACAGGTGTGTCCAGCTGGCGGTTTTCTATTGGACCACCTTTTCCTCATTTATTATATAATTATAGAAGGAAAACGGTCGGAAGTTACTCCTTGTGTAACTTCCCATACCAGCATTTATTACCACGCGTGTTGGAATAATTTCGGGCCTGAACCGTCGTTTCGGCCAATGTCACGGGCGTGACACATAGGTCACGGGCGTGACAGGCCCGGATAGCCAATTCTGGGTTCGACGATCGTCGAACTGAGATCGACGATCGTCGATGGATGGTCACGGGCGTGACCCTTGGGTCACGGGCGTGACAGGCCCGAACGGCAGATTTTGGGTCGACGATCGTCGAATTGAGATCGACGATCGTCGAAGGCTGGTCACGCCCTAGGTCACGGGCGTGACCTCTAGGTCACGGGCGTGACATGCCCGAACGGCAAATTTCGAGATCGACGATCGTCGAATTGAGATCGACGATCGTCGAAGGCTGGTCACGCCCTAGGTCATGGGCGTGACACTCATGTCACGGGCGTGACATGCCCGGGCCGCAAGGTCGGCGATTGTCTCACGGCGATCGACGATCGTCGATGGGGTCACGCCCATAGTCACGGGCGTGACACCTTGGTCACGGGCGTGACATGCCCAGACAGCACGTTCGACGATCGTCTCGTGGAGATCGACGGTCGTCGAAGTAGTCTCGCCCAAGTCACGGGCGTGACGGGTCGGTCACGGGCGTGACCAACCCTTGACCCGAAAACTCGGTCGATTTATTTTCACTTTTTGTGCTCCCTGGGGTTCTAACTCGACCAACCGACTCCTAGGGGTCTAGCCGGAAATGGGATGTTACAAATCCCAATAAACAAAACAAAAATTTCGTCCCCGAAATTGAGGTTGAGCCTACGGGGATTTCTATCGGAATAAATCAAACTTGTAACATCCCATACGATCTTTCTATTGGGTTCAGGCGACTGTTCATTTGATAACGAAGACAATCTCCCCAATAAACAAAAGATTAGCCCCTACCTTTCTGATTAAGTGCGCATGCCTAGGTCCTGGATTTTCCGTACCTAGTCTTAACATTCCAAAATAAGAAGGCAATCTATAGTATACCGAGAGGTGGTGAGATGTACCTGACTGAACAATTCCGGGTATCTTTGCCTCATCAGATCCTGCGGTTCCCAGGTGTGCTCCTCCTGACCGTGGTTTCTCCACAGAACCTTGACTAAGGGGATCTTCTTACGGCGCAAGATCCGCACACCTTTGTCGTCGATCCGAACCGGCTCCAAGTGAACAGATCGGTCTAAAGCTACCGGCCCTTCGGTGGTCAAAATCCGCTGCTCCGGGCGTAGTAGAGCCCTTCTCAGCGAAGAGATGTGGAAGATGTCGTGTAGAGCTGCCAGCTCTGGTGGTAACTCTAGCCTGTAGGCTAGGGGTCCGATCCGCTCCAGGATCCGGTAAGGGCCCATATACCTAGGGCTGAGTTTCTTCCTCCGACCACGCACCCGTGAGACTCCGTGCATGGGTCGGATCTTCAAGAACACTCGTTCCCCTACCCGAAACTCCACCTGACGATGCCGGGCGTCATAGTATTAAGCCTATCTGCTCTGCGCCTCCAACATCCTATCTCTGATCAGTCTCACCTGAGCCTCGGTATCTTCCACAAAGTCCGATCCCAACAGCTTCGGATCCTCGTCTTGAACCCAAGAAAGCGGGGTCCTACATTTTCTTCCATACAGGGCTTCATAAGGTGCCATCCTGATGCTGGACTGGTAGCTATTATTGTAGGAGAACTCGACCAACGGTAACATCTTCTCCCACGGCTCCCCTCGGTCCAGTATACACAGTCGTAGTAGATCCTCCAACGTCCTGTTGGTGCGCTCGGTCTGCCCGTCCGTCTGAGGGTGGAAGGCCGTGCTAAAAGTCAACCGGGTGCCCAAATATGCCTGCACTGACCGCCACTCCCTGGATGTAAACCGTCCATCGCGGTCCGATACTATCGTCCGGGGCACGCCATGATACTGGACATACTGCTCCACAAACTTCCGTACCAGCACTCCCACCGAGTCATCCTTCCTGATCGGCACAAAGCGGGCCACCTTCGTCAACCGATCGACAATCACCCAAATCGAGTCGTTCCCCGTCCGAGACCGGGGAAGACCATGTATAAAATCCATCGCTATATCGTCAAACTTCCACTCCGGCACCGGGAGTGGCTGTAACAATCCTGTGGGGTTCCTGCATTCTGCCTTCACCAACTGACACGCCCCGCAATGGGTCACGAAGTACGTAATGTCCTTCTTCATGCCCGGCCAAAACATCGTCCTCTTCAAATCAGCGGTCATCTTTGTGATCCCCGGGTGCACCGAGTACCGGCTGCAATGCGCCTCCATCATAATATCCTCTCGGATCTGGCCTCCTGCGGGTATATATACTCTGCCTCTGAAGTGGAGCAAACCATCTCTCAGGGAATAATCCCCTGTCAAACCTTCCTCCACAGCTCGGAACATCGGCTCCGCCCACGCATCTGTCCTCTGTCCGTCCCGAATGCGATCCCGAATATCGTCAGTGGCCACTATCGATGCCAGATACTCCCTATACAAATCTGGGTCATCCTCGGACACTAGGGATATCTGCATATCTCTGAATGACTGGACTAGCTTCATGGACATAACCTGGGGCCCAGCTTCGGAAGTGGCCGCTCTCCGACTCAACGCGTCGGCCACCACATTTGCCTTCCCTGGATGGTAATGCATCTCATACTGATAATCTGCTAAGAACTCCACCCAACGCCTCTGCATGATATTCAGCTCCTTCTGCGTGTCCACGTATTTCAAGTTCTTGTGATCGGAGAAGATATCACAGTGGACTCTGAGAGGTCTAAGTTGTTAGCCTAAATCACCTAGAGGGGGGTGAATAGGTGAAATGCGTGTCAAATGCGGAATTAAAAACTAACACAGCAAATATCAAGCAATCATAGAAGACAAGAGATTTATAGTGGTTCCCCAATCTTGGGTACGTCCACTTTCCTCACCGATCTAGCAAATTACTAGACTCGGCTACTCCACTATCTCGGATTGAAAACAATCCTACACCTCGGAACCACGTTCCTACAAATCTCGATCCAAAATGGATCTACAAAAACTCGGAAGACAAAACTTCCTACAAGTCTCGAAGAAAAATCTCCTACAATGAAATTTGGTTTGAAAATAAAAATCAAAACATCAATCTCAGATCTGGATCTTTGACGGTCTTCTTCTTTAGGAACTTCGGCTTGATCAGAAAAAAAAGGTTGAAGATGACCTGAGAGAAATCCACGAATCTGAAAACTAGAACCACCTCGATCGAGAAAGTAGATCTGGAATCTTCAAGGCTCGGCAAGATCGAGTGATTCTCTTTCTTCTGGATCGCTGGAGGAAAGATCGATGAAAACGAAGGTCGCGATCCAAACTTTTCTTCTTCTTCCGTGAACGGCAATGGCGGCGGCGTGAAATTAGGGTTCACGGAATTTCTCTTTCTTAAAAAGAATATTTCTGTAATAACGCTTAAAAGTCATTTCTGAAAAGACCTATTTATAGGTGGGTTCCAACGGTCATAATATTGATTAATGATGACACGTGGACCAATCAGAATTGACAGATTCAAAATACTTAAGATGAATTAGAACTTAGAAGAATTCTGAATTAGAGAACAGCTATACTCGAGTGAGAGAAGGAATACTCGAGTATGGGAACTTAGATACTCGAGTATCAGAAAACATATACTCGAGTAACAGAAGGATATACTCGAGTATCAGGGGATTACTCGAGTATCAGAAACACATATACTCGAGTATCAGGGAATTACTCGAGTATCAGAAAACACATATACTCGAGTATCAGGGAATTACTCGAGTATCAGAAAACACGTACTCGAGTATCAGGGTATTTACTCGAGTATCAGAAAACACATACTCGAGTATCAGGGTATTTACTCGAGTATCAGAACTTTGAACTTGCAGAGAAGAGAAGAAAAGGATCTACTCGAGTATCAAACATGATTTACTCGAGTATCAAGTTACTTACTCGAGTATGAAAAGAACTTACTCGAGTGACTAACTTAACTACTCGAGTATAGATATATCTACACGAGTATTCAGACCCTACTCGAGTAAGCCAAACTGATTACTCGAGTATCTCACTAACTACTCGAGTATGGGACACAGACTACTCGAGTATTAAGACCTTACTCGAGTAAGTCTAACTGACTACTCGAGTATCTCTAACTACTCGAGTATGTCTTACTAACTACTCGAGTATTAAGCTTGATACTCGAGTATCATAAGGGGTTACTCGAGTATTAGGGACTTAGAAAAATTCTATGAGAAAATTTGCTCCAATGCTTCTGTCCATCAATCCAAGTGCATGAAGGAAGTGTATCCCAATAGAGAGGCTATACATGGGCCAACACTTTGGATCACACAATGAGGGATTACATTGTATGGTCCTGTGTTTGGTGACCCATTATAGACTGACATTGGTCTACACTTGGCATTAAGGACCTGCACACATACAACTTAAACACAGCATCAAATACACCTTAATTCATCTTAGTTCAAGGTCTGACCTCCTACAAATCTGAGGCATTGTGGAGACAAACCCCAACAATCTCCCCCTATTTGTAGATGTCGGCACTCTCTATACTAAGGTGAATTACTTAAGAGTAAAAGAAACAACATGCATATAACAGGAGAATAAACTTAACTAAAGCAGGGTAAGTAAAACATTGCCATAATCAGAATTAAATATATATATATATAAATGTTTTAAGCATAGAAACAAAAGTCCAATTTCACATTCTCAGTTCAACTCAAGATGGGGCATCCTTGTGCATCCTTTCTCTCTTTAGTTCTTGCCTTTCTAGATAACTGTATGGCTTGGGAAAGTAAGTCCTGGGCCTAGGAGGAGCAGATGGATTATTGTGTCCCCAGTTTCTGTCATGGAGTCTGATTTTAATCTGGGACACTTCATAGGCCTTCCATTCTGTATTACTGTAGAACTGATCTCTGTTTTCTCCAAGATCTGTCACTAACCTCAAAGTATCAAGAATTATAGACTTAGAGGTAGGACTCCACACTTCAGCATGAACAACAGGAGGTCTACTTTCAGAAGCTGGCTCTTTCCTGGGAGCAGAACGACTTGCAGAAGCACCTTCACCATACTTTCTTTTCTTCGTAGAAGGACCTTGAGAACTGGAAAGAAAATCATCTTGCCACATGTCAGAGTAGTTAAGAGGAGGCTCAGTCACATCACCCTCAGGTCTAGGAGAGAAGGCTGGCACACCACTTTCTGGAATGGTAGCTTGGATAGGGGCATCTGCAGAGGGTTGCTCTTCAAGAGGATTTAGGTGCTGAGGTATAATGGTTGGGTTGAGCTGGGCATTAGGGAAGTTCATGTTATGCAGCCACACAGCAGTGTCATAGGTATAAAACTTTACAGATTGAAGTTGAGAGAGAATGTCTGCTTTCATTTCCTTTACAATTCCATCCACTGTAGTTTGAGCCTGTTTAGAGAGAGTTTCAACTTGTTCTTTTACAACTATTTGAGCTTGCTCATGTAGTTTGTCCACTTGTTCTTTTACAACTTTCTCCCCCTTGCTGATATCTATGTTTAGCTTTGCAATGGCTTCATCTTTGAAGGTGCCCACTTCATTACATACTTTCACAACATTCATTTCAGCTCTCTCATCTAGCTTGATCTGATTGTGAGCTACTGTCTCGGCCTGGTTTCTTAGCTCACCTATGCTTGTAATGGTGTGGTCTATGGCTTTGCCTCCAATTTGGAACAACCTTTTTAACTCATCAGTATTTGCTTGAATCTCAGCAAAGCCTCTGCTCATCTCTGTTTCAAGAGCAGAGACCTTGGATGTTACTGATTGCAGAGAGGCATCAAAGTAATCTCTCTGTTCTTTGAGCATAAGCTCAATCTTGCTTATTATATCTGAAGAGGAGGGAGCTGAGGTTGGTTCAGGAGCTGAAGCAACAGGAGCAGGGGCAGTCCAAGGAAGGATTTCTGTGATCACCACTGAGCTGACAGCTCTCTTGAAGGGTTCTATTTCAACATTTTCTTTTGTGGGTAGGAGAGAGGGCATGGAGAAATCCAAAGTCCTCAGAGGTGCCTCCACAGGATCTGGAGACATCCCATCATCAGACAGGAGAATATGAGCTGATTGGCTAGGCTCACTCTCAGGAGATTGGACTGGAGATAGGACTGGAGTTCTTGCAGGAGACTGAACTGGAGACTTTGCAGCTGATCCATTCTGGAAGAGTGGGGCATCTGAGCTGAGCTCATCAATAAGATTGTTAATTTCTTCAGCTGTAGACAGAAGGGCTGCTGAGTCTGGAAGCTCTGAGTCTGGGTTTGCTGATGGAATCTCTGCTGGAGGAGGAGAGACTGGAGGAGTAGGAATTCTTACTTCTTCTTGTTCTAGAATTACTGATTCTGAAGAAACCTGATTCTGAGGAAGAGAAGAGGCAGGCTCCCCCTCAACTATTGCACTGGTGGTAGCAGTAGTTTGATGTAGAGGAGGAGATGGAATCCTGTCTTCAGGGAAACTGGTTTCTTTGGGAATTTCTGAGGTGGCAGCAGATTTGGAAGCTTGGGCAGTATTGAGGAGCTTGATGTCATACCTCTGGATGGAGGAGAGAGAGACCTTCTTCAAGTGGTGAAGGGGAGTTCCTTTGGACAAATCAAATACTGTAGGGTTGATCTCATGGAGGAGGAGGGAGATAATCCTTGCATAGCTGGGGTGCTTCACGCTTTCTCTAATCTTATCCAGTATCATCATGCCAAACTGGAATTTCTTGCGACATATGATGGCTTGCATGATGTCAAACATGTCCATTGAGATATCTCTGATAGAGTAGGTCTTGCAGAGGAGAACTTTAGCAATGACATCTACAAGAAATTTCCCTTCAGAGTTGAAGTCTGAGCGGCTAATCGAGTCTGCTTCAGGACATACTCCACAAAAGAGACTGGTGCGGTCGGAATCCTCTGTAGTTAAATCATCTTCTTCATCAACGACGGGCATCTTTAACAAGGTAGCTACAGAGGTCTTGTCTAGGCGGATTTTGAGTCCTCTGACTTTGGATTTGAGCACTTTTCCATTCCGTTTAATCTTCAAATTCTTGTAGAATTCCTCCACCGCAGGGAATATAACTCGGCACGGTGCCATCAGAACAAATGATAATCCGGCGGTGTCGAATAGGATGAGGAGGTTGCGGAAATCGTCTGAAAGTTCGGCGATACCTTCTGGGAAGAGTTCTGACCCAATACTGATCTTGGACGAAGGAGGAGCCATCAGGAAACTGCAATGCAAAGGAACCAGACGGCGAGGAAACTGGAATTCTTGCGGCGACGGAAGACGAAGAACAGGGTTTCGGGAAAACGAAAAGTCGGCGCTACTCGAGTGAATGAGAAGTGGAAAGGACTTTTTCGTTTTGAATATATATATAAATAATCCTAATTAGGTTTAAAAAGGTATTAAGTATAAGGACTTACCTGAAGAGACGGCAATTTGCTAGGTGCGAGTAGAAATTTTGAAAAACCGAAAAAATTTCGAGTACTCGAGTAAAGGAGGACGGCATACACGAGTATGAAGTTGGTATACTCGAGTAGGTCATGACATACACGAGTAATGAGAAGGCATACTCGAGTATGTAATCAGCATACACGAGTATTAGTCCTTTACGAATTTTAATACTCGAGTGAGAAAGTTCATGCACGAGTAACTGTTGGATTACTCGAGTATATAAAACTTGATACTCGAGTATTAGCTGTTTACTCGTGTAAGTGTGACTTGATACTCGAGTCTCGAATACTTGAAGGAATTTCCCTGGTAGATGTCCTGTTCCACTGAAAAACTGTACCTCTGAGCAGCCAACATTACTGATGTCTTCTTAATTTGAGAGTCCATCATTGGTCTTCTTTGTTGAGCAGTCCAAGCTCAGTTTTGAAGAACGAGAACTTGGACTCGTCCAGCGGCTTGGTGAAAATATCTGCAACTTGCCTGTCTGTGGAGACATACTGTAGATCTATATCTCCATTTTCCACATGCTCCCGGATGAAATGATAGCGAAGCTCTATGTGCTTGGTCCTGCTGTGGGAGACTGGGTTGTTGGCTATTGCTATGGCGCTGGAAGAGTCACAGAACAAGGGAATGTTCTGGAACTTCATGTTGTAGTCGTCAAACTGATTCTTGATCCATAACAGCTGTGCACAACAGCTGCCTGCAGAGATGTACTCTGATTCAGCGGTTGAGATGGCTACACAGTTCTGTTTCTTGCTGCTCCAGGAGATAAGTCTCCTTCCGAGAAATTGGCAAGTCCCGGAAGTGCTTTTCCTGTCATCTTTGCTACCTGCAAAATCTGCATCTGAAAATCCAATTAGTTCACTATCATTACTTCTCGGGTACCATAAGCCAAGATTTGGTGTTCCTTTGAGGTATCTCAAAATTCGCTTTGCAGCAATGTAGTGAGATTCCTTAGAGTTCACCTGAAAACTAGCACATACACATGTTGAGAACATTATATCTGGTCTACTCGCAGTAAGGTAGAGCAAGGACCCAATTATGCTTCTGTACTTGGTTTCATCAAAAGGTTTCCCTTTCTCGTCCTTGTCCAGAGACATAGCTGAGGCCATTGGAGTCCTCATAGAGGTTGCATTCTCCATTCCGAATTTCTTAAGCAGCTCTTTGGTGAACTTGGTCTGAGAGATGAAAATTCCATCCTCAGATTGTTTCACTTGAAGCCCTAAGAAATACTTCAGCTCTCCCATACTGCTCATTTCAAACTTCCCTTGCATAAGTTTAGAAAACTTCTTGCAGAGGTTGTTGTCTGTAGAGCCGAAAATAATGTCATCGACATAGATTTGCACTAGCAAAATCTTGCCCTTTATTTCCCTAAGAAATAATGTCTTATCTATCTTTCCTCTCGTGAACTTGTTCTCAAGAAGAAAGGTAGATAGCGTCTCATACCAAGCTCGAGGAGCTTGCTTAAGACCATATAGTGCTTTTTGCAATAAGTAAACATAGTTAGGAAAGGTTGAGTCAACAAAACCTGGCGGTTGCTCTACATACACTTCTTCCTTTATGTCACCATTCAGGAAGGCGGACTTTACGTCCATCTGATAGACGGTAAAGCCCTTCAGTGCAGCGTAGGCAAGAAATAACCTGATTGCCTCCAGTCTTGCTACTGGAGCATAAGTTTGGTCGAAGTCGATCCCTTCCTCTTGACGATATCCCTTGGCGACAAGTCTGGCTTTATTCTTTATAATTGTTCCGTCTTCATCCATCTTGTTCCGGTAGACCCATTTTGTCCCGATGACGTTCTTATGCTTGGGTCTAGGAACAAGTGTCCAGACTTTGCATCTTTTGAACTGATTTAATTCTTCTTCCATGGCTAGAATCCAGGATGCGTCGGAGTTGGCTTCCTCAAATTTCTTTGGTTCAACCTGTGAGAGAAAGCTTAAGTGTAAATTCTCGTTAGTTGTACCTCGACGAGTTCTGACACCATCCCGAGGATCTCCTATGATTTGGTCAACAGGATGATCCTTCAAGTGTCTGAACTCTAAAGTCCTTGCATCTGGGATCTCTTTAGCCACTGGAGTTATATCTTCAGCTGGGATGTCTTCTTCATCTTGATCATCTCCCTCTCCAAAGGTGGTTGTAGAGGGGATCTTGATGAACGTCTCATCTTTATCTTTAATAGGTTCATCCAAGCTGAGTTCTTTCAACTTTGTACCATAGCCTTTAGTGATTCCTCGATCTGAACCTCCAAAGATGACCTTTGGTCCGTTGCAGACTGAGGTGTAGTTCAGTAGTAGGCTCCTTGTCCCGGTCATATGCCGAGAACATCCACTGTCCAAGTACCAGATTGGCATTTTGGTGGCCTTTGGACATACCTGCAATTACAATCATTTAGCCTTAGGAACCCAAACAAGTTTGGGTCCTTGGTCTCGAGTTAGAATACTCCCCCTACGAGTATTAGCCTCATGAGTGGTCATTCTCACGTTGCTAACTTTAGGGGTAGCAGCATTATTAGGATTGAACCAACAATCACTGGCAAAATGACCAATTTTGCCACAACACCAACAGTTGAACCTGTTGTATCTTTGCCTTGGGTAGTCCTGCCTGACTTTCTGGAATGAAGGTCTAGCAGGAGCCTTACTTTTGGAGGAAGAGGCTTCATGATGATTGCAGTTACATGAAGTCTTCTCCTTCATAGGCTTTTCTACAATGGGTTTTACTTTTGGTGTCTTCTTAAAGTTATGACCATGAGCATAAGGTCCATAGCTTTGAAGCTGAATCTCCTCATAAGGTGCCTTGAAGACACTCTCGCCAAAGTTACGAGGACGAGTCCAACCTTGGTATCTTGACTTAGGCTTCTCAGGGATTGGCCTAGAAAAGTGTCCGTAGGTGGACTCATAATCGAGTTCGTTCGTGGGAAAGATAACTTTCTTGAACACAACAGGTTCCAAGGGAGCTTTCCCTTTTTCTTCAGCTAGAGTCTTTCGGGCAGCCTTATTCTTTCTCTTGGCCTTGTTTCTTCTAGAGGATTTACTAGAAGAGCCAATGTGGCCTAAACCAGCACCCTTGGCCTTAGCAGAGAATTCAGCAACGATTGGAAGAACTGTCTTAGGCTTAGAGAAGCTCTCAACAAGCTTCTTTTCAGCCTCGAGTTGTTGTTCCAATTCCTTGATGATTGTCTCTTTAAGGTCAAGGTGCTTGAGAGCTTTATTGTATTCCTCCATAGCAGCATTGAAGTTCTCTTGAAGAGAGTTAGTCTTATTGACTTCTACTCTCAAGCTGCTCTCACTAGCCTGTAGAGATTTTATCTCTTTGGCTTGAGTTTTCACTACTCTACGACATTTTTCGTAGGCGGTGAGTAACTCCTTATACTGACTCATGAGCTCAGATTCATCTTCAGAGGAATAGCCCTCTTGCTCATTGTCATCATCAGAGTCAGAGAGAGGAGTGTGAGATTTTACCTCCCCAGTGAACTGGGGGACTTGTTCATCATCTGAATGAGCCATGAGCCCAAAGTAAGCTTCCTCTTCTTCACTTGACTCAGATGAGTCAGAGTCGCTGAGAGTTTTGCTCTTCTTGGCTACTAGGCTTTTCTCTGTCCTCTTCTTATGGTGTGAGGATTTCTTTTCCTCTCTTCTTCCACCCTCTTTCTTTTTGTGAGGGCAATCGGCGATGACGTGACCTGGCTTATTGCAACAATAGCAAATGATGTCAGTTGAAATATGTTTGTTCTGTTTAGAATTGTACCTGTCATGGCTGCTTGAGCCTTTCTTCCGATGATCACCGTCATGTCGTGATCTTCTATATGAGGCATCCTTGCCTCTCCATTGCTTCTTCTTGTTCAAGAATTTCTTGAACTGCCTTGAGAGTAGGGAGAACTCTCCATCAGATAGTTCTGAGCCAGATGAGCTAGGCTCAGATGATTCTTCTTCATCAGCCTCAGGAACTGGGGCAGGAGAGCTAGCCTTTATCTTCCTTGAGCTATCTGCCTTTAGAGCGACAGATTTCTCCTTGGATGCAGACCTGCTTGTCTCTTCTTTAGCTTTTCTTGAGTTGATTTGCAGCTCGTAAGACATAAGCTTTCCGAACAGATTCTGCGGGTCCGTCTCAGCTAACCTTCCAAACTCCCGAATGGCACATACCTTATTGTCCCATTCCTTGGTTAGGGATCTTAAGAATTTGTCATTGAGTTCCCCGTTGGTGAAGACACGTCCATAAACTCTTAGGCCATTTACTATCTTGAAGAAGTTCTCAAAAGTGTCAGCTATGGCTTCCTTATGACCCTGCCTGAAGGCTTCATATTTTTGGTTCAGTAGGGATCTACGATCATCCCTCACTTCTTCTGTACCTTCCATTAGAGTCACAAGGGATTGCCACATCTCCTTGGCAGACTGGCAATGAATCAGATTTTGCAGCATTGAGTCATCCACTGCACTTGCTATAATATTTTTGGCTTTCTTGTCCAGAGAGACAAGTGCAATCTCATCCTTATCTAGATCCATCAGCTTCTTGGGAACTTGCTTGGTGGGATCTATGGTGGATGCAGTCATAGGAATGTGGGGACCTTCTTCAACAATCATGAAGATCCGGGGATCTACTGCTTCCATGAAGAACTTTACTCTTTCCTTCCACATAGGAAAGTTGTTCTTGGTGTAGATAGGGAGTTTAGCAAAATCCTTGGTCTTACTCATGCTTGATACTTTTCAAGAAACAACTTAGAAGGATAAGATCAAGGTGTTAACCTTTTAACGATCAACCTCCCTCTGATACCAATTGAGAGGTCTAAGTTGTTAGCCTAAATCACCTAGAGGGGGGTGAATAGGTGAAATGCGTGTCAAATGCGGAATTAAAAACTAACACAGCAAATATCAAGCAATCACAGAAGACAAGAGATTTATAGTGGTTCCCCAATCTTGGGTACGTCCACTTTCCTCACCGATCTAGCAAATTACTAGACTCGGCTACTCCACTATCTCGGATTGAAAACAATCCTACACCTCGGAACCACGTTCCTACAAATCTCGATCCAAAATGGATCTACAAAAACTCGGAAGACAAAACTTCCTACAAGTCTCGGAGAAAAATCTCCTACAATGAAATTTGGTTTGAAAATAAAAATCAAAACATCAATCTCAGATCTGGATCTTTGACGGTCTTCTTCTTTAGGAACTTCGGCTTGATCAGAAAAAAAAGGTTGAAGATGACCTGAGAGAAATCCACGAATCTGAAAACTAGAACCACCTCGATCGAGAAAGTAGATCTGGAATCTTCAAGGCTCGGCAAGATCGAGTGATTCTCTTTCTTCTGGATCGCTGGAGGAAAGATCGATGAAAACGAAGGTCGCGATCCAAACTTTTCTTCTTCTTCCGTGAACGGCAATGGCGGCGGCGTGAAATTAGGGTTCACTGAATTTCTCTTTCTTAAAAAGAATATTTCTGTAATAACGCTTAAAAGTCATTTCTGAAAAGACCTATTTATAGGTGGGTTCCAACGGTCATAATATTGATTAATGATGACACGTGGACCAATCAGAATTGACAGATTCAAAATACTTAAGACGAATTAGAACTTAGAAGAATTCTGAATTAGAGAACAGCTATACTCGAGTGAGAGAAGGAATACTCGAGTATGGGAACTTAGATACTCGAGTATCAGAAAACATATACTCGAGTAACAGAAGGATATACTCGAGTATCAGGGGATTACTCGAGTATCAGAAACACATATACTCGAGTATCAGGGAATTACTCGAGTATCAGAAAACACATATACTCGAGTATCAGGGAATTACTCGAGTATCAGAAAACACGTACTCGAGTATCAGGGTATTTACTCGAGTATCAGAAAACACATACTCGAGTATCAGGGTATTTACTCGAGTATCAGAACTTTGAACTTGCAGAGAAGAGAAGAAAAGGATCTACTCGAGTATCAAACATGATTTACTCGAGTATCAAGTTACTTACTCGAGTATGAAAAGAACTTACTCGAGTGACTAACTTAACTACTCGAGTATAGATATATCTACACGAGTATTCAGACCCTACTCGAGTAAGCCAAACTGATTACTCGAGTATCTCACTAACTACTCGAGTATGGGACACAGACTACTCGAGTATTAAGACCTTACTCGAGTAAGTCTAACTGACTACTCGAGTATCTCTAACTACTCGAGTATGTCTTACTAACTACTCGAGTATTAAGCCTGATACTCGAGTATCATAAGGGGTTACTCGAGTATTAGGGACTTAGAAAAATTCTATGAGGAAATTTGCTCCAATGCTTCTGTCCATCAATCCAAGTGCATGAAGGAAGTGTATCCCAATAGAGAGGCTATACATGGGCCAACACTTTGGATCACACAATGAGGGATTACATTGTATGGTCCTGTGTTTGGTGACCCATTATAGACTGACATTGGTCTACACTTGGCATTAAGGACCTGCACACATACAACTTAAACACAGCATCAAATACACCTTAATTCATCTTAGTTCAAGGTCTGACCTCCTACAAATCTGAGGCATTGTGGAGACAAACCCCAACAGACTCCATAAAGATAATGACGCCAGACCTTCAGAGCAAAAACGACCGCTCCCATCTCGAGGTCGTGCACCGGGTAGTTCCTCTCATGGGTCTTCAGCTGGCGGGAGGCATATGCTATGACATGTCCATTCTGCATCAGCACTGCTCCCATTCCCTGGTATGATGCGTCGGTGTACACCTAGAATCCTTCCTTTCCAGATGGAAGGGCCAGAATAGGGGCTGAGATGAGTCGATCCTTCAGCTCCTGGAAAGCCGCCTGGCACTGCGGGGTCCAAACAAAAGGTGCCTCCTTCTTTGTCAAAGATGTGAGGGGGAGGGCAATCCGAGAGAACCTCTCCACGAACTTCCGGTAGTAACCGGCAAGCCCCAAGAAACTTCGCACATCGGTGGCTGTCTTCAATTGCGGCCAATCTCGAACTGCTCGAATCTTTGCCGGATCAACTGCCAACCCGGCTCCGCTGATAATGTGGCCCAAGAAGGCCACCTCCTTCAACCAGAACTGACACTTGCTGAATTTGGCATAAAGGCGATGCTCCCGCAACCTCTCCAAGGTCAGTGCCAGATGCCGTGTGTGCTCCTCCTCCGTCCTAGAGTAGATCAGGATGTCGTCTATGAACACTATGATGAACACATCCAAGTAAGCCTCGAAAACCCGGTTCATGAGACTCATGAACGCCGACGGAGCATTCGTGGGCCCAAAGGGCATCACGGTGAACTCATACAGGCCATATCTGCTACTAAAGGCCGTCTTCGGGATATCCTCCTCCTGGATCCGCAGCTGGTAGTATCCTGATCTCAAGTTCAGCTTCGAGAAATAATGGGCCCCCTCCAGCTGGTCGAATAATTCGTCTATCCGTGGGAGCGGATAGGTATTCCGGACGGTCAGCCTGTTTAGTGCTCGATAATCGATGCACAGGCAGAGTGTCCCATCCTTCTTCTTCACGAACAGGACCGGAGCTCCCCATGGCGAAGAACTCGGTCTAACAAAACCTGCCTCAACTAATTCCTGCAACTAAGTCCGAAACTCTGCCAACTCCTTTGGGGCCATCCGATAAGGGGCCCTAGACGCCGGCTTGGCCCCCGGCACAAGCTGTATCTGAAAATCCTGCTCTCGGTGTGGAGGTAATCCTGGTAGTTTCTCTGGAAAGACGTCAGCGAAATCTCGCGCCACCGGGATGTCTGTCACCGACTCCTTAACTTCCGCCATCTCAAAAAGAATCTGATAGACCTCCTCTCCCTGCAGATGGGCCTTAACGGCCTGTACCGAAGATAAGAGTATACGAGAGACAGGTCTTATACCTTCAATGGTAATGAAAGAGTCCCCGTGTCTCACGGTGATCCTCTTTGCCTGGCAGTCAATCTGGGCATAGTTCCAGTGCAGTCATACCATGCCCAGGATCAGGTCGTAGTCCGTCAGCTTCAAAATCGTCGCTGGAGCCTCGAACGCTTTTCCACCAATCTCCGCCTCCATATTGCAGTGATCCGTGGTAAGGAGCTCAGATCCATCCGGTAGTCGCACCCTCATCCTCAAGCCTGTGAACCGCTCCACACCTTCCAGTCCTTCCACGAACGACTCCGACACAAAGGAGTGAGTAGCTCCAGTATCAAAAAGCGTGCGGGCAGGCTTGCCGCTGATGAAGACTATACCTGGGGTGATTAAATATCTCAGGGTTCTATAAAGAGTTTTCTTTCCTTGTTAATCTATCTAGTGCGGTTCTGAGTTTTAACAACTTAAAGGGAGATTCTATGAAAATAAAGAAACATTGCAGCGTACCTGCGATGACCTGCTCCGGATTTCGAGGCTGCGCAAGGTCCAAAGCATATACCTGCTCTCTTTCCTATCTACGATCTCCCCACTGGTATCCACGACCACGGCCGCGTCCTCGGCCTCCATAATGCTGAGCTGGTGGGCCGCCCTGATGTGCTGGAGGTGGTGCCCCCCTCATGGGGCAGTTCCTCCGAATGTGCCCAATCTGATGACAAAGAAAACACTCTGGTGGGGGATACGCCATTCCCCCGGGTCTCGGCATCTCCTGCATCCGAAGAGGGGGAGGGGCTAATACCACCTGTTCCCTCGGCTCCGGCCTCACGTCCTGACGAGGCTGGTCCTCTATCCTCCTCCCCTCTGGTACAGCACCCTGCCGCTGGTCATTCCTACCTCTCCGTCCCTGATCCTCTGCTGGCCGCTTCCGGCCCCGGGTGGCGTGCCAATCTGCCTCAATCCTTTTGGCCATCTCCAAAATCTGGGAGATGGGCCCGTTAGATACGAACAACAGAGCCTCCCTCAAGTCCTCCTGCAGGCCCTTATAGAACCTCCTGATATACCCTGCCTCATCCAGCTGGTAGGAATCTGCGTATCGAGCCAGATGGTCAAACTCTCGATGGTACTCCACCACGGTCCGGGTACCCTGCTTCAGCTATAAGAACCGCTCCTCCAAATCATCCCTAGCCGACTGCGGAACGAAATACTCCAGCAGTGCGGCCCTGAACTCCTCCCAAGTAACCTCCGCAACCTTCCTATTAGCAAAGGTCGTGTCCAACAACGTCTTCCACCACCTCTTTGCATGGGACTCTAGGCAGGAGACAACCAGAGCCACCCTCTCCTCCCAGGGACATCGTATCCCGGTCAGCATCTCGTACATGATATCTAGCCACTCTTCCGTCCGGATAGCCGACTCTGTCCCCAAATAGGACGGGGGAGCCAGTCCTCGGAAGATGCTTAGCCAGTTGGCCCCCGAATTTGGCTGCGGGGCCGGAACCTGCTGGGCCCTGAAGGCCTCCAGAATGGCGGTCAGGGTCTGTCCCATGTCTGACTGAAGGAAAGGAGTGGGGGCCGGTGGGGGTGGTGCCACATCCTGAGCCTGTTGAACTCCACCTTGCGGCGTAGTCCGTGCTGGAGGCTGCGTAACAAAAACACACGCTGAGAAAACGTTCAAATATTACATAAAGGTGGACAATTTATATGTGATCCCCATATGGGCACACCACTGCTTCCGCTGCTTAGTTTGTCCCCAAACTAAACTCGAGCGGGGGGTGACCTAGGGTTTGTGGACTGCTACTTCCTTCTGATCGATGTTTCCTCTGATACCACTTGTAAGACCCCCTTTTTTTTCTTTTTCAACCACCGGGGTCTTAGGCCCAGAATCGCCGCTTTGCGGTGACACCTTCACGTCCTGAAGGGTCATCACCACAAGGCGCCGATTCCGCCGGCAATCTCGATCACATAAAAGTAGCATAATTATAACAGTAAGAGCAATGCAGTCCACAATAGTAAAATCACATATATATAATAAAGCTCCACGAAGGGAGTGTCCACAGAAATCATCAGAGTACTAAAAATACGGGCTTATGCCCGGTACAAAATGTCCTCACTACAAGTCTCTCATGCGGAAGCGAAAACAGAAGCTACTCAAGGTCGAGACTCACGGTCCCGGCTGTGTGAACTCCGGAGCTAGACTGCCCCATCTCTAGGCGCACCGATCTCTGGGGCTGCTCCTCCATGCTGGGCTCCACGATCCCCTAAATGATGCGGTTCGAAAACCGTTAGTCATAAAGACTAAGCCCTATCATCCCCTACCCCTTCCCCCATGGCTCCTAGGTACCGAGCGGGGAGGAAGAAAGGGAAGGACATGATGGTAGAGATTAAACATGAAACAGATGGCAGCGGAAACTAATCTAGCAAGTTGTATTAGGTGAGCAGTTAATAAATTGTTATAATAGGTCTAGCAGTAAGAAAAGCAATTATATGAATTTAAACCTTCACTTATGCGAGAACACATAAGCAAAAGGGATCTTTTGCAAGGCTCCCATCGTATAGAGTGTCCCATACCACTTACACGTTGGGGTGTCGGTTGTCAAACAGCAATGGTTGTTATATATTGAAATTAACCTTTGATTTATAAACTTGCCCACACAAGCTTATAGACCAAGGGGTCGTTTTGCAGGTCCTAATGTATAAGCGTCCCATACCACTTATACTTTAGGTGTCAGAGTTAAATGAATCGATTATGCTATGACATGCTAGTGGGTATGATGAAACATGCAAGTGCAACGCACACACCCGACTCTGTGCACACAGACCTTTAGTTCCCCCTTTCGGAGCCGTTACCTCCCAGGATACCTCCGTAGTGGCAGACGGAAGCGGTGGGTAGGGCCTCGCCCACCTCCAAAACCAGTAAAAGCACCACTGGTCTGACCTATCGTACGCCTCAACGCTTGGTGCACTAAGCGGACGCCTGCGTACTCTTGCCGGCTGGCGCACCGGACTTTTGTTGGCGAAGTGCTAACCACCCCGCCGAGTCAACGATATCAGTGTCGGTGCAATCGAACTCCCCGATATCGTAAAACCCACCACCTTAACTTTTCCTATCTTATGCACATGCAAGTTTAATCGCAAACAAACAGAACCGAGCCGAAGCTCCCCGGACCAAATGTCCGTCTCCAACCAACCGAGCCGAAGCTCCCCGGACCATCCCGTCCGTCTCCAGAACAACCGAGCCGAAGCTCCCCGGACCCAAACGTCCGTTTCCAAACCACCCGAGCCGAAGCTCACATCAATCTTCCTGTGCCAACAGTGTTTGTGAAAAGTGCAAACCTAGTTACTAAGTTACTCTTGCTAGTTTATTATTACAGTTTACGTTAGCCCAGGACTGCCCCCGGTATACCCCGTGAAGGGCTCTCAAGGGGCACTAGGAACCAAGACGGCGGCATTACGGCCCGAAGTTCCCTTTCGCAAGGCACTTATTGTTATTGGTTGTTTTCCCTTAGCCCGATTCCCTTCTCATATTACGATAGACTATCCTAGGGTGATTTTTAAACCTTCCACTCTTCGGGAAAAGCGATCTTTCGCCAAACCCGAGCACCTCTTAACTCTAACTATCACCACTACTCACTACTCTTTATATCTTCCTCAGATCATGTCCTATTGCATTTCACAATTTACTAAATGCAGACCGACCTAGGCTACATGTCGAGCCGGTTATGAAATGATCCATTTCTCATCCAAATGCCCTAAATTATTTACTGGAGACTTACCATGACCTAAATGACCTAAATCCAGAAAATGGAAATTTTCCTAATTTATTTGGCATTTAATTAAATTCCTCGAAAATCCAAGGACTACCGGTTTGAACATGAACTACCCTAAGTTCTCATGCAAGATGTCCAGCAATTTTATGATAAATACTAGGTTATCTCAATAGGTTAAATCCTAAGTATCATAATTTTTTAATCATCAAAATGGCATGAAAGCTATTTTAGAAATAATCTCTAACTTCTATTGTTTATGAAGCAAGTACAGAAAATATTCTTCCAAAAATTATAAATAATTCATGACATGCAGATAAAGGCCTAAAATTAGCACTGGCCAAGTTTCATAATTTTCCAGCAAGTATTTTATCCATAATTAATTTTTAAACATAAAAGCTCTTTCTATCATCTGTGAATAAGGTACTAGATTTACTCAACATAAAATTCTATAAAAATCCAGGGATCATGGTGCTACTAATCAAGATCTAAATCCAAAATTTCAACTGATTATAATTAGTTTAAAATCTCCAAATAATTGAAACAATAAATCGGGCAATTATTCCTTTAACACATGAAGTATAACATTTATTAATCATAAAATTCCAGAAGATTTATCATAAGACTAAAACATCCTAAAACTCCCTCTTCCCGAGTTTCACAATTTTTGGATTAGATTTAGTGCTTAAAATAACTAAATTACATTTTTATCCTAATCCGACATCTCAACTTTCGAGGTACCTAACTACCTCCAATTCCTTCACTATTTCAACCAGAGGGTTTTCATCATATCATCCCACTCTCCTCCAAATTTCAAGGGCATACAAGAGCTTTTGCTCCTATGTCCTTCACAAATCTCAAACTCCCACCCGTTGGATTTGAGCCAATCTCTTAGGGTAAAATCCACCCTAAGCCACACCATGTTACCCAAGAGGGTATACATAGACTCAACAAATCAGTGGCCAACAACTTTAGCCTCTTTTGAGGAGATTTGTCCACTCCATCTCCAATCGTACTTTTCCCCAAAGTACCCCTCACCAAGACCTATCTGGGACTTGATACTTCCATATTCAAAACTCGACCAATCGAGTTGAAATTTTGTACAGATCTTAATATTGATGCCAGGGACCACCACCCAAAATTTGGGGGAGTTTGGACTTAATTTCATCTCCTAATTAATTTTATATTGTTTATTAAATTTTTACAAAAACTTTAGGCAAAAGTTCTCCAAAAATTCTCATTTTTGGACAGCCTCTCGATATACATATTATAGACCTCCAGTCCAAATTCCAAGTCATTTGGACATGTTATGAACCGTGGGCAACCATTTTATTTTCTGGTTAGCCTAGGTCTTGATCCCACCAAAATGAGTGCTGTGTTCAAACCACTCACCCAAATTGAATAAAATCAATTTTAAATTAAAGTAGACCCGAGGGCTACAACTTTTGTGTCTGGTCATTTTTCCTAAAACGGCCTCTACGTGCCTTGTTTCGCAGCCTCAACATATATCCAAATAATCTATTTTTCCATATGTATTATATAATAATCTATATATTATAAAATTATTCTACTGTTCATCTTCTACATGAACCCGAAAACCAGACACAAAAAAATCATTTTTCCTGTAAGCATTCCGTGATCCGTTGCCGGCCGTTCGGTCACTTCCCTGGCCAACCACCACCACCACCACCTCCGTTGAGGCGATGGCTATCGGTCGACGGTGGTTTGGCCGCCGGAGGTGGCGGTTTCCGGCGAACTCAAAATACCTTTTTCATGGTTTTTCCATGAAAACGAGAGACGGGTCCGGCTCCGTGGAGCGCGAACCTCCTTTCTAAGAATCCTAAGATCTACCCATGAAAGAGAAGGAGTAGAGGAGGACCTTGTTCGCGGTTTGAAGGCGAGAAGAACGTCGGGGTGCCATGGCGCGGTGGTGGCGTTTGCTGAACTTCTCCTACAGCAAGAACAAAGGTCTGTTCTGATTACTTGAGCGTGTAACCTTCTCCTCTTGTCCATTTGGGCTTTTATAAATCAGGAAGTGGGAAGGTGAATGGGTAAAACCATTATGGCCATGACGGTTCTCCCCTTAACGTTTCGGTTATAGTGAAGGGATAAGAAACGGTGGAAACTGAACAGGTGTGTCCAGCTGGCAGTTTTCTATTGGACCACCTTTTCCTCATTTATTATATAATTATAGAAGGAAAACGGCCGGAATACTCCTGGTGTAACTTCCCATACCAGCATTTATTACCACGCGTGTTGGAATAATTTCGGGCCTGAACCGTCGTTTCGGCCAATGTCACGGGCGTGACACATAGGTCACGGGCGTGACAGGCCCGGATAGCCAATTCTGGGTTCGACGATCGTCGAACTGAGATCGACGATCGTCGATGGATGGTCACGGGCGTGACCCTTGGGTCACGGGCGTGACAGGCCCGAACGGCAGATTTTGGGTCGACGATCGTCGAATTGAGATCGACGATCGTCGAAGGCTGGTCACGCCCTAGGTCACGGGCGTGACCTCTAGGTCACGGGCGTGACATGCCCGAACGGCAAATTTCGAGATCGACGATCGTCGAATTGAGATCGACGATCGTCGAAGGCTGGTCACGCCCTAGGTCACGGGCGTGACACTCATGTCACGGGCGTGACATGCCCGGGCCGCAAGGTCGGCGATCGTCTCACGGCGATCGACGATCGTCGATGGGGTCACGCCCATAGTCACGGGCATGACACCTTGGTCACGGGCGTGACATGCCCAGACAGCACGTTCGACGATCGTCTCGTGGAGATCGACGGTCGTCGAAGTAGTCTCGCCCAAGTCACGGGCGTGACGGGTCGGTCACGGGCGTGACCAACCCTTGACCCGAAAACTCGGTCGATTTATTTTCACTTTTTGTGCTCCCTGGGGTTCTGACTCGACCAACCGACTCCTAGGGGTCTAGCCGGAAATTGGATGTTACAAATCCCAATAAACGAAACAAAAATTTCGTCCCCGAAATTGAGGTTGAGCCTACGGGGATTTCTATCGGAATAAATCAAACTTGTAACATCCCATACGATCTTTCTATTGGGTTCAGGCGACTGTTCATTTGATAACGAAGACAATCTCCCCAATAAACAAAAGATTAGCCCCTACCTTTCTGATTAAGTGCACATGCCTAGGTCCTGGATTTTCCGTACCTAGTCTTAACATTCCAAAACAAGAAGGCAATCTATAGTATACCGAGAGGTGGTGAGATGTACCTGACTGAACAATTCCGGGTATCTTTGCCTCATCAGATCCTGCGGTTCCCAGGTGTGCTCCTCCTGACCGTGGTTTCTCCACAGAACCTTGACTAAGGGGATCTTCTTGCGGCGCAAGATCCGCACACCTTTGTCGTCGATCCGAACCGGCTCCAAGTGAACAGATCGGTCTGAAGCTACCGGCCCTTCGGTGGTCAAAATCCGCTGCTCCGGGCGTAGTAGAGCCCTTCTCAGCGAAGAGATGTGGAAGATGTCGTGTAGAGCTGCCAGCTCTGGTGGTAACTCTAGCCTGTAGGCTAGGGGTCCGATCCGCTCCAGGATCCGGTAAGGGCCCATATACCTAGGGCTGAGTTTCTTCCTCCGACCACGCACCCGTGAGACTCCGTGCATGGGTCGGATCTTCAAGAACACTCGATCCCCTACCCGAAACTCCACCTGACGATGCCGGGCGTCATAGTATTTAGCCTGTCTGCTCTGCGCCTCCAACATCCTATCTCTGATCAGTCTCACCTGAGCCTCGGTATCTTCCACAAAGTCCGATCCCAACAGCTTCGGATCCTCGTCTTGAACCCAAGAAAGCGGGGTCCTACATTTTCTTCCATACAGGGCTTCATAAGGTGCCATCCTGATGCTGGACTGGTAGCTATTATTGTAGGAGAACTCGACCAACGGTAACATCTTCTCCCACGGCTCCCCTCGGTCCAGTATACACAGTCGTAGTAGATCCTCCAACGTCCTGTTGGTGCGCTCGGTCTGCCCGTCCGTCTGAGGGTGGAAGGTCGTGCTAAAAGTCAACCGGGTGCCCAAATATGCCTGCACTGACCGCCACTCCCTGGATGTAAACCGTCCATCGTGGTCCGATACTATCGTCCGTGGCACGCCATGATACCAGACATACTGCTCCACAAACTTCCGTTCCAGCACTCCCACCGAGTCATCCTTCCTGATCGGCACAAAGCGGGCCACCTTCGTCAACCGATCGACAATCACCCAAATCGAGTCGTTCCCCGTCCGAGACCGGGGAAGACCATGTATAAAATCCATCGCTATATCGTCAAACTTCCACTCCGGCACCGGGAGTGGCTGTAATAATCCTGCGGGGTTCCTGCATTCTGCCTTCACCAACTGACACGCCCCGCAATGGGTCACGAAGTACGTAATGTCCTTCTTCATGCCCGGCCAAAACATCGTCCTCTTCAAATCAGCGGTCATCTTTGTGATCCCCGGGTGCACCGAGTACCGGCTGCAATGCGCCTCCATCATAATATCCTCTCGGATCTGGCCTCCTGCGGGTATATATACTATGCCTCTGAAGTGGAGCAAACCATCTCTCAGGGAATAATCCCCTGTCAAACCTTCCTCCATAGCTCGGAACATCGGCTCCGCCCACGCATCTGTCCTCTGTCCGTCCCGAATGCGATCCCGAATATCGTCAATGGCCACTATCGATGCCAGATACTCCCTATACAAATCTGGGTCATCCTCGGACACTAGGGATATCTGCATATCTCTGAATGACTGGACTAGCTCCATGGACATAACCTGGGGCCCAGCTTCGGAAGTGGCCGCTCTCCGACTCAACGCATCGGCCACCACATTTGCCTTCCCTGGATGGTAATGCATCTCATACTGATAATCTGCTAAGAACTCCACCCAACGCCTCTGCCTGATATTCAGCTCCTTCTGCGTGTCCACGTATTTCAAGTTCTTGTGATCGGAGAAGATATCACAGTGGACTCCATAAAGATAATGACGCCAGACCTTCAGAGCAAAAACGACCGCTCCCATCTCGAGGTCGTGCACCGGGTAGTTCCTCTCATGGGTCTTCAGCTGGCGGGAGGCATATGCTATGACATGTCCATTCTGCATCAGCACTGCTCCCATTCCCTGGTATGATGCGTCGGTGTACACCTGGAATCCTTCCTTTCCAGATGGAAGGGCCAGAATAGGGGCTGAGATGAGTCGATCCTTCAGCTCCTGGAAAGCCGCCTGGCACTGCGGGGTCCAAACAAAAGGTGCCTCCTTCTTTGTCAAAGATGTGAGGGGGAGGGCAATCCGAGAGAACCCCTCCACGAACTTCCGGTAGTAACCGGCAAGCCCCAAGAAACTTCGCACATCGGTGGCTGTCTTCAATTGCGGCCAATCTCGAACTGCTCGAATCTTTGCCGGATCAACTGCCAACCCGGCTCCGCTGATAATGTGGCCCAAGAAGGCCACCTCCTTCAACCAGAACTGACACTTGCTGAATTTGGCATAAAGGCGATGCTCCCGCAACCTCTCCAAGGTCAGTGCCAGATGCCATGTGTGCTCCTCCTCCGTCCTAGAGTAGATCAGGATGTCGTCTATGAACACTATGATGAACACATCCAAGTAAGCCTCGAAAACCCGGTTCATGAGACTCATGAACGCCGACGGAGCATTCGTGAGCCCAAAGGGCATCACGGTGAACTCATACAGGCCATATCTGCTACTAAAGGCCGTCTTTGGGATATCCTCCTCCTGGATCCGCAGCTGGTAGTATCCTGATCTCAAGTCCAGCTTCGAGAAATAATGGGCCCCCTCCAGCTGGTCGAATAATTCGTCTATCCGTGGGAGCGGATAGGTATTCCGGACGGTCAGCCTGTTTAGTGCTCGATAATCGATGCACAGGCGGAGTGTCCCATCCTTCTTCTTCACGAACAGGACCGGAGCTCCCCATGGCGAGGAACTCGGTCTAACAAAACCTGTCTCAACTAATTCCTGCAACTGAGTCCGAAACTCTGCCAACTCCTTTGGGGCCATCCGATAAGGGGCCCTAGACGCCGGCTTGGCCCCCGGCACAAGCTGTATCTGAAAATCCTGCTCTCGGTGTGGAGGTAATCCTGGTAGTTTCTCTGGAAAGACGTCAGCAAAATCTCGCACCACCGGGATGTCTGTCACCGACTCCTTAACTTCTGCCATCTCAAAAAGAATCTGATAGACCTCCTCTCCCTGCAGATGGGCCTTAACGGCCTGTACCGAAGATAAGAGTATACGAGAGACAGGTCTTATACCTTCAATGGTAATGAAAGAGTCCCCGTGTCTCACGGTGATCCTCTTTGCCTGGCAGTCAATCTGGGCATAGTTCTAGTGCAGCCATACCATGCCCAGGATCAGGTCGTAGTCCGTCAGCTTCAAAATCGTCGCTGGAGCCTCGAACGCTTTTCCACCAATCTCCGCCTCCATATTGCAGTGATCCGTGGTAAGGAGCTCAGATCCATCCGGTAGTCGCACCCTCATCCTCGAGCCTGTGAACCGCTCCACACCTTCCAGTCCTTCCACGAACGACTCCGACACAAAGGAGTGAGTAGCTCCAGTATCAAAAAGCGTGCGGGCAGGCTTGCCGCTGATGAAGACTATACCTGGGGTGATTAAATATCTCAGGGTTCTATAAAGAGTTTTCTTTCCTTGTTAATCTATCTAGTGCGGTTCTGAGTTTTAACAACTTAAAGGGAGATTCTATGAAAATAAAGAAACATTGCAGCGTACCTGCGATGACCTGCTCCGGATTTCGAGGCTGCGCAAGGTCTAAAGCATATACCTGCTCTCTTTCCTGTCTACGATCTCCCCACTGGTATCCACGACCACGGCCGCGTCCTCGGCCTCCATAATGCTGAGCTGGTGGGCCGCCCTGATGTGCTGGAGGTGGTGCCCCCCTCATGGGGCAGTTCCTCTGAATGTGCCCAATCTGATGACAAAGAAAACACTCTGGTGGGGGATACGCCATTCCCCCGGGTCTCGGCATCTCCTGCATCCGAAGAGGGGGAGGGGCTAATACCACCTGTTCCCTCGACTCCGGCCTCACGTCCTGACGAGGCTGGTCCTCTATCCTCCTCCCCTCTGGTACAGCACCCTGCCGCTGGTCATTCCTACCTCTCCGTCCCTGATCCTCTGCTGGCCGCTTCCGGCCCCGGGTGGCGTGCCAATCTGCCTCAATCCTTTTGGCCATCTCCAAAATCCGGGAGATGGGCCCGTTAGATACGAACAACAGAGCCTCCCTCAAGTCCTCCTGCAGGCCCTTATAGAACCTCCTGATATACCCTGCCTCATCCAGCTGGTAGGAATCTGCGTATCGAGCCAGATGGTCAAACTCTCGATGGTACTCCACCACGGTCCGGGTACCCTGCTTCAGCTATAAGAACCGCTCCTCCAAATCATCCCTAGCCGACTGCGGAACGAAATACTCCAGTAGTGCGGCCCTGAACTCCTCCCAAGTAACCTCCGCAACCTCCCTATTAGCAAAGGTCGTGTCCAACAACGTCTTCCACCACCTCTTTGCATGGGACTCTAGGCAGGAGACAACCAGAGCCACCCTCTCCTCCCAGGGACATCGTATCCCGGTCAGCATCTCGTACATGATATCTAGCCACTCTTCCGTCCGGACAGCCGACTCTGTCCCCAAATAGGACGGGGGAGCCAGTCCTCGGAAGATGCTTAGCCAGTTGGCCCCCGAATTTGGCTGCGGGGCCGGAACCTGTTGGGCCCTGAAGGCCTCCAGAATGGCGGTCAGGGTCTGTCCCATGTCTGACTGAAGGAAAGGAGTGGGGGCCTGAAAGTGAAGGGATAGATACGATTGCGGAATTAAAGATTATAGATATTGAATAACCCTAAATCTTAACACAAGTGTTGTGCACAAACACAAGCTGACTGTAATTACAGTTAAGCTTGGGTCCTAATCCAGCAACTAGCAATCCTAATTAATTCTAATCACAGCCACAATACAATTAACAAGTTAAGCAACTAGACGACACAAGATATTATAGTGGTTCCCCAAACACTGGGTACATCCACTCTTCTACCCACACGGTAGGAATCCACTACAGGTTTTTGATCAGGTGCCCTGCCACCAACAAGATCTGCTGCAGGTAGATCTAGAGACCCTTTAGACTTTTGATCAGGTGTCTAAAAACCAAGCTTTACTTTTGAAGGGAGTAAACAACCCTTTACAGGAGGGGGGAAGAGGGATAGAATGTCTTCTCTATTTTAACATAGATTAGAGAAGCACAAGAGTCTCTTCAGAACTTCTAACAGCAAGCTGTCTTGAAGTTTTGAAGGAAAAAGCCTGAAGAAGACTAGAGATCTGGATGGATGTTCTTCTTCAGCCTCCTTCTTCTTCTTCTTCTTCTTCAATATCTCTGAGTGTATCTTCCTGGAACAGGAGCACTCAGGTTGAAGAAGAGTGAAGAGATATCTTCTCAGATGGATGGATGATTGCTGAGAGCAGCTGTGCTGTAAGATGGTTCTTTCTCTGTATGTTGTACAGGATTCTTCTCACTTGTTCTACAGCTCTCTCTTTAGTTCTTTCAAAAGAACTCCTTTAAATAGGAGTAGCAGCAACGGCTCTAATATGAGCTTTTGTCTTCTTCTCAGATCTTGAATCTGGGCTGCAATTAACATAAAGATAAAACATAACTTGCAGATATATGTTTCTATATAAAGCATGAAGCTACAGCAGCTGCAATCTGATAAAGGATCATATCAGAAAACTCTTTACAGCCAACGGCTATAAAGGACAGCTGCATTAAAAGTAAGTCAGATAATAAGACAAAATACATTGTCAGAAAGAATTGACTTATACATAAAGGATAGAAGCAGGTAATGCTTTGGGATATATGCATAAGGTCAATTAAATAAACTATAATAAAAATAAGCTAGAAATATAGGAAATAAAATAAGAAAAAGAAAACAAATAATATTATAAATAAAGGCAGGAAAAAGATAGTCGAACGATCCTCGGAGATCGTCGACTGACCCACTGAGATCGTCGACCTATCAGATAGATAGTCGACCGACTCAGATAGTCGAACTATCCAGGCAGATAGTCGACCGACTCAAGACTAGACAGAAAGCGTCGACCTATCAAGAGATAGTCGACCAGAGCTCAACGATCTAGCAGAAACGTCGAGCTGACCAGAGACAGACGATCGTCGACCGGCTGATCGACGATAGTCGATCGGCGTTCGACGATAGTCGAACCCGAAAATCCCTTAGCCAGATTTTTACTGGAAAAGAGAATACTCTACAACTAGACTTTGACCATAGATAAATCTTGGGTCAAGGACTAAAAGGAAAGACTTAACTCAAATCCAAACTAGGGTACCAACAATCTCCCCCTATTTGGGTTAAGTCTTTCAAAAACTAAAACTACTGAAAATAAGCTAAACTAAACTAAAATAACCTAATAGAGATCCTAGCCCAAATCAGAACAAGGGTTCCAACAATCTCCCCCTATTTGGGTGAGGATCTTATTAGCAAAAATAGATAAAGCAAAGCATAAAATATATAAAGAGAAACTTTGCTTAGCTGGCTGCTGCTGGCATTTGCAATCTCCCCCTATGTTGATGCAGTACTTGTGATTGAAGAAAGCTGAGATGACTTTGAATATTGATTGAGTCATCCAGCTAACTCTTGTAGATAGTACCTGCAGAAAGCTATGGTAGAGATTGCTCTCTCCTTGAAAAAGGGTATGTTAGCAGCAAAAAAAATGATATTATGTCCAGCCAATTTAATTTGGATTCTGTATTTGAAAAACAAAATCAGATATCTTCCTTCCTATAGAATTTCTTTTCATTAGACGAGATTCAAACTCAACTGACCAATGCAACTAGAGTAGAGGACTCAATCTAAATGAAATTAGAAAAGGATCTATAAGAAATAGAGTTATCTGTCAGAGAATTTCTTTATACAGAAATCTGAATAAAAAATTTGAACACAATATCAAACAGATATAATCAGCTATAAGAAAAGAAAATGCTTCCTAATAAATCTGTTCCAAATAATAAAAGGATTTAAAAATATTTTAAGTAATTTATCCTTTTGTTTATAAAACAAATTTATGAAAAAGCAAATAGAGTTCTCAAATCTGAACTCATTAAAATATAAAGAAAACATTTCTCTGAGAGGTGTTGGTTCCTTCTCAGGTTTTGTTAAATCTTGACAGCAATTTTGAATATCTAAATTGACTGAACTAAAAACAGATTTTGATATTACCTGAACCTTTTCAGGTTTTGATTTTCCTTCTGTTAGTTCAGCTTCTGAATTGCTCCAGGAGGCATTTATGGCCATGATGCAAAATGCTTTGGCCCTTGCTTCCTCCTCTTCATCTTCAAATGATGAGTCATCATCTGAGACATCCCAGACAACATCTAGGGATGTTGATTCTTCTCCTTCAGATGAGATGATGTGGCTTCCTTCTGATATTACATCCAAGGGTTCAGAAGCCATTTGATGAAGGGACAGCCAAATCTCCTTAGCTGATGAACATTCAGCAATCTCTTGAAAAATGTCATCAGACATTGATTCTGCAAGAATGTTCATTGCTCTGGCATCAGCTAGCCTGGCATTTTTTGTTATTGTTGCCGAAGTAGGGAGACCTGTCAAAATAGACAAAAAAATTTCTTCATCAAAAGAGTTCATATATAATTTGACTCTTGTCTTCCAGATGCTAAACTCAGCTAAGTTGCAAGCTGGAGGTCTGGTGCTAAAATAATCATTGTACTGGGCCATGAAAGTGAGTGTGAATATCTATAATCCTTGGTATCTATCAGGATCTTGTGACTTAGGTGTTAGCCTATTCAGTCAGCCAACCTCCCTCTGATACCAATTGAAAGTGAAGGGATAGATACGATTGCGGAATTAAAGATTATAGATATTGAATAACCCTAAAGCTTAACACAAGTGTTGTGCACAAACACAAGCTGACTGTAATTACAGTTAAGCTTGGGTCCTAATCCAGCAACTAGCAATCCTAATTAATTCTAATCATAGCCACAATACAATTAACAAGTTAAGCAACCAGACGACACAAGATATTATAGTGGTTCCCCAAACACTGGGTACATCCACTCTTCTACCCACACGGTAGGAATCCACTACAGGTTTTTGATCAGGTGCCCTGCCACCAACAAGATCTGCTGCAGGTAGATCTAGAGACCCTTTAGACTTTTGATCAGGTGTCTAAAAACCAAGCTTTACTTTTGAAGGGAGTAAACAACCCTTTACAGGAGGGGGGAAGAGGGTTAGAATGTCTTCTCTATTTTAACATAGATTAGAGAAGCACAAGAGTCTCTTCAGAACTTCTAACAGCAAGCTGTCTTGAAGTTCTGAAGGAAAAAGCCTGAAGAAGACTAGAGATCTGGATGGATGTTCTTCTTCAGCCTCCTTCTTCTTCTTCTTCTTCTTCTTCAATATCTCTGAGTGTATCTTCCTGGAACAGGAGCACTCAGGTTGAAGAAGAGTGAAGAGATATCTTCTCAGATGGATGGATGATTGCTGAGAGCAGCTGTGCTGTAAGATGGTTCTTTCTCTGTATGTTGTACAGGATTCTTCTCACTTGTTCTACAGCTCTCTCTTTAGTTCTTTCAAAAGAACTCCTTTAAATAAGAGTAGCAGCAACGGCTCTAATATGAGCTTTTGTCTTCTTCTCAGATCTTGAATCTGGGCTGCAATTAACATAAAGATAAAACATAACTTGCAGATATATGTTTCTATATAAAGCATGAAGCTACAGCAGCTGCAATCTGATAAAGGATCATATCAGAAAACTCTTTACAGCCAACGGCTATAAAGGACAGCTGCATTAAAAGTAAGTCAGATAATAAGACAAAATACATTGTCAGAAAGAATTGACTTATACATAAAGGATAGAAGCAGGTAATGCTTTGGGATATATGCATAAGGTCAATTAAATAAACTATAATAAAAATAAGCTAGAAATATAGGAAATAAAATAAGAAAAAGAAAACATATAATATTATAAATAAAGGCAGGAAAAAGATAGTCGAACGATCCTCGGAGATCGTCGACTGACCCACTGAGATCGTCGACCTATCAGATAGATAGTCGACCGACTCAGATAGTCGAACTATCCAGGCAGATAGTCGACCGACTCAAGACTAGACAGAAAGCGTCGACCTATCAAGAGATAGTCGACCAGAGCTCGACGATCTAGCAGAAACGTCGAGCTGACCAGAGACAGACGATCGTCGACCGGCTGATCGACGATAGTCGATCGGCGTTCGACGATAGTCGAACCCGAAAATCCCTTAGCCAGATTTTTACTGGAAAAGAGAATACTCTACAACTAGACTTTGACCATAGATAAATCTTGGGTCAAGGACTAAAAGGAAAGACTTAACTCAAATCCAAACTAGGGTACCAACAGGGCCGGTGGGGGTGGTGCCACATCCTGAGCCTGTTGAACTCCACCTTGCGACGTAGTCCGTGCTGGAGGCTGCGTAACAAAAACACACACTGAGAAAACGTTCAAATATTACATAAAGGTGGACAATTTATATGTGATCCCCATATGGGCACACCACTGCTTCCGCTGCTTAGTTTGTCCCCAAACTAAACTCGAGCGGGGGGTGACCTAGGGTTTGTGGACTGCTACTTCCTTCTGATCGATGTTTCCTCTGATACCACTTGTAAGACCCCCTTTTTTTTCTTTTTCAACCACCGGGGTCTTAGGCCCAGAATCGCCGCTTTGCGGTGACACCTTCACATCCTGAAGGGTCATCACCACAAGGCACCGATTCCGCCGGCCATTTCGATCACAGAAAAGTAGCATAATTATAACAGTAAGAGCAATGCAGTCCACAATAGTAAAATCACATATATATAATAAAGCTCCACGAAGGGAGTCTCCACAGAAATCATCAGAGTACTAAAAATACGGGCTTATGCCCGGTACAAAATGTCCTCACTACAAGTCTCTCATGCGGAAGCGAAAATAGAAGCTACTCAAGGTCGAGACTCACGGTCCCGGCTGTGTGAACTCCGGAGCTAGACTGCCCCATCTCTAGGCGCACCGATCTCTGGGGCTGCTCCTCCATGCTGGGCTCCACGATCCCCCAAATGATGCGGTTCGAAAACCGTTAGTCATAAAGACTAAGCCCTATCATCCCCTACCCCTTCCCCCATGGCTCCTAGGTACCGAGCGGGGAGGAAGAAAGGGAAGGACATGATGGTAGAGATTAAACATGAAACAGATGGCAGCGGAAACTAATCTAGCAAGTTGTATTAGGTGAGCAGTTAATAAATTGTTATAATAGGTCTAGCAGTAAGAAAAGCAATTATATGAATTTAAACCTTCACTTATGCGAGAACACATAAGCAAAAGGGATCTTTTGCAAGGCTCCCATCGTATAGAGTGTCCCATACCACTTATACGTTGGGGTGTCGGTTGTCAAACAGCAATGGTTGTTATATATTGAAATTAATCTTTGATTTATAAACTTGCCCACACAAGCTTATAGACCAAGGGGTCGTTTTGCAGGTCCTAATGTATAAGCGTCCCATACCACTTATACTTTAGGTGTCAGAGTTAAATGAATCGATTATGCTATGACATGCTAGTGGGTATGATGAAACATGCAAGTGCAACGCACACACCCGACTCTGTGCACACAGACCTTTAGTTCCCCCTTTCGGAGCCGTTACCTCCCAGGATACCTCCGTAGTGGCAGACGGAAGCGGTGGGTTGGGCCTCGCCCACCTCCAAAACCAGTAAAAGCACCACTGGTCTGACCTATCGTACGCCTCAACGCTTGGTGCACTAAGCGGACGCCTGCGTACTCTTGCCGGCTGGCGCACCGGACTTCTGTTGGCGAAGTGCTAACCACCCCGCCGAGTCAACGATATCGGTGTCGGTGCAATCGAACTCCCCGATATCGTAAAACCCACCACCTTAACTTTTCCTATCTTATGCACATGCAAGTTTAATCGCAAACAAACAGAACCGAGCCGAAGCTCCCCGGACCAAACGTCCGTCTCCAACCAACCGAGCCGAAGCTCCCCGGACCATCCCGTCCGTCTCCAGAACAACCGAGCTGAAGCTCCCCGGACCCAAACGTCCATTTCCAAACCACCCGAGCCGAAGCTCACATCAATCTTCCTGTGCCAACAGTGTTTGTGAAAAGTGCAAACCTAGTTACTAAGTTACTCTTGCTAGTTTATTATTACAGTTTACGTTAGCCCAGGACTGCCCCCGGTATACCCCGTGAAGGGCTCTCAAGGGGCACTAGGAACCAAGACGGCGGCATTATGGCCCGAAGTTCCCTTTCGCAAGACATTTATTGTTATTGGTTGTTTTCCCTTAGCCCGATTCCCTTCTCATATTACGATAGACTATCCTAGGGTGATTTTTAAACCTTCCACTCTTCGGGAAAAGCGATCATTCTCCAAACCCGAGCACCTCTTAACTCTAACTATCACCACTACTCACTACTCTTTATATTTTCCTCAGATCATGTCCTATTGCATTTCACAATTTACTAAATGTAGACCGACCTAGGCTACATGTCGAGCCGGTTATGAAATGATCCATTTCTCATCCAAATGCCCTAAATTATTTACTGGAGACTTACCATGACCTAAATGACCTAAATCCAGAAAATGGAAATTTTCCTAATTTATTTGGCATTTAATTAAATTCCTCGAAAATCCAAGGACTACCGGTTTGAACATGAACTACCCTAAGTTCTCATGCAAGATGTCCAGCAATTTTATGATACATACTAGGTTATCTCAATAGGTTAAATCCTAAGTATCATAATTTTTCAATTATCAAAATGGCATGAAAGCTATTTTAGAAATAATCTCTAACTTCTATTGTTTATGAAGCAAGTACAGAAAATATTCTTCCAAAAATTATAAATAATTCATAACATGCAGATAAAGGCCTAAAATTAGCACTGGCCAAGTTTCATAATTTTCCAGCAATTATTTTATCTATAATTAATTTTTAAACATAAAAGCCCTTTCTATCATCTGTGAATAAGGTACTAGATTTACTCAACATAAAATTCTATAAAAATCCAGGGATCATTGTGCTACTAATCAAGATCTAAATCCAAAATTTCAACTGATTATAATTAGTTTAAAACCTCCAAATAATTGAAACAATAAATCGGGCAATTATTCCTTTAACACATGAAGTATAACATTTATTAATCATAAAATTCCAGAAGATTTATCATAAGACTAAAACATCCTAAAACTCCCTTTTCCCGAGTTTCACAATTTTTGGATTAGATTTAGTGCTTAAAATAACTAAATTACATTTTTATCCTAATCCGACATCTCAACTTTCGAGGTACCTAACTACCTCCAATTCCTTCACTATTTCAACCAGAGGGTTTTCATCATATCATCCCACTCTCCTCCAAATTTCAAGGGCATACAAGAGCTTTTGCTCCTATGTCCTTCACAAACCTCAAACTCCCACCCGTTGGATTTGAGCCAATCTCTTAGGGTAAAATCCACCCTAAGCCACACCATGTTACCCAAGAGGGTAGACATAGACTCAACAAATCAGTGGCCAACAACTTTAGCCTCTTTTGAGGAGATTTGTCCACTCCATCTCCAATCGTACTTTTCCCCAAAGTACCCCTCACCAAGACCTATCTGGGACTTGATACTTCCCTATTCAAAACTCGACCAATCGAGTTGAAATTTTGTACAGATCTTAATATTGATGCCAGGGACCACCACCCAAAATTTGGGGGAGTTTGGACTTAATTTCATCTCCTAATTAATTTTATATTGTTTATTAAATTTTTACAAAAACTTTAGGCAAAAGTTCTCCAAAAATTCTCATTTTTAGACAGCCTCTCGATATACATATTATAGACCTCCAGTCCAAATTCCAAGTCATTTGGACATGTTATGAACCGTGGGAAACCATTTTAATTTCTGGTTAGCCTAGGTCTTGATCCCACCAAAATGAGTGCTGTGTTCAAACCACTCACCCAAATTGAATAAAATCAATTTTAAATTAAAGTAGACCCCGAGGGCTACAACTTTTGTGTCTGGTCATTTTTCCTAAAACGGCCTCTACGTGCCTCGTTTCGCAGCCTCAACATATATCCAAATAATCTATTTTTCCATATGTATTATATAATAATCTATATATTATAAAATTATTTCTACTGTTCATCTTCTACATGAACCCGAAAACCAGACACAGAAAAATCATTTTTCCTGTAAGCATTCCGTGATCCGTCGCCGGCCGTTCGGTCACTTCCCTGGCCAACCACCACCTCCGTTGAGGCGATGGCTATCGGTCGGCGGTGGTTTGGCCGCCGGAGGTGGCGGTTTCCGGCGAACTCAAAATACCTTTTTCATGGTTTTTCCATGAAAACGAGAGACGGGTCCGGCTCCGTGGAGCGCGAACCTCCTTTCTAAGAATCCTAAGATCTACCCATGAAAGAGAAGGAGTAGAGGAGGACCTTGTTCGCGGTTTGAAGGCGAGAAGAACGTCGGGGTGCCATGGCGCGGTGGTGGCGTTTGCTGAACTTCTCCTACAGCAAGAACAAAGGTCTGTTCTGATTACTTGAGCGTGTAACCTTCTCCTCTTGTCCAGGTGGGCTTTTATAAATCAGGAAGTGGGAAGGTGAATGGGTAAAACCATTATGGCCATGACGGTTCTCCCCTTAACGTTTCGGTTACAGTGAAGGGATAAGAAACGGTGGAAACTGAACAGGTGTGTCCAGCTGGCGGTTTTCTATTGGACCACCTTTTCCTCATTTATTATATAATTATAGAAGGAAAACGGCCGGAAGTTACTCCTGGTGTAACTTCCCACACCAGCATTTATTACCACGCGTGTTGGAATAATTTCGGGCCTGAACCGTCGTTTCGGCCAATGTCACGGGCGTGACACATAGGTCACGGGCGTGACAGGCCCGGATAGCCAATTCTGGGTTCGACGATCGTCGAACTGAGATCGACGATCGTCGATGGATGGTCACGGGCGTGACCCTTGGGTCACGGGCGTGACAGGCCCGAACGGCAGATTTTGAGTCGACGATCGTCGAATTGAGATCGACGATCGTCGAAGGCTGGTCACGCCCTAGGTCACGGGCGTGACCTCTAGGTCACGGGCGTGACATGCCCGAACGGCAAATTTCGAGATCAACGATCGTTGAATTGAGATCGACGATCGTCGAAGGCTGGTCACGCCCTAGGTCACGGGCGTGACACTCATGTCACGGGCGTGACATGCCCGGGCCGCAAGGTCGGCGATCGTCTCACGGCGATCGACGATCGTCGATGGGGTCACGCCCATAGTCACGGGCGTGACACCTTGGTCACGGGCGTGACATGCCCAGACAGCACGTTCGACGATCGTCTCGTGGAGATCGACGGTCGTCGAAGTAGTCTCGCCCAAGTCACGGGCGTGACGGGTCGGTCACGGGCGTGACCAACCCTTGACCCGAAAACTCGGTCGATTTATTTTCACTTTTTGTGCTCCCTGGGGTTCTGACTCGACCAACCGACTCCTAGGGGTCTAGCCGGAAATGGGATGTTACACAGAGTCTTCCTCTTCATCCCTCTTCCACGCACGGGAAGAAGCGGCACCCTTGCCCTTTCTGGAATGAATGGCTTTCAGGGCCACCGTCTTTTCCTTGGCCGCGGCTTTCTCTGCTTCCTCTTCAGCCTTCCTTGTGTTCAACTGAAGCTCATAGGACATGAGCTTCCCGAACAGAATCTGAGGGTCGGTTTCCGCAAGTCTGCCAAACTCGCGGATGGCGCAGATCTTTGTGTCCCATTCCTTAGTGAGGGACCTAAGGAACTTATCATTGAGTTCACCGTCAGTGAACACTCTTCCATATCCTTTGAGTGCATTGACGATCTTGAGGAAGTTTTCGAAGGTAACTCCGATCTCCTCCTTTGGCCCTTGCCTGAAGGCCTCATATTTCTGATTGAGGAGGGATCTCCGATCGTCCCTCACTTCATCCGTGCCCTCCATTAATACAATCAGGCAGCTCCAGAGATCCTTGGCTGTCCTGCAGTTGCAGAAGTTCTGCATCATAGAGTCGTCAACTGCGCTTACCAGGATGTTCTGAGCTTTCTTGTGGAGTCCGAACAGCACCATTTCGTCCTTGTCCATTTCCGAAAGTTTCTTGGGCACTTTCTTGGTAGGATAAATGGTGGAGGCCTTAGTGGGAATGTAAGGTCCCTCCTTCACTATCATGAAGAGCAGGGGGTCGATTGCTTCCTTGTAGAATCTGATTCTTTCCTTCCAGATAGGAAAGTTCAGTCTGGTGCACACTGGGATTTTGCCGGAGTGCTTGAGTCCGTCCATGGAAGATATCGGTCTTCTTCTTGACACTGGTGGCAGGATTCTACTCAAGGTGTGAATCTTTTTGATGAGGAACCTCCCTCTGATACCACTTGTAAGTTCACCAAGTGTCAACTACCTTCACCTATGGGGGGGATAGGTGACTTTTGTCGCTTTTGCCGAATTAAAAACGGTACCTGCAGAATCAAAACAAACCACACAGCACAGAAAATAACACAGGCAATTTATAGTGGTTCCCCGATTTGGGTACGTCCACTTTCCCCCTTCGACCTATCTCCCAACCAGGGATGACTCGGTCACTTCACCAACAGGATTGAAATCCAATCCTTGCACTATCGGAAGGAACCCTTCCACACGTAGGAGTCAACACTCCCACAACACGGGTTGCACCCAACCCTACAACTAGGAACCAAATGTTCCTTTACAATGAAAAAGAAATTGGAGTGTATAAGAAATACAAACAACTTGAAGATCTAGGTGTCCCTTTTCGTTAGACTACTTGTTCTTGTAGACAACAAAAAGTCCACAACCCTTGATCTTTCTTGGAGAAAATCTCCCCGAGACCGGCGGCGGCAAAGGGCGGCGGCAAGGCTCTCGGTGTTGGCGGCGGCAACTGAAAACAGCAGCGATGCACTGGAGATACAATCTTCTTAGCGAAGTCGGCAAGGTCTTCCAACGGTCACACTAGGATCGATCGTCTCGATCGATTCGGACGGGGATGGATTTCCCTATCTCAAATCAAAAGACAAAAGATCTCTGGTTAGACACGTGAGACGCTGTGCAAGACTTGGCTTCTATCACCGGGGATCTGGAGGAGATCGAGATCAGCTACGGTGACCACTGCACGAGCGGCGGCGACGGAGGCGGAGCTGGTTCGCGATTTTAGGGTTAGTCGGCGGCTCGGCTTTCGTATTCTGTATCCGTGAACCACTGTACACAAATACCTGTGTATTTATACAATAGGTCATGGAGATGACCGTTGTGGGCCCCACCAAAGCAAAGACCAAAGTCCGGTTCAAATAGCTGCAGGTAACATGGACCGGTCCAGGAATTCGGAAAAATCGCCCCCAAGGCAAAATCGGCGAGAATCGTAGGTGATTCTCAACGAATCGGCGAGAATCACTTACGATTCTCGCCGAATTCTACTTGGCGAATTCTGGCTACACAGGTTATAGAGGCCGGGGAGAATCGGCGGGAATCACATTTGATTCTCGCCGAATCGTCGAGAATGCAAAGTCATTCTCGACGAATCGGCGAGAATCACTTAGTGATTCTCGACGATTCTGCCTTAGAGAATTTTCTGACTGCGTCGAGACAGCCGTCCCAACCCGGCGAGAATCATCTAGTGATTCTCGATGACTCGTCGAGAATCACTAGTGATTCTCGACGAATCGGCGAGAATCACTTAGTGATTCTCGACGATTTACACTTAGACGATTCTCGTCTTTCAACCCGTGAGCTGGTCTTTGGCCCATCCTTGCTCCTTGTCTGCTCATGATCTTTCATGACCCTGTGCTTGGAAATAAGTACACTCCAATAGAGAGAGTACACGTAAGCCAACACACTGATCTGCTCAATGAGGGATTACGTTGCACAGACTCGTGTATATTGACCTACTGCACCCTAACATTGGTGTGTACTTAGCAATGAATAGCTGCAAGCACAACTAGAAGAAATTCATCAAATACATAGTGAATTCACCTTAGCTTGTTCAGGGGCTTCTTCAAATCAGGTACTTTGTGGATACAATACCCAACACTACCTGATGCATTGATAGTCATCAAGCAAACCTCTTTTGCTCTTGCTTCCTCTTCATCTTCACTAGTGCTGGGATATGAGGATTCTTCCTCAGTATCACTCTAGGTTTCAGCAACAAAGCCCTTATCTTTTCTTTTGTGCTTGCTGGAGGAAGGCTTACTGTAGTGCCTTCTGGATTCCTTCTCTCTTCTTTTCTCCTTATTATTATTCTCTGGACACTCTGAATTGATATGTCCAGGTTTCCTGCATCCAAAACACGCAATCTCTTTAGTAGGTGTTTTGTCATACCTTGGTTTGTCATCTTATCTAGATGACTTCCTTCTGAAATCCTTCTTGCCCATTTTGTAGAATCTCTTAGCTAGGAGACTCAGAAGTTCTTCATTAGCTAATGGATCTTCTATTTCTTCAGATGCTTTGAATGCTATGTTTTGCTCCTTTCTAGCTAATGAGGGAGTCTTCTGCTCAGCAGCTTCTCTGGTCTTTATTAACTGCTCATAGGATTTGAGCTTTCCTAGTAGAGATTTAATAGTGATCTCATTCAGATTTTTGGCTTCCTTGATTTGGCAGATCCTAGAATCCCATGAGCTGGGGAAGCACACGAGGATTTTATCATTGACCTCAGTGAGTGTTATGTCCTTATCAAGAGTTTTCAGCTCATTGATGTTTGAGCTCAGTCTATTGTACATATCACTCACTGACTCAGATTCTTCCTTCTTGAATTTCTCAAACTGGGAGATGAGATTAGACCTTCTGTCTTTTCTTTCATCAGCAGATCTAGCAACCATCTGGTTTAGGGAATCCCAGATGGCTTTAGCTGAGGTGCACTCTACCACTTTCTGGAAAATGTCATCTAATGTTTGAGCCAGAATGTTGATGGCCTTGGCATCAACTATCTTGCCTTCTTTTGTGCATCTGTCCACTCAAGTGGTAGAACAACATGAGTTTAGAAAGTTGCAATAGATGTAGCCACTAGAGCTGGTGGACCTGTCAAGATAGAGTTAAAAATATCTTCATCAATGGAGTTCATATATAATTTAATTCTTGCCTTCCAGATAGCAAACTTATTCCGGTTACAAACTGGAGGTTTGGTGCTTGCATAATCCTTGTTCTGTGCCATGATATATAATAAACAAAATAACTAGGGAAAAAGAAATCAGATCTATCTAGGATCTTTTGGTTGAAGTGTTAGCTTGTGAAACCAAAGGAACACCCATGTGATACCAATTGAAAGATAGGGGATAGATCTAATTTACTCTAAAGGGGGGTTGAATATAGTGATTTAAAACTTTTGGTTTATTTTAAACTTTATCAGAGAAATTAAGTGATAGTAGTAGTTATGTGAAATGAAATAGAAACTAAGCTAAACTACACAATCACAGCACAGCAAAACAAAGAGAAAATGAACACACAGACAACACAAGAATTTTATAGTGGTTCCCCAAATCTGGGTACATCCACTCTTCTACCACCCTGGTAGGAATCCACTATCAGGTTTTTTATCAGGTGACTGCCACCATAGGTTTTTGCTCAGGTGCCCTGTCACCACAAGATCTATTTGCAGGGAGATCTGACAACCCTTTAGGCTTTTGATCAGGTGCCCAAAAACCAACAAGAAACTTTTGAAGGGAGTTAATAAACCCTTTGTACATGAGGTTAATAAGTGGATGTTGTCTTCTCTTTTCTTTAAACAAAAGAGAAGACTTAGTGGATTGCTGGTGTCAAAGCTCCTTCTGAGATGTTGAAATGTTCAGAAAGCCTGGAGCTTTGCTTAGGGTGTAGGTCTTCATCCTTGACTTGTTGAAATCGAGGAACTTGTTGACAGATCTAGAGTTATTGTCTTTGATGATTCCTGAAGTAGAAGTTGAAGAAAACAAATGATATCTGATTGATGTTCTTCATCGGTCTTCTATAAGATCAAGGGGAAACCAGATTGTTTTTCTGCACAGAGAAAGATATGATGTTGTTCTGTATTTTTCTGTGTGTCTGTATCTCTTTTTCTCTGTGTGTGAATGTGTCTTATTAAGAGCCATCTGAAAAATCTCTTTTGTATATTGCTCTCTAATTTTTATTTGAATTTTGAATTATAAGCATTAATTGCTGATTGGATTCTGGAGAATGAAACGGCTGGAATATAGTCTTTAATGAGTTTCCCCAACTGTCCTAATAAAATAAGCAAGTAATTAACTCTGATTAAATCCATAATTAATGCTGCCAAGAACGGCTATATTCTTGAGAATATGAGAATTAATTACTAAGAGAATTACTGCCAAATAATTGAATGAATTAGGGACAGAAGAGGGAAAACATATCATTTTGACTCGGGATAGAGTTCGTTGACCTCTGGGCAGATTTTGTCGACCGGAGTTACAAGTTCGTCGAGCTGAGAAATCATGTTCGTCGACCTGAGTTCAGCAAACCTCAATTTGGAAATATCTTGAAAAATCTGTGCTCTAAGATCGTCGATCAGAGAATCTATCTAGAGGAAGAAATCGTCGACTTGAGCTCGAATATCTTCGAGCTCAACTCAAAGAAAGAACTCTGAGTTCGTCGATCTAAGATCGATGATCGTCGAGCTGAGTTCGAAGAACTTCGAACAAATAATTTGAACTCTGAATTCTTCTAAGTCTTGAGTCTACTAAAGTCCTTTGCAGGCTGGTCCATGAAGATTGATTCTAATGACTAACGTAAACTCTAGGACTAACAGACTTGACCCTGGCTATACAAGGTTGGTCAAACATTCTAAGTAGTGAACCTAGCCCAAATCCAAACTAAGGATCCAATAGCTTATGCTTATCAGGTTGTGTTGCAAACCTTCCACATAAGCCACTTTTGTGATTGAGACTATGTAATTGGTGATCATATCATAGCCCTTGGTAACTCCTCTATCTGAACCTCCAAAGATCACCTTAGGTCCATTCTTCATAGGAGTATATGTAAGACCCCCCCTCCCGGAACACAACACACGGCACGAGGGGAGTCTTATGCCCGAAATAGCCGTCTTGCGGTAGCACTAACGCACGGGTTAGCCTTTACCACAAGACGCCTATTCCGCCGGCTACAATCCATATCACAACAATTATGCCAACCCAACCATAACAGAAAAGTAAAACTAAAAGCAGTTCAGTTCACAGCTAAGTTAAAGTCCAAAATAGCGGAAGATAACAAGCACAACATGCTTGTACAAATAAACAAGAGTCTAGAAATGTTTTGCCAAACGGCTACATGAAAACACTCACTACTGTCACTGACGGTGCCGATGGCACCACCACCTCAGGTCCTATCATCCGGGCCTGGCTGTCCTGCTGCATAGTCCGTTGCCGCTCTACCTGCGGGGTTTCCTCCTAAAAAGGAAGACGTAGCAACCGTTAGTCATAAGACTAAGTGGCTTCACATCCGCTCCCCCGGCGACTCCTCGGCACCGGGCGGAGAAAGGAACAAGGTACAATATGTATATATATATAAGCAAGTAAACAAGCAGGTGACAGTAACTATAGTGGAGTATAAGCTACGCTACACAACTAGCAGTTTTACAAATATCAATAGTAAATGACAGTAGGTATAAGTACTCAGAATAGTAACTTAACTTATAAGAGTGCCCATACAAACTTATAAGTTAAGGATCGGCTTAACAGTAAAGTAACTCATCGTATAAGAGTGCCCATACAAACTTATACGATGAGGATCTTGTGTATGCAATGAATGACATGTTATGAATGTTATGTTATGACCGACTCATGCGCACGCACATGCAAGTTGCTATGTCGACACAGACTAGAAGTTCCCACTTTTCGAGCAGGTAGCTAACCTCTCAGGCGTCGTCCGTCGTGGCCAGACGGCGACAGTGGAGCGGGCGTCTCCACTACTAGGTGGTATCACACTACCTATCCTAGGCCCCCGTACGCCTCAACGCTAAGAACACAACAGCGGAGCTCACATGCGTACTACGGCTCAGAAGGGGTCTTGGGTAAATGTGCACCAAGAACACAGCCCAACCTGGCCTTTGATTTCGAACCGGATGGAACCTCGGAAACGCACGAGGTGCAAGCCCAACCGTTCTCATGGCACGGAGGAGATCTCGGGTTATGGACACCAAGTATCTAACCCTACCGCACAAGGTCTACCCATTGGCTCCCATCGGTGTGACGACTGGCGAACCCGTAGACCTGCCACATTCATTATCTCAACACCGCGACACGATGAATCGTCGCACATCACATGCCCCAAAACAACTCACTCGATGCTACCCGTAGGGAGACTACCACTCTAAGCATCGGTTGTTAATAAACCCCTTGGGCTCGGATTACGGTTACAAAATACTCCTCACATAGTGTTCATCATATTCACGTCCCTCTATTCACTGATTTCACCTCAATACTTCGCATAATTAATATGTTCAACATCAAACTATATAAATAAATTCAATACCAATCTCAACTCTTAATTACTAGCCTTCCCATCCAATCCATTTCCCTACTATTGCATAGTTATTCCTTATTGCACGACCAAATGTGTAACCATACTAAATTATAGTAACAACAACATTATAGATATATGGGAGCAAGATAACAAATGAGTAAATCACAATCATTGCAAGAGTGCTAGCATTATAATTTAACAAGTGCAATAACATAGGGTAGTCCGATACTAAAACTGGGATTCCCGGAGCTACAGGAATCCGATCACAATGCACAACCCCTCGTTGGAAAGGTATTCGCGAGGGCTACGACTTTCGTGTTGAGTCGATTACCCAGATCTGGTCGCAACATACCAGAAATTCAACTCGAACACGTACAGGAAACAGTTTCCTGTACAGGAATTTTCCCGAACGCAGCGGACTCGAACCAGCTTTCCCGTGGCTACAGGTATCGCATGGAAACGAGCAACCACTCGTTGGAAAGGTAATTTCGAGGGCTACGACTTTCGTGTTGAGTCGTTCACCCAGATTTGGCCAGAACACCTCCGAAATTGGCCACGAAGGTCGCAGCGTGCAGAAATCAGATTTCTGCACGCATCTTAAGGCGAGATGAACGGCATCCGTTCATCTTCTTCCTTGCAACGGCCTCGCATAAACTTCTCCAGAAATCACCCAACCTTATTTATCCTTTCAAAGCCAAACCCTCAACGAAAACCCCTCTCATCTCCTCTTTGAATGATGAGAAGGTTGAGGGAGACTAAACCTAGAAAACCTAGGTATGGCTTTAACCTAAGAACTCTCCTCCTCACATCAAGACTCTATGGAGTCAATGTCTCTCCTATCATAACTATAGATCTAGCACCAAGGGAGAGGGGAGGAAGCTCACCTCAAGTCCAGCGGTACCACCATGGCCGGCCATGAGCCTCGCACTCCTTCGCGGCGGCATTGTTTTTCCCTTGACGATGGCGGCGCTTTGATTCCTCCAAAGATGGCTCCGGCAAGCTCTTCCTCCTCCTCCAGCCAAGAACTCTCTCAGGAATTTCGGGGCAGAAGAAAGGAGAATGAATGCTAGGGTTTCCAACTTTTTCCTTTTTATACATCGCAGACACGGGTAGGCACACGGCCGTGTTCCTACCCGTGTTCACGTGACACGGCCGTGTGGCATGCCGTGTCTAAGGCCGTGTTCCTCCCAGAACCACTTTCTGCCGGGTCAGGGTTGCGGCACACGGGTAGAGACACGGCCGTGTCCCGACCCGTGTCCTTGGCACACGGCTAGGGACACGCCCGTGTCCCAACCCGTGTCCTTGGCACACGGCTAGGGACACGCCCGTGTCCCAATGCCCGTGTACCTCTCTGACTGGAAGCCTATTTTTATGAGGCACACGGGTATGGACACGGCCGTGTCCATACCCGTGTCAGCCAGAAAGGCCATTTTGCCTTGTTTTCCTCATTTCCCGTACGTCCGCACCTGCTCCCCCACATCCCCCATTGGGCTCACCACAGCCCCCTTGACTCAAATACGCAAACAAGGGGCCTAGCGCGAATTGGGACGTTACAAATCCTATAAACAAAATAAAAGATTTCGTCCCCGAAATCAGGGTAAGGCTACGGGAGTGAAACACATAAAAGGAACTATGCTTTCAAATAAAATTTTTACCTGGAGTAAATAATTCCGGGTAGCGCTCTTGCATCAAATCCCTTGGCTCCCATGTGCACTCTTCCTTCCCATGATTAGACCATAGCACTTTCACCAAGGGAACACTTTTGCGGCGCAAGGTTCTTATCTCGTTATCAACGATCCGCACCGGCTCCAGTCGCACAGACCTATCAGACGCCACGGCACCATCCGCCGTGGGGATATACTGTTCAGGTCGCAACAAAGCCTTCCGAAGCGACGATACGTGGAACACGTCGTGAAGGTTCTCCAGCTCCGGTGGTAACTCCAATCGATAGGCCAGAGGGCCAATCCTTTCCACTACAACATAGGGCCCAACATACCTTGGGCTGAGCTTCTTGACTCCACGTACTCGTGACACTCCGTGCATCGGTCGAATCTTCAGGAACACCTTATCACCCACTTGAAACTCTACCATACGGTGCCTTGCGTTGTAATATTTCGCCTGTCGGCTTTGAGCCTCTAGCATTCGATTCCGGATCAACCTAACCACCGCGTCCGTGTCATCAATATACTCATTTCCCAATGTCTTCGGATCTTCGTCTTGCACCCAGGACAAGGGCGTTCTACATCTCCTTCCATACAAGGCTTCATGAGGTGCCATTCCAATACTAGCTTGATGACTGTTATTATAAGAGAACTCCACGAGAGGTAAGAGTCCCTCCCATGGTTCTCCTTTATCTAGCACACACAACCTCAATAGGTCCTCCAATGTTCGGATGGTTCGTTCAGATTGCCCGTCCGTTTGTGGGTGAAAGGCTGTGCTAAAGGCGAGGCGCGAGCCCAAATAAGCCTGTACAGCCCTCCATTCTCTTGAAGTAAACCGACCATCCCGGTCGGAGACGATCGTCTTGGGCACACCATGGTACCGCACAAATTGTTCCACAAAGAGACGCACTAAGACGCCCACTTGCGCCTCCTTCTTCATTGGGATAAATCGGGCTACCTTGGTCAACCGGTCAACTATCACCCACACAGAATCATTCCCCGAGCGCGAGCGAGGTAACCCGTGGACGAAGTCCATGGAGATGTCCTCAAATTTCCATTCGGGGATGGGCAACGACTGTAGCATTCCACCGGGGCTTCGACACTCTGCCTTCACCATTTGGCAGGCCACACAATGAGTAACAAAGTACTTGACATCCCTCTTCATGCCCGGCCAACACATCGTCTTTCTCAAATCGGTGTACATCTTCGCGATCCCCGGGTGCACCGAGTACTTGGAGCAATGGGCCTCCTTTAGAATATCCTCCCGAATGTTGTCACCTTCGGGGATGTAAAGCCGGCCACGAAAATGGACAAGGCCGTCTTTTAGGGAGTATTCTTCCGTATTCCCATCCTCCATTGACTTGAAAGCCGGGGTTAAAGCCGCATCCTTCTTTTGTTCCGTACGGATCCGGTCTCGTATGTTGCAAACTATACTCATCGCGGCCAAATATTCTGTATACTCTTCCGGTTGATTCTTAAAGACCAAAGTAACTTCCATCTCTTGCAGTGTTCGGATTAACTCCATCCTCATCAAGCGGGATTCCGTGTTCGCTTCCGGCGCTTTCCGGCTCAAGGCATCAGCTACGGAATTAACCTTCCCGGGGTGGTAGTTCAAGGTGAAATCATAGTCGCACAAGAACTCCAACCACCGCCGCTGTCTCAAGTTTAACTCCTTTTGGGTGTGAACGTACTTCAGATTTTTGTGATCCGAGTAGATCTCGCAGTGGACGCCGTATAAATAATGCCTCCACATCTTCAAGGCGAATACCACCGCTCCCAACTCTAGATCATGCACCGGGTAGCTGGCTTCATGCTTCTTCAACTGTCTTGAAGCATAAGCGATCACATGCCCATTCTGCATCAACACAGCTCCCATCCCTTGATACGACGCATCCGTGTAGACTTGAAAGCCCTCCTTCCCAGATGGAAGAGCTAGGATGGGTGCAGTCGTCAATCTGTCTTTCAACTCCTGGAATGCAGCTTCGCACTGGGGTGTCCATTCAAACGGCACACCCTTCTTGGTCAGCGTGGTAAGGGGAAGGGCGATCTTCGAGAAGCCTTTCACGAACTTGCGATAGTACCCGGCAAGTCCAAGAAAACTTCGTATGTCGGCCGCTGACTTCAATGGCGACCACTCCTTCACGGCCCGCACCTTGGCCGGATCTACAGCTTGCCCCGCCCCACTAATCACATGGCCCAAGAACGCGACCTCTCGAAGCCAAAACTCACATTTGCTGAACTTGGCAAACAAAGTGTGCTCCTTTAGTTTCCTCAGCACTAAAGTTAGATGTTCGGCGTGTTCTGCTTCAGTCTTGGAGTAGACTAGGATATCATCGATGAACACGATGACAAAGATGTCCAAATAAGGGCCGAACACCTTGTTCATCAAGCTCATAAAGGCGGAAGGGGCGTTTGTGAGCCCAAACGGCATCACGGTGAATTCATACAAACCATATCTCGAACTGAACGCCGTCTTCTGAATGTCATCTTCTTGTATCCTCAGCTGATAATATCCCGAACGCAGATCTAACTTGGAGAACCAATACGATCCCACCAATTGATCGAATAATTCATCAATGCGCGGTAGGGGATAGGTGTTCCGCACCGTTAACCGGTTCAACTCTCGATAATCAATACATAACCGCAAGGTGCCATCCTTCTTTTTGACGAACAAAATGGGCGCTCCCCAAGGCGATGAGCTTGGGCGAACGAACCCTGCTTCCACCAATTCCTGAAGCTGAACTCTAAACTCTGCAAGTTCCTTCGGAGCCATTCGGTATGGAGCTCGCGAGACAGGCTTGGCACCCGGAATTAGCTTGATTTGGAAGTCCACTTCCCTATGCGGGGGTAGTCCTGGCAATTTCTCGGGAAATACCTCGGGAAATTCTCGCACCACCCGCACATCCTTGACCTCTAATGTCAATTTCTTCAACTCGAAGCAAATTACATAGACCTCGTCCCCTTCCATATAAGATTTCATAACTTGGATTGAAGACAATAATTTACGGGGTGCGAATTTAATACCTTGGAAGATGACTTCCGAGTCTCCATGCCTCAACATAACTTGCTTCTCCGCACAATTGATCCTGGCGTGGTGCCAGTCCAACCACCTCATGCCCAGGATGAGATCGAACTCCGGGATTCTTAACACTGTTGCCGGAGTTTCAAAGAACCTTCCTCCAATAAGGGTGTCGAAGTCGCAACTTGCTGACGACGTCATCTCAGAGCCGTCTGGAAGGCGCACCCTTTGAGTAATGCCCGTGAAGTGTTGCACTCCCTCCAAGTCCTTCACGAAGTCCTCCGAAATGAACGAGTGAGACGCACCCGTGTCAAATAACGTATAGGCGGGTCTCCCGCTAACCACGACAGTGCCTAGGTTCCAAAAAGGTAATCACTATTCAGAATAGCGCGTATCATTTGTATCATAAATCTAACAAGTCATATAATATTAAAGCAATTTTGCACGTACCGGTGATGACTTCCTGCGGATTTCTCTCCTGAGTCATATCCAATGCGAATACATGCTCCCGTGCATGTCCTTGATTTCTCCCTGGTGGTCCTCTTCCTCGGCCACGCATGTGCCCTCGCCCCCGTGGAGCTACTGGGGGGGGAGCAATAGGGGCACCACCGATCAGTCGCGGGCAAACTCGTCGGACATGCCCCGGTTGGTTGCACTCAAAACATATCATCTCACGTCGGCCCCCAGGTTGTTGATAATATTGCTGCTGCGGTGGTGGTGGTAAAGGTAGTGGTTGCGGAGTTGGGTACTCCACCCGATAGTTCCGGTTGACCCATCGACCGCCTCTGTGGTTTCCCCTTCCTCTGCCATGATCATTCCGCCTTCTATTACTAGGGCCGACTTCAATTACTCCTTCCGCAGGTCTCTTGCCACATCCCATGTGGTCCGCCTCCAGTCTCTTTGCCATGTCAATGATTTCTGCCAGGCTTCCATCGGCTATAAACAAAAGGGCCTGCCTCAGGGGGTCCCTTAACCCTTTGTAGAAGCGCTTCGCATAGCCTCTATCGTCCAACTCATAGGAATCGGCAAACCTAGCGAGGTGTTGGAACTCCCTCTGGTACTCCGTTACCGAATTCGATCCCTGCTTCAGCTGCAGAAATTTTTCTTCAAGTCCATCCCGAGCAGAAGAAGGGATGAAGTGCTCCAGAAAAGCCTCGGTGAACTCGTTCCAACCGATGTCCGTGTACAACCGCCCTTGGAAGATGGAGCCCATGAGGGACTTCCACCACCTTTTGGCGTGCAGTTCTAGCAGCGTCACTACCAATGTCACCGCCATGCTGTTCGGACATCTTATGCCAGCCATCAATTCCTGCACGATATCAAGCCATTCCTCGGTGCGCACCGGCGATTCTGTCCCAAGATAGGCAGGAGGGGACAGGGCACGGAAGGTGCTCAACCAGTTGGAGCTTGGCGCTTGTTGTTGCACCGGAGCTTGCTGGGCTTTAAATGCATCCAATATGGCTGACAGCGTTTGTCCCAGTTCCGACTGCTGGAATTGTGAAGGGACGGAAGGGGTAGGAGTGCCCCCCACCGGCTCCACCTGCGCTGGGACCTATACGCAAGGTACAAACTAGGGTCAGGTTGGCTAAAACTAATGTCAAATTTGGACAACTTAGTGTGAATTACATATGGGCACACCACTGCTTCCGCTAAGTCGGTTTGTCCCCAAACCGACTAATCGAACGGGAGTGGCCCATTGTTACCTGACTGCTGTAGGTGAAGATCGGCTTAGTCTGATACCATTTGTAAGACCCCCCTCCCGGAACACAACACACGGCACGAGGGGAGTCTTATGCCCGAAATAGCCGCCTTGCGGTAGCACTAACGCACGGGTTAGCCTTTACCACAAGACGCCTATTCCGCCGGCTACAATCCATATCACAACAATTATGCCAACCCAACCATAATAGAAAAGTAAAACTAAAAGCAGTTCAGTTCACAGCTAAGTTAAAGTCCAAAATAGCGGAAGATAACAAGCACAACATGCTTGTACAAATAAACAAGAGTCTAGAAATGTTTTGCCAAACGGCTACATGAAAACACTCACTACTGTCACTGACGGTGCCGATGGCACCACCACCTCAGGTCCTATCATCCGGGCCTGGCTGTCCTGCTACATAGTCCGTTGCCGCTCTACCTGCGGGGTTTCCTCCTAAAAAGGAAGACGTAGCAACCGTTAGTCATAAGACTAAGTGGCTTCACATCCGCTCCCCCGGCGACTCCTCGGCACCGGGCGGAGAAAGGAACAAGGTACAATATGTATATATATATAAGCAAGTAAACAAGCAGGTGACAGTAACTATAGTGGAGTATAAGCTACGCTACACAACTAGCAGTTTTACAAATATCAATAGTAAATGACAGTAGGTATAAGTACTCAGAATAGTAACTTAACTTATAAGAGTGCCCATACAAACTTATAAGTTAAGGATCGGCTTAACAGTAAAGTAACTCATCGTATAAGAGTGCCCATACAAACTTATACGATGAGGATCTTGTGTATGCAATGAATGACATGTTATGAATGTTATGTTATGACCGACTCATGCGCACGCACATGCAAGTTGCTATGTCGACACAGACTAGAAGTTCCCACTTTTCGAGCAGGTAGCTAACCTCTCAGGCGTCGTCCGTCGTGGCCAGACGGCGACAGTGGAGCGGGCGTCTCCACTACTAGGTGGTATCACACTACCTATCCTAGGCCCCCGTACGCCTCAACGCTAAGAACACAACAGCGGAGCTCACATGCGTACTACGGCTCAGAAGGGGTCTTGGGTAAATGTGCACCAAGAACACAGCCCAACCTGGCCTTTGATTTCGAACCGGATGGAACCTCGGAAACACACGAGGTGCAAGCCCAACCGTTCTCATGGCACGGAGGAGATCTCGGGTTATGGACACCAAGTATCTAACCCTACCGCCCAAGGTCTACCCATTGGCTCCCATCGGTGTGACGACTGGCGAACCCGTAGACCTGCCACATTCATTATCTCAACACCGCGACACGATGAATCGTCGCACATCACATGCCCCAAAACAACTCACTCGATGCTACCCGTAGGGAGACTACCACTCTAAGCATCGGTTGTTAATAAACCCCTTGGGCTCGGATTACGGTTACAAAATACTCCTCACATAGTGTTCATCATATTCACGTCCCTCTATTCACTGATTTCACCTCAATACTTCGCATAATTAATATGTTCAACATCAAACTATATAAATAAATTCAATACCAATCTCAACTCTTAATTACTAGCCTTCCCATCCAATCCATTTCCCTACTATTGCATAGTTATTCCTTATTGCACGACCAAATGTGTAACCATACTAAATTATAGTAACAACAACATTATAGATATATGGGAGCAAGATAACAAATGAGTAAATCACAATCATTGCAAGAGTGCTAGCATTATAATTTAACAAGTGCAATAACATAGGGTAGTCCGATACTAAAACTGGGATTCCCGGAGCTACAGGAATCCGATCACAATGCACAACCCCTCGTTGGAAAGGTATTCGCGAGGGCTACGACTTTCGTGTTGAGTCGATCACCCAGATCTGGTCGCAACATACCAGAAATTCAACTCGAACACGTACAGGAAACAGTTTCCTGTACAGGAATTTTCCCGAACGCAGCGGACTCGAACCAGATTTCCCGTGGCTACAGGTATCGCATGGAAACGAGCAACCACTCGTTGGAAAGGTAATTTCGAGGGCTACGACTTTCGTGTTGAGTCGTTCACCCAGATTTGGCCAGAACACCTCCGAAATTGGCCACGAAGGTCGCAGCGTGCAGAAATCAGATTTCTGCACGCATCTTAAGGCGAGATGAACGGCATCCGTTCATCTTCTTCCTTGCAACGGCCTCGCATAAACTTCTCCAGAAATCACCCAACCTTATTTCTCCTTTCAAAGCCAAACCCTCAACGAAAACCCCTCTCATCTCCTCTTTGAATGATGAGAAGGTTGAGGGAGACTAAACCTAGAAAACCTAGGTATGGCTTTAACCTAAGAACTCTCCTCCTCACATCAAGACTCTATGGAGTCGATGTCTCTCCTATCATAACTATAGATCTAGCACCAAGGGAGAGGGGAGGAAGCTCACCTCAAGTCCAGCGGTACCACCATGGCCGGCCATGAGCCTCGCACTCCTTCGCGGCGGCATTGTTTTTCCCTTGACGATGGCGGCGCTTTGATTCCTCCAAAGATGGCTCCGGCAAGCTCTTCCTCCTCCTCCAGCCAAGAACTCTCTCAGGAATTTCGGGGCAGAAGAAAGGAGAATGAATGCTAGGGTTTCCAACTTTTTCCTTTTTATACATCGCAGACACGGGTAGGCACACGGCCGTGTTCCTACCCGTGTTCACGTGACACGGCCGTGTGGCATGCTGTGTCTAAGGCCGTGTTCCTCCCAGAACCACTTTCTGCCGGGTCAGGGTTGCGGCACACGGGTAGAGACACGGCCGTGTCCCGACCCGTGTCCTTGGCACACGGCTAGGGACACGCCCGTGTCCCAACCCGTGTCCTTGGCACACGGCTAGGGACACGCCCGTGTCCCAATGCCCGTGTACCTCTCTGACTGGAAGCCTATTTTTATGAGGCACACGGGTATGGACACGGCCGTGTCCATACCCGTGTCAGCCAGAAAGGCCATTTTGCCTTGTTTTCCTCATTTCCCGTACGTCCACACCTGCTCCCCCACATCCCCCATTGGGCTCACCACAGCCCCCTTGACTCAAATACGCAAACAAGGGGCCTAGCGCGAATTGGGACGTTACAGTATAGTCCTTTAGATGGCTCCTTATTCCAGTCATATGCCTGGAACATCCACTGTCCAAGTACCATATTAGCTCATAGGTACTTGGACTATCCTGCAAACCCAGTTTATTTTACCTTAGGACCCCACAAGGGATTGAGTCTTGGGTTCTTGTTAGCTTGAAACTAATCATTTCTACCTGCAGCTCTCCTGATAGGAAGACTTACCCTTACCCTTGGCACACTAGGGTTGTGCCAACAATCTATAGCAAAGTGTACCACTTTACCACAACACATACATTCATGGATGTTGTATCTCCTTTTCTGAACAGCCCTTGTAGAGTGAAAGGAATCAACAGCTATCTGTTCAAAAGGGAGAGAAGCAACCTTTTTCTTGTTTCTTTCAGCAAGAATCTGACTGAAAGTGTGTCTACCAGTAGATGTACTTGGCTTACTTTGAGTTCCTCCAACAACAGACTTCTTTGCATTAGACAAGCTCTTGATGGCATCAGAGATGGCCATGTTAGGCTTACTGACTGACTTACCTTTGGTTTGAGCTACTGTTGGAAGAACCTGAGAATAAGCCACTGCCTTATCCTTGATTGTGGGGGCTGGAGCACCAAACACAAATAGTCTAAGATGAGCCATCTGGATTTCCTCATGGGGAACCTTAAAGGCACTCAATCCCCTGTCCTTCCTTCCACTATAGCTGTGAGCATTTTTGTTCACGCTACTGGATCTTCCATTCAACCAATGACCATATATACTCTATTCGTCATACTTGTTGGATGGCAACAGAATTTTCCTAAAAGATATATCAGGCTGAATTGGAGCCTTGCCCTTACTCCTATTCATTCTTCTAAAATTCCTCTTAATGTACCCCAGACCCTTCTTATTAGTTTGGGAGGTGAAGGTATCAATGAGTGGCAATACTAATTTGGGTTTTGAGTATTTAGCCACTGGCATCCTCTCTTTGAGGAGCTTCTCTTCAAGATCCATAATGTTCTTGTTCTTCTGGCTGATGGTTTCAAACTGGATGATTGAGATAGTCTTTAGTTTGCTGACTTCCCTCCTCATCTGATCAAGCAAGGGTGCTGATTCAGATTGCAAGGAAGCAGCTAGCTATGGGGAAACAATCTCCTCAACTTTCTTGACTAGCCTCTTGATCATTTTTAGAGCATCCAGAATGGCACCATACTTGTAAATCAATTGATTAACATCCTCTTCAGAATCTAATCCATCATCCCCACTTGAGGAAGCAGATGTATCAGAGTCTGAGCCAGACTCATAGATATAAGAAGAGCTTGGGATAGAATGTACCTCATCAGGAATAAAATGTCATTATTATCTTCTGATATAGCCATGAGGTAGAATTCCTCATCCTCATCATAGTCACTGTCAACTGAGAACAATGGGGCCCTGATTCCTATCCTTGTAGCTAGATAGTCCTCATCCTTTTTAGCAGCAGCAGTAAATAACCCTATATATGCATTATCTTCTTTTTAAGAGTCAGAAGATGTTGACTCAGTTTGGCTCCAACTCTTCTCATTCTTGGCAATGAAGGTCTTTTCCTTCTTGCCCTCATATTGGTGATGCTTCTTCTCACCTATCTCTTTTCTTTTGATTGGACAATCAATAATGGCATGTCCAGGCTTGTTACAACAATAACAAACAATTTTAGAAGAATTATGTTTGCTGGGTTTAGAATCATACCTGTCTCTTTTGGAGAACTTCTTCCCGGATATATTGTGATCCTTCTTGTAATATGAGGAGGAGGAAGGATTGTTATTGCATAGCCTCCTCTTCATCATCATCTGGAATTGCCTTGAGAAGGAAGCAAACTCTCCATCTGACATGTTACTGACAGATGAGCTGGACTTGGAGCTTTTTGAATCAGCTGGCCTCCTTGGGGGGTAAGGCAGTCCTCTCCTTTCTCTTCTTAGAGCTCTCAAAGTTGAAGACCACTATCCTCTCCTTATCATGGGACCTGATGGTGGTATCCTCCTCCTTCCTGGCAGATAGCTGCATCTCATATAAAAGCAGCTTTCCAAATAAAGTGTGAGGAGGAGTTTCATAAGCTTGGCCACTTCTCTGATAGCACAAATCTTTATGTCCCAATCTCTTGTTAGAGATCTTAGGAACTTATCATTTAGCTCATAATTTCTGAAGACCCTCCCATAGGTCCTCACCTCATTGACCACTCTAAAAAACTTTTCATAGCAATCAACTATGTTATCCTTGCTGCTTTGCCTAAAGGCCTTATATTCCTGATTAAGTAGGAATTTCCTGTCATCCCTGACATCTTCAGTGCCTTCCATGTATACAATTAGTGTGTCCCAAATTTACTTGGTTGTCTTGCAGTGGATAAGATTCTAGAATGTGGAGTCATCTACTGAACTCACAATGTTGTTATGTGCCATCTTGTCCATGGTTGCCAGGATGACCTCATACTTGGTCATCTCAGTGAACTTCTTTGGGGTTTGGACACTGGCATCTAGGATAGAAATCTTTATGGGGATGAAGGGTCCTTCCTAAACTATGATGAAAAACCTAGGGTATGAGGCCTCCATGAATAACCTGACCCTCTCTTTCCAAATACCAAAAATTTCCTTTCTGTAGATTGGAAGCTTAATGGAGCTCAACTCCTTATGGTTCTCTCCTGAACCCATAAGGATAATCCTTAGCTACACTTGAAGATTTGTTTAGACTGTTAAGTCCTTTTTGAACAACCTCCCTCTAATACCACTTGAAAGTCTTTGTTTCAAGAGTAGCTAAACACCTAGAGGGCAGTGTGAATAGGTTTTTATGTCTTTAATGAAAATCTTTTTGTTTTGGTGTGTTGTGATTTAGTTTTATGTTAGCTTTCAAGAACACACAACATCACACAAGTATTTATAGTGGCTCCCCAAGGTATGGGTACATCCACTGTCCCTACCACCTTTCTAACAGTGTGTTATACATGGACAACTTCTCCAATCTCAGCTCAATAAGCTTACAATATTGATCCCTCAAGATTTCTCAAACTCCTCCAAGTCCTACCTCAGGCCCCAGGCCCTACACTTAGAGATATAATCTCTTACAACTCAATAATATACACTAGATAACCTACCTCAGACTTTATCCAAAGTCCTACACTTAGGCTAGGAGGATATCCCTACACTCAAATCCACCACAAAATCTTACCTCAGAGAATAAATCACCTTCATCTCAGGCACATAGGCCCTACCTCAGATCCACAGAAGGATCCTACCTTAGAAGATATATCTCCTTCAGCTCAGGAACACGAGCCCTACCTCAGATCCACAAAAGGATCCTACCACTCAGCCTTTATATATCAGGCTTAAAACTCTGATCAACTAAGATCCTATGGAAAGGGTAATTTTTTGATGATGATTTGACTCCAGAGAAATTATTCTCTGAGCCTACCTTCTTGGACTGAGTGAACTCAGCCCTACTTCTTCACATCACCAAGGAAGTAAATCTTCAGGAAGGTTCAGCTTGTGTTGGGAAGAATCATAGAAACTGGAGCTTTTGAACTTGCAGATGAAGACTAAATGATGTTGCTTTTCTTTTCTTCTTCAATCTGCTAACCTTGTCCAAAGTTCTAAGACTAGTTGTTTAACTCGAGTTACAGAGATCTTCTTCTTTGTTTTCAAGGAAGACGATGAAACATAGTAATTTTTCTCCAAAAGTTCAACCAATAAATAATTTCCCGACGAACTGATTTTTATGTCCCGTAAATCCAATGTCTCTTCGTGCAGTAGGACTTGACAGAAATGGCAACTGCTCCATCACTTTTGTATTTACAGCAGTACTAAGGGCAAGCAGCACCTTTTGACTTCTAGCAAGAAAATCCCGCGATATTTTAACTTCTGCTAATGTTAGGATGACTCAGCACTTCTGGACTTAGTAAATTCCAGACAGACTTCTCAGGCGTTGAGTGAAGCCTTGTCACTCAACGTAAAAGTACTTAGCAGAATTCTACATTTACAGGCATTGAGTGTGTTGAGTGAGCCTTCATCACTCAACGTATTCTGTCCTTTATAGTCTTAACTGATTAGGCGTCGAGTGACCCTTCATCACTTGACACTTCTGGACTTAGTTGAATTTCTCTGTATGAAGGCGTTGCGTGCAACTTATTCACTCAACGCTTCTGGACTTAGACAGATTTTCTTTCTGCTCCTTCTGAGGCTTTAACTACTTAAGCTTCTGTCAAAACTTCTGCTCTTCTGGAGTTAAGTGAAGTGAGTTCACTCGACGCTTCTAAACTTGGTGGATTTTTTGTCTATCCAATAACCAATCTTCTTGATTGAGGCATTGAGTGAACTGCCTTCACTCAACGCTTCTGTCCTTAGCGAGATATCGTGTTGAGTTGGCATTGATTGAACTGCATTCACTCAACGCTTCTGGACTTAGCCAGATTTCTAGTCAGAAACATTGTGGCTTTGACTGTATGAAATTCTCTCAATGCTTTTACTCTTCTGGTGTCGAGTGAACTGCCATCACTCGATGCTTCTTGACTTACCCAGATTTCTGCTTTGTGAGCATCTTATCATGAGTCCATCTGTCATTGTGACTCAAACATCCTGTCTAATCATGGTATAGTAGACAACCTATATATACTGAACTTTGACATACATCAAATACAATTATGCACTTAGCATTGATTGTGATGCCTTTTCAAATTCAGGGAACATTGAAGGGCAATATTCCCAACAAATAACTTAACATATTGAATTTCATTAATAAATTACCAACACAACCTTGAATTGATTCATGCAATTCTTTGTATCCATACACTTGTTATTAGAGAATTGTGGTTTTAAAATAAAATCTTTATTTTTGCAAAACACTTGAATTCAGAGTCCTTGGTTTAAATATTTAAAAAATCAAAATCAAAACAAATAAATAAATATGACAAGGATAACTCTACAAAACACTACTCACCCTCGTGGCATATCTTATTGAGCATTTTGAGGTTGAACACCTTGGAAAAAATTGTATAAGTGTCTTGTGTAAACAAAGTTACACCACTTCTCTTTTTATAAAAAATGTCTTTATGTGCATAGAAATTTGTGGAACTAAAATTATTAATGTGTATTTAATGTTGTGTTCATACATTATATTCTTTCATGTAGTTTGATTTTTGCACATGTATAATTTATCAAAACACCAATTTTGTGCACATCATTATCATAAATAAAACTTCCACTCATGAGAATTGGACCCTAAAACATATCTACACTATTCTCTATGAACTTGAGTAAATGTACTAGATAGAAATTCATGACCTTTATATTGTTTATTTTTACTTGGAATATGAATTACTTTATCGTATAAAGCATATATTTTCATGATATTTCAAATCATGCTTGTAATTTTATGTTAATAATTTTAATGAAATAACATCTCTTATAATTAATTTCAAACATCTTCTTATTTGAATTCGAACTCATTATATTTTTTACCTTAAAATTCTTAAAGACATTCATTTTTACTACATGTTTTAAAAGAGTCCTACGCTAAAATATTTCAAGCGCAACATTTTGACAATTTCTCTAATTTCTTTGTTGCATATGATATCACCTTGCATGATAAATCATAATATGAAAAATCGTAATAAAGATCTTATAAAATATGATTTTTAAATAAAAAATATCAAAACTCTATTACTAACGCCCAGTGATAGATCTTACTGCCGGCGCTAGCCTATTTTCTTGAAACTATTGAGTTATTCTAAATTATATCTTCTGAAAATTACTTAACGATTTGAATTATCATTATATTCCACTTTAAGTTATTTTATGTGTTTTTATTAAGTACTAAAAATCAAACAAACCCACAGTTTATGAATAGGAACTTAGACTTAAACACTTAGTAAATCAATGATCATTCACCCAAAATTACATACGTAAAATTGTGTATTAGAGACCTAACTTCTAAGCCATATCGTACCCTCAACCTAGGAGAGTTCCAGTGGGGCCTTGTGAATCACGGGGTGGGGGGGAGGAAGTGCTAGGTTGAGCATATTTTTCTTTTGTGTGTATAAGGGACTCACACCCAATCCTACCACATATATGCAACATCTCATGCCCATCCATCACTTAATATAGGGCTAGGGTGTAGATATATTGTCAAGGCAGTTTTAATCTCAAGACATACACATTATATCTATTGTCTTAAAATTATTTTACACTTTATGACTTTTCATGTCATGCATATTTGTTCAAATATGCTATCTTGTGCTTTGGATATTATATCTCTCAGCGCATTCATGATGTTGAAAAACGCAAGTATTTTGAAAAATAACCTTTTCTTGACCTTATGCTAAAAATCTAAAATATGCAAATTTGTTCTTCTTCATCAATATTTTTTGCAATAATTAGTATCCCTTATCTTAAAAAATATTAATCAAGAAAAGTCGGAACAAAAAATTTTTGAAAAACATATTTTCCAAGATAAATAATAAATCTTTGTTGTTTGTGCTACGCATTAGGAACATAGTGTCTGCGGTACAATTTAAATTGATTTTCCCTTCTTTTTCCTTTTTTTCTCTGGCATATAAGATCATTATACTAATGTGCTCTTAATATTCTTTTGTGTTTTCTAGAAAACAATATATTTTCAAATATATAAAAATCAAATACAAAATTATAAAACAATTTCAAAGAACAAAAATATTATTTTCTTATTATTACTTTATGTGTGTTTATTGTTTTGTATTTTTATAAAAATCATAAATTATAAAAATTGTGTGTTATTCATTACCATTGTCAATGATGATTAATTATATCAATTAAAATTTAAATTTAACATTTAATTAAATTTTCAAGTTTCTTCAAAACATTAGTTTGTATTTCTCATGCCTTGAAAACTATCTTATAATATGCAATGAAATTGATTACAGTAAATATGTGTAGGATTATTTAGCATGCCTCTAAGTATGAGTAAAATTTTATGTTTGATAATGAATCATCCACTCACTTTTTTTGATAACCAACGTGTATTGTTAATCCTAGTCTTGCATGAAGGTGTAGTGTAATAACATAAATAATTAAAATGATTAAATAGATTTCTTACTCAACATTGAATTATTTATTACAATTATTTGTCTTTCATGAACTTATTATTTCAAGAACTGTGATTTAAAAATAAAATGCTATGTTTGCAAAATAAGTGAATTTGGAGTCCTTAGTTACTACAATAAAAATCAAATAAAAATTTACAAGAAAAAAATCCACCAAACACAACTCACCCTCCTGATAAGTCTTAATAAGGATTGTGAGACTGAGCACCTTGGAGAAGAATCATAAATTTTAATGTGTCTTATAGCCAACATGTTTCATGGTCACTTTATATATTTATGATATGACTTATACACATTAAGCCTAAATTCTTTAATAAATCAAATTGAAGAAAATTAAAAAAGTGATACAATTTTTAGTGGCCTGTCTTTCCTCTTTCTACTTTCTATCCTTTTAAATCCATTGCCTATTATTAACCCAAATCCTGTAATGGGAAACAACATCAAATGATTCGAAACAGATCATCCAGATGACTACTCCGGGTGTCCGCAGACACTCTCTGGGCAGTGGAGTGCGCACAACAGTGTTTGACATTGGGCCATGCGACCTCTTAGAAAACTGTTCAATGGTATGACAAAGAAGTCATGGTGGGCTCTATCCCAGAGCTCATGTAGGTTCTCACCCTCGACATCAGTGAATGTTGTTGCACGAGGTTATGTGTAGTCTCCTCTCTCAATACCCCGTCGTCCGACTCTTCATGTACCTCAGGCCGCTTCGCATTTAATGTCATGTTTAATATAACATTAAACAACTAACTCTTCGTATAACCATTCAAGCAACCTACCAGTAAGTATATATAGGGACCACCGGTGATTAAACACGGGACATGGGACTTAGACAAGAATCTACCTTTTTGTAGGTGCGGGAACTTAGTCTCACTTTTTTCTTCTCCCCTATAACACTCATATTTATGCATACCCTTCGGGTACTCATACCTTCCCTCTTAAAACCATGTTATCATTATCAAAAAGCCTACCATAATAGAGGCATTTGACACAGTGGGTCATTCTGGTGCTTGCCGCTCCCAGTGACACACACTTTTTATGTTTCTCTTTAGCTCACCATGACCATATGGCAAAGTAACTGATAGGTTACTGTCTATAATCTCTTTACCAAACTTTGCAATCAGTTGTTAAGTGTGGAATAACTAGTGAAGTCGCTAATCGTGTAGTAATCACAAGTAGAGCCCACCAAATTTTCTCCAAAAGAGATGTTATCGAACACCCTTTAGAGCGAGCAGGCACTTTTCGAAGATCGCAAGATTGATATGGATGCTCAGAAATAGTTTGCGGCTCGAGCAAGCTTGGTGAACCTTGAGCCCGCTCAAGAAGTTTAGGAAGTGCCCAATCTCAGGGAGAGATTGAAGTAGGACAATCTTTGTCCATGAAAAATTTGAAGGAGAGTGTAAGGAGTTGCTCGTCTAGTGTCAATTGAATAATCTTGACGTATTTGTATGGTCAGCCTCTGACATTCCAGGGATCAGTCTAAGCATTGCATGTCACTGCCTCAATATCAACCCCAATGTTAAGTCAGTTGTTGGGTATTGTATCCACAATAACCTAGATTTGTTTGAAGTCACCCTTGAACTAAGATGAATTAAGTTTGTATTTGATACTCTTTTCAAGTTGAGTGCTTGCAAGTTATAATCGCCAAGTGTAGACCAATGCCAGTCTACAATGAGTCACCAAACACAAGATCATACAATGTAATCCCTCATTATGTGATCCATGGTGTTGACTCATATATAGCCTCTCTATTAGGACACACTTCTGTTTCAAGTACTAAAGATATGGAAGAAACTATGGGTTGCTGATCTCTAAGAAGAAGAATTAAAATCTTGTTAAGAAATATTGCTAAGACAAATTCTCAAGAGGTTCTAAGTCTAGTACTCGAGAAGCAAGGTTCTTGTCTCAAGAAGCAGAAGTCATTACTCGAGAATGCCAAACTTTGTCTCGAGAAAGCAAAAGTTATTACTCGACAAGGCCAAGCTTTGTCTCGAGAAAGCAAAAGTTATTACTCGAGATGTCCAAGCTTTGTCTCGAGAAAGCAGAAGTCATTACTCGAGAAGCCGAAGTTATTTCTCGAGAAGTCTAAATAGTTCTCGAGAAGTCCAGTCAGCTCTCGAGAAGTCATTACCTATTTCTCGAGTAACAGAAATTTTTTCTCGAGTAAAATTCTTTTCTTTCTCGAGAAGCCAGAACTTATTTTAAGTGTTTTCCTTAAGTACTTCTTATCGAAAACCTTATACCTCTTCTCGAGAAACAGAAGTTGTTCTCGAGAAATCAATCCTTCACTCGAGAAATGAAGTTAAATTCTTTGAATTTTTTGTTAAGTCCCGACGGGGGTAATTTCAAATTGATCTCGTTTCTTATTGGTCCACGTATTCTATCATTAATGATTATGACCATTAGGCAAGTCCTATAAAAGCTCTTATCATAATCGACTAACCCTAACAAGAAAATTAAGTATTCTGAATCACTTATTTTTCATTCAAAATCGGGAAGCATCGCCGCTGTTCATCGTCTTCTTTGTCACTGACCTTCTCCAATCTAAGAGATTCAGAATAAGAAGGTTTCAATAGATCAAGACTTTCAACATCGTCAGATCTATTCCTTGATCGTGTTGATCCTATGTTTTCAAATCCAGAGATTTTGCCTTTGTCGTCTTCGATCTGTTTCTGACAGAGATTCAAATTTTAAGAAGGAAGAAGGGTTGAAGACTCGGATATGAAATATTTCTGTTTGTATATTTTCTGTAAAACACTTTATTCTTGTAGGAGATTTTTCTCCGAGTTATAGGAGATTTGTTCTCCTAGATTTTTGTCGGAGTGTTTTAACTCCGAGTTGTAGGGGCGTTGCTCCGAGTTGTAGGATTGTTTTCCAATCCGAGCTAAAAGTGAAGTAGTCGAGTCTAGCGTGGTGCTAGATCGGTGAGGTGGAGAGTGGATGTACCCAAGGTTGGGGAACCACTATAAATCTTGTGTTTTCTGTGGCTTGCTTATTTATTTTCTACGCTCCATCATTATAAGTTTTTATTGCACAAAAATATGTAGACATCACCTATTCACCCCCCTCTAGGTGATTTAGGTAGACAACTAAAAATATCAATTGGTATCAGAGGGAGGTTGTTCATCAAAAAGGTTAACACCTTGAACAGATCTACTCCTAGTTGTCTTAAGAGGATACAAGTATGGATAGAGCCAAGGATTTTTATAAGCTTCCCTTATGCACAAAGACTAACTTTCCCATGTGGAAAGAAAGAATAAAATTATTCATGGAAGCTGTGTATCCAAGGATCTTTATGATAGTGGAAGAAGGACCCTATGTTCCGATGACAGCCTCCACCATTGACCCAACAAGGCAAGTTCCAAAGAAGCTTATGGATCTTGACAAAGATGTGATTGCACTTGTCTCTTTAGACAAGAAAGCCAAGAATATCATTGCAAGTGCAGTCATTGATTCTATGTTGCAGAATCTGATTCACTGTCAATCTGCCAAGGAAATGTAGCAGTCTCTCATCGTCCTGATGGAAGGTACTGAAGAGGTAAGGGATGATAGAAGATCCCTCCTAAATCAGAAATATGAAGCATTCAAACAAGGTCCCAAGGATTCTATTACTGATACTTTTGAAAGCTTCTTCAAGATTGTCAACGGCCTAAGAGTATTTGGCCGGGTCTTCACTAATGGAGAACTTAATGACAAATTTCTGAAATCCCTGACTAAGGAATGGGATAACAAAGTCTGTGCAATCTGGGAGGTTGGTAAGTTGGCAGAGACTGACCCTCAGAATCTCTTTGGAAAGCTTATGTCGTATTAGCTCCAAATAAACTCAAGAAAAGCTGAAGAAGAGAAAAACTGGTCTTCAACCAAGGAGAAGTTTGTCACTCTAAAGGCAGACATATCGAGGAATTCAAAAGCTGCATCTCCTGCTCCCGCACAGGAAGATAGTGAAGAAGAAGCTTCAGAGCCAAGTACCTCGGGCTCAGAGCAATTTGATGGAGAGTTTTCTCTTCTTTCAAGGCAGTTCAAGAAGTTCTTGAACAAGAAGAAACAGTGGAGAGGCAAAGATGCCTCGTCCAGAAGATCACGTCATGATGGTGATCGTCACAAGAAAGGCTCAAGTAGCCAAGACAGGTATCACTCAAAACTGAACAAACATATTTTTTCTGACATTGTTTGTTATTGTTGCAATAAGTCATGACAAGTCATAGCTGATTGTCCTCACAAGAAGAAGGAGGGTGGAAGAAGAGAGGAGAAGAAATCTTCTTATAATAAGAAGAAAACTGAAAGAAGCCTGGTAGCCAAGAAGGCCAAGACCCTCAGCGACACAGACTCATCTGAGTCTAGTGATGATGAGAAAGCCTACTTTGGGCTCATGGCACATACAGTTGAAGAAGAAGAATCTCATTTCACTGGGAAGGTAAACTCTCACACCCCTCTCTCGAAATCAAATGCTTCTGACCATGATCATGAGGACTGTTCGTCTGATGATGAATCTGAACTCATGACTCAATACAAAGAGTTAATCAAGGCTTACGAATAATGTCGAAGAGTCACAAGAACTCAAGCTAAGGAGATTAAATCTCTTAAGGCTGAGGAGAGCACTCTGAGGGAGAAAGTCATAATGATGGACTCACTCAGAAAGGAATTCCATGATGCGATGGAAGAAAAAAAATAAAGCTCTCGAGCACCTGAACTTGAAGGAGAAAATCATTAAAAAGTTGGAAGAATAACTTGTTGCTGAAAAGAAAATTGTTGAAGTTTCTCCAAGCCCAAGACAGTCCTTCCACTTGTGGCTGAATTCTCTGCTCGGGGTAAAGGAGTTGGCTTAGGCCATATGGCTGCCCCTAGTAAATCTTCTAGAAGAAATAAAGCCCAAAGAAAAAATAAGGCTGCCAAGAAAGCTCTAGCCAAGGAGAATGGGAAAGCTCCTCAAGACCAATCTTCGTTTAAAAAGGTTATCTTTTCAACAAACGAGTTTGATCTTGATTCAGCCTACGGTCACTTTGCAAGGCCTACTTATGTAGAGCCAAGTCTCGGTACCAAGGATGGGCCCGTTCCCAGAACTTTGGTGAAAGTTTCTTCAAGACACCTTATGAGGAGATCACTCTTCAAAGCTACGGCCCTTATAGTCATAGTCATAACATCAAGAAGGCTCCAAAAGAATATAAGCAGAAGTCAAAATCCACATAAGTATATAATCTAAATACAAATACATCAAATAAAAAGAAGCAACCAAGGCTTCTATAATATCAGAGTACATCATGCCAAGAAGGCTACAAATTAGTCTCTCAAAAACTCATATTAGTCACGGATGCAAGCGATGGTGCCGTCACATTAGGCCCTGTCACCCTAGCCTAGTTGCCCTCCTGCATAGCCTGCTGCTGCTCTATCTGCGGGATTTCCTCCAAAAAAGGAAGACATGGCAAATGTTAGTCATAAATACTAAGTTGTTTTCACATCCGCTCCCTCGGTGACTCTTAGGCACCGACGAAGAAAATAAGAGGGTACAATATATATAAAAATAGTAGTACAAGCAGGTGATATAAGACTAATCAATATCAGAGTATATCAAAGTAACTACAAAAATTTATACTAGCAGTTCTACCATCAATAACAGTGAATAAGTAAAGTCCTACAACATGAGAGTAACTTATCTTATATAAATGCCCATACCGACATATAAGTTAAGGATCGGCATAATAATAAAGTAACTCATCATATAAGAGTGCCCATACAAACTTATATGATAACGATCTTATGCGGTACAATGTTATGTTATGAATGACTTATGACGACTCACCCATGCTCATACACATGCAACTGCTATGTCGACACAGACTTATAGTTCCCACTTTTCGAGAAGGTAGCTAATGTCTCAGGCGTCATCCGTCGTGGCCAGACGGTGACAGTAGAGCGGGCATCTCCACTACTAGGCTGGCATCCACACTACCTGGCATAGGCCTCCGTACGCCTCAATGCTAAGAGCACAACAACGGAGCTCACATGCGTACTATGACTTAGAGGGGTCTGGGGTAGATGCGCACCAAGAACACAGCCCAAACTGGCCTATCATCGTGGCATGGAAGGTGCCTCTGTGAACACATCACTAAAGCACCAAGGCCAACTACCCACTAGCACGGAGGGTGCCTCGGGAAGTAAACACCGAGGACTAAGAACCAACCGTGCAAGTCTATCCGTCAACTCCCATCGGTGTGACTACTGGCGAGCCCATAGACCTGTCATACTATCCTTAACCCAGGATTATGACGCTGCATATCAACTAACACCGCATGAAATTTCATATGGTCTTGTCACCAACAATCCAGTGCTCAACAACACCCAAGGGCTCCACACCGAGTCCCTTATCAACACATCGTTCCAGTGCGGCAAACACACACGCACTTTCCATCCATCCACATTCCATACCACATAAGGGTTCATTACTTACACAGGTGGCAAGCCACCTTACACAACATAACAGTCCCACACTGCTACCCGTAGGGGACTCAACTCTAAGCAGTGGACTACTAAACATATCTCACTAATCACAAAACCACATGTCCATGCATTAACCTCATCAAATTACTTTTTAAAGTCAAGCATTCACAATCAATTATGCTTCCATAGGAATATCATTTGTATAATCAAACCTATCAATTTATTTGTTCATAAACTTACCCAATTCATTTGTTTGTCAACCTCCTTCAAACTGTTGTTACAATCATATTCCACCAACCATTTATTTACTTAAGGATCTATCAATTAAATCCCATCAATCAAATATTTAGCACAATCACCAATAGTTTTAAGTTCAGCAAGCCACATGCAAACCTCAACATTAATCTCCTATGGCTTCTCTATCAAGTCCAAACCCAGTTCTACACTAACCCGATAACAATATGTACACAAGTCTTGATTGTACAGCAAATTCGACTAGACATTCCTGAGTCTACAGGACTCATATGAAAACGGGTAACCACTCGTTGGAATGGTCTTCCTGAGGGCTACGAATTTTGTGTTTAGCTAAAAGCCCAAATATGGCTGTAACATACACAAAAAAAGCCTTGAAGTTCGTTGCTCACAGACAATAAATTTCTGCATGCATCTTAAAGTAAGATGAACGACATCGGTTCATCTTCTTCCTTTAAACATTTATTCAAAGTTATGTACAGAACTTCCTCCTCCCTTATTCACCCTCATTATACCATTTCTCTTCACAAAACCAAGTCCACCATCTTTACAAGAAGAGAGGAGAGGTTAAAGACATCAAATCTCTAGGGCACAAGCACTAGCATGGTCTCTACCTAGGAGATCTTCATCTCATAATTCAAACTCTTTTGAGTCGACATCTCTCCTAAAAAAACTACAGATTTAGCACCAAGGGAGAGGGTAGGAAGCACACCTCATTTCCGGTGATTCTGGCCATGGATCTCGTCACTCTCCATGGTGACATCTTCTTCTCGTTGGAGTTGTTCTTCACGGAAAGGTAAATCGGCCCTTCTTCCAGAAAATGACTCCGAAAATCATCTTCACTCCAACGGCTTCAGCACAGGTAACGGCTCGGCAAAAAGGGTGAAGTGACGGCTAGGGTTTCCCGTGAAACTCCTTTTATACTAGGAATTAGGGTTAAACTGTTCCGCCACGTGTATGTGTAACATTGGACCGCCTATTATTACCTAAAATAAGTTCAATCAAAAAGAACCTTATCTAATAAGTCAATCGGCGCATTTCCCGAAAATCCAGTTCTGCCTATATACATGAACCCACAACCCAATCTGCTAAAAATGCTCTAAGGCAAAATCGTCGTGTATACCATACACACTAGACGAATTATCGAGATTCATCATGATCACTCGATGCCTCGTCGAGTGGTGTTGAGTCCTCTCAACGCCTGTAATATCCAGAATGCGTTCAAGTCAAAATCATCGAGTATCATACACTTACTCGACGAATCGTCGAGATTCGTCGTGACCACTCAACGTTATATATAAGTACAACACTTCTAAATTAAAATCGTCGAGTATACCTTCTTTACTCGGCAAATCATTAAGTGGCGTCGAGTTCACTCAACGCACTCAACGCCTACAGCCTCAGAATAACACTAAGTGCAAAGCGCTGAGTTTACTTTACTTTACTCGATGAATCGTCGAGTTGCATCGAGTGCAATCAATGCACTCGACACCTACAGTTCTCAAAATGATTTTAAGTAAAAGCGTTGAGTGGAGTTGAGTTCACTCAATGTCGCTTTGACTTTACTCAATGCCGCAACTTAATTCGTCAAATGGTGTTGAGTCCACTCAACGCCTATTTGACTTCACTCAACACCGCAACTTCCAGAGAATTTTCTAATTAAAATACGTTGAGTAGTGTGAGTCCACTCAACGCATCTGCATAATTCGTCGAATGGCATTGAGTGGTGTTGAGTCCACACAACACCTCAGCTTTTTTGTCGAATGGCGTTGAGTGGTGTTGAGTCCACTCAACGCCTTGGCTTATTCGTAGAATGGCATTAAGTGGTGTTGAGTCCACTCAATTCCATGAGTACAAAAAATCTTTTAAGTACAATTTCATCGAGTGGTGCTGAGTCCACTCAATGCCTTAGCACCTAGAGAGCTTTTAGGTTATAATTCGTCGAATGGCATCGAGTGCACTCAACGCACTCGACACCTTTAGTTTCTAGAAATATTCTAAGAAAAATCTGTTATATTCGTATGAGCCGAAATCAATTCTCTTGACTCAAAACACATGCGAGGGGCCTAGCGCGAAATGGGACATTATAAATCCTTTTAAAAAATAAAAGATTTCATCCCCGAAATCAGGCTAAGGCTATGGGGGATTGAAGCACAGAAAAATATAATAAAATTTAAGACTCACCTTGGGAAAACAACTCCGAGTAACACTTTTGCATCAAGTACACCGGCTCCCAAGTGTATTCTTCTTTCCCGTGATTAGACCATTGGACTTTTACTAGTGGTACACATTTCCTCCACAAGCTCCATGTCTCGGTATCCACTATCCATGCTGGCTCTAGTCGGATGGATTTATCAGTTGTCACTGCTCCATCTGTAGTGGGGACATATTGGTAAGGCCATAGTAGTGCCTTCCGGAGCGATGACATATGGAAGACGTCGTGAAAATTTTCCAGTTTTGGTGGTAGCTCCAGCCGATAGGCCACAGGGCAATTCTTTCAAATATAGCATAGGGCCCCACATACCTCGGGCTGAGTTTTTTCATGGCACGCACTTGCGATACTCCATACATTGGTATGATCTTCAAGAATACCTTGTCACCCACTTGAAATTCCACCATTCGATGTTTCTTATTATGGTATTTTGCCTGCCGACTTTGATCATTAAGCATGTGATCTCGTATCAACCTAACAATCACATCAGTGTCATCAATGTACTCTATCCCCAAAACTTTTGGATCTTCATCCTGCACCCATGACAGTGAAGTTCTACACCTTCTTCCATAAAGTGCTTCGTGGGACATGGGATGAAGAGTGACATAGCTAAATTTGTGTCGGAATGTTTTACTTGCAAGCGAGTTAAGACAGATCGTAGAAGGCCTGGTAGAAAGGTGACGCCTTTAGATATTCCAAGTTCGAAATGGGAGAGTATTTTTATGGACATTATTACTGATTTGCTGAGATCTCCCTGATGGCATGATTCTGTGTGGGTCATAGTGGATAGACTGATGAAGTGTGCTCACTTCGTGTCATTAAAGGTTGATTACTCCATGAAGAAGATAGCAGAGTTGTATTTGGAAGAGGTCATTAGATTACATGGGGTGCCAGTAATTATTGTGTTTGATCGAGATTCTAAGTTTACGTCTCATTTTTGGAAGAGTTTACATGAAGGGTTGGGTACCGGCCTCAGATATTCAACCTCTTATCATCCGTAGACCAATGGTCCGATAGAGAGAGTAAATCAGATTGTAGAAGATATGATCATATGTTATATCTTGGACTACGGAGGGGCGTGGGACGAGCAGCTAAGATTGATGGAATTCTCCAATAATAACAGTTATCAGGAAAGTTTGCAAATGGGCCCATTTGAGGCTTTATATGGGAGACGTTGTAGAACTCCCATGTTTTGTACTAAAGTTGGTAAAAGACTGTTTTTGGGTCCAGAAGCTTTGGAAGAAATGATTACTTTCGTGATGTATATTTGAGAAAAGCTTTGTATAGCTCAGGAGCATTATGAGAAGAACGCTAATCGACACAGGGTTGATTTGGAATTTGAAGTTGGGGATATGGTTTTACTCAAGGTTTCTCTGATGGCGGGTGTTAAGAGGTTTGGAAAGAACCACAAGTTGGATCCCAGGTATGTAGGACCTTTCAAAGTTATTGAATGCATCAGAGTGTCAGCTTATAGACTGGGTTTGCCCGCTAATTTTCCTAGTGTGCACGATGTGTTTCATGTGAGCCAGTTGTGGAAATGTTTGCTTAGTGACCGGCATGTTCTCGATTAGGTGCCCCAGTTGCATCCTAATCTTTCTTACGTTGAAGTGCCTGTTTGTATTCTGGAAACTCAAGATCGGGTGTTCTGGAGGAAGACAATACCCATAGTTAAGGTTTTGTGGTGAAACCAAGATGTGGAAAGCGTGACTTGGGAGTTGGAGTTAGCTATGAGGGAGGATCTATAACACCCCAAAATTGACAGCAGAAATTTTGTCACTATCGTCGGGTGATACTGGGTATCGCCTTATGGCGATAGCGATGCAGAGTTCGTCGAACTACACTCAACGCAATCAATGCGTTCGATGAATCGTCGAAATGATATAGCAGAGTGGAGACAGTGGGTATCTCCAGATGGCGATAGCGGTAAGCGTTGAGTCGGCACTCGATGCACTCGACGCACTAAACACCTGAAAGCATTGAGTGGCTTGATATTATGAGAGATAGTGGGTGTCGTCGGGCGATAGTGCCACGTGGCGTGATACACCTGTCGGATTGGCCGTTAAGCGATCAATAAGCAGTGGTTGACCTGGGTCAATGTGGTTAAATTGATGTCTCCAAGTGGCGACAGTCGATGTCGCCAGGCGATAGCGCCAAAGTTGACCAGTCAACCCAAATCTTGGCCTTTGCTTCATTTTGATGGATTGATCGTGTGATTGGGGTTAATCCCGAGGCCACTTATCTAGAAGGGTGTGGGATGAGGAGATCATTATTTCCTTCTCACTCTCTTTCTTCATTTCATCCAAGTTCTTGAGAAGAGAACTAAAGGCTGGAGCTAAGGGTTTAGGCTGATCTTTGTGAAGGTGTTGAAGGAGGTCTTGTGGTCAGAAGCTAGATCTGAGGCTAGATCCGCAAAGGGGAAAGTGAGGCACTCACTTTCATCTGTGTAGAAAAGCTTCGTCATGGCTCGGAAGAGAACTTCAAGGGTAACCAATTTCTCCCGGATAAGTTGTAACGACCCCATCCGTTAAATGACGTATAGTAGAAGGTCCGGCCGGGGCCCCACACTATATGCCACAAACAGACGGTGAGATCACAGGATAATACCAAACCAAATACGAATCCTAACTCAGAGCATTCTAGCGGAAGCTTTAAGTTACAACTTTGAACTCTAAACAGGAATGTCCAATATATAAACCACCTTTATATATCACCACGGAATGTACACAAATACAAGAGTTTGGCCTTAAGGCCTTACAGTTCCTCTTACATACAACATGTTTTACAAACCTCGGCGCGCAGGCCGGCCATACATGAGTAAAAGAGAAAACAAAACAAAGCCATTCGCTTAGCCTTCAAGGGCTAGCAGCAGCAGCAACAGCAGTAGGGCTTCAGCCCATCACTTACCACTTGGCTCTCCAGCACCTGCACGGGAACAATCCACCCAACCGGTGGCAAACAATGCAACGGTCAGCTTTCAGCTGACCCAATTATAACAATCCTACCCCTTTCTCGGGGCATGAGCATTCTTTCCCTGCAAGCATGGCATCATCAAATAGCAACTATGTGCGCGCAGGCACATTCAAGCCATCACAACCATCGGCCACACGGCCCAACAGTCCGTGCACTCAGGGCACATTTTCGGTGTACCGGAATACCAGGGTCAACACCACCGTCTACACGGTATTTGAGCATTTTAGTCTTTCCGGCGCGCGGGCCTAAGACTCTCATTAGGCGCTCCAACAAAACCTATAACCAGGCTTCCAAGTCGGACGGACCTAACGCAGGTACGGATCAGCCACCCCCCGTTGCTCAAGTCGTCGTGCCACCTCGAATACGGAAGTATCCATGGCTATTTATAGGCGCGGGTCGGTTTCACCTTTCCTGTTCGGCAATCTGCCTTTTCATCGAGTTGCAGCCCAACGGCTCAACCACTCACAAAGTGGCAACACACGGCCACAAGAGTTGCATCCAACCCTCTTCATTTCCTGGACATCGTCCAGTACTTCCTGCCGCACCAAGCAACAGGTAGGAACAAGGCATCACAAGCCATTATCACGGAGCCTTCTCCGATATGCAAACAAGCATCACCAATCCAGATTACATCCAGATGGGCTTCACACAGCATGCCTAGAGCCGTACTCCAATTCCGGCCTCTAACAAGGGGGACTTCACATATCTACCCCAAGGGACACCACAACCCACCGCACACTCGCGGGGAAGGGTTTTCCCTATGCAATGCAAAAAAGAAGGACTTCACATGTCCAAGGAGGGAGATCGTTACCCTTGTCGATCTCTTCAGTGCCATCGAAAACTAGCCGGTGAGAAAGAACCGCAGCAGCCTTGCCTTCACAACGCCGGCTTCGGATCACGAATCGGACCACGGGAGCTCCGCCGGTGGCTTGCTCTCCTCCTCCTTCTTCCTCTCTCCTTCTCTCTTCCTCTCTTCCTTAAGGACAAATGAAGAATGAATCTTCATCCTTCCTTCACGTAATAAACCAGCCAGGAAACCACCTTGGCCCTTGGATCAAAAGAGAGAAAACTGAACGGCCAAGATTTTCCCAAAAAACCAATTTTTGGCCGACACGGCCTGTGACACGCCCGTGTCACAGGCCGTGTACCCTTAAGCGGCACACACAGTTTGAACCGACTGAACAACACGGGCATCGACACGCCCGTGTCGAACCTGACACGCCCGTGTCATTCTTGAGACACGCCCGTGTCTCCTGCTTCATCGAGCTGCAACCAGTACACGGGTCGGAACACGGCAACTGACACGCCCGTGTCCAGCCTGACACGCCCGTGTTCAAGGCCGTGTTCACGGCCGTGTCCGGCTCTGACTTGAATAGGCCAATTTCGACAAATAAGTCGAACACGCCCTGGGACACGCCCGTGTCCCAGGCCGTGTAACCTGACCTGCACCTCAAAATCATCTTGAGTCTTTTTGGGGCCTTTTTGGGGTGTTACAACCCTCCCCCCCTTAACAAAATTTCGTCCCAAAATTTGCACGGTAAGGAAACAAAACCAGTAATGCTATAACTCTGTTATAACAAAAAGTACACGGTCTACAGTTTATACAAATAACTCGGGAAACTCAGCTCGCATGGTCTGCTCTCGCTCCCATGTTAGCTCTTCACGGCCACAATTGTCCCATCGGACCTTGACCATCCCGATCACTTTGTTCCGCAACTGTTTCTCGGCTCGATCCTCGATCCGAATGGGTCTAACCCTCGTCGTTAGCCCATACTCGACCGGTACCCGATCATGCTCCACTACTTGAGCTGGATCCTTTACCGCCTTACGAAGGACTGAGATGTGAAATACATCATGTAATCCACCCAAGTCCGCTGAAAGTGCTAGTCGATAAGCAGCTTCCCCAACTCGCTCCACCACCTCAAACGGACCAAGATACCTCGGACTTAGCTTTTTCAAACGCCGAATCCTGGACACGCCTTTGAAGGGTTTGATCTTCAAATATACCCAATCACCCACCGCGAACTCCACGTTCCGATGTTTGGCATTGTAGTACTTTGCTTGACGATCTTGGGCTATCAATAGCCTCTCTCGAATAGAGCGTATGAGCGAAGTAGCTTCTTCGACTTCCTTTTTCCCACTCAGCTTAGATTCGCCTGCTTCTGCCCAAGCTAACGGTGTACGGCATTTCCGACCATACAACGCCTCAAATGGTGTCATACCAATACTCGCTTAGTAGCTATTATTATAGGCAAATTCGACGAGAAATATATAATCTTCCCATCTCTTACCAAAGTCTAGGGCGCACATGCGGAGCATATCCTCCATCGTCCTGTTGGTTCGTTCAGTCTGGCCATCCGTTTGGGGATGAAAGGCCGTACTAAACTCTAACTTTGTACCCAACATTTGATGAACGAGCCGCCAATCATTCGATGTGAACCGCCCATCACGATCACTAACGATGCTCCGAGGAACACCGTGCAGTCGAACAACCTGCTCCACATACAGCTTGGCCAAGGTTTCCACTGAATCGTCTCTTCTGTTTGGAAGGAAGTGCGCCACTTTCGTCAACCGGTCCACAATCACCCAGATTGAATCATGACCGCGTTGAGATCTCGGCAACCCGTGCACGAAATCCATCGAAATATCGTCGAACTTCCACTCCGGAATAGGTAACGATTTCAGGAAACCGCCAGGCTTCTGGCATTCTGCTTTCACCAACGCACAGGTAGTGCATTCAGCCACATAACGTGCGACATCTTTCTTTAGTCCGGGCCACCAGAACAGCTTTTTCATATCCCTGTACATCTTTGTGCTCCCTGGGTGAACTGAGTACTTTGCAAAGTGCGCTTCGTACATCAACTCTTCCCTCAATTTACCCACACTTGGGACGCACACTCGACCATTTCTCCGTAACAACCCGTTATCCCAAGAGAATTGATCATCCGGCCCATCTTTAGCATAGCGCTGGAGACTTTCATCAAGCTCCGTTGCTCGCCGAACTCTGTCCGTAAGGTCATACTGCACCTCCGTCCAGTTCAAGCATGCATCGGTTGATGAACCCTTGTCAATGCAATATATCTCCAATGCTTCCAATTCCTGGATCAAACGCTGATCATGCCTCTGCAACCAGCTTGCTCGTACCGGAGTCTTCCGACTCAAAGCATCAGCGACCACATTTCCCTTCCTGGGAGTATAGTGAATCTCGAAGGTGTAGTCCCCAAGGAACTCCATCCATCTTCGTTGTCGCATATTCAGATCCTTCTGATCCAGCAAATACTTTAGGCTCTTGTGATCCGTATAGATATCCACTTTAATGCCATATAGATAGTGCCGCCACAACTTGAGCGCAAAGATTACCGCCGCCAACTCCAAATCATGGATGGGGTAGTTCCGCTCATACACTTTCAACTGACGCGAGCCATTAGCAATCACTTTACCAAATTGCAGAAGAACGCAGCCTAAGCCGCTCCCTGATGCATCACTATAGATCTCATACCCATCGGTACCACAGGGCGATGTCAACACAGGCGCCGTGGTCAAACGACTCTTCAAGTCTTCAAAAGCTCGCGCGCACTCCGGCGTCCAAATGAACTTTTGATCCTTTCTCGTCAGCGTGGTCAGAGGTAAAGCAATCCGTGAGAAGTTTTCCACAAACCGTCTATAGTAGCCCGCAAGTCCAAGGAAGCTCCTAACCTCGGCCACTGAAGACATCACTGGCCAATCTCGGATGGCACTTATCTTCAACGGATCCACCGCGATACCCTCTCCGCTTACCACATGGCCTAAAAAGGCTACTGAAGAGAGCCAGAACTCACACTTTGAGAACTTGGCAAAAAGCTTATTCCTCCGCAGGGTATGCAAGACCAACCGCAAATGGTTTGCGTGATCCTCTTCCGACTGAGAGTATACTAAGATGTCATCGATAAACACAATAACAAACAAATCCAAGTACTCTCGGAACGTTCGATGCATTAGGTCCATAAATACCGAAGGCGCATTACATAGGCCAAACGGCATTACCGTGAACTCATAATGACCGTAGCGTGTTCCAAACGCCGTCTTGGGAATGTCACCTTCCCGAATCCTTAGCTGATAATATCCCGATTTCAAATCCAACTTGGAATAGACCGTTGATCCTGCCAGCTGATCAAAGAGGTCATCAATCCGTGGGATCGGATATTTATTTTTTCTCCGTCAGCTTATTCAACTCGCGGTAGTCAATACACAACCGTAAGCTACCGTCTTTCTTCTTCACAAAGAGAACAGGCGCGCTCCAAGGTGACATACTTGGGCGTATATATCCCTGCTCCAACAACTCTTGCAATTGGACTTTCAACTCAGCCATCTCTTTTGGCGCGACGTGATATGGAGAGCGGGCCACAGGTTTCGCACCTGGCACCAACTCAATAGAGAAGTCAATCTCCCGCTGGGGTGGTAACCCAGGAAGATCTTTAGGAAACACGTCGGCAAATTCTGACACAACTGGCACTTCACCGACACTGGCCTTTGGCTCAACAGCCTGAATTAGCGTGAAGAATAACTCCGCGCCCTTCCGAACAGCATTGACGACTTGGAGTGCAGACAACAACGTTCCGCCAACTCCTCGCATACCAGCGAACTTCGTCACAAGCCCGGTATTCTGGCCCAGTGTAATCTCTTTGGAGTTGCAATCAATAAAGGCACGCTGCTCCGAGAGCCAGTCCATACCAAAGATCACATCAAACTCCGATAACGGTAGCACAGCTGCACTCAAACCGAAATCCCGACTTCCTATTTGCACATCCACATCGCAAGCCCTATCCGCAAGCATCATACAGCCATTCGGCAATAGCACCCTTGTACTATCCACCGTCACATGACTTGGTACCCCAATTCGAGATACGAAATCCTCAGACAGAAAAGAATGCGAAGCACCCGTATCAAACAGGGCTCTCGCTAAATTATTCCGAATCAGGACAAAGCCTGCAGCACACACACATCATGCACAAGCGAAACATAACCAAAACCAAAAGCACCAGCAAGTAAACTAAATCAACTCGTACCTGTGACGACGTCACTTTGCTTAATCGCTTCCTGTTGGCCAAGTTGATAGATCCGGGGCTGCGCCTGAGATGCAGAGGAATCAACCACCGCTTTGCCCTTCTCAGCATACGACGCACCCGTCTTCTTGTCCCCTTTGGGCTGCACAACCCGACAGTCACGAGCTATATGCCCCACCCGGCCACAGTTATAGCATGTACGAGCATCCGGCCGTGATGTCGCTCCCGACACAACGGTCGTAGTCACTTGCCCAGACGGCTTGGACCTCTTGCCCCCTTTCTTCTGGTAAAACGACTTGCTTGGGCGAGGTGCTTGAAACTCTGGCTTCGACCAAACCAAGCCCTTATTCCCTTGCACTCGCTTCATGTCCTTCTCCAACGCGCACGCAGTATCAACCAACGCCTGAAACCCTTGGCTCACAGAACTCGAAAGCAGGAATCGCAACTCATCCCGCAATCCTTCATAGAACCGATTCGTTTTCCTTTGGTCATCCGCGAAGATTGTACCCGCATATCGTCCCAACCTGGTAAACTCATGCAAGTAGATATCCACACTATCTTCCCCTTGCTTTAACCGTTGGAACTCATTTTCCATAGCAATGCGTTGCGCCGCTGGGACATGTTTCGCCAGAAATATTCGAGAGAACTCCTCAATCGACACTTGTGTTAATTGCCTGCCCGCCAAATGGTGTAGCTCAACCTCGTCCCACCACAACCGCGCCTCCCATTCAAGCATGAAGGTGGCTAAGGTGACCTTTAGAGTTTCCTCCGCCCTGATCGCTGTCATTATCCTCTTGACACGCGATAACCAATCTTCCGCCTGCGTTGGGGATCCCATTCCCGCAAACGTAGGAGGACTGAAGCTCATGAATTACTTCAACTGTCGGTCAGCTGCTCGTGGATCTACAGCCTCAACCGGCTCGGGTCTTACATCAACACGAACTGGCACTACTGCCGGCTGCGCTTGCCCGGTCGGCTGAATCATGGCAAATAGCGCCTCAGCCACTAAGCGAATAGTTTCCGCAGATGGAGGGGGTGTTGGCACCTCAGCTGGTGCCGCACTCTCATCAGAGCGCTGGGGCTCAGACTGCCCAGCACCACTACGTGTCACCTATAGGTGGACAAGACACACATTAGCGAACGTATGCAAGCAAAACAACACAAAAAGGAACGCGCAGATTCCTCAAACAAGATTTTGTACATTCCTTAATGGACATTCCAGAGTTCATTAGCGTTACAGCAGGTCGCACAAACACGTGCTCGCCACCCCACAAAAGAAGTCGACCACGAATTCGAAAGAGGAAGACCGACAAAAGCTGATACCAAAATGTAACGACCCCATCCGTTAAATGACGTATAGTAGAAGGTCCAGCCAGGGCCCCACACTATATGCCACAAACAGACGGTGAGGTCACAGGATAATACCAAACCAAATACGAATCCTAACTCAGAGCATTCTAGCGGAAGCTTTAAGTTACAACTTTGAACTCTAAACAGGAATGTCCAATATATAAACCACCTTTATATATCACCACGGAATGTACACAAATACAAGAGTTTGGCCTTAAGGCCTTACAGTTCCTCTTACATACAACATGTTTTACAAACCTCGGCGCGCAGGCCGGCCATACATGAGTAAAAGAGAAAACAAAACAAAGCCATTCGCTTAGCCTTCAAGGGCTAGCCGCAGCAGCAGCAGCAACAACAGTAGGGCTTCAGCCTATCACTTACCACTTGGCTCTCCAGCACCTGCACGGGAACAATCCACCCAACCGGTGGCAAACAATGCAACGGTCAGCTTTCAGCTGACCCAATTATAACAATCCTACCCCTTTCTCGGGGCATGAGCATTCTTTCCCTGCAAGCATGGCATCATCAAATAGCAACTATGTGCGCGCAGGCACATTCAAGCCATCACAACCATCGGCCACACGGCCCGACAGTCCGTGCACTCAGGGCACATTTTTGGTGTACCGGAATACCAGGGTCAACACCACCGTCTACACGGTATTTGAGCATTTTAGTCTTTCCGGCGCGCGGGCCTAAGACTCTCATTAGGCGCTCCAACAAAACCTATAACCAGGCTTCCAAGTCGGACGGACCTAACGCAGGTACGGATCAGCCACCCCCCGTTGCTCAAGTCGCTGTGCCACCTCGAATACGGAAGTATCCATGGCTATTTATAGGCGCGGGTCGGTTTCACCTTTCCTGTTCGGTAATCTGCCTTTTCATCGAGTTGCAGCCCAACGGCTCAACCACTCACAAAGTGTCAACACACGGCCACAAGAGTTGCATCCAACCCTCTTCATTTCCTGGACATCGTCCAGTACTTCCTGCTGCACCAAGCAACAGGTAGGAACAAGGCATCACAAGCCATTATCACGGAGCCTTCTCCGATATGCAAACAAGCATCACCAATCCAGATTACATCCAGATGGGCTTCACACAGCATGCCTAGAGCCGTACTCCAATTCCGGCCTCTAACAAGGGGGACTTCACATATCTACCCCAAGGGACACCACAACCCACCGCACACTCGCGGGGAAGGGTTTTCCCTATGCAATGCAGAAAAGAAGGACTTCACATGTCCAAGGAGGGAGATCGTTACCCTTGTCGATCTCTTCGGTGCCATCGAAAACTAGCCGGTGAGAAAGAACCGCAGCAGCCTTGCCTTCACAACGCCGGCTTCGGATCACGAATCGGACCACGGGAGCTCGCCGGTGGCTTGCTCTCCTCCTCCTTCTTCCTCTCTCCTTCTCTCTTCCTCTCTTCCTTAAGGACAAATGAAGAATGAATCTTCATCCTTCCTTCATGTAATAAACCAGCCAGGAAACCACCTTGGCCCTTGGATCAAAAGAGAGAAAACTGAACGGCCAAGATTTTCCCAAAAAACCAATTTTTGGCCGACACGGCCTGTGACACGCCCGTGTCACAGGCCGTGTACCCTTAAGCGGCACACACAGTTTGAACCGACTGAACAACACGGGCATCGACACGCCCGTGTCGAACCTGACACGCCCGTGTCATTCTTGAGACACGCCCGTGTCTCCTGCTTCATCGAGCTGCAACCAGTACACGGGTCGGAACACGGCAACTGACACGCCCGTGTCCAGCCTGACACGCCCGTGTTCAAGGCCGTGTTCACGGCCGTGTCCGGCTCTGACTTGAATAGGCCAATTTCGACAAATAAGTCGAACACGCCCTGGGACACGCCCGTGTCCCAGGCCGTGTACACCCGACACGCCCTGGGACACGCCCGTGTCCCAGGCCGTATAACCTGACCTGCACCTCAAAATCATCTTGAGTCTTTTTGGGGCCTTTTTGGGGTGTTACATAAGTGAAGTCCTCAATATGCATATTTGCATGGATCCCCTCACCAAAAGGTGTAAAAGGGTAGATTCCAATGGGAAGATCGGTTTGATACCCATATATTCCTGCATGAGTACGGGATATGCATGTTGTGAGAAGCCCATCTAGACAAGTTGGTCTGGATTGGTGATGTTTAATTTGCATGTCGGAGAAGACTCTGTGGATATGCGTGTGATGTACGTGTGAAGTCCAAGGTCTAGGGGTGTGCAGGATGTTGCATCATAATACTGGAAGAATTTCCAGGAAAAGACCCAGAAAAGATCCAAGTCTTGAGAACTATAGATGTCGTCGGGCGATAGTGACTATCGTCGGCGATAGCTCCCAGGGAGCTACAATGTTGTGAGGCTTATCTCTATGAGTCCTGGGGGCTATTGTATGTGTATGCAAAGCTGTGAGCTTAAATTGCCCAGCAATTGTGGGTACCAGCCTGAAATGGTAAATGATAAATTATGTCGTGAAGGCCAATTACTATGCCATCAAGTTGAGTACCTCTGAACTATAGAGTCGTTAAGTTAAGTACCTCTTAATGGGCAGTTAGTCGTTAAGTTAATTACCTCTGAACGACGTAGTTGTCAAGTTAAGGATCTCTGAATGACAAGTGGACCATGAAGTACCTCTGAATGGTGGTGATACGCGGGAAGTCGTGGACACCGAAAATATGGTCTGAGTGCATGGGGTGTGTGGTCGTTGATCCTATGTATGTGAGGAATGGTGCTTAAATTGCACTTTCTAAATGCCACAATATATATGATGCCTTGTTTGCAGAAATGGAGAAATGCTGCACTGAGTAAGGGGTGGGATCATTATAAACAGGTCAGCAAAAGACCCAACGACGCAGACAATGTAGAGAATCCATCCACAAATTTTATATAATAGCCTGCCAACCCTAGGAAGCTTCTTATCTCTTTGGGTGTGGTAGGTCTTTTCTAATCCACAACAGCGGCTATCTTTTCTGGGTCAACAGAAATTCCATCATTGTTCACAACATGACCCAAAAAGGACACCTTAAGTAGCCAAAACTCGCACTTACTCAGCTTGGCATAAAACTTATGCTTTTTCAAAGCAGACAAAACAAAACGCAAGTGATTGACAAGCTCCTCAGCACTCCAGGAATAAATCAAGACTTCATCAATAAAAACAACCACAAACCAATGCAAGAAATCCTGTTGGGTATTGTATCCACAATAACCCGGATTTGAAGAAGGGTCCAATTAAGCTAAGATGAATTGTGGCTGTATTTGATGCTACTATTTTAGTTATGTAATTGCAGGCTTACATTGCTAAGTACATACCAATGTCAGGTTACAGTGGGTCATTAAACACAGGACTATATAATGTAATCCTTCATTGTGTAGGCCAATGTGTTGACTCACATGTAATCTCTCTATTGGGGTGTACTTCAATCCCAAGTATAGGAGAAGGATCAAGGAAGGACAACGACTTGGAATCAGAAGGGCGGGAATTTGCCTAAGTACAATTCGTCGAGTATGGTTAGGAATACATGTCGAATTTGTCGAGTATACTCGTTAATACTCGTCGAATTTGTCGTATATCCCTTCCAACACTCGTCAAATTCATTATTTGTACTTAGGGGAAATTCTCTGAGAATTGGAAAATCCGCCAAGTAAAATTTGTCGAGTATTATAATGTATACTCATCGAATACGTTAAATGTATCTAACGATACTCGCCAAATTTGTCGAATATACTAGTCGATACACGCTGAATTCGTCGAGTCCATTCGACGCTACTTCTCTGGATTTTTCTAAGTCTAATTTGTCGTATATCACTTGGCCAGGCGACGAGTGTGTCGAGTGAGCTAGACGATACTCGATGAATTCGTCAAGTATACCAATCGATACTCGTTGAATTCGTTGAGTTTGGTCTCCGACTTGGCGTTGAGTGATTTGTCGGCCTGAGCTGATTTTTCACCAAGTCTTATTCGTCATATACCAAGAACCATTCGACGAGTATACTAGTAATACTCGGCGATACTCGACGAATTTTACTTGGGTCATTTTCTACTAGGTCACCAGCTTCCATTTTTCATTAAAACAATGCTCGAGATAGGTCGAACCTCTTCTATCGAGCTTGCGCTTGAAACATATTCTTGAGGTGCTCTGTAGGATCAAGCACATACCCAACTGTTCCAAAAGTACGGACTGTTGGAAGGGCGCTACTTAATTTCTTAAATAAGTAGCAGAGCGCCACGGGTTAAGTCACGGAATTCCGGACCCAATAATCCCCCCCCCCCCGGCATCCAGCACAACCCGTCGACTCAGAGGTAGGGTTACCACATGGCCCATACGGCTCAAAGGTGGGGTTACCACATGTCCACAGTTGTCTGACCCACACAGGTAGAAGGGAAAATCAGGATTTAATAGCGCCCCCCAGTCTTGAACCCAAGACCTCCTCTGATACCAAATGTAGAATTAAGCGCATACCCAACTGTTCCAAAAGCCCGGATTGTTAGAAAGGGCGCTACTTAATTTCTTAAATAAGTAGTAGAGAGTTATGGGTTAAGTGAAGGAACGCTGGACCCAACATGCTCGATTATCTCATAACCACACATATTATAATGTTGTATTTAAAGTTCAGAATTCATGGTTGTGAGCATGAGACATTCAACATCCAAGGTATCATCCTGATACTTCTTATAAGCAATTATATCTTCACAAGAGGAAAATTTGAGTGACTTTTCACGGGGATATTCTTCTAAGACAAAGCTTATGCTCCTATTTGAGGATAATCCTCAAATTTGTGTCAGCCAAGGAAATTAATCACATTAAGTTTATCATACTCAAGGACTGATTGCAAGAATATCGTGTGATGTGTATTATTAGTCATATATATTCTATAAAAGTATGCAAATAAATATTAGCATTATATTTCAGAATATATTTATGCTAATAAGGACTTTTATTAAAATACTCCCACTATTTTCTTTAAATTAATAACCCCAAATATTTATTCAGAGAGTTTAAGTGATCGACTCTCTAGTGGGATAAGATCCGTTTTCCACCCCAATCATGAGTCAACTTTGACTGATCACCCGTAACTGTGGCTATTTAGGTAGATAACTTTTGTCAGTTGCATCATTATGTAACTCTTGTATAGTTGGTGAATAGCCATTATTCGCATCCATCTTATAATGCATGCCAACCCTATGACTCAAGGCTCTCAGCCATTGAGGTCATATTGTTATGTTAAACCTGATTACGATAGCCGGATATCACATTTATCTGATCACACCATGCCAAAATAGATTGATGCACCTACTTTTGGCAAGCTCACAATTCATCGATCATGGAAGGAAGAATGTCATCCATTCGAAGGAATCCGAACACTTAATATTCTCATAAATAATTTTTATGATTATATGATTAACTTTTAATGGTAGATGTGTTTAAACCTTCTTAAATAAAATGGATGATTAACATTTAATCATACTTTATTTAAACTATTTAAATATAGTATATATGATTAACACTTAATCAAGTGCTCATATAAACCATTTAAACAAAATCAAAAAAATCACAACATTCACATTGTAGATAAATCTCAGATAATAATAACTAGCATCAAAATATAAGACACTCCTGGAGGGGTCTAAGGGGCTACGCCCTGACAAATTTTTTAAAAAACACCACCATTTTCTCATAAAAAAATTTCATCGATATTTGATGTTCCAGTACTAAATCTTATGTTTCAGAACCATTATAAATATCATATTTACATGCACAAATATTTCAAATCATTCTTTACATAGATAGTAGATAGGCTCTCTTATCTGTGTAACAGTGAGTGGATTTGTACAAGATAGATAGTTATTATAAAAAGAGGGAAAAAGCAATTTTTAAAAGAGAGGTTTTGCAGCCTACTTTGATACCTCTGTTGGGTTTCAAGGGAATCAAATGCGCAACAAAAAACATGAAACCCTCAACAAAATCCATGTGAAACACATTAAATCAATAATAGAGTTTTTACTTATATCGAAATCAAATTTTAAGAAGAATAACTTGTGATTGAGTTTAAATGCAATATAATATCCTTATATCTAAAAGTATCCACACGAACACCAAAAACACCTTATAGTATGTCCAATGAACTCAGGTCTGGAAGTTGATGACTTTTTCTCTCCTTAGAAATTCTAGTTTTGATTTGATAGAGATGTTTTCTTGGTGGTTTATTGCATGAAAAACTTTGAAAGAGACATTCATTCTTCAAGTGAAGTTCACCAATATATATGCACAAAACCATACAAAAAATTTAGAGTGTGCACGCCCTTAGCACATGGACGTGTGTCCTAAAAATTTTGTCAGTTCATGAAAGGGAGAACAATAGACAAAATCCTCAGAGTTTTCTCTAGAGGGGGTGAAAAGAGATTAAAAATTATATCTATCTTAACAATACTTTTTCTCAGAATTTTCATTCACATAGATTTTTCACCATAATTTTAAGCCTAAAAATTATAATCACAGCACAGTAAATAAATAATCCCAGAAAAATGAATAATCATAAAAAAACTCAAGAAATATAGTGGTTCCCTAAAATCTGGATACAATCACTCTTCTACCACCCTCGGTAGAAATTCACTCTCACTGTGTTTGAGTCTTTTTATAAGGAGGCTCTCAGAACTAATCTCTAGATATTTTGATAAGGAGATCTTGAACCAATACAGTCTGAATCTTTTCACTAAGAGACTCTTAGAACCTTGAACTGAATCCTATGAAGAGGGATTCTCAAAATTCTATTCTCAAACTGAAAAAGAGAAATAAACAGATTTTAATATAGGATATGTAGAAGAGATGATCTTCTTGATAAGTCCTCTCAGTAGGAATTTATGAGGACTTTTATGGCACTAAATGAATTGATCCCTAGAACTTTGATGAATCCTTGAAAGAGAAAATTTCAAGGATTATTAGCTCTTTAATCCAGATGATATCTTATTCTCCACTGAATCTATTGCAGCACTTGATGAGCCCTAGAGAAGAAAAAGAACTAGTTCTCTTTTAAGATTTTGGAACGGGATGAAGATCGACTGATTTTTGAAAGAACTTCTATTGCAGCAGATGAATGATCATCTTCCTATTCTTCTTTGTTGATTCAAAACTTCTAGATCACTTTTTGTGATTGTTATGTCTATTGTTTATTGCAATATCCTTTTTATGTATATATATATATATATATATATATATATATATATATATATATATATATATATATATATATATATATATATATATGGCATAAAACCATTCTTTATTAACATTATCTTCCAACATCTCCAAAAAATAGTTATTCAATATCATTCTTTCAAGATTAAATTTTGAATTAATACAACAACAACTCTCAAGCCTTTATCCCAATATAGTGGGGTCAGCTATATGGATCCTTTGTAGCCATTGTGCCCTATCTTTTGTAATCTCACTAATGCCTAAGTACATCATGTCTTTCCTTATAGTTTCATTCCAAGTCTTTATTGGTCTACCCATCCCTCGTTTAACATGCCTAGTAACTAGACTCTCATAATGTATAATAAGTGTCTCTAATGGTCTCCTATGTATGTGTCCAAACCATCTTAGATGAGCTTCTCGCATCTTCTCTGTAATGAGTGCTACTCCTATCTTATCCCTGATACATTCATTCCGAATTTTATCCAATCTCATGTGTAAATTTTGAATTAATCCTCAGAAAAAATTTCCGTTCAGAACTTTAATCGATGTAACGTCAATTCATATAGTAGTTGCATCGAACTCTAGCTTCATTGTGAGTGTCTGTTAACTTTACTTTGTAATCGACATTACGTCGACAACATATCGAAGTATGCATTGATAAAAAAGCTTGAAGTAACATCAACTAATCTTATTTTGCTGCTTCGATTGAAAATCAAGGTAACGTCGACATTAAGTCGAAGTTGCATCGACTTCTACACGATGTATGTTAGATTTTTTTTATTTTCCTCTAAAATTCAGTGTGCCATTCTCATGTCCTTTACTTACTGATATCCTAGGTCTTCTAAGACAACATTACCCTCTCTATACATCATGAGTAATAAACTTAAGATGTAAAATCACTCAAAATATAATTTGTAAAGGTAAATCATAAGGGTTTGTCCTAACAATCTTCCCCTATTTAGCTCAACAAAATTTAAAAAGTTCCACGGTGATTTTACAAAAATAAAATAGCAGTAATATAAGATTTGACTTGAACAAGCATGTGGAATGAACACATATAAAATAAAAGACAAGAACATGAGAGGCAACTGAATATTTGAGGCTTCAGAATGAATTTCATAATGCCAACAAAGCTCTGATTGAATATCTAAGTAATATGCCTGCAAAATATATCTGTTCTAAGAAGAATTTTTCTTTTTTCTGGAGAACATTACATGCACATCCTTCTTCATCCCATGCTCTTGATGTTCTTCTCTAGGCGCCCCTTAATACTCCATATGAGTTGATGCATCATTATCCACAACTTCTCTGGCTATCATAAGGATATCAGTTAAATTATTTTGCTCGTCTCCCCCTGAACTGATGCAGCAAAGTTATAAACAACATGATCATTATCTTTATCCTTAATTACAGCTTCAGATGTTTGAACTATTGGTTCATCAGCTTCTCTATTTGGTAAATCTTCTTGAGCTTCTTCATGAAAAGCCCCATTCTCTTCTAAAGGTTTCATATACTAGTCTTCCTCAGATATCTCCCCTTCCGAACCTCATGAGCTAAGAAGGTTAAGAAAGACCTAGTTACTTCTGTGGAATCTAGTTTATCCTAAACTTATTTCATGAAAACTTAAATCCCACCAATCTAGTTCAGCATATTCTCAATTGAAGTTTTACAATATAAGGCATGCTCAGCTATAAGGATAGTTAGAGAGGTAGTAGTTTGTTGTATTGCTTGAAGAATGATTTTATCCATGTCAAAAGTAACAAATGAAGATGCAGTTATTTGACTATTATCAGCACAAAATGCAGGTTGACAATCTATAGCGGGATGCTCAATATTTATAGTCGGTGAATGACTTGATTCTTGAACTATATTTTGTGATGGATACAATGTTATTTTTGTTATGATGACTAATTCATGAGAAACAATAGGTAGTGGTGAGGGTGGAGGTGAAACATCTTTTTTTAAACCAGGCTTGATAATTTGTCTGATTTTCTTGGAGAACAAGGCTACAAAGTGTCTTTTCCATGAGGATTGTTTACTCCTTTAAATTTACACAGAGCAGGATAGTGTTGCTTGAGTATCTGACTCATGAATATCATGTAGGAATTGTCCTTATCACTATACCTATGACCTATAAGGTGTAATATACATTTGCTCTAATTTATATTCTTCCTTAGTACTAGGACCCCATCAAATACAGTTGGGGCACCTTAGGGACAACATTATGTGCCGAAATTTTGCACATTAACACTTTTCCCACTAAATCAGCTAGAAAATTGTATTCCTCAGAAATTTCTTTCTTCTTAAGATGAATTGGTTTATCTTTTGAGAAATTCATCTTCTTAAATACTTCCTTTATCTCTTCATCTTAAAGTTTTGCTTCACATTCACCAAAGGGCATATCAAATGTTATCTGTATTAGTTCTACAGATATATGGACATCTGACATATTGATCTCCAATCAATGTTCCATCTTTGTCAATTGTAACATTATTTATAAACTCTGTAATTTTCATAGAATATAGAAGAAATCTTGTAGTGATTAACTTATTTAGTCCAACATTTGTGAAGAGTTGTAAAATTCCCTAAAAGGAATATGCCACAACTTCAAAGGAGTCAAGATCAACACTAAATTTGTCTTTATTGCCATTTGAGTACCTATAAAATCATGAAGAAAACAAGAGAGAGCGAGTATAGAAAAATAGAGCTGGGAAGATGAAAAGTTTTGTGAGAATATGATGTTTATATAAATAGATGAAATGTCGAAAAATTAGGACATAAAATTTCAGTGTTTGTTTTCTTAGGCTCTATTTGTTTGGGCATTTCGCTGCTGTGTTTTGGGCAAACGCCGCTAGAAGGAGGGTAAACAAATGAACCTCCGGCGAAGTTTGCTCCGTTTCCACCCACTCGCCTTGAGAAACGCGCCAAAAAGCTCCGTTTGGAGCAGCCACCTCCCCCCTCCGATTCAAACACTCTGTTTCCACCCGCCGGATCGACCCGCCACCGCCGAACCAAATGAAGCCTTAGTCGACATATCATCTACTTCTATTCGAGAAATTATGAAAATTACACGTAGTCAACGCATGCGTTGATTTGTATCAACGTTGTGTTGAAAAAATTCAAACTCTACAAGGTATCTATCTCTAGACGTTGCGTTGAATAGAAGTTGACGTTCCGTCGACTTGTATTCAATATTATGTCAAGTATAAACTTAAATTTTTAAGTCTTTTGCTGGTTTTTCCCAACAATAATTTTTATGAAAATTGCATGTTATATTAGTGATAAATTCATTAATTGAGATTTATCAAGCATGCCCAGAACATTGATAAAGTATTTGGACTTATTCTTATCAAGAGGTTTTGTAAATATATCAGCCCTCTGATTTTCAGAAGACACATATTCTATGGAAATCTTCCATTTTTCCACATTATCTCTGAGAAAGTGATGCCTTATTTTTTATGTGCTTTGTCTTATTGTGCAAGACAGTATTAGAGACAATTGAGATAGCACATGAGATGTCACAGAATATTGTTGAATTAGTTAATTTTAGATCATAATTAAGCAATTGATTTTCCATCCATAATATTTGTGAATAACGGCGTCCAACGGCTATATATTCAGCTTTATACTGTAGAAGTGATGACTAATATTTGCTTTTACTAAACCAAGATATCAGTCTAGCACCTAGGAATTGACAATTCCTGAGGTACTTTTCATATCCAATCTACATCCAACATAATCAGCATTAGAATATCCATATAGTTTAAATTCTAATTCTAATGGATACCATGATCCCATTTCAGGTGTACCCTTAAGATATATCAATAATTTTTTTACAGAACTCAGATTTGATTCCTTAGGATCTACCTAAAATCTTGCACAGATACATGTGGCAAACATTATATCTAGCCTACTACCTATAAGATAATGAAGTGAGGTAATGATTGATCTATATGTTTTCGTATCAATAGATTTACCTGATATATCTTTATCTAGAACAACATTAGTAGCCATGAGAGTTTTCATGATAAAGGCATTTTCCATTCCAAATTTCTTTATCAATTCCTTTGTATATTTGGACTGAGATATAAAATGCCTTCATAAATTTATTCACTTGTAATCGAAGAAAGAAAGATAATTCTCTCATGCTACTCATTTCAAACCTGGACAACATCAGGTCAGCAAACCTTTTGCACAGTCTTGGGTATGTTGAGCCAAAAATAATGCCATCCACATAGATTTGTATAATGAGCAGCTTTTCCTTATGTGTTTTGTGAAAAATATTTTATCTATATTTTCTCTTGTGAAATAGTGATCTAAGAGAAAAGTGGATAGAGTATCGTACCGAGCTCTTAGAGCTTGATTTAGACCATATAGTGTTTTGTTTAGTTTATAAACAAAATATGGATAAGTTGGATTGACAAAGCTTGGAGGTTGTTCAGCATAAACCTTTTCTTTAAGAGTCTCATTTAAAAAAGCACTTTTAACATCTATTTGGAAAACTTTGTTTCTCTTATATGCTGCATAAGCAAAAAATATCTTGATTGTTTCTAGTCTGACTACTAGTGCAAAAGTTTGATTATAATTAATTCCTTTCTCTTTTTTATAACCTTGAGCAATAAGTCTAGCATTATTTCTGACTATTGCTCCACTTGAATCCAGTTTATTTCTGAATACCCACTTAGTTCCAATGATTGGGTAATCCTTTGGTCTTTCAACTAGTGTCCAAACTGTATTTCTCTCAAATTATGCAAGCTCTTCTTGCATAGCAATAATCCAATGTGGATCATTTTCTACTTCTTCAAATATCTTTGGTTCATATTGTGAGAGAAAGCATTGCATCATAATCTCTGTTGATAATTATTTCATATTTTTCACTTGTTGATACACATCTCTAATTACTTGGGGTTGTGGATGATCCTTGAGAATTAATCTCTCTAAATCCACTCTTGCTTGAATAATTAGATGATGATCTCCTTGTTGTTCTTTTATTTCTTCTGCATGTTGTAAATCAGCCCCTTGCTTATTAACTTGATTAGAGACATCAGTTGGACTGATAATTCCTTCACTAGGTACTTCATCATCTGAGGTTTTTATAACATCTTCCAACTTATGATTTTTCTTTTCAGAAGACTTTTCAGAATTCTCCTTAATCCCTAACTCTTTAAACTAAACATCCAGGGGAATCTGTTCCTTCAAAAAGTTTATGGTGGAAGTTACCTCCCCCTTGGAAAAAAATGAGTTTCATGAAATACTATATGCATGGATTTCTCTATTTTAAGAGTCATTTTATTATAACATATATAAGCTTTGTTGGATAAGGAATATCCTAAGAATATTCCATCATCAGTCTTCTTGTCAAATTTGGCAAGATAGCTTTTCCCATTATTAAGAATATAACAAGAATAGCCAAATATTCTAAAATATGAGATTATGTTTTTTTTATCTTTTAGAAGCTCATAAGAAGTCTTTAGCTTAGTTTTGTGAATAAGGCCTCTGTTAAGAATATAATTAGCAATGTTGACTGCTTAAGCCCAAAAGGAACTTGGCAGATTTGACTCTACTAATAAAATTCTTCCAAATTCAATATGTGTTTGATTTTTCCTTTCAGCCACTCCATTTTATTGAGGAGTTCTAGGAGCAGAAAAACTATCTTATTCCTTCATCCTCACAAAATCTACAGATTAACTGATTTTCAAACTCTATGTCATGATCATTCCTGATCAAAGACACTTTAACATTAAATTCAGATTGAACATGTCTAATGAATCTTAAGAGAGTTATAAAGGTATCAGACTTTGCTTTTAGGAAGAACACTCAACTGAATCTTGAGAAATCTTCCACTATAACTAAAGTGTAAGAATTACCTCCTAAGTTCTGAGTAGTAAGTGGACAAAATAAATCCATATGCAATAGATATAAAATTCATGGAGAGTCATTCTTACCAATTGGTTTGAATGAAGACTTAAATTATTTTCCTTGCTATCTTGCTTTATAATGATAAAGTTATTTATACTTACCTTTTGGTAAGCATCTAACTAGATCATCTTTTGCAAGCTTGGTTATGGTCATATGATTAATATGACCAAGCCTCCTGTGCCAAAGCTCGTTCTTATCTATCTCAACATTAAAAGACATATTTCATTTATGTTTGAGCTAAAGTTAACAATATAGATATTACCTTTTCTAAAACCAGACAACACTATAGTATCTATTTTAGAGTTAACTATCTAACAAAGGTTGTGTGTGAATACAACTTTGTATTCACCATCACATAGTTGGCTGATACTAATAAGATTATGTTAAAGTCCTTCAACATAAGTCACTTTGGAGAAGGTGATATCTCTAATTTTGATCACACCAAACCTTTGGTTACCTTGGGACCATTTCTGTCTTTGTAATTTTCCAGCAATTCTTTATGTCGAGTTATATGTCTGGAGTAACCACTGTCCAAATATCACAGTTAGTGTATGGGAAGATGGTCTCTTTCATGCACATGAAATCAAACATTAACTGAGATCTAGGCTACCTTGGAGCCTTTACTTTTTTTTACTACAAGGAGTAATGAAAGTATACGATGGCCTTTCAAAATACCCCTTGGGATAAAACAGTGTTAATCTATTAAACTTACAACTTCCAGTTTTATGTCCTTTTGAAAACATTTTGTACAAGAAAGATTCACAGAGTAATATAATGATGAAAAAATATTGTCCAGGGATATGCGTCAAGTAGCATTCGACATAACTTTCCATTTACGTCGATTTGAAGTCGACGTTTCACAGAAGTTGTGTTGATATAAAGTCGACACATGTTCCTAACTTGCTGAAACTATTAAACTTTACATATATTTTTAACATATGTTGCTTACCTATAATATCTTTTCCTTTGGATTCATTTCTTTTATTGAATTTTGTTACTTTTTCAGGATCATTATTTAGATTTATGATAGGTTGAATTTCATTTGCTTTAGTAAAAGATATAGGATTTTTCCATGCTGGTGTATTGGTGATTATTACTATCGTGTGAGGATCTACACCTAATCCAAGATGATTGCGTTGGATCGTGTGGCCAACCTTAGAGGGGGGTGAATAAGGTTCTACGCGTTAATTAAAAATTTGAATTATTTTTGCCCAGAAATACTAGTTTTGGAAGCTATCGCGGGGCGCTAGCTTGCTAACATACGGCGGTAGGTCACAGACCTTATTTCCCTGAACAAATTTCTCCTTGGAGCTGTACACACCCTTCAGAGATCCACCGGCTAACATCCACGACATTACACGTAGAATTAAGAACAACAAATAATTTTATTCAATCAAAAACAAAAGTGTTTTACAATTATAAATGTTTGATCTCCATGATGCTGGAGATCGGAGACGGTGAAAGTCGAATCTCTTTTGGTTTTCTATACCGACCCACTACTCAGACCGGTTGGCTCTCTCCCTTTCCCTCCAAGAAAGTTCTTCGAGCCGGCTCTTCACCTTCACACAAGGAAGTGTCTTATAGCCCCACTAGATCCCACAATCTTGACGTCGTTTCCCCGTGACAATTTCTCACGGAATCCTCCCCGGATTCGATGACCTTCAACGGTCGATTTTCCTCACCATAATCACATAGAAAAGAGAAAAGTACAAAAAAGTATAAAGAAGATTTAAGATTGAATCTCCCTCAAGATGATTCCTCCATTGAGCGATGCATGAGCGGTGCTAACGATCTTCATTTGGTTGCAACCGATCAACTCCTCATAGTCATTGTAGTCCTTGGCTCATCGGAGATCTTCGTGCGCGAACGGGAGGGAGACAACTTTCTCATCCTTTGACGGAGACGACAGAACGGTGCTTAGAGGCGGCTCCCGAACCCCAGGATGAAATTCTGTCTCTCTTGATTCGTACAAGGAATGAGAAAACGAAAGCCTTTTATACTTCTTTGAAAAACAGGCTACTGTTGGTGGTAAGACTAGTGTTTGGCGGTAGGTCATTACGCGTCAACGTGGTAGTTGTCCTGCGTATTTGGAAAAATATTCCAAAAAGATTATTTTTTGCTTTTTCGTGCTAGCGTGACGCGGTACCCAGCTATCGCCTAGCTGTAGCTCAAGCATCTTGACGAATCTAACTCAATGATCATTGAGAGAGCTAGCGCTAGCGCGGTACGTTCCAGAGCATCTGTTCAGATTTAATCCAGAAGCTAGCATAGGCGGTAGCGTTAGAGCCACACGGTAGGATCCAGAGCGCCTATTCGGATTAAAACCAGGCTAATGCTCAGCGGTAGCGCTAGCGAGCAGTGGTAGGTCACAGATTGGAGTTCTTTGCTTCGCTTAAACCTGTGAACCTACACACTATACCAAACGCAAATGTGATCAAATTCAACCTGGGAATTGATATTGTCAAACTGAGGATGTGCGAACCATCGGCTCCAACAAACTCCCCCTTTTGATAATATCAAATCTCGTTCATGAGATATAATAGTTGAGATGCATAATACAGTGCAAGTAAGAGATTATCTTTAAATAGTCGGGTTTCAGTTTACTTATAACTCCCCCTACAAACGCGCTTCCCCTATATATGTGCTCTATTCGCTCCTTATCTACGTTCACATAGTTCAACAAGCTCCCCCTACATATGATTTTCCCTAACTCATGAACATTATATTTCCCCCTTTTGATATTATCGAAAGGGGTGGGCTACATCAAAAAAAGACTATACGCATGTACGGGAAAAAATGCAGTCTAAATAAGAGTGAAAAACATCAAACAATGCACGTTATAAAGTGAATCTAGAATCAAACACAATAGAGGTGACCAAACATAAATCAGAGAATATAATGCATATGGGTCAAACATACGAGCGGAGTACACAGAGGCAAATGATATGAGTTTTCAGAGTAAAAAGAATTGGACAACACAAGTGAAACTAAATACAAAACAATTTGGAGTACAATGCTAAAAGATTTATAGAGTTAACACATTGTAACATTGTAAAAGTCAAGAATAGAAATCGTGTACTAGTACCCATGTGTTGTAAACGTATAATGCAGTTTTAGTCCAATTCCTATGCATGGAAGTATTAGATAGAGCAATGACATGTGTACGTGTAGCATTAAAAGAAAAACATGAAGTAGAACTAACATTTAGTACATGTTTTATCTCAATAATTCAATATGCTATCACAAGAGAAATAGAGTGAAAAATCATGTCACGTTTCTATCTATGTCATACCAAGACTAGAACAAGGGGCACTAAACTTAGGTTTTAGTCTTCGCACAAGATCAAAATGATTCTTTTGACCAAGGTGCTCATCCTCACAATGCTCATGAAGACTTATTGGGAGGAGTGAGTAGTGTTTGGGGGTATCCATGACACATGATTTGATTGCATTATTATATCATTCATTTCAATGACCCCAAATAAATCAAAATCTACCCATATAGATAGATGCACTTTAACTTATATATAAAATACATGATCACTAGTGATTTGGCCCAAAGTTCTAACCTTTATATAAGCGTATGTATATTGTGATATTGATATTCAAGTTATTTCTAATGTATTAGACACAATATTACAAGTCATAACATGTAAGCATAGAATTTCTACATGTGTGCTTTGTCTAGGGGTGTGGGAACAGTGTAAAGTCATTATGCTACCTAAATTCTCACACATACCTAGAGACATATTTAATATACACTATCATGTCTAGTCGCACTCAGTAGCTAAGCACATATAGATTCAACACATCATGACAAAAGTAGACAATGTTCATAGAGATTAACAATCATAAATCAAACATTGCATGTAATCATTATGCTCTAGGTTCTAGATATGTGTGTCCTAAGAATGAATGATCCACAGTTTTTTTTTGAATTTCGGGGTTTTAAAAAAAAAATCATTTTTGTTTTTTTTAAAAACGAGTAATCAAATCAAACAAAACAAATGAAAAAAAACATGTTTTTGGATTTTTTTTGAGATTTTTCATTTTTAAAAAAATAGACAAAAAGACAAGACCAATCACAGAAACACACAAAATAAAACAAATCAAATCAAATACAGTAGATGATTCAGTATGATCAAATAGTGAGATCCAAAACACCCAGTTGTAATCGAAGTAATGAAAAACGTGAATCAGGGAGGGGTTTTGTGAAGATGTCAGATAGTTGATCATCAGTTCTAATGAAGCTCACTCTTACGTTATCTTTCTTAATGTGGTCCCGGATGAAATGATTACGAACATCAATATGTTTGGAATGAGAGTGATGTACTGGATTATTCGTTAAGTCTATGACACTCTTATTGTTGCACCTAAGTCTAACGTTCTTAAATTTTAGGTCAAAGTCCTCTAACATTTGTGACATACAAAGTGCCTGTGTGCAACAACTTCCTAAGGCAATATACTTGGCTTTAGCTGTGGAGAGTGCAACTGAGTTTTGTTTTCTACTTGACCATGAAACTAGTGTCGGACCTAGGATGTGACAGGTACCACTTGTGCTCTTGCGATCGAGTGAGCATCCAGAGTAATCATAGTCGGAATACCTATGGAGCGTGAAGTCAGTGGTGTGGGGGTACCAAAGACTAAGATTTTGGGTTCCTATAAGATACCTAAAGATGTGTTGAGCAGCTTTGAGGTGAGATTCCTTAGGATTGGCTTGCTATCTAGCACAAAGACACACCGCGAATGTAATATCGGGTCTAGAAGCACTTAAATAAAGAAGTGATCTGATCATTCCTCTAAATAAAGTTTGGTCAACCGATATGTCACTTTCTTCCTTTCCTAATTTTAGAGATGCGCTCATTGAAGTTTTTATCCTGTTTCTGATTTTCATGAACCTTCTGAATTCTCAAACATAGAGGCTTTCTTCACCATCGTCCTCAGGCTCTTCAATGGCCTTCCTCTCCCACACAGCCTTCAGTGTCAGCGCCTTCTTTTTCATCTCCCTGGGATATTCCTCATGTTGTATCTTTAGTTCGAGCTCATGGGTCTTCAGGTTTCCAATGAGGCTCTCTATCTCTAGGGTGTTGATATCATGTGATTCAGCAATCGCCGTCACCTTCGGGTTGAAACGTGGAGGCAAAGATCGCAGGATCTTCCTCACCAGATCTCCATTTGAGTAACTCTTCTGAGAGATCTAGAGGCATTGACGATCTTGGTGAAGCAAGTGTACATGTTGTCCACCTCCTCATTGATCTCTATCTGGAATTGTTCGTATTCAGATTCAAGTCAGAACAGTTTCGACTCCTTCACCTGCGAGGTACCCTCATGAGTAAGTTCAAGTAGAAGACATATCATAAGCAATTTCACAATTGCAGATTCTATTAAATTCAGTTTTATCCAATGCACAGAATAAAGAGTTCATGGCTTTTGCGTTGTTAGTACGTCTCAGCTTATTAGCGCCATCCCATTTATCCTATGATTTGATTAGTACGATATCACCTACAATGATAGTGGGTGCAATGTATTTTGTTTTGATTATGGCCCACACATCCATATTTTTTGTCATTAGGAAGATTTTCATCTGCATTCTCCAGTGACTGTAGTCACTCCCCATGAACAGTGGAGGTCTGCTCACACCTTGTCCCTCATGTAAAGCGTGAATCGCGTTGGCCATCTTACTTCAGGATTTTAATCCCTTTTTGAAGTAACCTCCTATGATACCACTTGTTAGATCGTGTGGCTAACCTTAGAGGGGGGTGAATAAGGTTCTACGCGTTAATTAAAAATTCGAATTATTTTTGCCAAGAAATACTAGTTCTAGAAGCTACCGCGGGGTGCTAGCTTGCTAGCGTGTGGCGATAGCTCACTGACCTCTTTTTCTTGAACAAATTTCTCCTTGGAGATGTACGCACCCTTCAAAGATCCACAGGCTAACACCAACGACGTTACACGCAGAATTAAGAATAATAAATAATTTTATGCAATCAAAAATAAAAGTGTTTTACAATTACAAATGCTTGATCTTCGTGATGCCGGAGATCGGAGGCGGTGAAAGTCGAATCTCTTTTGGTTTTCTATACCGACCCACTACTCGGACCGATTGGCTCTCTCCCTTTCCCTCCAAGAAAGGTCTTCGAGCCGACTCTTTACCTTCACATAAAGGAAGTGTCTTTGAGCCTCACTAGATCCCTCGATCTAGACGTTCCTTCCCCGAGACAATTTCTCACAGAATCCTCCCCGGATTCTGACGACCTTCACCGGTCGATTTTCCTTACCATAATCACAATGAAAAGAGAAAAATACAAAAAGTATAAAGAAGATTTAAGATTAAATCTCCCTCAAGACGATTCCTCCATTGAGAGATGCATGACCGGTGTTAATGATCTTTGTTTGGTTGCAACAGATCAACTCCTCGTAGTCATTGTAGTCCTTGGCTCGTCGGAGATCTTCGTGAGCCAACAGGAGGGAGGTGGCTTTCTCTTCCTTTGATGGAGACGGTGGAACGGTGCTTAGAGGCGGCTCCCGAACCCTAGGACGGAATTCTGTCTCCCTTGATTTGTACAAGGAATGAAGAAAACAAAAGCCTTTTTTACGTCTTTGAAAAATAGGCTACCGTCTGTGGTAAGACTAGCGCCCGACGGTAGGTTATTACGCGTTGACGTGACAACTATCCCGCGTATTTGGAAAAATATTCCAAAAAGAATATTTTCCACTTTTTGTGCTAGCGCAACGCGGTACCTAGCTATCGCCTGGCGATAGCTCAAGCGTCTCGACGAATCCAAATTGACGATCATTGTGAGAGCCAGAGCTGTGTGGTAGGAAGCTAGTGCTGCACGGTTGTAACACCCTAGTTTTCTAGAACTTGAGGCTCAGAGAGCTACCGCGTGGCGGTAGGCAGCTATCGCCCTGCGGTAGCCTTCTTGCGTCGAGAACGGAGCGTTGAGACGAAAGCGTCGAGTAGTAGCACGCGGCATTAATTAGCTACCGCTCGGCGGTAGCCCCTTTCATCGAGACGAAGAATTAAGACGAAGGCATTGAGAGGTTACTGCACGACGGTATCACTACTGTTAGGAATTGACTCCACAAATTCCAATGGACAGTCAAAAATACAAGAAAATAGCGTCAATATTTTATAATAAGATTATCAAAATAATGATCAACGTCCGATACAGAAATGCCGCGGAGAAGCCGGACACGCTCGGTCCGCGGGAGAGAGGACAATCTTGACTGCAATCTGCTAGCACAACGGACGCACAAGGTTCACCGAACCTTCAACGTCGAGGTCCGACGTTCAACCGCAACCACCGCCACCACCGGAGAACAACGCCGCCACCGGAGAGAAACCTCCGTCGAGGCTAACTGCACACGCGCACGCCGTCAACACCGCGTCTCGGAGCGGTCGTGACTGAGGGTGTTCGTCGCCGGTCTTGGATCAACTCTCTTCTCTCTTGTTCGTGCACTCGGAGCGGTCGTGGCCGAGGGTGTTCGTCGCCGGTCTTGGAGGAGTTAACCGTCGGCGTTGTGAGAGTTGTTGCCGGGCTCGGTTGGAGTTGCTCGCCGGCGTTGCAGTGGACCTTCTAGGGATTGGAGAGACGCGGTGTTGACGGCGTGCGCGTGTGCAGTTAGCCTCGACGGAGGTTTCTCTCCGGTGGCGGCGTTGTTCTCCGGTGGTGGCGGTGGTTGCGGTTGAACGTCGGACCTCGACGTTGAAGGTTCGGTGAACCTTATGCGTCCGTTGTGCTAGCGGATTGCAGTCAAGATTGTCCTCTCTCCCGCGGACCGAGCGTGTCCGGCTTCTCCGCGGCGTTTCTGTATCGGACGTTGATCATTATTTTGATAATCTTATTATAAAATATTGACGCTATTTTCTTGTATTTTTGACTGTCCTGTGGAAATCTAGATCTCATTTCCTAACAAGTGGTATCAGAGCCAGGTTCGGTAGACGACTGTGATTGGACGTTCTAGGAAGGGTTTGACTGCGGTGGTGAACGACTAGGTCCTCTTCCCACTCTTTCAGATCCGACCTTTGAACAAATCAGGTCTTCTAGTTTGTCGGCGACAGTCATGGCAGGGAAGAACGCAACGTTGGATAGATTTTCCGTAGAGAAGTTCAATGGCGGTGGAAATTTTAGTCTATGGCAGATTCGAGTTAAGGATATGTTGGTCCAACAGGGTTTGATTCGAGTCTTGCGGGGGCGCGATAAATTATCCACGACGGTGAAAGATGAGGAATGACAGGATCTTGATGAAAAAGCCACGAGCACAATCAGGATGTGTGTTGCTGATCAGGTGCTCTTCAACATCGGGACTGAAGAGACGGCAGTCGAGCTTTGGGAGAAGCTGGAGTGACTGTACTTGGCAAAATCCGTGACGACTCGATTGTTGTTGAAGCAGCGCCTCTATGCGCTGAAGATGCAGGAAGGTGGCAACCTGCAGGAACACTTCAATGTGTTCAACGGTCTTCTGAGTCAATTGCATGTGGTTGGCTCGAAGGTAGAGGAAGAAGACAAAGCCCTCTTGCTTCTTACCTCGCTCCCAGCATCTTTCAAACACATGGTGACTACGCTCCTGTATGGGAAAGATACGGTGGGGCTGGAAGAAGTCACGTCGGCGCTATTATCCAGTTAGATGTTCAAGGACCCCACTCCTAGGGGTGAACAGATCTTGGTAGCGCATGAACGCGGGAGGAGTTTTGACAAAGGATCGAGCAGTGCACGAGCTCGGTCGGCGTCGAAGAAGGCAGTGACGTGTTACCACTGCAGACAGGTTGGTCATATTATGAGAAATTGTCCGCAGCGTGCAGGAAGTTCTGGAACTTCGAAGGATGTCCAAGATGCGGGCATGGTGACACTCGACCTGGAAGGAGATGACGGATTTTATTGCATCACTGAGAGTCAGAACGACTCTGATAGTTGGATTTTGGATTCTGGTGCTTCGCAGCACATTTACTCAGATGCGGCGATGTTCAGTTCACTGGAGGTGACGTCTGGGTCGGTCTTTTTGGGTGACGGCTCAGTATGTGAGGTCACGGGGAAAGGGACTGTGGACATTCTGACGCATGACGGAGCAGTGCGCAGGCTTGAGCGGGTACACCTAGTACCTAAGTTGCACAGGAATCTGATTTCGTTGGGCAGATTGGATTCCAGTGGTTGCAGTTTTGCAGCGAGAGATGGAGTTCTAACGGTGAGGCGAGGGCGCACCGTGCTCATGCGAGCTTTGCAGCACAGAAGTTTGTACCGGCTGTTGGGGACCACGATGCGAGGTGGTGTGCCCATGATTTCTGCGGCCGACAGAGGTGATAGTCGTGGTGGTGCAGTGGATCGCCTTCCAGGGACTCGGGGTTCGACGAGTCAGTTTTTGCGATCCGGTTGCGACGACGTTCAGAGGTTGAGCCGAGCAGGGATGAGTCGACTGGAGTAGGTCGGCTGACGCCTCAAATCATTGAGGTGGTGCTTCGCGCAGTTGTGTGCTTCGTGCAGGTGGTGGTAGTGGAACCAGGGTATGAACCAAGGTGGTGTTTGTTGGTTTTATTGGCTCCTACCCGGTTCAAGTGACCACTATATATATATATATACAAAAGCATGCGGAACATGCTTTGTGTATATATATATATATTATATTATATATTATAATATATATATATATATATATTATATATATATATAAATTAATGAAAGCATGCTCCGCATGCTTTCATTAATCTATATATATATTTATATATATATATGATGGCCGCCTGGTAGAAGGTGCAGAGTCGGCCAACAGGAGGATCAGCTCTCTTCTCTCTTGTTCGTGCACTCGGAGCGGTCGTGGCCGAGGGTGTTCGTCGCCAATCTTGGAGGAGTTAACCGTCGGCGTTGTGAGAGTTGTTGCCGGGCTCGGTTGGAGTTGCTCGCCGGCGTTGCAGTGGACCTTCTAGGGAGTGGAGAGACGCGGTGTTGACGGCGTGTGCGTGTGCAGTTAGCCTCGACGGAGGTTTCTCTCCGGTGGCGGCGTTGTTCTCCGGTGGTGGCGGTGGTTGCGGTTGAACGTCGGACCTCGACGTTGAAGGTTCGGTGAACCTTGTGCGTCCGTTGTGCTAGCGGATTGCAGTCAAGATTGTCCTCTCTCCCGCGGACCGAGCGTGTCCGGCTTCTCCGCGGCGTTTCTGTATCGGACGTTGATCATTATTTTGATAATCTTATTATAAAATATTGACGCTATTTTCTTGTATTTTTGACTGTCCCATTTCCTAACAACTACTGCTGGCGGTAGCGGGGCGTTCTACAAAGGTAGATGACTCTGTGAGCTACCGCGACGCGGTAGGTAGCTACCGCTCGGCGGTAGCAGGCGAAAGCAGTTCTGTAAGTTCTGATTTTAGGTCATCCGATCATTTTATAAATCGATCCTCTGGCCTAGAATCGACCGTCCTATAGCCTTAAGTAGGGCTAAGGGGTTCATCTTCCTCATTTGTTCTCATCCTTTTGGGGTTTTGAGGGAGAGTTTGTAGGAGGGAGAAGAAGAGCATCTTCCGCCATTGATGAAGCTTTGGAGCTTCGTTCGTCGATCCGAGGCTAGATCCGTTGAGAGGACTTGAAGGCACACACTTTCATCCGTGCAAACCAAGATCTCCATGGCTAGGAAAAGAAGTCGTAAGGTAACAACATTTCTTCTCTCGATTTTTAGAATGCGTGCATGGCATCTGTTGTATTTTCTTTCTTTCAAGTATTTAGACACCGGATCTCTCAAATGAGAGGGGTTCGGGTTGTCATGGTTCAAGAGGAGCCACCGGGTCGATTGAGTCCATCCTCGACATATTGTTGCACTAGAAATCCGCTCCGTTAGTGGATTAGGAATTGTGGATGAAGCCGTAATCGCGACCGTTTGTCCGATACAGTGATGTTGCTTGACGAGCACTAGGGATTTTGCTAGAAATCCAAATGTGGTGAAGACGTCGTTTGTGAAGTTTGCCCTCTTTTTCGTGTGAGAATGAATGGTGAGTTAGGGTAGAATATATATGATTGATTGATGTGCAAAGGCGTGACTTGGTCTCTATGGTTGACTGGCTAGCCCGTGATGTTGCAGGTTATGTATAGAGAATGTCCCGACGAGACAAGTCCCCTTCTATGAAATTGACGAGAATGCCAAGCTTTGGGCAAGCCCGACACGAGCGTGCGGGGTCAAGCAAGGGTTCTTAGCATCAGTTTGTTTGTGTGATGGAACTTACATGCGAGTCAGAGCTTGTAGGCAAGCCTAGGTTTGAGACCCATGAGCGGGTGGAGCCTAGGTAAGAGTTCTGTGTTGCGGTTTGAATGTCATTAGGGTAAATTGGAAGTACAACGTATGGATGATTGTGGAATGTTATGCATGATGATTTATTAGATTCATTCGCGATATAGGGTGTCTTGGGTGAAACCCAGGTTTACAAGCATGTTGCATGTTAGGCTCCTTTTATTAAATGCTTAACCTAGAAACGTGTTTGTTGTATGAGACATCCAAACATGTTGCTTTAATCTCTATGTTTATGTACTTTTGCATACGAAGTGCTGACCTGCAGAGTGATGGAGCGCCCCGGGGTCCGCTAGGGATGGTCGGGAGGAGATGTGTTGGTTACACAGTTCAGGTCAGCCTCTATTGACCCACATTACAACAAATTTTATAGGGCAAGGATCGCATGCTGGAGCAAGATCGTCGGCCAAAAAGGCCTAAGCCTCATGAAGTGTTCTCCCTTCTATTAGTTTATGAAGTGTTGAATGTTTTGTTTCGTCAACTGTAATCTGGCTTGCACACCGAGGTAGCCTAAGAGTGTTAAGGCGCATTGCTCTATTTGTTGTTAATACAGTTTTTGGCATTTGATTGTTGTGAGTCCTTAAAGCCATGTTGGACTCCTATGGATGTGGATAACTTCTTTGCTGGTTGTGTGTTTCCGCTGTCCTGTTGTCTATATTTTGAGATGCGTAGTTCTTTATATCACTTTTTAATGCTAAAGTTGTGATATCTATATGTTGTGGGGCCCCGGCCAGACCCATATTATATGGTCATTATAGGGGAGGTATTATAGCGGTAGGTTCCAGAGCGTCTATTCAGATTAAATCCAGAAGCTAGCGCGAGCGGTAGCGCTAGCGCCACGCAGTAGGATCCATAATACCTATTCAGATTAAAACCAGACTAGTGCTCGGCGGTAGCGCTAACGCGCGGCGGTAGGTCACAGATTAGAGTTCTTTGCTTTGCTTGAACCTGTAAACCTGTACACTATACCAAACACAAATGTGATCAAATATAACTTGGGAATTGATATTGTCAAACCGACGATGTGTGAATTGTCAGCTCCAACGGATTGAACCTTTTCTTAAGTTTTCTGTAATATTTTTAATCTGTTGACTCCTTACATTTAGGGAGACTTCAAATGCTTTTGCCTTTGATAGCTCATTCTTTAATAAATTTTTTTCTTCTATCAAGTCAGCTACTTGATTCTTCAGGTTTTCTACATCAATTTTCATCAGTTTATCCTGTTCAATTTGTTCTTATCACATGGATAACTCTTAATTAACTCTATTTATTTTCTTAATTGTTTAATTTCTTTTTCTGCATCTAATTGATCTTTACAAAATTCTTTAAAACATGTCTTAAATTCATCTGAAGAAAAATCAATATCATCAAAGTAACTTACCTAGTTTTCTTCATTATTTGAATGAGTTTCTAAAGTCATTAAGCAAACTTCTTCAGCAGAAGCATCCTCTTCACTACTTGATGAGAAACATAATTCTAAACTGGTATCACTCCAAGTTTCAGCAATAAATCCTTTTCCCTTTTCTTATCCCTTCTCTTTTAAATATTTCTTCTTCTGATCCATTTTGTTTGATCTTTTCTTTTGTTATTCTAGACATTTAGTTGCTATATGTCCAGGTTTTCTACAAGCAAAATATATTATTTCTTTATTATGAGTCTTATCAAACTTTGGCTTATTCAAATTCTTGTCCCTTCTTTTGAAATTTTTTATCTTAACCCATTTTCTGAATCTCCTAGCTAAGAGATTAAACATCTCCTATTCTGTAATAGAGGGTTCATCATCAATAGCTTTGAAAGAAATATATTTTGTCTCTAGATGTATTGACATTTTCCTTTGCTGCTGATTTCACTCTACTTTTAAGAAGTAGTTCATAAGATTTAAGTTTGCCTAACATTGCTTTTGTAGCAATTTCCCTGTGGCAACTAGGTTCCCCAATAACCCATATTATACAATCATATATACTTCGAAAGCATATAAGTAACTTATCATTTATCTTAGTAAGTGATATATCTTTATCCAATTCTTTAAGTTCATTAATGATTACACTGATTCTGTTATACATTTCAGCTATAAATTCATCAGTTTTCTTTTAAAAAATTTCATACTGAAAAATTAGAAGTGATCTTCTGTCTTTTCTCTTATCAGAACTTCCATCAACAATCCTTGATAAAGATTCCCAGATTTCTTTTGCTGACTGACATTCTGCTACTTTTTGAAATACATCATCAGGCATTGTTGAAACTAATATATTCATAGCTTTAACATCCCAGTTTTTTATTCTCTTTTCCTCATCTAAACACTTACATTTAGGCACTAGTTCTGAAGTGATATTGTCATTTACATCCTTTTTGTAAGGCATAAGTGGTCCTATCAAAATTGAACAAAAATACCTTCATCAATAGAATTCATACATAACTTAAGTCTGGTTTTCCAGAGAGTAAACTTTTTAAAATTACATACTGGAGGCCTTGTGGGCGCAAAGCCTTTGAAAGTATTAGAAAACATTTTAAAATAGATTAATATATACTAGTGTAACTATTCTGATCTTTATAATCAAGGTGTTAACCTTTTATTGATTAACCTGCTCTAGGTTAATCTTTTCTCGATTAACCTGGCTCTCATACCAATTGAAAGGGAGAACAATTGACAAAATCCTAAAAGGTTTATCTAGGGGGGGTGAATATAGATTAAAAATTATATCTATTTTAACTATACTTTTCTCAGAATTTGTATTCGCATAGATTTTTCACCATAATTTAAAGCCTAACAATTATAATCACAACATAATAAATATACAATCATACAAAAATGAATAATCACAGAAAATATAAGAAATATAGTGGTTCCTCAAAATCTGGGTATATCGACTCTTCTACCCCATTGGTAGGAATTCACAATCATTGTGCCTAAGTCTTTTTGATAAAGAGACTCTCAGAACCAATCTCTAGATCTTTTGATAAGGAGATCATGAACTAATATATCCTGAGTCTTTTCATAAGGAGACTCTTAGAACATTAAACTTAATCCTTTGAAGAGGGATTCTCAAAACTCTTTTATCAAATTGAAAAGGAGAAATAAATAAAAATTAATATAGGATATGTAGAAGAGATGATCTTCTTGATATCTCCTCTCAACATGAATTTTTGAGGACTTTTTGGCACTAAGTGAATTGATCCCTGAAACTTTGATGAATCGTTGATAGAGAAAATTTCAAGGATTATAAGCCCTTTAATCTAGATGATATCTTATTCTCCACTAAATCTATTGCAGCACTTGATGAGCCTTAAAGAAGAAGAAGAAGAAAAGTCTCTCTATTCAGATTTAGGAACGGGATGAAGATCAATTGATTTTTGAAAGAACTTCTATTGCATCAGATGAATGATTGTCTTCCTAATCTTCTCCATCGATTCAACACTTCCAGATCATTTTTTGTTATTTTTGTGTCTATTGTTTATTGCTTATTTTTATGTATCTCTGTATGTATGTATGTCTGTATGTATATATATATATATATATATTTATTTATTTATTTATATATATACCATATAAAGATATATATGAATGGCTTTTAAAAGCCTGATTTTAAAAGCTTTTGAAACAATCATATCCGTTTATCTCATACTTAAAAACTAAGAATCGTTTGATCTGAGTTGCTGGACAAAAGAAATAAATTTAGATCTCCTAAAGCTATGGACTGTGAAAGAAGGGAGAGAGAGAGAAACAGAGAGAGAGAGAGAGAAGAGGGGGAGAGGGCGTCTGAGTTGAGAGAGGGTAGAGGTAGGCTACCAGCTATATATATTATTACTGATATTAATGAGAGGAGTGAGAGATATTATTTTTAAAGGTGAGAGAGAAAGAGAGTGACAGAGAAAGGGGCGGTGAGAGGGAGATAGAGAATTCTAACGGGTATTAATGAGAAAAGAGGGAAGAGAAAGAAGGGGAGAAGAGAGAGAGGGAGAGGAGATGGGCAAAGGGGGGAGAGAGAGAAGGGAGAGAAGAGAGAGGTGGTGATAGATAAAATAATGTGAGAGGTGGAGAGAGAGAGGAGTGGGGCCCATATTATCATGACTCTCCAATAATTTAATTCTCGTATAGATATTATATAACAGGCGGGTCAATTTAAAGAGCAGGCGGGTGAACAGTGCTCACGCCACCGTTCACGCCGAAAGTCAATTATAAAAGGCAAGCGGTTGGGTACTATTGCGAAGGCCGCCGGGGGGCGGGCGAAGCCCACCGGCGCCGGTCGGGTACTGTGGCGCGGAGTCATCGGGCCGGAGGCCCGTGCCTGTCACTCGTATATATATATATATATATATATATATATATATATATATATATATATATATATATATATATATATATATATATATATATATATATATATATATGGCAAGGAATCATTTCTTATTAACACTGTCTTCCAACATCTACAATAAACGATTACTCAATATCAATCTTTCTTTAATAAATTCTGAATTGATCCTCAGAAAAATTTTCGATCAGAACTTTAATCGAAGTAACTTTGATTTCATACAGTAGTTGCGTCGAACTTCGGCTTCATTCTGATTGTCTGTCGACTTTACTCTATAATTGACATTACGTCGACAACATAAAGTATGCGTCGATATAAAGCTTAAAGTAACATCAACTAATCATATTTTGGTGCTCTGACTGCTAGTCAAGGTAACGTCAACATTAAGTCAAAGTTGCATCGACTTCTAGTCGACGCATGTTGGCTTTTCTTGACTTTCCTCTAAAATTCAATGTGCCTTTCTCATGTTCTTTACTCCACTGATTTCTCAGGACTTCTAAGACCATATACCCTATCTATATATCATGAGTAATAAATTTAGGATGTAAAATCACTCAATATATAATTTATTAAGGTAAATCATAAGAGTTTTCCCAGCAGTTGTTCATATAGACATGACTCCTCGTGACTCTGAATTGAAAAACCACACATACGCCCTTGGCACATAGGCGCGTGCCATCAAAGCCGTGCCTTTTAGAACAAAACGACTGCCAACAGTTAACCATGCATTTTGAGCCCCCATGCCCTTGACACACGGGCGTGTGCCTCGGGTTATGTGCCTCAAATATCATACAACATATATCATATATACGTATACAGAACTTGGTTTCATAAATCAACACAATCAAACACTCCAATTTCTATACGTTCCTATGTGTGATCCTTTAGGATCGTATTACGTTGGAGGCGACCTCCTTTTCATGCGGCCAGACGTAGCTGACGATAGAAGACGGAAGGCACAATTCTTTTCACAGCTCCCTCTCTCGGCATTCCTCATCCCGATCTCCTTCCTCTCTCTCTCTTCTCTCCCCAGACTCTACGTCGAATAAGAGGGGACGGGAAATCACTACTAGGGTTTCGAGACTACTCCCTGTTGCAGTTCGCCTGTGTTGTAGGAAAAGAGCAGACCACCCCTCCCAATCACGATTACTTCAACGGAGAAAGATGACGTCTTGTTACGGTTCGCCCGTGATGTCATCCTCACTCTCTCTAGGAAACATGTCATTCCTTCCTTCGTTGAATCTTTCTCACACAACTCTCCGCCGTCCCCTTCATGGAAGCCATAGAGGAAGTGGTGATCACATGCGAGCAGATTTTTATAAAATCATGGACTTCTCTCTCTAGGGATTTCCCCTTGATTTCTCCATTTGTTGGGTGCCTCCATTTATTGTGTGCCTCTATCTGCAGTGTGCCTTTATTTGCAGTGTGCCTCCATTCTATCATTTTCAAGATTTTTCCCTATAATATCAGAATTAGTGTATTCAAGCTATAGAATCAATGAATCAACAAATGTTTTTGTTAACAGTTTTGTATATAATTTTTTTTTAAAACTTTATTTTTAACAAAAAGTTTTTATGTATTATTTCTTCGAACTGCAAACTTCATTTTATACAAATGAATTTTGGAATAATTACCAAAACTTTTCCAATTGCACCCCTCTTATTATTGAAATTACAAAAATCTCTCCTGAATGTTATAGAATATAATATTTATCTCCTTTGAAGTTTACATTTAATAACATTCATGCACAAAATCTCTCCTGAATGTCCCAAATATTTTTGTGTACAACACTGACATATTATGTAGCTCACCCGACAGATCATGTTGTACTTGCTTCCAACTATCTCCCATATTTAGAGCAAGACTTATCAATCTATATCCACAATGCCCATCTCCCAAAACATCAATTGCCTCAATGACATGTGTACGCACATTTGGGGGCATTTGCTTGCGCACATTTTCAAGGAAACCACCCCTTGTAACTGTTTGTTTCTCTGGTGATGCTTTGGATGTGATTTGATCGGCTCTCAGAATAATTATATCAAACCCCAAATTTTTGGCAGTTTTCCGAGCCCATTCAATTAACGATTCTTTACTTTCAAAACTCAGATAAGTACAAAAGTGCATTCCAACATCGAACTCGGTGTCTTTAGAAAACTCGTCATTACACAACAACAACACATTTTGTGAACTCATTCCACAATCTACACAATAAAAAAAATCATGAGCTCATTCAATCCAAAAAACCATGAACTCATTCCACAATCTGCACCATAATAACACAAACAACCATGAGATCATTCAATCCAAAAAACAATTAACTCATTCCACAATCTACACTTTAATAACAAAAATAAATAAAAAACATTGCAACGTTATACCTTGGAGTTGAAGGTGAAAATGAAACCAAGGTATTCAGTCCAAGGAACTTCTGGCCCCTCCCAAAACTTTAGCTTGGCCAATCCTAGCAATCATAAACAGCCATTTCTGGTGTCGGTGGCCTAAGAAAAAGCTGAACAAAAAAAGAGTGCAAAAATTGAACAAAAAAGTTGAACAAAAAGAGGCCGTCGGCCTCATTGTTTGGAGCAAAAGCACAAAAAACCAGCAGGGGTAGGTAAGGAGTAACGCGGGTCGGTGGCCTGAGAACTTCGACGGAGGGAGAAGCTACTCAGACAGGTTCCTGGAGCTCGGCGGCGGCGGCGGCTTGAGAACTTCGTCGGAAGGAGAAACACGGGTCGGGGTAGGGAAGGAGAAACGCGGGTTGGGGTAGGTAAGGAGAAACGCGACTCGGCGGGTCGGGAAACACAAAAAAACCAACGCCCTTTGAAGGAGAAATGGAGAAGGAGGCGGCGGCCGGAGGGATTCGACGAACTGCGCGGCGGCCTGGGTGCTTCGACGAAGGGCGCGGCGGTAGAGTCGGCGGGTTAAGGCTTCAGGAAAAACTGGCGGAAGCGGGGGAATGAAATCGGGATTGAGGTACAAATATAAATTTATGCGGTTAAAAAAGAGGGGTTTTTTTTGGTTGAATGGAGTGTGAATAGCCATTTCTAATGTATAAATATCAGCACCCTTTTTCTTTCCTAACAGCGGAAACAAATGGGGCTTAGTTTTTAATTACCTCAATTAATTATTTGTTGATTATTTGTTGAAATGATTAGTCATATTCTTTGAACAGATGACAGCACTGAGGAGAAACGATTATGGGCAAACAGGGGGCGAGCCGATCGATTAGGATTTGAAGAAGTGAGAGAAGTCAAATGGAGATCAGAAACGAGGAAAACCCCTCCACTACTCCCGCCGCCCCCACAAAGACAGCGAGGTCCGCGCCGGCCTCCGTCGACTCCGCTGTCGTCTCGCAAAGGTTAGTTGCCCTAGCCGTCCCTTGCCCTACGTCGTTTTCCATTTCTACCTCACTAGCTTGCAAAAGGAGTCTACCTTTCTACTTCTTCGGCTGCCCATTCTCTGCGCTGTCTAGATTGATTGATGGTTGTCTTGCAGGCTTCAGAAGGAACTGATGTCGCTCATGGTATTTGCGCTTCCTTCCCGAAATTTTAATTCAGTTTTTGCGATTTCTTTTATTGGAGTTATTGGGGTTTCGATTGCTCTTTCGTGGCCATGGTAGATATTGCCAGTTACGTGCTATGTTGGTACGATTAGATCACTGTGTTAATTCTATAGATTATGTTGGATTTCCTCCGTCGCAGGATGAATTATACAGTTTTATTTACGTTTTAATATATTCCCACGGACAAATGATAAGTTCCTGTTTACTTATGTTAATAAGGATATGTTTTCTTAACAAGAAGGGATTTGTCTTATGTTGCTTGAAAATCAAATGTCCCTCTTTTACTGGTTAATTTGAGAACTGTGTAAGTTTGTACTGCAAAACATAATGCTGGAGATTGCTAATAAGCCGGAAAACTTTGATTTCTTTGGTATGATGGTGCATGCAATTGTATTGAAGGTAGAAGCATCATTCTTTTGGTTTCATTTCTAAAAATTCATGTCATTAGCATCTTTAAAGTATTTAGCTTTCACATATATGAATCTTCTCATAAAATGATTCTCTTATCTTCCATCTAGAAATAGTTTAAAATTGCGTGAGATTGAAAAACCCAATGGTCTTTTATGTCCATGGAACATGTGCTTGCTTAGCTTCTAGCTTGAAGGCTTGGTTGGTGATAAGAATCTATAGTTTAACTGTTGTTGACTGTCAATATATGTATTATGTGGTTGAAAAATGACATTAAAAATTCATGTCCTTGAATTTTGTGCCGCTTCTCCATAAGAACTATTCAATTGTTATCTCAAAACTTGCAAATTTTTATAGGTAGCCCATTTGTAAGAAAATAAAGCTATCTATAAGAAAAGTGTTGAAGCCGGGAAAAATTCCCTACCTCAGAATCGGACTAGGCGGCCTAAGGCTACTGGTCAAACAGTGAAGCTAGATGGCCCACATAAGCAAGAAAAGAAAAGAGCTTTAGGAACAAGACCCCAGGTTGCTGCGGCAGGAAGGTCCCACCACGTACCCGGCTGCTTAGAAGAAGCAACCCCTTCACAATCAGAATGGCCGAGCTAGGTACGAGGGAGACGAGCTAACAACGAGGTAGCAAGTCGCGGCTTGTTCTCTGAGGAAAAGGAATCCAAAGAGCTTGCGAGTATCTATCCGAGATTTCCGATCCCCTTCCCTCGTACCCCTGGGGTCCTATTTATAGAGACATCCAAAGGGGGGGCACTACTTATACCCCCACCCCGACGACTAGGCGACTTCCTGGGGAGCTCGCACGGGCTGGGCGAGTATCTCGCCCTAGTCGCCTACTGACGAGTATGCGAGGGGAGCTCGCCATACTCGCCTAGGTCTTCCACAGGCTTGCGACTTGATGTTGACTTCTGTCCCTGACTGATTGACTTTGACTCCCGCTGAGCTGGATACGGTAGGACCCATCCTCGTCGAATATGGGTTGTACACAATCCTCGCTCTTTTTGAGCGACATGGGAGCTCGGAAAGAAACATCCAACACTTATTTGGCGAGCAGTTGCGCCGAGTATCTGTCCGAGATTTACGAGGGAGACGAGCTAACAACGAGGTAGCAGGTCGCGACTTGTTCTCTGAGGAAAAGAAATCCAAAGAGCTCGTGAGTATTTATCCGAGATTTCCGATCCCCTTCCCTCGTACCCCTGGGGTCCTATTTATAGAGAAATCCAAAGGGAGGGGGGGGGGGAGGGGGGGCACTACTTATACCCCCACCCCGGCGACTAGGAGACTTCCTGGGGAGCTCGCACGGGCTGGGCGAGTATCTCGCCCTAGTCGCCTACTGGCGAGTATGCGAGGGGAGCTCGCCATACTCGCCCAGGTCTTCCACAGGCTTGCAACTTGATGTTGACTTCTGTCCCTGACTGATTGACTTTGACTCCCGCTGAGCTTGTCTATGGTAGGACCCATTCTCGTCGAATATGAGTTATACAAAAATATACTTTTTTTTGATCAATTGCCTTCATAGATTTGCTTATGAATACTTGCTTTTACAATCCGAGCTTTGCAAGTTGAAAGTTTTGTATCAGAGAAGCTAAATGTTGCGTTATTAAACATTCCTAAATAAGGTTTACTAAAAATGAATTTATTTCTAAAGATTCATCTCTAATGAATATTTGTGGTGTCATTCTTTGATTATAGTCTGACAAATGAGCTTTTATTGGTTGACATCATAGTGAAACTGATGCAACGTGGATATAGTGAATGTGTAATTGTGCCCTAATAGAACTCTCATCAGTGTGTGTTAATGTTGTGTTGTAGGGAATTCTAAAATATTGCGATACACATGCGATTACCCAACATTTAGTTACAATAAAATTTGAAATTGATAGTGGAATTCACAAACATTAACAATTGAGATTAGGAGCAGAAATACATCTTGCAAGTAGCTTAATTGATGGGTAAATTAGTACAAATTAATATCCCAAGTAATATGATTATCCACCGAACATTCAATAATACGTGGTAAAGACTTCGCACAAGAACTTACACAAGAAATAGAAGTCTGTAAGGTGTTATGTTACTAATTTCAGAGACTGGACAATAGGTTCATCCAAATTCTGCATTGATTTCATGTGTCCGATAGGAATTCTGTAGCAATGAAGGGCCTCAGTTGTGATGGTAGGTAGTTAAAGAGGTAGAGGGGGCTGTTTAGGTTGTTGGAGTGGATTTGAAACAAGTTTTGGAGGGATTGACAGGAAATTTAAGAGGGAGGGCTTAATGGGCTGAAAGCTTGTTAATTGTAATAGAGGCGTTGTGTATGAGTAGTTCGTTGGATGTTTTTTTGAGAATGGAATTTACGGGATTGACTATGGACGATGATCTGGGCAGGCAGGGGTTTTGGGTGCTCTGTTGGCTGATTTGGGCAGGTGGGTTTCAATGTAAGTGGACAATTATGGTTTTTTGTTGGCACTTTTGTCTTGAATCTGGTAGTTATAGGAATTTCATGCAATCTCCCGTGCATCCAAATATACATGACGTCATAATGCGTCATGGGTTATCATTATTATCTTTTGTTATTGTCGTGTATTTCTTTCCCGTTCACCTACAATATTTTATCGGCTCGTCGGTTTGACCACCCGGTGGAACCTTAAATAAATGTTCTGGTAATTTAGGAAAGTGAGGACGAGAAAAGGCAATCTTAAATTATTTAAAATTCGCATAAATTTAATTGAGAATAAGATCTAAAATTCAATAATTGAAATCTAAAGAAATCAAGTATGCAAGTTACTATTTTGGAAATAGTCAAACAGAGAAAGATTTATTTGGGAAATCATTTGAAAAATTGCACTAATAAAGAATGTCAAATCTGATTTTGAAAAAGAAAGAAATAAGAATAAAATATAATAAAGGCAGCCAACATTAACTGGCTAATACGCCTTTACCGAAGGAAGAAGGGCACCGGTAAAAATTGCAGAAACGAGTCCACGCTCGTTCCCTCTGCATTACCAGCGGAATCCCATCGACACTTGCAAGTTCAACTCAATAACGAGAGTTTCGATTGGAAGGATCCTCCAGAAAGCGACGCCTCCGTTCATCTCCGCGCCAAAATGCCGGCCGGAACCTCCGGCCTGTTGCTGTACCCGTTCGGTGACGACGCCGACTGCAATCTACTACTAACTGTCGACAGATCTTCACCGCCGGACCCTCCTGGTACGCAACCTCCGCCCGCCAACGACGAACCACACCATCATTGGCATTCTGTACTTCTGTTGTCGCTGGCCTCCACTTGCAAGTCGGGTGCTGTCAACTTCGCCATTTTATTCCAGCACCCTTCCCCCACGACGGTACTCCTTCGTCCAGTTTCAGTCTCCATCGTCGAAGTCAGCGATCGCGTGTTTGCACCGAGTGGATCAACTCGATTGTGGTATCCGACACTCTTCTCATGCTCCTTTTATTATATTAAAATTATGCAACAACTTAAATAATCTTGAGCTTGCATTCGAACGTCTCGCTATTTTAAATTTCGTTATTTTATAAATTGTTAATTTGGATTTGCTTGTGCTTGTGTTAATCTCGTGCAAGGTTCGATCCGAATAAGTACTTGAGAGTTCTACTCAAACAAATTTAATGAATTTCCTAAAGTCCAAACGTCGGGTTTGATTACGCGTGAGTACTCGATTTTGGCCGCTAGGCCCCTCTTTTAAAAATTAAAAATCAAACCATTTTCAGAATCCTAATTTTTATTTTATCACAAATCTATTATTTTGCTAAAAAATATTTATTTTCAAAACCTTAACCCTAATTCTACATCTGTTTGATATCAGAGGTTAGTCGATTCACTCCTATCATGAATCGGTCGATCCGATTTTCTATATATATATATTTTATAAAATTATTAAACGTACTTTTATTTTAACTTCTTATCTCAAAATTTGTTTTAATTTGAATTTAAAAAAGGTTTAATTTCTTTAAAATCAATTAAATTTTTCTGAGTACTTTAAAATCACCTAGTTTAAAATGGAAAAGCGAGTCGATCACCTAGAGAATAGCATAGGGGATTTGGCCCGACGCATGTGCGATATAACGAAAACGGTTGATGCACTCACTGCCAATGTGGGTAGTGTTACACATGTCATGAATGAATGAAATGTGCACTTCGTTAATAATATCGAGGCCACCATGCACGCCAACCGAGCACCTAACCCAGTGGTCGAAGTAGACCCTAACCTTAGGTCACTAGAGCCTGCTCAACCTGAACCACGAAACCAACCACGATGGGACATGAGAATCAAATTAGACGTTGGTGATTTTGAGGGACACTTAGATCCCGAGGGTTGTTTAGACTGGTTTGGACGGATGGACCGCTTCCTAGCTTGGAAGCAATTACCCCAAGCTTGGCAAGTCGAGTATGCTACCCTTAGGTTGAAGGGTTCCGCCTTGGTTTGGCGGGGGTCAGCTAGAGCGGTCTAAATTCAATTTAGGACTGCCCCCGATTACCACTTTGAATGAGTTTAAAATTCAATTGCGAAGGTGGTATGTCCCATCAGACTACTTGCAAACCCTCTACCGTAGGTTCCACAACCTACGGCAGGATAAATTGACGGTAGATGAGTACACGAACGAATTCCTAGTCCTTTAGTCTCGCCTCGACCTACGGGACGATGATGACATGACCGCATCCCGTTATCTGAACGGGTTGTGCTATTTCATTAGAGACTAGCTAGTGTTATTTGATTACAAGGACTTAAGAGAAATATCGAGTCGTGCATGGAGAGTGGAGGCCTCACAAAAATGGTCATCCAGAGCTAGATCTACTGATAGATCCGCCACGAGTGTCACTACTACCACTACAGCTTGGATTTCTGAGTCCGCTCACCCTCCCATCACTGCCGGTACTCCAAATCCACCCGCAACTCTCTCCAAGGGTAAGGAGATTATTGGGGCAAAACCCAACACTTGAGTATTCCGATGCTTTAAGTGTATGGAGCTCGGACACGAATCATGTGAGTGTCCGCGACGTCACTTCGTCGCTATCATTGATTCTACTGATGGACGTGAGCCTGAGTATGAAGTCTACGTAAATGAGTCTCACCATGAGCCCGAGCACGAGTCCGCGGACGTCAGAGAAGTGGAAGGCGAACACGCCGAACACTTAGTTTGCATCTTGGGATATAGCTTGATTACCTCTAGCGAGTTTACTGAGGATGAGTATAGGAGACACGATATTTTTCGCACTACTGCACGCATCCAGGGACAATTTTCCTCTATTATCATCGATAGTGGTAGTATGGAGAATTTTGTATCTCAACGCTGATCGATATATTAGGGCTTGCGACGCATTCGTTAGAACAACCCTACAACCTATCTGGAGTGAATAGTCATTTGACTATGCCCGTCACACATTATTGTTTAGTAGAGTTTTCTATAAGGAGCACGTACTCAGATAGTGTATTGTCATGTTGTTGCTATGGATGCCTGTCACATCCTATTAGGGCGGGCTTGGCAATATGATCGACGTATCATGCATGATGACACAAGCAACTCTCACTCCTTCAAGCACCATTGACACAAGATTGTTCTTTTACCCCAAAAGAACTCTCTTATCCCAAGGGCACGCGAGAAAACCTCTACGAATTTTAGTTCACTTCTCACTGACTCCACCACATTATTGCTCATTGCATTCCCTCCTGAGCCCCCACCCCAGGAGGAAAGCCACGAGTTAGATATGTCGCTCACCCCACATTTATCATATCCTGATGTGCCACCTGATATTACTTTGTCTTTTTACATTGCATCTGTTGAACAATCACTTTGCACACTTTCCTTTGTCGATCTTATATTTAGAGACTGTGTTTTTAATTCACCTCGCTACCATTTAGAGATAGATAAAATTGGGAAATTGCAACAATATATTATAAATTTTCTATCTTATTTTTGGAGCAACTTATGGGGTCGAAAGGACACCGAATTTTAATTTTGTAGCGTTTATCACTCTCTAACTGATGGACAGATCGAGATCGTTAATAAGAGTTTGGGAGATATTCTTAGGCATTTAACTGAGGAGTATCTGACGCATAGAGATCTCATGTCTCCACGAGCAAAAACCACAATTAATAATTCTAAAGTTTGTCTTTTTATATCTCCTTACGGGATTATCTCCGCGTTACTCCATCTACATAACCACTGTCACCTCTCATTCCGTGAACGTATTTCATTTGATGCGCAAGCTCATATAAATTATTTAAAAACACTGCATAGATTTATTTCTAAGGTGGGAGCAACCTTTGAATATTGCAAACTCATGGTCGGTCGTTATCACCATGAGATGTACTTTTCAAAGGGAGATTTTGTGTTTGTTTATTACGACAAGTTTGGTCCATTCCAAGTTCAGACGCACATCAAACCACTTGTCGAGGCCCCAGCTGAACCACCAGACATAGCACCAGCAATGACATCAGATCTCCTAGTTGCCAATCTTTGCGAATTCTCGTCGGGGTCGACTTCTTTCAACCCCGGGAGAATTGATGCAACCTTCACCGCATCCAAATATACATGACGTCATCATGCGTCATGGGTTATCATTATTATGTTTTGTTATTGTCTTGTATTTATTTCCCGTGCACCTACAATATTTTGTCGGCTCATCGGTTTGATCACCCGGTGGGATCTTAAATAAATGATCCGGTAATTTAGGAAAGTTAGGACGAGAAAAGGCAAACTCAAATTATTTAAAATTCGCATAAATTTAAGAGAGAATAGGATCTAAAATTCAATAATTGAAATCCAAAGAAATCAGTTATGGAAGCTGCTGCTTTGGAAATAGTCAAAAATAGAATGATTTATTTGGGAAATCATTTGAAAAATTGCACTAATAAAGAATGTGACATCTGATTTTGAAAAGGAAAGAAATAAGAATAAAATATAATAAGGACAGCCAACATTAACTGTCTATTAAATACGCCTCTGCCGAAGGAAGAAGGGCACCAAGAAAAATTGCAGAGAACGAGCCCACACTCGTTCCCTCTGCATTACCGGCGGAATCCCATCGACACCTGCAAGTTCAACTCAACACCGGGAGTTTTGATTGGAAGGATCCTCTAGAAAGCGATTCCTCCATTCATCTCCGCGCCAAAACGCCAGCTGGAACCTCCGACCTGTTGCTGTACCCGTTCGGTGACGACGCCGACTTCAATCTTCCACTAACTTCTAGCAGATCTCCGCCGCCGGCCTCTCCTGCTACGCAACCTCCGCCCGTCAATGACGAACCACACCATCATTGGCGTTCCATTGTCACTGGCCTCCACCTGCAAGTCGAGTGCTGTCGACTTCGCCATTTTATTCCAGAACCCTTCCCCCACGACGGTACTCCTTCGTCCAGTTGCAGCCTCCATCATCGAAGTCAGCGATCGCGTGTTTGTATCGAGTGGATCAACTCGATTGTGGTATCCAACACTCTTCTCAAGCTCCTTTTATTAGATTAAATTTATGCAACGACTTAAATAATCTTGAACTTGGCTTCGAACATTCTCGCTATTTTAAATTCCGTTATTTCATAAATTGTTAATTTGGATTTGCTTGTGGTTGTGTTAATCTCGTGCAAGGTTCGATCCGAATAAGTACTTGAGAGTTCTACTCAAACGAAATTAACGAATTTCCTAAAGTCCAAACGACAGGATTACGCACGAGAACTCGATTTTGACCGCTAGACTCCTCTTTTAAAAAATAAAAAATCAAACCATTTTCAAAATTCTAAATTTTATTTTATCACAAATCTATTAGTTTGCTAAAAAAATATTTTTTTTCAAAACTCTAACCCTGGGTCTACATTAGAATTACTAGCAGTCGTGCACGGGGCTTCGCCCATGTGGGCCTTGTGTTAATTAGCTCTGCCTGTGTTTTTTTTGAATCTTGCAAATACTTGGATTAAAAAAGGGTAAAATTAGAATATTGATTGTTACACCAAAAGATTCTCTTCTATTATAAATAGTATACATATGCAAGTAAATGAAGATAGTATACATATGTAAGTAAATGAAGATAGTATACATATGTAAGTAAATGAAGATAGTATACATATGTAAGTAAATGAAGATAGTATACATATGTAAGTAAATGAAGATAGTATACATATGTAAGTAAATGAAGATAGTATACATATGTAAGTAAATGAAGATAGTATACATATGTAAGTAAATGAAGATAGTATACATCTGTAAGTAAATGAAGATAGTATACATATGCGAATGATGAACAATCAATATGATTAACTCCTTAAACTGAAGTTCAATGGTGCTATAAGGAACTCTAAGAGGGGTACATGGACATGAGGCTCAACAATGTGCTTATTTAGCATACGCGCTATATATCAACAAGTGCCCTAGTTGCATAAGTAATAAAAGTGATAAGGAAGCATCGTCCACAGAGATTCTGTATCGAACTGCGATATAGTTAACTTAAATAAAACTTATCTAGATGATTGATTGATTTTGGGTTGATTATATTTAAAAAATTGATAAAAAAATATCTATTGATTTTTTATAAAATTTTAAAACAGATAATTAAATTTAGGATTAAAATGTATGAGATTAAGAGTTAGGGTGATTGTTTCATAACATAAATATTAACCATAATAAATCATGATTTAAATGGTGCAATTTTATAAGTAGTTTTGTATAACGGACGACGAGATTTTCTAAGTACGTTGAAATCTCTTGGTCCAAGCGATTCAATTATAATTCCCTAGTAGACGCCACGTCGTGGACCAAACGTGTCTAGAATGATAGTGAATGCGTTAATGCACTGTGAAAAGTACTAACTACATTCAATATGTAGAAATGTAGCTACTCCATAGACCATTACCAAGTGACTCATAGGTATTTAAATCTGACTCTATTCACGGGATCTGTAAATCAATTGATTCATTGTCCGATATCAATGATTACACATGAATCTATAGTAGTGGACAACTAAACTAATGTACATAATAGACATATTCACTCTAATCATACAAAATATAATTGAATTTAACTCGCTCATAAAAATCCCAATATCAATCCCAATAAAAAAATAAAAGAAACCTAAATTAACAATGCCGGTCGCCGACACCGCTTCACAAGTTGGAAGATTACACAGGCCGCTATGCACTGCAGCCGCTGCTTCGTTTGGCGGATGAAAGAGTTGGCTCACGGAATGAACAAGTAGACAAGCGGGATGGAAAAGTAGGTTCGCGGAATGGAAGAGTAGACTTGCGCAGTGGAAGAGAAGACTCGCGGGACTGAAGAGTAGGCTTGCGTAATGTCGTAGAGGGTGATGGCAGAATCGGCGCATTTCAAGCACAAACTAAACATATAAATATTTTCATAATAATTAAAATAGAACTAAAAATCACGAGTCTAGTAGTGCATACATCATCAAATAAAGAAAAATACATTCAACAACAACAACAATCCAAGTAGGAGAAAAATGCAAGAGATGCAACCGAATCCGGAGGCTTGTTGTAGATTCACGGTAGGAATCGTCGGATCGTCAATCCACGTCCTAGCTCGGTCCCAACTATCGTCCGGGATAGAGGAGGGCTGTCATTTCCTCCCAATGGACCTGTCTTCTCCGGTAAACTACAATCCGACCACGTTTGGTGCGAAGAACTCCTTGTTTGGCGATGAAGATGAGGGTAGAATCCTCTCCTTGAAGTGCTTGGATGATGTGAAGAGGCCTAGGGCAAAGCCCTCATGGAAGGTGAAAGGAATCAGAGCAGTCGCCCACTTCCGACGGAAGAAATTGCGTCCCTGTTCGGGCTCCAAATGACTTAAAAATTGCGGCTTAAATAGATAATCCGTCAGCAAATCCTCTGCGCACGACCAAACACACGGGCGAAGACGACCGCGCGCGAAGGAATATCATGGGCGGAACAAAAACATAAATTTTTTACACAAAAACAATCTGCTCGTACGTTTTACCCACGCTTGGGAAAAAGCGCCCATGCATGAAGAAAAAGCACCGACAGAGACAGATTGGCATTTTTTCATGATTTTGAGAGAAATGAAGACGCATGGTCGACCGTGCGATCTGAAAAATTGCAAAATAGCATAAAATTTTAGACAAAAGGAGGTAGTTCGTGCGATTTTACTCACACACAGTCAAAATCGATTGTGCGCGAATAAAACGCACGAGCCTGGACATATCACCATTTTTGGGCACTGCAGAACGTGCATGGTCGTAGAAATCATGCGTTAAGAAAACGCACGATCGTGCGATTCATACTGGAAAGAATTCAACTAGAATGGGGATTTGCCCATCTGTAATGCAAACCACCAAACTGGGGCACATGCCACCAACACACAGAAATAGCCAAAAACAACAAAACAATGACATGGGGAGCACCATGTGCTTACCCCTTGCAGAATAATGCGCAATTGCACACCACAATGAGCCAACATGTGCACTTCATGTGAGAATAGTGAACAGGTGAAATACAATCAATAATGGCCTGAAAGTGAAGTGGATGTGCGTGAAAACGAGTCCAAAAAACCTTATACAAATCGGACTCATCACACCCCTTGACTTAACCGTTTGCTCGTCTCGAGCAAAGCATCCCTCATGTGGATGAAAAAATGTAATAGCTGGCATAAAAATTACAAAGACGGAGTACCATGCGAAGTCGCATACACGCGCATAAAATGTAGTAGAAATTTTTAATTATACAAAATAGTTTATAATTTTCTAGAAGCATATTATATATTATTACTACTCAAAAATTGAATCACGGTGAATCTTCCGGTCACGCGTAGAGAGAAAACAGTTTGATCGCTGAGGTGAGCATTGTCAAAGATCGGGGCTCAGGACAACCTTCTAAGAAATCCATCAATGTCGGTGACTATAAGCTCACCCGTTCGCACTCTCTCCACGACACTAGTTTAGTTCAACGTGCGAATCAGTAGGACTTTAGGTTTAAGATGGGGCTTGGGTTAAGGTAGGGCATACAAGGATAAACACGGATGCTACACACCTAACCCAAATAAGCTGATACAAATGATAACTATCCACACACTAACAATACACATGTGCACCACACCCCCAGACCTGGACTTGAACATATGTGTGTGTGCACACCGCCTACTATCCAAAACAAATTCACATATATAAATTTTCCTTTCAACTTGTTCTTTATTTTTTTCTCAACATTTACATTTACATTTTTTTTCTCAATTTTTTTCAACAATTTTTTTTTTCATCAATTTTTTTTTCAATGAGGATCATCCACATATCCTCAAATGGAATCACCACATCAACACCCCCAATCATAAAAATATGAAACAACTAAGCTCAGATCTGGGTGTGCGACTATGATGCAACCCGATTTGGAGCTAATGACTTAGCAGCGAGTTTTACGAGAGAGCGGGGACGTCGTTAGTTTCCTCTCTACCCGCGACGGTTCCACTCAGAGAATCTGGCGCCGGCTCCACGCTCGAGTTAGTAATTCCACAAACGGCCAGCTCTAACAAGCGGCAAAGACGCGTAATTTTTGGAGAAAAAAACTGTAGAAGTTGAAAGATTTCCAAGCGCTAATTTTTTGATCACTTAATTTAATTGCATGAGTAAAATGTTAACAATAGGAGCGGAAAGGTATACCTGCGGAGTTCCCGTGGCAGTGGAGCTTTTTCTCGGTTTTGGAGCAGTGGCTGGTCAAGGAAGGCGGTATGGGCTGGAATGAGGCTGTACGTGTTGTGGGGAAATAGGAGAACCGCAACAGTGGAGGTGCGGGAAAGGGGTTGGGCCAGGCTGCGGGTGAAAGTAGATGGGAAGGGGAAAAATAAAAGGCGAAAGGAGCGGCTGGTGGAGAAGACGTGAGTGGTTCTGGTTGTTGGAGTTCCAGGCGGCGTACTCACCGGAAAAGGAGGCGGCGCTGCAGGGCGGAGCTGGGGAAAAGACGGGAAAACAAGGTCGATGTCGAACGTCCTTTTGAGGCCCGCTGGGTGTGCTGGCGCCGCTAGGGAGAGGGGGGGGGGGTCTCGCCGGATATGGAGGTTAGAGGACCGCCGGGTCTCGTTCATTGCCTAGGCGGCGGAGCCGGAACGCGAAGGAGGAGGAGGCGGGCGGTCGGAAATCGGGGTAGACCTGCTTGACAAAAAAGTGAGAGGAGACAACCTGTCCCTCTCCTCTTTTTTGCAGTCTTCCCTGTACAGCTAAAGAAAAGGCTGATAAATAGGGGACATGAAGGCTTCAATATTATGGATGTTACAACATTCTGAAAACTCAAAGGACTTAAACAAGAATTGAATGTCCGGGAAATAAATAGGGAGGTTTGAAAAAATGAAAGGTTTTAGAAAGGAGTTTAAGATGACAATTAATTCTAAAACCCCCGAATCAAACCCAAATAAATTTGGATTAATTAATCCAGATTTGATTGTCATTGCATGCAACTAAATTAAATATTGTCACGCACTCGCGCCTACAACCTTACACCTTCGACTACCGGACCTATTTATTAATGGTCATGCTGGCAATGACATATGACGACACACACATATGATAATAAAATTACTTTAAAAAGAACACACACACACAAGCATAGCTCATCCAGATGCGACCACAAATGCATCAATTCCCCCGGGGTTGAAAAGACTCGACCCTGTCGAGAATTGGCAAAAATCTGCAATAGTAAGATCAGGACGAAGACGACGAAGCTCGGCAACGCTTATCCATGAATTGTACGATATATTCCTGCCCTTCCATGAAACGAGGTAACGCTGATACTGTACCAGCATGCGTCTGAAACTCACGAACATCCAACACCTGCTCAATCTCCTCAATGGTGGGTTTAGATGGGGCTAAAGTTGGCTGTGGAGTGGAAGAGGGTATAGGAGGGGGTGGAGTAAGGCTAGTAACGGGAGGCTCTCCAAAAAGGGGTACAAGGTGAGCTATATTAAAAATAGGGAAAGTTCCAAATTCGGTAGGTAAGTCTAAAAGATAAGCATTTGTGGCAAGACACTTTTTAACCTGAAATGGGCCAAAACGCCGTTGTTGTAGCTTGTGGTAGGTGCCCACGGGAAACCTCTCTCTCCTGAAAAAAGCAAGAACCCAATCTCCTTTTGAGAAATATAACTCACGACGATGTTTATCCGCCGTATCCTTGTATTTCTCAGAAGAGGCTCGCAAATTGTTAGCAATCAACTTATGCAAAGATTTTAAATGATCAATATATGTTAGCGCATCAAAAGAGCTACGTTCAAAATACGAACGAGAATAACGATCGAGTAATAATGGGACGGATCGCCATAGACTACCTCAAAAGGAGATTTAGTGGTGGAAAGATTCTTTGAGCTGTTATAAGCAAATTCTACTTGCGGAATAAATAAATCCTATTGCTTTGGATGCTTTGCCGCTAGACATCTAAGAAAATTGTCCAAGCTTCGATTTACTACCTCGGTCTGCCCATCCGTCCGCGGGTGATATGCGCTACTAAATTCGAGCTTGGTCCCAAGTTTACCCCATAAAGTTTTCCAAAAATAACTTAAAAATCGAGTGTCACGATCAGAAGTGAAAGAGCGGGGTATCCCGTGCAAACGTACGATCTCCCGAAAAAAGTTCAACAACATGTGTGGCATCATACGTTTTTTACAAGAAATAAAATGAGCCATCTTTGAAGAACGATCAACCATGACAAAGATCGAATCCACTCTTCGTTTGGTTCGGGGTAATCCTACGACAAAATCCATAGAGATTTCATCCCAAGGCCGCTCGGGAACGGAAAGAGGGGTGTAAAGGCCGGTATTTTTGGCGTGCCCTTTGAATAATTGACAGGTCGTGCAAGTCCTAACAAAATTGGCAACATTCTCCTTCAATTTAAGCCAATAAAATCGGGAGTTAGCGAGGTCCATAAGTTTATTTTGCCCAACATGACCTCCTAACCCAGAAGAATGTAGCTCTCTTAGTAAGGTTTCTCTAAGTGGCCCTTCACAAATGCAAATGCGAGTCCCTTTGAATAAAAAACACTCACTCAAAATATATTTCGTAGTGGTATCAGTACCACTAAATTGACACACATCCCAAATCTTGCCAAAATATGGATCAAAAGGATAGAGGTCCTTTTGCTTATCCAAGTCGAGGATATGCGGCTGAAGGGTGACTAGGACATGAGACCTATGACTAAGCGCGTCAGCTACTCTATTCAAAATGCCTGACTTATGCTTCAGATGAAAAGTATACTCCTGAAGAAAGGCTGCCCATTTGGCATGCCTACGCACCCCCTTTTGGGAGTTCAAGTGCCGAAGCGCATCATGATCAATATTAAGGATGAACTCGCGTTGAATTAAATAGTGACGCCAGTGACGAATGGCTTGGACGGTGGCGTAGAATTCTATATCATAGGTGGAATAACGAGTCTTGGCTTCATTTAGCTTCTCACTAAAAAACACGACAGGTCGTCCCTCTTGACTTAAGACAGCTATTCCAATAATCGAAGCGTCGCAATTTACCTCAAAGATTTTCTCGAAGTCAGGAAGCGCTAGCACGGGAGCACTAGTCAACTTTTCCTTGATAAGAGAGAAGACACGCTCTGCTTCGGCCGTCCAAATAAAGTTACCCTTTTTATGACAGTCGGTCACAGGAGAAATGAGAGTGCTGGAATTTCTAATAAACTGATGATAAAACTAGGCTAATCCATGGAAACTGCGAGCTTCAGTGCTAGTTTTTGGACTCGGTCACGCTCTAACTGCTTGGATCTTTTCTGGATCAACCTTAATTCCGTCGGCCGACACAATATACCCTAAGAAGGTCAAACTATCGGTCAAAAATACGCACTTCCCATCAAGGGGCGAAGAACTTGATGCATGAGTCGCATAAAGGTACTAGGGCCATTGGAGAGGCTAAAGGCATCGCAAGCCACTCGTAAAGTCCTTGCCTGGTCTTGAAAGTAGTCTTCCATTCATCCCCGGGTCGGATCCAGATTTGATGGTAGCCGCTTTTGAGATCAATCTTGGAAAAACATTGGATCCACTAAGCATGTCGAGCATATCGTCCAATCGAGGGATCTGAAAATGATACTTAATAGTAATTTTGTTGATGGCTCGACTATCCACACACATACGCCAAGTTCCATCCTTCTTAGGGACGAGGAGTGTAGGAACAACGCAAGAACTCATACTCTCCCTAATATGACCTGTTTTGATTAGGTCGGTGACTTGACGGTGGAGCTCCTCGTACTCTTTAAGACTCATACGATAGTGTGGTAAATGAGGTAGGCTAGCGCCTGGTATAATATCAATATAATGTTGTATATCTCGCATGAGAGGAAGATGATCTGGTAGCTCCTCGGACATAATAGAAGAAAACTCAGAAATAAGGGGGCGCACTAAAATTGGAATCTCTGTGTACTCTCGATTGGAATCTAGGCCATCTAAAATGTAGACAACTTCACTCGCCTTCATCTCCTCCTGGAATCGGGGACCAAAAAGTAACATGTGGGCTGAAGGAAAGGAAATTGCTGTAATAGGAGAAGTCGAGCTGCCACTAGGTGGGGAACGATCCAAGGGCTTAGGCAAGGGCCCATTCTTCTAGGGAAGAAGAACGATCTTGCGCCCACTACGTTCAAAAGTGTATGAGTTCCTTGCTCCATCATGAACTACACACTTATCAAACTGCCAGGGATGCCCTAACAACACGTGATAAACCTCCATGGTCGCAACATGACACCACACAGAATCCTGGTAGGATGCCCCTATGGAAAACTCTACTAAACATTAATGTGTGACTAGAATAATCACGGAACTAGTGACCCAAAACAAACTGTAGGGTTTTCTTAGAGGTTCGGTTCTAAGTTTAAGCTTCTCTACCATGCGTTGCAACCCAAAATTTTCCATGCTCCCGCTATCAATAATGATGGAGCAAAATTGCCCCTGTATGCGCGCGGTTGTACGAAAAATGTTATGTCTCAACCACTCGTTCTCTGTGGAAATTTTGGGGGTGAGGAGACTATGCTGCATGACACAGTTTAGGTGCTCTGCATGCTTTCCTTCTACTTTGATTTCGTCTATGGCGTTCAGCTCTGGTTGGGAGTCCATAAGGAAGACTCCGTACTCAGTCTCCTGATCCTCCTCAGATTCGACCACAACTACAAACTGCCTTCGGGGGCACTCCGAGGACTTGTGTCCTGGTTCCATGCACTTAAAACACCGAAAAGTTCTCGGGTTGGATCAGGAACCCATAATCTCTTTGCCTTTAGTATAGGCAGGGGGCGGAGTAGGGGCACTAGTGGAACCTGGGGGATGACTCTGGCTGAGAGGTTTGGGTAAGTTCGTGTTAGGAAGTCTTTCAGAAACCCGAGGGCCGGAAACTTTCTTCTGGAGTGATGCTTCTACACGACGGGCCCTACTGGAGATCTCCCCTAGGTCTTGAAAGTCATGAAGCTCTACTTGCTCTCGGATGGCATAACGCAGACCGTTTAGATAGCGAGACACAGTCATATCGTCCTCTTCTCGGATGTCTAACCTGTACTGGAGTATAAGGAACTCGTTGGTATAGTCGTCCACCGGGAGTTTATCCTGACGTAGGTTATGAAATTTGCGATATAAGTTTTGGAGATAATCCGGGGGGACATATCGCTTCCGCAACTAGTTTTTAAATTAGACCCAGGTCGTGATCGGGGCCAAACCTATGGTGAATTAAGTACACTCTAATTGGACCCACCAAACTAGCGCGGGCCCTTAAGCCGAAGGGTGACATACTCGACTTGACGATTCAATGACACCTGTTTCCAAGCCATGAATCGCTCCATACGCCCATGCCAATTTAGGCATCTTTCGGGTTCTACTCGGCCCTCAAATCTCCTACATCCAACTTGATACCCGTATCCCATCGTAGTTGGTTTTGGTGATCAAGTGGCGGCGGCAAAGGCTCATCCTCCCTAGGGTTTGGTGGAAGTTCCTGATTTAGTCCTAGGTGTCGAGCGGCTTCAAGGTTATTGACGGAAGTTCATAACCATTCACGACTTAGGTAACATCTCCCACTTGAAGGGTGAGTGTTTCCATCATCTGCATGTGGTTGCCCATGCGTTGGTTTAAGTCATCGATGCTCGCCTCGAGTTTGTCCGCTCTACCCTTCTTTAAAAAAAGTTGAATAGTTTTTTTGTTTTTTTAAAAATATTAATAAAATATACATTTTAAGAAAAATAAACTCACTGTTTTTTTGTTTTTTGTGTAAAATAAATGATTTTTTTTAAAAAAATAAATAAAAGGAAACAATTTTTTAAAGAAAACAATTTATGAGAAACACCGGATCATTCGATTCACAATAGGAGTGAATCGAACCTCCTTTGATACGAAATTGATGTAACCCGATTTGGAGCTAATGACTTAGCAACGACTTTCACGAGAGAGCGGGGACGTCGTAGTTTCCTCTCTACTCGCGATGGTTCCACTCAGAGAATCTAGCGTCGGCTCCGCGCTCGAGTTAGTAATTCCGCAAACAACCATCTCTAACAAGCGACAAAGACACGTAATTTTTGGAGAATAAAACGGTAGTAGAAGTTGAAAGATTTGCAATCGCTAACTTTTTGATCACTTAATTTAATTGCATGAGTAAAATGTTAACAACAGGAGCGGAAGGGGAAAAATAAAAGGCGGAAGGAGAGGCTGGTGGAGAAGACGTGAGCGGTTTTGGTTGTTGGAGTTCCAGGCGGCGTACTCGCCAGAAATGGTGGCGGCGCTGCAGGGCTTAGTCGGGGAAAAGACGAGAAAACAAGGTCGATGTCGACCGTCCTTTCAAGGCCCGCTGGGTGTGCTGGCACCGCTGGGGCGGGGGGGGGGGGTCTCGCCGGATATGGAGGTTGGAGGACCCCCGGGTCTCATTCGTTGCCTAGGCGGCGGAGCCGGAACGCAAAGGAGGAGGCGGGCGGTCGAAAATCGGGGTAGACCTGCTGGACAGAAAAGTGAGAGGAGACAACCTGTCCGTATTTTTTTTTTCGAGTTTGCCCTGTACAACTAAAGAAAAGGCTGATAAATAGGGGACATGGAGGCTTCAATATTACGGAGGTTACAAGATTCTAAAAACTGAAAGGAACAGGAATTGAATGCCAGGGAAATAAATAGGGAGGTTTTGAAAAAAATGAAAGGTTTTAGACATGAGTTTAAGATGACAAATAATTCTAAGCCCCCCAAATCAAACTCGAATAAATTTGGATTAATTAATTCAGATTTGATTGTCATTCCATGCAACTAAATTAAATATTGTTGCGCACTCGCGCCTACAACCTAACACCTTCGACTACCTGACCTATTTATTAATGATCATGTTGGCCGGTCAAACCGACAAGCCTTAACATAAAATGAAATGTGCGATACGACATATGACGACACACACATATGATAATAAAAGTATTTTAAAAAGAACACACACACATAGCTCATCCGGATGCGACCACGGATGCATCAAACTAGGATTGGTTTTTTGTCTTTGGTGAGATACAGTGAAGCTGAATCAAAAGACGGGGTAAACACAAAAGTGCTAGTGAGGATAAGACGATAGAAATGAGTACACAAGCTCATCCGAGCCAAAAGGATGGCCTACATCACACTCGTGCACTTGAACTAACCTATACCCATGCTTCGAGAATAGCTTGAGGCAAGTTCTTAGCCACCGAGAAAGATCATTCTTCCTCCCGACTCGAGCAATACGAGTCTAATGATTGTGTACACACATTCCTACGCTTCCGTTGGATTCACACCGGATTCACCAATTTTTGAGTAAATAAACAATGTTTACGTTAATAGAAAAAAATATAAACTAATAGCATAAAGAAAAATTAATCATACTCAATTTTCTACAAGAGACGCGAGTACTCGACTAGAAGCACTACATGAGCCAATATTTTACTCCGTCTCACAATCCTAAGCCAATACATTGTTTTCCCAATCACTCATAAGAAATGAATTTAACTCGCAACGCGTCAACGACTAAACGCATGCTCATGTGGGTGTTGTAGTGTGTGGAGAATATGAAACTATAACTAAATAAGAAATAAAAACACTTCTAGCATGCTATAAAATGTGCTCGTGCAGTGAGTAAAAATAATGGTTCTCCCCCAGACTTGAGCTAAACAATACTACACAAGATATAACAATAAAAATTAAACTAAAAGCTAAGGGAAAAGAGTAGCCATAGCTCAGCAAGTGAGCATACTAGAATACACATGAAATCCAAAATAAAGCCGTAGCATCCGCAATCCAGAAAATGGGTACCTGCAGGGGTGAGCTCCGACAGAAAAAGGTGATAAGGAAATAAAAAAGACAACCTGTGCAGGAGGAGGACATTGAAGAGGAGGACGGATCCTCACTCATCTCACCGAAAATATCTTTGCCCAGTAAGGTGCCGTCTTCAGGGAGGAGACAGGAGGACATTGATGGTGCTTCCTTTATGCAGGACGGATCAACCTCCTCGCATAAGAGGATGCTCAGATCATTGACTTGAGCAGTATGCTCCAAGTCCTCCTGGAGTACCTGTGAAAGCTCAACCTGTACAGGCTCAGACAGAAAAAGGTGATAAGGAAATAAAAAAGACAACTAAAATAATCAACAATCGGGGGGAGTGGTCCTGTTCACACTCCTAGCAGGATCCAAGCACAGATCACTATAGGTATCATATGAGTCATAGCGAGGGGAATCCGAGAACTCAAGGTACTCAGTGGTGAGTTTGACCTCCTCTTCCGATGAGGAAGTGCACATCTCCTCATCAGAAAGGGGATCCTCCTCATCCCATGTTGGCGCATCATCGTGTTTCAAGGAGTCACACTCCCCATCGGAGAAAATAACATCCTCGTTCCATTTTGGCGCAACCTCAGGCTCCGAATCAACATCCTGCACAACATCATCAACCAAATAATAAAAAAATAGGTGTAAAGAATTCTTTCACAGAAGGCGGAGGACTCGCGGTGCTAGCAACCTTAGAGAATGTACGAGCAGGTTTCTCAGGGGGGGAATCCAAAAGAGGTAACACAAGCGCAGGGAAAGGCAGCTCCACTATGTCGTCGTACCGATAAGCAGAGAAACTGATGGGAATATTCACAGCACTCCCCCATAGACAAGTTGGTACTTCGAATATATCATCAAAATTAGCAGGTACACCAAAGTGTGAAGGAGATGGCTGATTAGAATATCCGATTCATCTTCACTCTCCATCTGGCGTTTAAATTCCGCGCAATCTTTCAATGCGTGGTTGGTACTACGATAACGCAAACATCGTTTCCCATTTCCCCTCGGCCTTTGAGGGGTCGGGCTGAAATGTGGAGACAATGCTTGTTGTGCTGACACATAGTTATAATAAGTTGGCGCACCGTATGAAGTACCATAAGTTGCCGGTGCTCCATAAGGTGGGCCATATGAATTTTGACTACGATCTCCCATCGAGCATTCATTAGTTTTTTGATCATAAGCCCCACACCATCGACATCGAGTATATATATACAAAAACATGGTGCTACGAGAATGATTTCACCAAACAAAAGTATTCTAAGCAAGAATTAACTACATACACATAATAAGATTGAATACCTGCTTTAGAAAAATTACAAACAAAGATTAGGAACAAAGAAATTAAAAGATGCTACTTACAAAAAGGAATACAAAAAATGGTATAAATAAAGGGAAAAGGACTTCTATCTCTTGTCTCCCTCTCCAACAACTCACACGACCGTGTTCCCCGGCAACGACGATAAAAATTTGATGTGTTGGACGACAAGTGTACCAGTCACACAAGAAATATAAAATGGGTGAATTTCCCTAAGTATCGATCTCACGTGGAATACAGTAAGGTGAAGTTATTTATCGCGAAAGGACTTGCGATTGAAGTCCTTGCGGTCGGATGGGTTGCAGAAGGCTTGGTTTGGGTAGCCATTAACAAAATAAAAGAAACCTAAATTAACAATACCGGGTCGCCAACACCGCTTCGCAAGGTGGGGGATTACACAAGCCGTTATGCACTCCTTCGTTTGGTGGATGGAAGAGCAGGCTCACAGAATGAACGAGTAGGAAAGCGGGATGGAAGAGTAGGATCGTGGAATGGAAGTTTAGGTTCGTGGAATGGAAGTTTAGGCTTGCGTAGTGGAAGGGAAGGCTCGCGGGATGGAAGAGTAGGCTTGCGTAATGTAGTGGAGGGTGATGGCGGAATCGGTGTACTTTAAGCACAAACTAAACATATGAATATTTTCATAATAATGAAAATAGAACTAAAAATCATGAGCCTAGTAGTGCATACATAATCAAATAAAGAAAAATACATTCAATAACAACAACCCAAGTAGGAGAAAAATGCAAGAGGTACAACCAAATCCGGAGGTTTGTTGTAGATTCACGGTAGGAATCGTCGGGTCGTCAATTCGTATCCTAGCTCGGTCCCAACTATCGTCCGGGGTAGAGCAGGGCTGTCACTTCCTCCCAATGGGTCCCGTATTCTCCAGTAAACTACAATCCGGTCACGTTCGATGCGAATATCTCCTTGCTTCGCGATGAAGATGAACTAGAATCCTCTCTTTGAAGCGCTTGGATGATGTGAAGAGGCCTAGGGCAAAGGCCTTGCGGAAGGTGGAAGGATTCAGAGCAGTCGCCCCTTCCGACGGAAGAAATCACGTCTCTGTTCGGGCTCCAAATGACCTAAAAATCGCGGCTTAAATAGAAAATCCGTCAAAAAATCCACCGCGCATGACCAAACGCACGGGCGGAGACGACCGTGTGCGAAGGAATCACACGGGCGAAACAAAACATAATTTTTTAGACAAAAACAATCCGTTCATGCGTTTTACCCACGCACTGGCAAAATCGCCCGTGCATGAAGAAAACGCACTGGTAGAGACAAATCGACAGTTTTTTATGATTTTGAGAGAAATGAATATGCACGATCGACCGGATCGTGTGTGAAGGATAAACGCACAACCGTGCTATCTGGAAAATTGCAAAATAACATAAAATTTTGGACAAAAGGAGGTCACTCATGCGATTTTACTCACGCATGGTCAAAACGACCGTGCACGAATAAAATGCACGAGCCGGGGCAGATCAACATTTTTGGGCACTGCAGAACGTGCACGGTCGCAGAAATCGTGCGTTAAGGAAACACACGACCGTGCGATTCATACATGAAAGAATTCAACTCGAATGGGGATCTTCCCACCTGCAATGCAAACCACCAAGTTGGGGCACATGCCACAAGCACACAGAAATAGCCAAAAACAACAAAACAAAGACATGGGGAGCACTATATGCTTACCCCCAGCAGAATAGTGCGCAATTGCACACCACAATGAGCCAAAATGTGCACTTCATGTGAGAGTAATGAACAAGTGAAATACAAACAATAATGACCTGAAAGTGAAGTGCTCACATAATGGAGTGGAGGGTGATGGCGGAATAAGCGCACTTCAAGCACAATCTAAACACAATTAATTTCATATACATGAAATAACATTACAAATCATGATTTAGAAGACATACATCATCAAAATAAAGAAGATTATAGCGTACAACATCAAACAAGTAGGAGAAAAATGCAAGAGATACAACTGAATTCGTAGACATGTTGTAGATTCACGGTAGGAATCGTCGGGTCGTTAATCCGCATCCTAGCTCGGTCCCAACTATCGTCCGGGGTAGAGGAGGGCTATTACTGCCTCCTTATGGACCCTTCTTCTTCAATAAACTACAATCCAACCACGTCCGATGCAAAGAACTCCTTGCTTGGCGATGAAGATGAGCGTAAAATCCTCTCCTTGAAGTGCTTGGATGATGTGAAGTGACATAGGGCAAAGCCCTAGAGAATGGAGGGAAGAAAATGGCGATGGAGCTCCCCCCTTAGGGTTTTTAGCAGAAGAAATCGGGATCTTGCGAAAGCCCGAAAACAACGCTTAAATAGAAAAAATGCAGAATTTTGTTCGTGCACGATCAAACGCACGACCGTACGTTCAACAATGCGTGAACATAATAAAATATGAATTTTTTTTTACTTCCGTAAAATGATTTTTACGCAACCGTGCGTTTTACCCGCGCACAACCAGAAGTGTCGTGCGTGAAGAAAATGCACGAGCAGAGACAGATCGGCAGTTTCCAATGATTTTGAGAGAAATGAACACGCACGATCACTAGAACGTCCGTGAAGGATAAACGTACGACCATGCGATCGGGAAAATTGTAAAATAACATAAAATTTTAGACAAAAGGAGGTCGCTCGTGGGATTTTACTCACGGTCAAAAACAACCGTGCACGAATAAATCGCACGAGCCGGGGCAGATTACCATTTTTGGACACTGCAGAACATGCACGGTCGCAAAAATCGTGTGTCAAGGAAATGCATGACCGTGTGATTCATACTTGAAAGAATTCTACTTGAATGAGTATCTGCCCACCTGCAATGCAAAACACAGAGCTGGGGCACAGACTACTAACACACAAAAATAGCCAAAAACAACAGAACAAAGACATGAGTAGCACCATGTGCTTCTCCCCAGCAGAATAGTGTGCAATTGCACATCACAATGTACCAAAATGTGCACTTCATGTGAGAATAATGAGCAAGTGAAATACAAGCAATAATGACCTGAAAGTAAAATGCATGTGCGCTATGTTACCAAAGGCATGCCTAAGGATCAAGGCTCACCAGGCTCAGAGGTCTGCGCCTCCGTGCTCCTTATTTGCGCTTTTGGAATATAAAAGACGCGTCTGAGTGAGATTTTTGTTATAAATTTTTGTCTTCAAAAATTATGAAAGAAATAATATAAGAACTCAATAATATTTTATTGATTTAGTGCTTGTGAAAAATAATTTTGCATTAAGACTGAGATATGATGCAAGTAATCACATTGATTCTATTTTTAAGAGATATAAACAATAGTAATAAATGATTAATTAGTAGAGTAGATGAAGAATTTGATCGAGAAACTTAAATGATGTTTGATGCTGATTATTTCAAATGGATGTGGTTGCGTCTTACCTTCTTCAGGCGCGTGCTTTACCTTTGTCAGACGCGTGCTTTACCTTTGTCAGACACGTGCTTTACCTTCGTCAGGCGCGCGCCTTACCTTCGTCAGGCGCGCACTTACGCCTTGATCTTTGCGCCTAGGCTCCAAGACCCCTTTGCGCCTAGGTGCGCCTTGCGCCTTCAATAATTAAGCATGTGCGTGAAAACGAGGCCAGATGAGTCCGAAAATCCCTATATAAATCGGACTCATCAAAAACCGCCCAATCTACTCTGCACTGACATCTCTTCTGAGACCGCCCAGACTCCTCCCTCGAGTGAACTTCGTGCAGAATCCTCTTGCAACACCGCTTAGCCTTTTCTCTGCGTGTCCTTTGTGGCTGCACCAACTCTTCCTTACAGATCCTTCTTTGTGTTCAGTCTGCGCAACTTCTTTCTTGCAACCGCCCGACCTTCCTATTGTGACCAGTCCACGGGCCTCCCTGTTGCAACCGCTTGGACGGACTCCTCTCTCCCCTTAACTTGGCGGTCACTCTTCTCGTACCGATGGTTATCTTGCTGTCAGCCTGTCATGAGCACCCACATGACCCCTGTAACCTCTTCTCTTACCCCGGCTTACCCCCCTGAAGTATGGGATGAACTCCGGGTTACTATTATCTCCTTCTATGGGAAGAAGAATTTTGTGGAATGGGAGTACTCAGTACGATGTGTCCTTCATACCAAAGGGCTGCTTCATCGTATTACACATGTGCCCTATTGAACCTACGAAACAATGGCTCCTGTAGAGGTCAGTCGTGACTTTTCAATTCTATGAAGACTGAACCATACCAAATGACCATATACCACGAGACTGCTAAAGCTACGGAATGAGCTTCAACCCCTTTATTCTGTCTAGGATGATTTTCAACATCTCTTTGATATCTTTACTCAGCTTCAAGCGGTTGACTCAGGTATGACTGATGACCTGACCTTATTTGTTGCCATATCCAAGACCCTCGTCGAAGCATGGCTTCGACACCAACCCCCTCTTTGAACATTGCTGTGGAACACGCATAGAAGGAGGCTGTGCATTGTCCTCATTATGACGCAACTACCTCCCCATCTTCATAGTGTATGGGCGGCCATCCTTTTTTAAAGATGTTATGAACATATTTAGTTTGACAAATTAAAATTCCATCGTGACGTTGAGTGATTTGAAATCCAAAAAAATATGTGAGTTCTCCTACTAAGCTCATTTCAAATTCGTTTTTGCATTACTTTAACTACTTCGTTACACAACTTTATTAGTGACTCCAAATATAATGTCATCTAAATAAATTTGTTAAATAATCAAATCATTATTAAAATGTTTAATGAAGGGTGTATTCTCGACACTACTTATAATATTACCGTGCTTTAATTAAAATGATGTTAATCTATCATACAAAGCGCGCGACGCTTGTTTCAAACAATAAAATGTTTTTTCTAACTTATAAGCATGATTTAGAAAATTTTCATTTATGAAATCGGGGGGTTATTTAACATAGACTTCTTTTTTATTATCTTAAAAAAACACTTTTAACATGTATTTGAAATAATTTAAATTTTTTAAAACTCGCAAATGCAAAAAAAATTTGAATCAATTTCAAGCGAGCAACAAGTACAAAAGTTTCATCAAAATCTATATTCACATTCACCGATAAGCGAGCGAAGAGCTTGATTTTCTTACGACATCAGACTTCTTCTCACGAGTGCCATGCCGAATTGATTCTATCTATATTCATAAAGAAAGGTGTCTCGTATCATGCACTTAGTCTTGGAGGTTTCCAACACTTCTGAGAATGCCAACATTCCTTTGTTGCTATTACACCATTTTGTTATCGAGTGCCTGGAGCTGAATATTCGTGTTTAATTCGTAGATCATCACAAAAAGAAGATTTTTCATTTTCAAATTCACCTCCATGATCCGAACATATGCAATTTTTTTAAGTCAAGTGCATTTTGAATACGTTTACATAATTTGGAAAATTCAATAAACGCATCGGATTTTGAAGTGAGAAAAATCGTCCAACAAAATATACAAATGTCATCAATTAGTATAAAAGTACATTTCTATCGTATAGAATAAATGTGCTAACCGGTCCAAAGAGGTCCATATGAATTAATTGGAATGATCTAGTAATAGAAATTTCATTTTTTACTTTTGAAAAAAGATTTAGAAAATTTCCCGATATGATGAACAAAGTGAAGATAAATTTTCGTTAAATATAGGTAATCTCCTAATTAATTTATCTTTGGATAATTTTAGAATCAATTTGGTGTTAAGAGTGACCAAGAAACCTATGCCAAAGTTTTAATTATTTTATTAAATACTAAACATTTTATTGAAGAATGCGAAAAATCATTGAAGCAATCATATATAAACATTATGAGTTTTAGGTGTAGTGAGTAGAATCTCATTGATTTTAGAATTTATGATGTTGTAAAGTGTTAGAAAAGAACATGTAAAAGCCCATTTTAGGGCCCGTCTTAGGTCTTCTTCCTCTACTTGTAATAGTCCCACATCTTGAAATTGGGACTCTTCCCTCTCTTCTCTCCCTATATATATGAATTCATACTTGTATTTATATACACAAGAAGTATATGCAAAGGTTTACATTTTTCCCAAATCCTTGTGCTCTTTTCTCTACATGGTATCAGAGCTAGCGATCTCTCCGGGCGGTCTCTAATTTTCTAGCTGCAACCCTTTGTGCGGTTTGCTAACCGCACCTCCTCGGCGGATAGGAATCTTCTACCCGCAACTCTCTGTGCGGCTTTCTATCCGCATCCCTCTGCGGATAGACTTCTTCTGTCTGCACGGGTCACCTTGTGCTGTTCCCTCTTCTTTTGGACTCTTCTCTCCTCACTTTTATAAACTTCGCCACTGGGACCCATCGTGCGGCTTGTTCTGTGTCCGCCACGGTCTGCTTGGTTCGTCCCATCCCGTCCGCTGTTTTCTTGATGCGACGGTTCGCTCCTGTTAGCCGCAGCGGTCTGTCTCTGCGGTTTGTTTCTTTAGCCGCAGCGGTCTGCCCTTCCGTGCCCGCAGCGGCCTGCCGTAATTTTGCTAGCCGGTCTCTGCTTCTTTACCGCCTCTCTTTTTCTTCAGCGGTCTCTTCTTAGCCCGCCGCGGTCTTTATCTCAACTCGCTGCTCCTCAGCCCGTCGTGGTTTGTCTCAACTCGCTGCTCCTCAGCCCGCCGCGGTCGTTTCTCATCTCGCTGCTCATCAGCTCGCCGTGTTGCAATTTCCCAGCTCGCTACTCTTCAGCCCACTGCGGCCTGTTTCTCAGCTCGCTGCTCCTCAGCTTGCTGTGTTGTTTCCTTCCTGCTCGCAGTGCTTCAGCCCACCGCGACCTTCTCTCATAGTCGTTTTCAGCTTCTTCTTCTCTACTCGCTGCAGGTTATTCTCTTGCCGCTACCGGTCTTCATTTGCTGTCCGCTGGCCTCTCCTTCTCTAAGAGGCTACCGCCCTTGCCTTGTTGTTCGCCAATTTCTCCTTTAAGCCGCTTCCGTACTTACCTTGCTGTCCGCCGGTCTCTTCTGCTCTTAGCTGCTACTAGCCTGTTCTTGCTATTGCGGGTTGCTTATCATTGCTACTGTTGCTACTCTGGTCCGCGGTCTTTCTCTTAGCCGCCTCTTCAACCGCCAGACAATGTTGTCATGGATTCCTCTACTGATTCTTCCCCTTTAGCACGCTTGGTCCCTGCTCCTGAATTGCGTGACGAGTTAAGTATCACCACCATCTCCCTTACTGGGAAGAAGAATTTTGTTGAATGGGTGCATTCTATCCGCCGGGTACTTCAGTCTAAGGGACTTCTGCATCATCTCACTAGGGATACTCCATCTGCATCTACTGATGATTGGCTGCGTGACGATGATCGTGTTCAGACTTGACTTCTCAACTCCCTTGATGGCGAACCGTACCGCATGACGATTTATCATGAGACGACCAAGATGATGTGGGATGGGCTCCATTCTCTATACTCTGGCAAGGATAGTCTCCAACATTTGTACGACACCGGTCTTCAATCCCTTGACTCAGGCAGTGCTGCTGACTTAACATCTTTTGTTGCTCGGTCCAAGTTGCTGGTTGAGGCCTGGATTCAGCATCAGTTCCCGACTACGGATCTTGCTGCCCAACATGCTCAAAAGGAGGCTGTTGGTATTCCTATGATGATGACACGTGTTCCGCCTCATCTTCATAGTGCCCGGGCTCAGATCCTCTCCTCTGCTACTATTCCATCATTCTCTGATGTGTGCTCTATGCTACTAAAGGCTTCACCATCTCCTGATGCTATCAGCCCTGCGACACCGACTCTTCTCCAACAATCTTCTGCGCCATTACTCTCTCTCCCTCCCACTACTCGTGGGGGTCGTATTGACTCTTGGGGGAGGGGCCGAAATGGTCGGCCAAGGCCTAAGTGCTCGTTCTGTGGAAAGGATGAACACCTTGAGGCAACCTGCTATCAAAAACATGGTTTGCCCCCTCGTCAGAATGCCTCTGTTGCCGCCCTCAACTCTTCTGCCACACGGGCTAATCTTGATGAAGTTCTCCTCTTGCTCCAACAACTTCAAGGGTTGCTCCACAACTCATCTGCCTCCGTTGCCTCCGTCTCTCATGAAGGTATCGCTTGTCTCTCCACTAGCCCGCGTTGGATAGTGGACTCAAGTGTTACTCATCATATCTCCTCCTTGAAGCCACCTCAATACATGGGTTCTCTGCATCCCAAGTTTATCACTGTAGCCAATGGAAACGCCGCTCTTGTCTCCGACTTTGCTGATATACCTATAAATCCGTCTATTTCTTTTCGCTCGACCATCCATGTCCCGGGCTCGCCGTTTAATTTACTTTATTTTAGTCACCTCACTAATGATTTGGATTGTTCTGTCACATTCACCTCTTCTTCCTTTCTGATGCAGGACCGACAGATGCAGAGTATTATTGATAAAAGACGACTGCACAACGGGCTTTACCTTCTCGATGTATTCCCCACCGTTCTCTCTTTTGTCTCCTCTGTTGACTGACAGCGGCGTCTTGGGCATGCTCCTCTTCCTGTTCTCAAGAAGGCTCTTCCAGATGTTTATCTTCCTACTTTTACTTGTGATTCATGTATTTTGGGGAAACAACATGATTCCTCTTATCCTCCACATTGTACCCGGAGCTCTGCTTCTTTTATGTTAGTACATTCTGATATTTGGGGCCCGTATAAAGTAACAAGTATTTCTAGTTATCATTACTTTCTCACCTTTATTGATGATTTTTCTCACATGACGTGGTTGTATTTACTTAGTGATCGCTCCGAGCTCCCTTGTGTATTTTGGGCATTTGTTCTTGAAACTTGAACTCAATTCTCCGACCAAATCAAAATACTCCAGACAGATAATGCTCGCGAATACACTAGCCATGAGTTCGATAACCTCTGCTCTGAGTTCGGAATTATTCATCAAACGTCATGTGCTTATACTCCCCAACAAAATTGTGTGGTTGAGCGTAAAAACAAATATCTTCTTGATGTTGCTCGCTCACTCATGATTCAAATGCATGTTCCCAAGACGTATGACACTTTGCGTTTTCAATGACATACTATCTCATTAACCGATTGTCATCCTCCCTACTCGACAATGCCACCCCGTTCAGCCTCCTCTTTCCCTCCACACCTCCATTTCTTCTAACACCTCGAATATTTGGTTGTACCTGCTATGTTCACTTACTCGGTCCTTCCACCGACAAGCTCCCTCCGCGGGCGGCCAAACATATATTTGTTGGTTATTCCCGTACTCAAAAAGGGTATGTTTGCTACTCTTCCACTACCCACAAGGTAATGGTTTCAACTGATGTTACCTTTCTGGAAGATAACCATTTTTCTTCACTCCGCCATCCTCTCCACCATCACCACCCTTACCACGACTTGTCATCCCAGTTACGTCTCCACCACCACCACTCGCTCCGTCTCCTCCACCTTCTCCTCTCGTTCCCTTCCTAGCTCCGGGTCTCCACCAACCCCCCCTCTTCTTCGTGTTTATACTCGACGACTTCCCCGCTCCGCCGCCCTGCTGCAGTCGGCTTCCACCTCTGGCACTCTGCGACCTGTCGACCCCGACTTCTACCTCCACAGCCCATCCTTTGGCAAATTATGTCTCCTTACATCGCCTGAACCCGATGCTTCAAACCTTTGCTACCTCATTATCTTCTATTTCTGTACCTAACTCTGTGCAGGAGGCTCTTCAACATCCGAGCTGGCGGGCGTCCATGGACGAAGAAATGACGGCCCTCTGGGCTAATCAGACTTGAGATCTGGTTCCTCTTCCTCTTCTTCAGGATGCTGGATATTCTGGATGTAAACCAGCTAACACCCCTATGGATGCCAATCACAAGCTGTGTGCTCATGCATCTGATGCAGATCTTCTTCTTCCAAACCCAGAATACTATCGACGGTTGGTGGGAAAACTGATATATCTAACCATCACAACACCTGACATATCCTTTGCTGTTGTGGTTGTCAGCAGGTTTATGCATTCTCCTCCAGTGTCACATTTACAGGCTGTCGAACGCATTCTGCGATACCTGAAGAATGCTCTTGGTCAAGGGCTGGTATACAAAATTTCCTCCTCTACTCCAACATTTCTTGCATATTCAGATGCTGATTATGTTGATTTCCTGGATGATCGGCGTTCCACCAACGTTTTTTGTACTTACTTCGAAGGTCATCTTGTTACCTGGCGCTGTAAGAAACAGGCTGTAGTTGCTCGATCTTCGGCCGAGGCTGAGTACCGTTCAATGACGTCTGTTGTATCTGCGCTAACATGGTTGGGAGTCTCCTGAGTGATATGGGAGTAAAACTTTCCTCACCAGCCACCTTACTCTGTTACAGTCAAGCTGCGATTCACATAGCCAAGAATCCTGTCTTCCATGAAAGAACGAAACACATTGTAGTTGACTGCCACTTCATTCGGGAAAAGGTTCAAATAAGAAGCTGGAACCGAAACATGTTCCAACTACTGACCAAGTTGTCGAATCTTCTCACTAAGGCTTTGCCGAGTGCTCTATTTTATCAGTTCTTGTCCAAGCTGAGTGCCTACGACTTGTACGCTCTGAACTTGCGGGGGAGTGTTAGAAAAGAACATGTAAATGCCCATTTAAGGGCCCATCTTAGGTCTTCTTCCTCTACTTGTAATAGTCCCATATCTTGAAATTGGGACTCTTCCCTCTCTTCTCTTCATCTATATATATATTCGTACTTGTATTTACATACACAAGAAGTATATGCAAAGGTTTACATTTTTCCCAAATCCTTGTGCTCTTTTCTCTACATAAAGATTTGTGGAAAATTCAAATGAGACATTCAATCATTTATTACATAGTTGACTAATTTAGATTAAGTTATATTTTAAACCTTCAACAAATAAAATATTTGAAATAAAAAATGATTCGTTACCCACTATATCGATGTCCACGGTTCTTCCTTTTCCATTATAGCCAAACGTCACTAGTCCTTTCTTTTTCACGTGGCTAAGGAACTTCGCTTTGTTGCCTGTCATGTTTTTAGAGTACCCCGAGTCCAAGTAACACATGTCTTCTTTGTCCTTAGCCTGCCAACACACCTACAAAGAAGATATGAGTAAAGATCTGGATACCTAGAGGTTCCTCCCATAGAGTAGGTGAAAACTATATTGCATTGACACGCGATGCGACGCGACGCGACACGTGACTCGTCATTTCTCAAAAAAACCATTTTCCGACATGCTGGGACACGTATATTAAATATTTATTTTTTATAATTATGAAAATCCTAAAACATTTAACAAATAATAAAAAAAATGAATAATTAACAAATATTCAAATAAACTAAGTCATGTTTAAATAGTGCTCATCAAATATTCAAATGCAAAACTTAAGAAAATGTCAAAAAATGATAGAACATTACCACATTTCCATTATATATTATCAGTAAAAATAATGGATTCTTAAGCAAATTTTTTCCTCACTTTCAATCTTCCTTTTTCTAGAGAAAATATCCACCCCACTACTAGATCCACCTTCACTACTTGCATTGTTTTAAATGTCCTCCGACATGTCCGACATGTCATTTTTTAGGGTCAAACGATATGTTTTTCTAAAAAAATAGATTATGTCCTTTTGTAAAATATAGGCCGACATTTCTGATTTTTTCCGATATATTGGCCGACACGATTTTTAAATATATCGTCCGCTATTTTATTTTATGTTATATTAACATACTAACAACATATATTTAAATCGCCTATGAATATTATATTATGTATGTTTAAATCGATTAGACTTATTGTTTTTATTTTTTAACGTTTTATTCTTACTACCAATTTTATATAATTGTTTCACAATTTTTAATTTTATATTATGAAAAATATGAAAATATTTAATACCTTTATTATTTGATTGTTTGCATGTTTTTAAAATAAATTTATAAGTTTTGAAAGACTTATAATTAATCAAAAAATTTTAACTTTTAAATCATCTTTATTTCCAATAAACTTATTATTATCAAAATAATTTTATTGCATACTATTAAATATATTTTACAATGTATCATTTTGTATTTATTAATAATATTTTATCTTAATTATTATTCGATTTTATTTTGTAATATAAATGACTCATTTTTATTTATTTGTTATATTATTTTTCTATTTTTATAACATATAATTATAGTTAGTATACATAAAAATAAAAATTTTATTTATAAGATATGGAAATCCGATATTTTAAAATATCCCCGACATGTCTCCGACTTCCGAAATCCGACATTTAAAAACTCAATCCGATATGTCGCCGACATCCGATATTTAAAACATTGACTACTTTAAATGCTATAAGGGGGCAAAGACACCTTTTAGGGGCAAGACTCGTTATTCTGGCATTCACCTCTTCTTCTAGTTTTTCCACCTCAAACAGATCACTCATTGAGTCTTTTACACTCTTTTTAATTTCTACCAATCATTAACAAATGTGCTCTCACTCTTGTATATAAACTTATAAAACGTTTTTCACAAAAATTGCACTTCCAAGACAAATTGCTTCCCGCCTCACCATAAGTTAGCTTAGGGACATGCATCATGCCAATACCATCATGAACAAATCATGAACACCTCTTGATCATCATGAGAAATAAGGGGAAGTTTTTTAAGCTTCCATCCCTATGATACCCGAACTTGTGGCAAAATTCTTTGTGAAAATAACGGAGTTGTGGCCTTTGAAGATGCTAGGTGTGCGGCTGTGGGTATATGCTCAGGTTTTCACAAGAATTAAGCAACAGTTGTATCATTCCGTATGATAGCAAGCCACCTTAACACCAAAGGAGATTCCCGAGAAATAAGAGCTCTTACATCTATGGCAAGTTCACAACTAGTTACTCGTTCGTCTTCTTTTTCTTACTCTCGAAATTCCTACAGTTCTTCAACCGCAAAAAACTCTGATTTGCTTTATAAAGTCGATTACCTTACTGAGGATAGTCGAATTCCCGTCACAGACCTCCCCTTATTAAACTCACATAAAACCTTCATCAAAAAACCTTATCCAGTTTCCCGAGCCTTCCGACAGGCTCTCACTTCCAATAAGACACTCGCTGCGAAAGAACTCGATTTAGCCCCGAGGCTTGAACAAGTACCGATTCCTGCTACAGAAGCAGAGCAAATATTTCCTGTACGATTGGATGAAGTGCTGCTTGGACAATGGAAGGCCCTCGGTTATTCCCACATACATTTCGGAGCGGTGAGAATGACTCTCACTTTGCACGCAAGAAAGGGATTACCGGTGGTAGCTCGATTAGCTCTCTTGGACACAAGGTTTCAACAATACAGTCATGCCTGCATCGCAACTGTCCAGACTACTTTGAATGCTGACACTGTATTTATAACGCTATTTCCAAACTTCAACTTGAGGCTTGAACAATAAGACACTCGCTGCGAAAGAACTCGTTTTAGCCTCGAGGCTTAAACAAGTACCGATTCCTGCTACAGAAGCAGAGCAAATATTTCCTGTACGATTGGATGAAGCGCTGCTTGGACAATGGAAGGCCCTCGGTTATTCCCACATACATTTAAGAGCAGTGAGAATGGCTCTCACTTTGCACGCAAGAAAGGGATTACCGGTGGTAGCTCGATTAGCTCTCTTGGACACAAGGTTTCAACAATACAGTCATGCCTGCATCGCAATTGTCCAGACTACTTTGAATGCTGGCACTGTATTTATAATGCTATTTCCAAACTTCAACTTGAGGCTTGATGATTCTCATATCTATAACAACCTTAACGTCCAGCTTCAGATTGTTGGAGCACCTCAAGTTGCGGGAACATATGCCGCAACGCTGCACTACCAGATGGCTTATCGTGTCCAAAATCATTCATTTGACTTAAGTCTTCCTCAAGACACTGATGAAGCACTCTACTTGGAAATTGATGCTCGCTCCGGCTCCTCATGCGTCCACATCCCAAAGCAACTCCCGAAAGATGAGCTTATTAAACTTCTCCCTGAATCATAGGTCACGCACTATGAAAAAATACGAAGCAATAACCAGCCGATCCACTCTGTCAAGTCTTCATTCATCCGAAAGAGAGACGGCGCGGTCGAAATTGTGTTCAACGGAGAAGACCCTCTTCTAGCACAAACCCCATCTTCACCTCAGAGCTAAACATGATTGAAGAACAAGGATTCGTGCTTGGTGTGCCCATCCTTTCCTTCGGGTCCGATTGATTGCCTATCTATCAATTTCAAGACAAAGATGACCATAAATACTTTGGCGTCTGTTCGTGTGCTAAATGCAAAGATGATGACTCTGATATAGATGAACTACCCAGAAGGAGAAAGAACAAACGAAAGTCAACACAACGACTGCTTAAAGAACGCTATGAATAAGGAGATCCAACAGTTGGATTGTTAGGAGAATAGTCCGGAAAATTTGACTATTATGTTTTTTATCCTAAAAGTCCAGAAATCAACATGCTCCAGCCGACCTCTTACCAGGAGGATTTCCCTCCAATGGAGTTCGATGAAGATAAACTTCTCATTCCTAGAAGATCAAAAATCCGACTACCAAAAATCCTGATGGAACAACAAAGCATGTATCCCATGCTGAAGCTACGTTAAATTGGCAGTCTGATAATGCCGTGGCACAGAACAATGTTCTAAAACAAATAGCGACAAGCCAACAAACCATCGAGAAAAGACTCGACTTCAGGCTTTCAACAATCACCAGAGTCACAATGCAACTCCAAGTTGAGATAACAACGGTGCATCATGAACTACTTCAATTGGTTAGTACCGTCTCTTTCAATTCACCGCTTCTGGCCCAAAAGGAGGCGAAGTTTAAAGGTCTCAAAGCCCAACTACATTCTCTCTGAACCCAAAAACAATACCACTCCCCAGGATATTATGAAGCCCCATCTTACTCCTCCTATTTACCTCCTCTTCCAACATATTCTCAACCATTATCCACTCTCTCCCCGTTTGATCATAATCCTTTCAATAGTGCAGCTTTTCTCCCAAACATGCACTATAAAACACCCCAGTCTTCAAAACGAAAATCGGAAAAATATCCATCCAAAAAATCTTCACCACAAGAGTTGCCCACAACTCAACCGTCTTCTCAGCTCATGGTTGACAATCCTATCTCCTCATTATTAACGCAAATAACTACACAACCACAGATTCCACCACACATACAGGAGTACTCTGAAGATTTAGATATCGAAGATCTGTCCCTCAACATTCTAATGACAGATCCACCTACCGAAGACCCTACTGTTGAAGATGAAGAAGCACATGACCCTGGTCAAATGCCCCATCAAGGACCAGAGCAATCTGTGTTGTTCCCGAATGACCCATCAAGTGGTTTTTCAGTCGACAACATTCCACCATCAAAATAGCGAGACAGAATCTATGAAATCCTTACTTGGTGCACTGCCGAGTTGCTACAACCTGGAGTAACAATGTCTACTGTCGCAGACAGATTTGTGTCAAAATTTCATGGCAGACTCAGACAATGGTGGATTACTCTTGGAGCATACCGACAACAATTGGTTAAACAAAATCCAAATGTGGATGCCTTGATCATTCATGTCCACAATGAATTCCTTGCCCCATGGAATCATTATACAACTCAAGCTACAGAGGAGTACTTAAGCATGAGGTGCTGCTCGTATAAAAGGAAAGACCTAGAAGACCATTATAAGAAGATGTCAAAAAGATTTTATGCGATCAATGGGATTGACGACGTCAATCTAAAGCAAACTTTCCTAAATTCTCTTCCAGAGCCTTTTGGAAATGAAACATCTTGGCTCCTCCAGGTAAAAAACATCCCTATCAGCCATACATCTATTGGTGAGCTCTACCAGAACGTATTACTCTCGCTTGAAAAGTTATGCAATCAAAAGAGGTTCCTCAAGCAAATCGAGGACCAAAGTAAAAAACCTTGGCTCGGCTTGTGATCGCCATGACCTCCAGATAAAGTGTGGAAAAGACAAATCTTGTATGTGCAACAAGAGAAAAAAGGACAGACCTTTCACTCGAAAAGGAGATGGAGGAAAGGATTATTTCTCTAAAGGAAATGAGAAGAAGTGGGAATTTCTCAGAAAAAAGAAAGGAAGTACAAAATCTTCAAGATGCTATATATGCAGAAAGAAGGGACATTTTGCAAAAGAATATCCTGACAAAGAGAAGAGTTCACGACTCATTACGAAACTCTCTTAAATTGAGGACGTAGACAACAACGATATTGAGTCTCTCTTTTTTATAGATGATGAAGCTGGGGCAGACACAATTCTCGCCCTGGGAGCAGATCTATCAGACTCATCTGTTGACTCTGACGAAGATATCATTTTTTTTGATAATATTTATACCACCGCGACTAGCGATAAATTTCTTTGCCAACTAACCCCTTCTGCAAAGATCCATATTTTCACAGGCAAATGGGATAGACCTATTCCGGTGATAGCTTTCTTTGATACTGGAGCCGCATCCTCCATCATGAAGCCAAACATCCTGTCAAAAGAAAGCTGGAATCCTTGCTACAGATCAATCCGCACAGCCAGCAGCGACCTCTTCATGATTACTCTGATCAGTAAGCCCATCAGTATCCAACTCTTCCCAGGATATGTTATTAGACATCAAGTTTACGGATCAGAATTACCTGCTAGAGATCTGCTTATTGGGTTTGACATCCTGCACTTGCTAAAGCGAATTACATGGAACAAAGAAGGATTATGATATAAAAATCATCTACTACCATAGACAAAGACTCTACATCTTTATCCAATTGAAATTCTAAGCCCCATCAGGGATGACATTGCCCGCACCTCCTGTGCCGAATCACATACAAAATTCCTACAAAAGTGCGATCACCCTCTTTGGAAGAATCCTCAATTCTTCGTCTCCCTGCCGTTTAAGAGGAATGAAGACATTAATCCCACAAAGGCAAGTCACAAAGGTATGAATTCAGACCATTATGCACTTGCTATAAAGGAAGTTGTCCAATTGCTAAATGAAGGGTTAATCGAACCCACAAAATCACAATGAGCATGTGAAGCCTTTTATGTGAATAAAAGGACAGAGCAGGCTAGAGGAAAGATGAGACTGGTAATTAACTACCAGCCTTTCAACCATTTTCTTGAGGATGATAAGTTCTCTCTACCAAAGAGAGAAGTCTTATTTCAAAAACTCCCACGAGCAAAAATATTTTCCAAATTCGATCTAAAAATGGGTTTCTGGCAGCTAGGAATTCACCCCAATGACAGGCAAAAAATTGGTTTCTGCATTCCTGAAAGACACTACCATTGGACCGTCGTAGCATTCGGACTAAAACCAGCCCCTTCATTATTCTAGAAGGCGATGACAAAAATTTTCCAGCCCATCATGAAAAATGCTTTGGTCTATATTGATGACATCTTACTGTTCTCTCCAGATATTAGCTCCCATCAGGCCCTACTCTCACAGTTTCATGACTTGGTCAAATTATATGACATTATGTTATCCGAGAAAAAGATGATTATTGGAAAATCCAACATTGACTTCTTGGGTATGCATATATCAGATAGTCAATACCAGCTCCAACCACACATAGCAACCCAAGTAGATCATTTTCCGGATGAGAACCTAACATTTAAGCCGGTACAACAATTCTTGGGGATTGTGAATTATATGGCAAAATTTATTCATGATCTGGCCAAACTCAGGACTCCTCTCACTAATCTACTCAAGAAAGAAGCGCCGCCATGGAATGAAGCATGTACTAAAGCAGTTAAAAGGTTAAATTCGCTAACAAAAGACCTTCCCCCACTCCAAATTCCATCATCGGGCAAGCGAATCCTTCAGACTGATGCTAGCGATAAATTTTGGGGAGCTATACTGCTTGAAGAATTAAATGTGAAACGACAAATCTGCGAATACAAAAGCGGGGCTTTCAAGAATGACGAGCTTCATTATCACTCCACCTATAAGGAAATCTTAGCCGTTAAAAGAGGTATTGAAAAGTTTCAATTTCATCTTATTGGGCAGCACTTCCTCATTGAAATGGATATGTCGGCATTTCCAAAAATGCTACAATTTAAACAAAAGATGCTACCCCAAGCCCAACTTCTGCGATGGGCAATTTGGTTCTCTCAGTTTAAATTTGAAGCTCAACACATCAAGGGCAAACATAATTTCCTCCCGGATTTCTTATCCCGAACTCAGCGGACGATATCTGTGGTGTTCCCAGTCATCTACTATTTTCAGCCGGCAGACCTTCCAGTCCACATTAGAGTCAAGCTCCTGCATTCCGTCCTCCATAAAAGATCTCTACATTGTCTGCTCATTTTTCAAAAAATATATATCAGGCAATACGGCTTGAGTGAAGGTCCTCTAGCCAGTTTTCTCTTACATCCCAGTTTTCCTTTTCTAACCATACTTGAATGTAGGGAAGATTTTTATTATGATTTTCCTAAGGAAGCCTATATGATTTTATGGTAATTTCTCGAAGCCTGCCCATTCGACATCATATTTAACAAAGGGCGTCTTCTTCAGTATATCGCCCAAGTTGATATCTATCCATGCCAGCAGAGGCATAAACAACTCCTGAAGTGGCTTCACTTATTTGGCAACACCAGCTTTTGGCGCAAAAAACTACGGCCTGACGGAAATAGTCTTATGGAGTCCGTGAACAGAAGCATATCCTTATCCATTTCCATTGCCACCAGACTCTGAATATTCTGGATAATCATCTCCACATTCATAAACAATATTCTTGTGCTTTCTGGCATGATAACGAATACAGCAGCCCAATTCCAACTCTTGCCCATAAAGCACTCCTCTGTACTATCAATGGTGTACCAATCACTGATGTCCCACTAAATCTGGCTCCGATTTACTGGCGAGATTGCATGATCCTTCCACTTCAGTATATTGAAGAAATCCAGCATTGCCACCACTGGTTCGAAGGTTCCAGACCATCAAGATTCCAGGCTCCACCGAAAGCTCGTTCTAAACAATCATCCTGCACCAGCAGCAGTAAAAATGACGTGGCATCATCACCTTTTTTCACCAGGGGGAAATGATGAAAAAATATCTTCAAGTATAATGTGATATAAAGTTATTATGGCGTGTCGTAGAAGTCAAGAAGGAATCTTATCGCTTAAGATAAGATGTGATATAAAGTGCATGATGTGATATAAAGTGTATGATGTGATATAAAGTTATTCCGGTGTGTCGTAGAAGTCAATAAAGGAATAACTTGGTTTGTAAGAAAGAAATCTTATGTAGCGTGTGATGAAAGTTATCCCCTCGCGGGACAACTATAAATAAGGGTCCAATGTAATGGTTTAAGACATCTCAGTCTGTACCAATATCTCTAAGCAATAAAGTTTTAAGTGTTCTTGAGTGTTCTACTATCTTATTGTATTCTTCTTTGAGTGTTCTAATATTTTATTCTGCTGTTAATCTTGTATCCCTCCTGTGTGGTTGTACCTCTCTCCGTGAGTTGCAAATTTTGTCCAAATGAGCGGGACACGCGAGTCCCGCATGAGCCAGCGTGTCGGACTTCCGACACAAGTGTCAGAGAGTCGGGGGAGTATCGAAGAGTCCGACACCGACACGCTGGATATTTTGAAGTGTCGGTGCTTCATAGGGTGGAAACCTTAGGTACCCAGATTTGTTTTATAGCACTTTGCCCCTCCTTCCTACAAGAGTTCGAAGTGTGTCCAAAGATATGCATTTGGTACACGAAAATAAAAAAAAAGAGTTGATATCACCTTCAGAATTCTGTGTGGACTCTTACTGGAAGATGATGGACCAACAATAATATAATTTAATTTTTATTAGAGTCCATGTATTCATCGACATCCGTCCGTAATTTTTCATACTCGGATTTCAATTGGAAGAGTTTTGAATTCTTGACCCGCGAACTACATTCATTAGTCACTTCCAATAAGTTCCAAATATCAAAAGCAGTTTCACATGCACAAGTATGTTTAAATTTAGTTCTATTCAAAACACAAAACAAGACATTTGTAGTTTTAACATTATTTTTACATTTTAATTTGTCATTATGATCTCATTTATCTTTAGGTTTCTCCGTAGTTATTTCTCCAACTGCAATTGTAGGAGAGTAGCGTTATTCTACTATAACCCAAACATCTAAATCTAAGGTCATTAAATAACACCACATCCTATTTCTCCGATAGTTATAATCGGATTCGGTGAACAAAAGTGGTCTTCTAATACCTTGCCTCTCATTGAAAGCGAGATCGTGTTGCGTCATTATTCCCGGTGGTTAAACTGTTTTGGAATAACCTGACCCTGATATCACTTGTTGGATCTACTAATGCTCTTAGAGTGGGGGGAGGGGAGGTGAATAAGGGTTTTAAGAAATTTAGAATTTAATAAAAAAATATTTGAAAAAAATATTATTCAAAATGTTTTAGAGATTAGAAATTAAACAAAGAAAGATATGATTATTATTTCATAAATAATTGATTACAAAAAAAGGTTGATTTCTATAATGCTAGAAATCAGGTGGTAAAATATAAAAATTCTTTTTCGTTTTTCATACTTACCCTTATCCCCAAGGACCGGTTGGTCTTAGCAAATCTCTCCCTAGATAGGCCTTAAGTCATCCACCAGATCTAAACCTTAGATCTAGTCGCCAACACCTGCGACAAAATTCCTCCTAAGCTGTGCACGACCTAGTCGTCAACAACCACAACAAATTCCACTACTGATGCAAAAAGATAATCAAAAGGTGAAAGAGAAATACAAGATGAACAATATAAATTCAGAATATTAAAAACTCTCTATAATGAAGAACTGTGAAGGAGATGACAAAGAAACACTAGATATCAGAGTAGTCAATGCGTTCTTCCTTTGTGTAGAATGAGCGTTGATCAAATCTTCCTTCAAGTTCCTCTCTTAATCTCCAAGGTTGATGTAGGGAGTGCTCTGGACGTCCGAGATGAGGGCTCTCACGACAAGGTTCAGAGTTGTAGCTTTAGTCGTTAATGGAGTGATGCCCTGGACGGAGTGAATCCGCCCTTTAAATAGAGTCTGCGAGCTACCGCCAGTGGTATTGTTACCGCCAGTGGTAGTGTTACCGCCACGCGGTATCCTTTAAGGAAACCATGAGGCCCATAGATCGAGGCAAACATGGTAGGCGTATTTCTTCATTTTAGGCATTCTTAATTTTAGACAACACCTACCGCGCCGTGGTAGGTGCTAGCGCGCCGCACTAACTTCTTTGCATGTATGCCTTATTGCTCCCGCCAGTGTTTGCGTTCAAATGCATTTTGCTAGCAGTCCCCCAGTATTCAACTCTTCAATTCAGAGCACAGTCTTCATTCTGAATCGCATTTCATGTACGCATTCAGAGGTGTTTTGTACCTGTACTTTCTTCACACTATAAACACAAGACAAACATGATCAAATACATAATGCGATTTGTTATTCTCAATCCAAGAGATGTGGAACGCGTGTTCCAACTGGGGAGTTTTACGATCACTCGCTGGGAAGAAAAGAAAAAACCTCTTAACGGATTAAGGAGGCCCTGCGAGGCTTGAACCACCGTCCCGCGTGGTCGGGCTAGAGGTAGTCTTATTCAGCCTGGAGAAACCATATATAGGCCTTATTTACTTTCGCCGTTTTGTGGCTTGTGCCACCCAAATGCTTGAATTTGACAAAACTGCATTTTTGAGCCACCAAAAAGGAGCAAATCAACTCTCCCAAACAGGGCATTTAACTAACCAAAACATCTTTAAACAACATTCATTCTACCCTTCTCCTACCTAATCCTTAGACACTAACTTTATTTATTTGCCTCAAGCATCTAAGTTTATTTTCTATTTTCTTATATTGTGGATTTCACTTTCACTGTTACCCTAATATACTCATTTCTTATTTTTCTAGTTTTTTCACAGGTGTCTTAGTGTTTACATTTCTGCTACACCCAAATTAGATATTAATGACTCTTTTTTACTAGCCAACACTCAAATTCATACATCGTCGGCCTACTAGATGCTTATTAAAATTTGCCCCAGGGCTCCATGAAATCCTCTTTTAGTTATTATATACTACTCTCCAATCAATTCTCTGTTTTAGCCCTAATTTTATTTCTAGTGGTTATATCCTCATCTTTATTTCTACACATCTAATAATTGATCCGAGGCACTTAAATCTCTCACAACTAGGTATCTTTTTATCTTGAAAATAAGATATATTTATATATGCTATTATCAACCTCACTAAAATTACATATCATGTGTTAAACCTTTCTATTAATTTGGGACCCTATATCTTCTCAACAATGTTTTCATTATTTTATTTCTTGTGTGATATTTCATCGTTTGGAATTGTGTTATTTGTTAAAGTATATATCATGAGATTTTGTTATGAATATCTTTTAAATATCTCCATAAATATTACCAGAATGTATGGACTCAATGCTGATTGTTATTACTGTAATGAAAAAAAATCTTGTCACTCTATAACTACTAATACTAATTAATTTTTGCACAGATCTTTAGTAACTTCAATGTACCTTTGATACACATCTTTGGTCCTTAACGGTCATCTAATCAAATCTTGTGGTATCCGATGACCTGCTTTTTATTTTCTACTTTCTTTTGAAACTGTCATGATTTAAAATGTTTTAATAATGAACTTGATTATAAAATTTTGTTGAGATCATATTTTATAAGTAATAGATATCTTTAATTATGTAATTGAACTCTTTATGGTAGTCATCCTATGATGCAGTGGCGTATGTCTTGCATCTAGTACTCTCTTTTTTGCTGCAGATTTGTGGCTTTGTTTTCTCCTTTTTCTTGTGGACATTTATGCTTGTTGTATCAAGTCTCCTTTTTTCACGGATGAGGATTATGCTGGATAGGAATCTTCTTAGTTACTGAATTCCACTTCCCATCCACTTACCATCTCCAGCAAATGCACTTTGTGTATGTTTTAGTAGTATCTTATTGTTTTGTCCTCATGTGTCGTATTTTTTATTTCATTGAACTACAGATGAGTGGCAACCTTGGAGTTTCTGCCTTTCCTGAAAGTGAAAACATATTCTCTTGGATAGGTACCATAGAGGGAGGCAAGGGAACTCCATATGAAGGTTTATCTTACAAACTTTCTCTGCGGTTCCCATTGGAATACCCATTCAAGCCTCCTCGAGTTAAATTTGAGACATCATGTTTCCATCCAAATGTTGATCAGTATGGAAATATTTGTCTTGATATCCTCCAGGTATTGTTTAAAAAAACATGCAATTTCAACTATTAATGATGATATCACTTGAAGAGTTAATACAAAAAAAAACTTTACTATGGAAGGACATGTGGTCTTCAGCTAATGATTGTCGGACAGTCTTATTGTCCATCCAGAGCTTATTAGGAGGTGAGCTCTCTTATTATATCATCCTCAGGAACGTGGGATTATTTTGATCATTGCTTTCCAATCATCCTTTTTGTTTGACATAGAACCGAACAATGAAAGCCCTCTCAACAGCTATGCTGCAACACTATGGAGCAACCAAGAAGGTATGCATTTTTGTTGTCTGTTTCCATTGTTTTTTATATTTAATTGTTAAGCTGTTACAAAAATGCAGGGTGAGGTTTGTCTGCATTTCACTCTTGTTGTGAGACCCTTCCCCGGGCCCTCGCTGCACGGGGATGCTTTGTGCACCGGGCTGCCCCCCTTTTAAATTGTTACATGTATGTTGGGAACATGCTGCTTCCATCCCAAAACTCCGGACCTGTAAGTATAGACGGGTGATACGTGGTAGACAATGTGAGATTAAACCTCGGACCACACCACACCGGGGATAATCCGAACATAAATCAATCCCACATGACACGTTGGAATCACGTCAACCAACACGTCCCCTCAACAGGTCAAGCTCAACTTTGGTACCATGTTCGAAACTCGCGACTTCCATCCCAAAACCTTAAACTTAAGAGGAGGGGCCAAAGACCTATAAGCACATGCGGGTGGTGCCCGGTAGACAATGTGAGACAACCTTAGGACGCATGTGTTATGACCTCCCGATCTCGATCTGGTGATGAGGCCGGTTGAGGAGGCGTTCCCCAGTGGAGGGTCCGATTCTTCCGACGAGGCTATGGTTGAAGAGTCTTCGGATACCTGTGAGGGAAGGGAGGAAGAAGGGAGAAGGAGAAAAGAAGAAGTAAGGAGAGAAGAGGTGGAAGGCGGGAGAGGGAGCGGCACCGGACGGTGGATGCGAAACCCCCAATCGGGTTTGGCGTCTGCTAGGGCTTCCGCACATAAGAAAAGAGAGAGAGAGAGGGATAGTTAGAGAGAGAAAGAGATTTGAAGGAATAAACTTGCTTGCATTCCCACACACCAAAATCGGACCATATAGGGCCCAACATTAAACCCAAATCAAATTGTTCGTGCCCCTCACCTTGGCTTACTACAAGTGAAATTAAAAGCTAAAAAAAAATACGAAAATGCGACACAATAAAATAGGATAAAAAATCGCGCGGTCCCGACCGGTGGGCGGCGCTGATACTTGCGACCCCAATATAGATTTGGTGCGTAGAGTGTTTTAGGTGCGTCGAGTGCCGTAACATCTCCTCCCTCATCAAAAGACAGTTTGTCCTCAAGCTGCGGTGGGATGTTGACCAAGGGAGCTGGCGGCGGAGGCCCAAAAAACAACTTGAGCCGGGAAATGTGGAAGACATCATGAATCTGGGCCTCCGGAGGAAGGCCGAGGCGGTAGGCCACACAGCCAATGCGCTCGATGGCGGGAAAAGGCCCAAAGAACTTGGGGCCCAACTTGTTGGAGGGGGGTCGAGTCACGGTGACCTGACGGAAGGGGCAGCGCCGCACCGCACCCACACCCAATCACCCACGGCGAGGGTGAGATCTCTATGCCCCTGGTTGTAAGCAATCTCCATCCGTTGTTGGGCCTGCAGTAGGCGAGTTCAGGAGGTCTGCAAAAAGGTGTCACGATCCTCCAGCTCTCGATCGATGACCGTCAGGCGAGCCGAGCCACCCATGTAGGACAAAAGCCGGGGATTATCGCGTCCGTAGATGAGGCTAAATGGTGTGGTCTGCGGTGCCGTGTGGTACACCGTGTTAAAACAATATTCAACCCAAGGTAACCAACGCTGCCAATCCCGCGTACGGTCCCCGGTCACACACCACAGGTACATCTCTAGAGTGTGATTGACCACCTCGGTCTAACCATTAGACTGGGGGTGGTATGCCGAAGAAAAAGCCAATTTGGTGCCGCTAAGTGAGAAAAGCTCTCGCTAGAAGTTACTAGTGAAGACTTTATCTCGGTCCGAGACAAGCGTCTCCGGCATGCCATGTAGTCGAAAGATCTCCTGAAAGAACACTCGTGCTACATGCTCGGCTACAAGCGGCCGCGCCAAAGGAATGAAATGGGCTCCCTTTGAGAAGCGATCCACCACCACCATCAAAATGCATTTGCCGCGACCCGAGGGCAGCCCTTCAACAAAATCCATAGAAAGATCTGCCCAAATCTGTGTAGGGACCGGTAAGGGCTGAAGTAATCCGGCCGGAAGGAGGTGATCCGCCTTGTTTTGGTGGCATACGACACATGCCGAGATGAATTCGTGGACGTGTCGACGCATGCCCTTCCAATAGAATTCCGTGCGAAGGAGCTGGAGAGTGCGGTGAACGCCTTCATGGCTGCGGGAGTGGACGTCGTCCAAAATGGTGAGGATGAGGGTCGAGGCTGGATCCACGTACAACCAATCACGGCAATAGATCAACCACTGACGGGCTGCCCACTGCGTATCTGTGAGGCCCTGCTCAGCCCAATGTAGCAATTAAGACAGATTGGGAGAAGCATGGATCTCCTGACGAAGCAAGGAGAGGAGGTCGGGCGTTGTAAAGGCGATGACATGGATAGCGACATCCGTTGGAGTGTCCCGGCGGGATAGCGCGTCGGCTGCACAGTTGAGTGACCCGGCCTTGTGCTCCACCTGAAAATCGAAGTCGAGTAACTTGCTTACCCATCTCTGCTGTGGCGTGGTAGTGAGGCGCTGCTCTAGGAGGTATTTGATGTTGTAGTGATCTGTCCGAATGATGAAGGAACAACCCCATAAGTAAGGCCGCCAATGCTGGATGGCCTTGGCGAGCCCGATGAGCTCTTGCTCACACACAGGTAACTTTCGGTGGTGTATGGTCGTCTGACAGCTGAAATAGGCAATGTGGTGGCCCTCTTGCTGCAACACCGCACCATAGCCCAAACCGTACGCGTCACACTCGACGAGGAACGATACTGTGAAGTCCGGAAGGCGGAGAACTGGAGCGGACAACAATGCCGCTTGAAGAGAGTGGAACGCCTGTGTCATCGTGTCAGTCCATACAAATGAGTTCTTCCGAAGCAAGCTGATCAAGGGGGTGGTGATGTTGCCATAATCGCGGATGAAGCAGCGGTAATAGCCAGTGAGGACGAGAAAGCCTCGGAGGTCGGTGATGTTTTGCGGCAGTGGCCACGATGCCACACCCTCAATCTTAGTCGGGTCAGCCAAAACCCCCGAATGATCCACCACATGGCCCAAGTAAGTGACCGGCCGCTGCCCAAACAAGCACTTTGAAGGCTTAAGAACCAATTGGTGCGTGTGCGCCAACTCGAGGATGGTCCGAAGATGACGTAGGTGCTCCTCCCAAGATTTGCTATACACCAAAATATCGTAAAAAAAAAAGGACGGACTTGCAGAGGAAGGGTTGGAATACCTCATTCATCAAAGCTTGAAATATAGAGGGCGCGTTCGTTAGGGAGAACGACATAACCAAAAACTCGAAGTGACCGTGATGCGTCTGAAATACTGTTTTCTCTACGTCTGTATCCGCCATGCGGACTTGATGGCACCCAGAAAACAAGTCGATCTTTGAGAAGAAGCATGCTCCATGTAACTCGTCCAGAAGTTCCTCGACTACCGAGATAGGAAACTTGTCTTTGACCGTAATGGCGTTGAGGGCTCGATAGTCCACACACATGCACCACATGTTGTCCTTCTTGTGCACCAACAATATCGGAGAAGAGAAAGGTGAAACGCCGCGTCGAGTGAGACCCTGCCGGAGGAGGAGATCGCATTGTCATTCGATCTCGTCCTTTTGGAGGAAGGGGTAGCATTATGGTCGCACCACCACCGGAGCGGCGGAGCTGCCCCTGGAAGGAGGCAAATGCGATGGTCTTGCCGTCGCCGCGGTGGAAGGCCCAAGCTCGGACTGAATAGCTCGGAAAATGACTGAAGAAGGGCAGCAAGATCCGTCGGATGGTCCCCCAACTGGTGTGTTGGAGTAGCCAACAACTCTATATGGACTAAGAAGGAGGACGGAGACTGCTGGGGAACCTGCCCTTGCCACTGTACCAAACCAGAGCCAGCGCACCATGAGATGGTCATGCGATCAAAATCCCACGTGAGAGGCCCCAACGTGCACAACCAACGAACGCCCAACTCTATATCAAAGCCTCGAAGGTCGACGAGAAAGAGGTCAGTCTGGAAAGAAGAGCCGTCCACATCGAAAGCTACCCGCCGACATACCGTGTGGGGACACGGTATTTGTTGGTCGTTTGTCACCGCCACCTTGACGTGGCTGTGCGAAACATACGAAAGTTGAAGGTGGAGGGCCTTGTCCTTGTAGATGAAACTGTGACTACTACTGGTGTCCAAAAGAGCAAAGAGTGGTGTACCCGCTATCGTCACAAAAAGCTAAATGGTGCAGCCCTCCTGCGGCCCGGCTAAGGCATGGAGAGACAGCTGTGGTGTGCTTGAATCGTCGAACCCTTCGTCGTCATCCTCCGGTGGGTCGGCCACTTCCAACCAAAAAAGGCGCTTGCACCAATGAGTGGGTGTGTACAACTCGTCACAATTGAAGCATAAGCCCTTCTCACAACGGGCCGCCATCTCCGGACAGGACAAACGACTACGAAAAGTGGGTCGGGGGGGGGGGGGGGGCTGGTCCCCCTCCGACGGCTGAGAGTTGGCGTACTGTGGAGGTGGACGAGGGCGGCCCGAGGACAGCCAATCCAAGGCGAGTCGACGGTCGAACGCGCAAGCGAGGCTCATAGTCGTCAAGAGATCCGACGACTTCTAAAATTCGACATCCCAACGGAGCCGTCCGTGCAATCCGACGGTGAAGAGTGGGACTTGTTGGAACGGTTGCACGGTCGTGGCGCGTGAGAGTAACATATGAAATTGCTCCAAGTAGGAGTCGATGGAGCCGGTGTACTTGAGAACTATAAGGTCGCCAAGAGGGTTTCCCGACATGGCTGGTCCAAAGAGGAGGCAGCAGGATGCCCGAAATTCTTCCCACAAGGTGGTAGGGTGCTCCCGGAGGAGTTGCGTGACCCATAGTTGCGCCGGTCCTAGGAGGTGGAACGAGGCGATGCCGACACACTCCTCGTCCGGAGTGTGTTGGTTAGCGAAGGCGTCGCAACGCGTTAGCCATGGTAGGGGATCTTCGCGGCCCTCATATAGGGGAAAATCCATACGGACGAAACGGTTGCTGGAGTAGGTGTCACCTGTAGGAGGAGCCGAGTCCACCCGACTCTCGGACGGGGATGTTACGGGGTGCGGCGGTGGCGGAGAAACACCGTGGAGGGAGTCCAAGCACGCATTTAGGGCGTCCATTTTGTCACTTTGGGTGACGAGCATCGACTGAAACAACTCCATGAGTTGGGAGAGAGGACCACCGTCGGCCATAGGAAAAGGGGGTAGAGCTGGAGGTGGCAGCAACCCGGCGTAGTCCCTGGCGGGCGGAAGAGGTGCGGCCGGTCGGTGAAAACCGGTGAGGGCGGCGCGGTAGGTGCCGGGTAGAGAGATCCTAGCGTTGGGCTCTGATACCAAGTTGTTATGACCTCCCGATCTTGATCTGGTGATGGGGCCGGTTGAGGAGGCGTTCCTCGGCGGAGGGTCCGATTCTTCCGACGAGGCTATAGTTGAAGAGTCTTCGAATACCTGTGAGGGAAGGGAGGAAGAAGAAGGGAGAAGGAGAGAACAAGAGGTAGGGAGATAAGAGGAGGAAGGAGGGAGAGGGAGCGGCACCGGACGGCGGACGCGGAACCCCCGATCGGGTTTGGCGTCGGCTAGGGCCTCCGCACGGAAGAAAAGAGAGAGGGAAAGTTAGAGAGAGAAAGAGATTTGGAGGAATAAACTTGCTTGCATTCCCACACACCAAAACCAGACCATATAGTTTCCAACATCAAACCCAAATTAAATTGTTCGCGCCCCTCACCCCGGCTTACTATCAGTGAGATTAAAAGCTAAATAAAAATACGAAAATGCGACACAATAACATAGGATAAAAAATCATGCGGTCCCGACCGGTGGGCGGCACTGATACGTGCGACCCCAATATAGATCTGGTGCGTAGAGTGCCGTAACATCATGATGCAGTGTCGGGGAAGGGGGGTGTGGTGACAACGACGGTAGGGGGTACCGGAAGAGAGAGTGAGGGAGTGGAGTTTAGGGTTAGATGAGAAAGAGGGAAATTCAAAATTCATCCAGCATTCGTTCCACACAACAGGAACTGCCCCTTATAGACATCCGGGACGCGAAAACATAAAAGCAAAAACATAATTACGGCGCAAACAATTCGCCAACATAATTGCTGAAAAAATAAAACATAATTGCTGAAATTAAATGATGCGGTAACGGCTAAGGCGCGATCTCTTCCGTGGGCTCAGTCCGGTCTTCAAGACATTAGTCGGCAAACTAGTTGCGGAAGTCATCCCGGGGCAGCCATGTTGCGTCAGAGTCCGGGCGGCCGGTCCAAGCTACAAGGACCTCCTCCGAAGTATAGTCCCCCATGGTGCGGTATCTACGATCGAGGATCGCGGCGGGGTAGTACGACACCTCCCCTGCTTGGTAGAGGCCACCCGGGAAGTTATTCGTGGTGGCATGCTCCTCGACCACGCACCGAAGTTGTGAGGCATGGAAGACCGAATGGATGCGGCTCCCGGTTGGGAGGCGAAGGCGGTACGCGACCGCCCCGATGCGAGCGAGGATCTCAAATGGCCGGAAGAAGCGAGGTGCTAATTTCGGGCACTGTCGGCGGGCCACCAAAAGCTGGCGGTAGGGGTGGAGCTTGATGAAGACCTTCTCTTTCGCCTCGAAGTAGAGGTCATGACGTTTCCTGTTGGCGATGGAAACCATCTTCTATTGGGCCCGTCGCAGGTGGTGCTTTAGTTGATCCAGAATGGTGTCCCTGTCGCGGAGAGCGTTGGTCAGGCTCTCCACATGGCATTCCCCTGGGAGGTGGCGGACAATAGACGGTGGAGGTCGGCCGTAAACGACCTCAAACGGGGTAGTGCCGACCGTCTGGTGGTAGGCGGTGTTGTAAGAGTACTCGGCTCACCCGAGCCACTTGGCCCAGCTGCGAGGCTGCTCCCCCATGAAGCAGCGGAGGTACGTTTACAAACATCAGTTGAGTACTCCGATTGGCCGTCAGTCTGTGGGTGGTACGTCGTGCTCATGCGTAGATGGGTACCCTGCAAGAGGAACAATGTAGTCCAGAAGGTACTCAAGAAGAGCGGATCACGGTCGCTGACAATCAACCGAGGAAAACCGTGGAGGCGCACGACCCCCTGGATGAAGCTGTCGACGACGGCGGTTGCAGTGTACGGATGGCGGAGGGGAAGAGCGGATCACGGTCGCTGACAATCGACCGAGGAAAACCGTGGAGGCCCACGACCCCCTGGATGAAAATGTCGGCGACGGCGGCTGCAGTGTACGGATGGCAGAGGGGAATGAATGAGCATACTTCGAGAGCCGGTCCACCACGACCAAGATGCAGTCGTGTCCCTGTGAGCGGGGCAGTCACGTGATGAGTTCCATGGCGATGTCGTCTCAAACCTGGTCGGGAATCAGAAGGGGCTGAAGTAGACCTCCCGGGAAGGTGGCCTCATATTTGGCCTTCTGGCAGATGGGGCAGGCGACCACGAATGCTTTGACCTGGCGGAACATGTGGGGGCCAGTAAAGGGAGGCTGCTAGCCAACGGTACGTCCGGTAGGTGCCGACGTGTCCCCCCGTTGGAGAAGCATGGAACTCGGCCAACATCCGAGGGATACTCGGGGAGGAGGGGGCGAGTACGAGGCGGCCCTTGAAGAGAAGGCGGCCGTCGACCAAGGAGTATGGGGGTCACACGTTTGCGTCCCTGAGGTGTGCTGTCCGGATCCCGTTGAGCACCGAGTCTGCTTCGACTTCCCGTCGGAGGGTAGCCGCATCTTCCCAGACCGGATGAGAGATGACCGATGGGATGGGATTGCGAGATTAGGGAGTCGGCCGCGCGGTTTGCCTTTCCTGGTCGGAACTCGATGCTGAAGTCATAGCCTAGGAGTTTGGGCACCCACACCCGTTGAGCGGACGTAACAATCTTCTGCTGTAGGAGGTAGCAGAGGCTGTGGTGGTCGGTGCGGACCACAAACCGTCGGCCCAGGAGATAGGGGCGCCAGTGTTGAACTGCGAGGAAGAGGCTCGTGAGCTCGTTCTCGTAGGCAGAGCGACTGCGGTTGGTGTCAGAGAAGGCATAACTAAAATAGGCCATAGGGCGCCAACTTTCATGAGAACGGCTCATACGCCGACGCCGGACGCGTCACACTCCATGAGGAAAGGCTGGGAGAAATCCGGCATGGCTACGCCGCGGCCGACCACTCGAAGGGGCCCTCAACAGATTTCTTCAGGAGCTGGGTGTGGGGTCGGGCCATCGTGCCGTATCCCTGGATGAACCGACTGTAGTACCCTGTCAGTCCCAGGAACCCGCAGACATCGCAGAGAGATGATGGTGTTGGCCACTGGAGGACCGCCTCAATCTTGTCGCTATTCATTGCGACTCCTGCGACGGAAATGGTGTGTCCCAGGTAGCACACTTTCAGAACCCCAAATGAGCACTTTGTTGGGTGGAGCTTAAGGTGGTGGCGCTGTAGAGTGCCCAACTTCTGACGGACGTGCTGTAGATGCTCCTGCCAAGAAGAACTGTAGACCAAGATTTCATAAAAAAGGAACTTGCTGTCGAAGTACCGGACGGAAGATGTTGTTCATTGTGCCCTGAAAGTTGGCTGACGCGTTGGTCAGGCCAAAAGACATAACCAGGAACTCATAATGACCATCATGTGTCCTGAAGGCCGTCTTGGCGATGTTGGCCGACCGAACTCGAATGTGATGGTGGCCCGCTCGGAGATCCAGCTTGGTGAAGACGGTTGCACCGTGGAGCTCATCTAAAAGCTCCTGGATCACCGGGATCGGGTACTTGTCTGGGACAATGGCTATGTTGAGCTCCCGATAGTCTACCGCAGAAACGCCAGCTGCCGTCCTTCTTCCTCACCAGGAGGACCGGGATGGAGAAGGGGCTTGCACTGGGGCGGATGAGGCCCCCCATCAGCATGTCGCGAACGAGCCTCTCGATCTCGTCCTTCTGCATGTGCCCATAGAGTTAAGGTCTGACCGAAGCTGCTAATACGCCGGGCTGAAAAGGAATGACACGATCGTGGGGCCTAGCTGGCGGCAAACCGGATGGTGCAGTAAAGAGATCCACAAACTCAGACAGGAGGGCCTTAAGGGACGACAATGGTGGTGGGGGTGGCGGCGTGGTGTCCGAGATGGACCAGAGCCATGCCGAGAAGTCGACGTCCGAAGTCCTCTGAATCGTGCGAAAGGAGACGGGGGAGTGAAGGAGGGCGGCATCCCCCACGAGGATGCACCTTCACTACTCATCCAATCGACTTCCCAATTCTTCCTCTCTTTGCGTACCTCTGTGGAACCACCCCTCCGTGGACTCCTCATCCAACGACTCAGAGCTTTTCTTCCCAGCTTCCCTAACCAGTAGGCGGCTAATCCATTTCCTTTTCCAGTCGACCACTCAACAGTGGCCCCCTTGTGCATCATACCCGCAATGTCTACATTACCAACTTCCTGTACCATGCTGCTTTCCTATTCTCTTACCCAGCCACCTTCACTACTTTTTTCCTAATCCTAACACAAACAACATATCCCCTCCCTTACTCCAAAGTAGTACCAAAAAGCTACAATTGAAACTTCCACATTCCTACACCTCGACCCACTGTGTCGTTGCTTCCCAACTTGCAGATATTCACCACATTCTGCCACCGCCGGATCTTAGTGTTTGTGAGTATTATCGTTTTTGTGCTATTTTGTTTTTTTTTGTATTGGATTTTGGATGGATATACTATATGTGCTTGGATATTGATATTGCTAATGCTATTTTTTAATTTCTTTTAAATCATGTAAAATTATTCGTGCCAGCTGCGGTTGAAAATTTTTTGCGCGGAGAAATTTTTTGATATTGTTCGTGCGCTTGAAAATTAAAGTTTCACGTTCTGTAGATTTGCTTAGCTGATCTAATTTTATAATTATAATTGTTGTTATTTTGTTTCCGGATTAACTGTAAAACATGCATGCACATTTAGGTTGGGCTTGGTCGCAATCATTCCACACATTCACGTAGATTTGCATTAGCTTCGGCATTACTCTCTTCATAGCCGGTCCTGCATCAGAAGATAGTGATAAACTTGGACAAAATCCATGATTTTTTTCATTGCTGGTGTATAAGTGAACCCTAATATAAATAGTCTAAAGACTTGTGTGTTGGCCATTGACTTGGGATTATTTGTTACTGTTAGGAATCATGACCTCCCTTATCCAAGGTATTCCCATAGATTGGGAATGGAGAGCATGCAAAAGAGGTGAATAATATCACTAGTTTCAGTTTCCAAAGGCTTTGATTCCCTGTAGATGGACCATGTTCAGATTATTGAAGGGAAGGGTCATTTGGGGCTTGATAAGTTTTTTTTGTAACGCGAGCTTCACGTGGTTTTGGGGACATATTTTATGCCTGAACATTTGATTAGGGGGCATGTATCCCATCCTCACCAGCCTGGAGGATACAAGCATGGCTACTTTGATCACATTGTTACGGGTAGATTGCTTTGCAAAACTTGGTGATGTGGGTATGGAAGCCAGAAGAATCCACTTGAAGGGAAGGGTCATTTGGGACTTTGATGGGGGTTTTTTGAAGCATGTCCTGCATGTGGATTCCGGAGATATTTTAAGTATGACCATTCGATTAAGGGGCATGTACTCAATCCTCACTAGATTGAAGGATATAAGCATGACTAGTTTGATCACATTGCTACAGGGTAGATTACTTGGTGAAACTTGGTGATGGGGGTGTGGAAGGGAAGTCATTTGCGACTTGATAGATTTTTTGAAGCATGGCATTTAAGTGTTTTAGGGCATATTTTTTGTATGTTTTTTGAAGCCTATGCCAGTCCCAAGCCCGGATGAAAAATGTTGAGGGTTGAGTTAGGTAGACGACCAACGTAAAATTTTGTCACCCCTATGAATATGAATCATTTGAGAAATTGTGCAAAAGCTAGGTTGTTCCTCTTTAAGGAACGCCTCGCATGGTCCGAATCATCGTTGTGGATGTCGGAAATCGGGGACACGTCGGTTTAGGTTTTTCATGTCGGTTTTAATATGTCAGGGGATATATCAGGGATATTTCATATATCGGGTTTTAATATTTAATTATTCGTGTAATTATTTATAAATTTAATCCTTTTTTAATTTATATATATTAATTTATTAATAATTTGATATTTATTGAACTCCCAAATTTATCAAACTAATATAAACATTTTGTGTTAAAAAAATAATAACGGTAACGTGTGAAATAAAATAGGTGCAAGCAGAATGTCGTGACGTTGTCGATGACAATGAAAGATAAGGAACTTTTAGTTCATAATTCATAGACCATACATAATTGAGGTTGATGACGGACTTGAGCAAATGAAAAAGTCAGAGGAAGGGAAAAAACAACATAAACAATGAAACAATGTTGGTCTATTATCTATTGGACCATCGACACTAATTAAAATAAATTGAAAAAAATCAGTCAATAAAATGTCGGGATATATCAGCCGATATATCGGCGAATATATCGGTCAATAGCAGACATATCGGATGATATATTTTAAAAGGATATTTTGCAAAAAAATATCGGAAATGTGTCGTTTTATCCATAAAACCTTTATATCGGCCGACATGTCGGCCATGTCGGAGGATATTCACAACACTGGTCCGAATGCAGTGTCTTGGCAAGGACCGCTGCATCTCCAGGACTTGGGTGCAGTGTTAAATATGCAAGAGTTCTCGTCGTATAGTCCGAATGCGGTGTCTTTGCAAGGACCACTGCACCTCCAAGAGGATTGGGCTGTAGTGTTAAATAGGCAAAAGTCCTCACATATAAAACGTCCTAGTGAAGTATGTCGTAGGAATTATGATCGACTTAGGTTTGAGAGTTAGAATATAGGTACGCTAACAAGGGAAACGATAGAAGTAGTGGATACGATGATTAGAAGAAGGATAAATATTTTATGCCTGCACGAGACTAAATGCGTCAGTGAGAAAACTCAATTTTTAGATAATTCAGGTTTTAAATTGTGATACACAGGTAAAAAATAAAACAAACAGTGAAGTAGGTTTTATTGTGGATACTACTTGGAAGGATGAAGTTGTTGGGGTAAGTAGAAAAAGTGATAGAATCTTAGCTCTTAAATTTTTCATTGGAAAAGAAACTATTAATGTGATCAGTGCTTACGAGCCACAAGTAAGATTAAGTGAAACTATTAAAGTGCAATTTTGGGAAGACTTAGATGATTTAGTAAGAGAAATCCCACAAAAAGAGAAGATTTTCATAGGAGGAGATTTAAATGGACATATAAGGAAGAAAAATATAGATTACACAGTCGTTCATGAAAGATGTTGATATGGATAAAGGAATGAATAAGGACGAACCATTTTAGATTTTGCCGTAGCACATGAGCTAATTGTATCAAATAAACTATTTATAAATAGGAAAGAACATTTAATTACGTTTAAAAGCGGACCAAATAAGTCACAAATTGATTATTTTATGACTCACAAAATAGATAAAATGATTAGTAAGGATTGCAAAGTCATAGCAGGAGAAAGTTTGACAACACAATATAGTTTAGTGGTTTTAGATATATAAATTAAATATAATAAATTTAAGACAAGAACAAAAATATTGAAAAACATTCGATGGTGGAACTTGAAGATGGTAAAACAAGTTGTTTTTAAGACGTTATGGAACAACTAGTTGATGACCTTTATGTTGATCTTAATGTCTCATGAGAAGTTATGTCTTCACATTTAAGGATAAGTGTAAAGAATGTACGTGGAGTATTAAAAGGTCGTGCGCCCCCAAGTAAAGAATCTTCGTGGTGGAAAGAGGAATTGCAAGGCAAAGTGCAAAGTGGGGCAGCTATAAATCACTCTACGCTTGCAGGAATGACAAAAACATAGCCAGGTATAAAATCAACAAAAAAAAAGCTAAGCAGACAGTAAGTAAAACAAGAAGTCAAGTTTATGAAGGATTTTATAAGCGATTAAATACCAAAGATGAAAAGCGTGACATATATAAAATTGCTCGAGCTAGAGAAAGGAAGACACGAGATTTAAGTCAAGTAAAATCCATAAAAGGATGAGACAGATTCAGTTTTGATGGATGATGTGGAAAGAGGAATTGCTAGACAGTGACAAAAACTTAGCCAGGTATAAAGTCGCAAAAAAAGAAGCTAAACATACAGTAAGTAAAATAAGAAGTCAAGCTTATGAAGAATTTTATAAGCGACTAGATATCAAAGATGAAGAGCGTGATATATATAAAATTGCTCGAGCTAGAGAAAAAAAGACACAAGATTTAAGTCAAGTAAAATCCATAAAAGGATGAAACAAATTCAATTTTGATGGATGATGTGGATATTAATGAGCGATGAAAAAGATATTTTTATCAACTCTATAATGAAATAAAAGACAATGAATTGAACTTGAAAGAGTTAAGTAAATCAGAGAAGTATATGAACATAACATTTTATCGTAAAATTCAAGTATCAGAGGTAAATGATGTTGTAAATAAGATAGAAATAGAAAGACGGTTGAGCTAGACTGATGTAACCCGGTTTTAAATTAAAGATTTTAAGCAAATATTTATTTTGTTATAAATTAAATTATGATGTTTTTAAAATAAAATCTTAATTTTGAAAGGAGAGCCGAGTTGGCCAAAATCTGAATTTTCGCGCGCGTAATACACGTCGTCGCTCTGAGCTTTGAGAGACTCGTTAACCTCGCTTGAGTGGTTCTCTCACGCGTTCACGAGTCGAACCTTCCACGGAACCCACACGCCCACAAGCAAAATCTGAGTTCAAATAACTTATGAAATAATGATATTCTTAGCAGTGCGAACGTTACGGCAAGCCCATGAATTAATTAAGAGAAGCATAACTCAAGGGAGGGAACGGGTTTACCCAATTTAAAGCATAAGCAGTGGTTTCCCAATTCAGCAGCGTACGAGTGAAGACAACAATCAACCCCAAAATGGGTGAACACGACTCGGCCGGATCTGGAGTCGAAGTCGACGGCTCCCGAGAAGAAGTCCAGGCCGTCGGAGTCGACGACGGCCCGATAGCGGGCAATTTGCAGCGTCAAGGTCGACGTTATTTGCGGCAGTGGCGTCGGAGCGGTTTGCGTCCAATGGCGGGAAAGCTCGACAGGAAACGTTACAGGGAAGGACCGGTACTCCTTCGATTGCGAGCAGCCGTCGAATTGAAGGCGATGAAGGCTCGTCGGCTGATAGGCGGGTTCCACCGACAATGAACAGTGAACGAAAAAAATTTCGTTCTGGTTCTGTCCGGGTGCTTTTGTCTCCATTAACGGGGGCTTAAATAGGTTTAATTTCTTTTATTTCTTTCCATCTACAACACAGGAAATCTCATAAATTTGATTTCCTTTTACATTTAAATGAACTTCCCAAATTTGATGAGATTTTGAATTTTGAAATTTTAATTTGAAACCTATGCTTCTGTAATTAATTTTGGGCTTGCCGCTATCGTTCTGCTACTAGTAATACCGGACCTCTTTATTGAAGTCCCAACGGTCGGTCATGTCGATGAGCCGGAAAAATGCGTGAAACAAAGTGCATGAAATAAAATACAAAACAATATAAATGCATAAAGATTATGATGCGTCGCAGAGCGCATCAATTCCCCCGGAGTTGAAAGAGCTCGGCCCCGGCGAGAATTCACAAAAGCTTGCGATAGAAAGATCTGGGCGGCGCCAGCGTAGTTCCTCTGTGCTGATCCAAGAACTATCTGTGATGTCTCGTCCTTGCCATGAGACTAAATAACGTTGGTATGTCCCGTGGCGAGTGCGAAATTCTCGTACATCCAGAACCTTGTCGATCTCCTCAGTCGTGGGTGTCGACACTGGAGCTAAGTCTGGTGGAATCTCTGGAGCTGTCGTCGGTGGTCTCGGGTTGGAACTAGGTGGATCTCCATAGAAAGGTGTCAGATCTGTCACGTTGAATATCGGCGAAGTGCCGAATTCAGCGGGTAACTCTAGGAGATATGCATTCTCCCCGATGCGCTTCCGGACTCGGAAAGGACCAAACTTCCTCTGCTGTAATTTGTGGTATGTACCCGGAGTGAATCTCTGCTTCCTGAAATAAGCAAAAACTCAATCTCCTTCTGAAAAATATAACTCCCGGCGATGTCGATCGATCATGGTTTTATATTTTTCAGAAGTCGCTCGCAATTTATTAGTAATAGATTATGCAATTCCTTTAAATAATCAACATGAGCTTGCGTATCAAAGGAAATATGTTCATGATTCGGGAGGGAGTGGCGATCAAGTAAATGCGGTATCGGAAACCGTACACAATCTCGAAAGGAGATTTAGCTGTGCAGCGATTAGTAGAATTATTGAATGTAAATTCAGCTTGTGGCAATATAAGATCCCATTGTTTCGGATTCTCCCCCGTCAAACACCTAAGTAGATCCCTCAAACTTCTATTAACGACCTCAGTCTGCCCATCGGTCCGAGGGTGATATGCGCTGCTAAATTCGAGTTTGGTACCTAGTCGGGCCCACAGTGTCTTCCAAAAATACCCCATAAAGCGAGTGTCCCTATCAGAAGTAATCGACCTAGGAATTCCGTGCAGTCTAACGACTTCTTTAAAAAAAGTTCAGCCACATATACAGCGCTAGAAGTCTTTCTACACGGGATGAAGTGTGCCATTTTCGAAAATCGATCTACGACTACAAAAATAGAGTCGACTTTCCTCTTAGTGCGAGGAAGTCCTAGTACGAAGTCCATCGAGATGTCATCCCATGATCGCTCAGGTATCGGTAAGGGGGTGTATAGTCCAGTGTTTTGTGCGTGTCCCTTATACAGTTGACAGGTGGTGCAGTGTCTAATGAATTCGGTGACATCACGCTTCATATTTGACCAATAATATCGTACGTTGGCGAGGTCGAGTAATTTAGATTGGCCAACGTGCCCACCTAACCCAGACGAGTGGAGCTCTCTAAGTAATGTCTCTCGAAGTGGACCTTCGCAAATGCAAAGGTGAGTGCCCCTAAATAGATAACCCTCACTCACGACATACTGTGTGGTGGGATCAGTCCCACTGTGCTGGCATGAGCGCCAAATATCGTGAAAGAATGAATCAGTGGCGTATAGGTCGCGCTGTGAATCGAAATCAGTAATGCACAGCTGCAGGGTGACTAATAAATGGGTTCGACGACTAAGTGCGTCGACTACGCGGTTCGTGTCACTGGGTTTGTGCTTCAAGTGAAATGTGAACTCCTGCAGGTAAGCAGTCCATTTGGCATGACGCTTGATCTCCTTCTGGGAGTTCAGATGCTTCAGAGCCTCATGATCAGTGTTCAACACAAACTCGCGCTGAATCATGTAGTGTCTCCAATGACAGAGAGCCTGAACGATAGCATAAAACTCTAAGTCGTACGTGGAATATCTAGTCTTCGCCTCGTTCAACTTCTCACTAAAGAATGCAATGGGGCGATCCTTCTGACTCAAAACTGCGCCAATGCCTATGATCGATGCGTCACAGTCAACCTCAAAAATTTTCTCAAAGTCGGGTAGCGTTAATACCGGTGCACTCGTGAGTCTCTCTCTAAGCAAAAGAAATGCTCGATCGGCTTCCTCAGTCCAAATAAACAGACCCTTTTTTAGACAATCAGTGTAACGGCCCGGTTTAGAGCTCAGAGGCTGTCGCACCCAACCTGGTCCGCACAGCTTGTCTCGCCCCAAGGCCCGTTACAGGGCTGCAGCCCAATACACCCCAACGCCTCTCCGGCCTGTTTCTCAGCATAGTGCGTTGTTGGCGCTAGGTTTCCAACCCGCAACCCTTGATAACACTCTCTTCCAACAGAGCTCATCACCAACTGAGCTGCAACAACGCACTTTTGGTGATGAGCTCTGTTGGAAGAGAGTGTTATCAAGGGTTGCGGATTGGAAACCTAGCGCCAACAACGCACTGTGCTGAGAAACAGGCCGGAGAGGCGTTGGGGTGTATTGGGCTGCAGCCCTGTAGCGGGCCTTGGGGCGAGACAAGTTGTGCGGCCCAGGTTGGGTGCGGCAGCCTCTGAGCTCTAAACCGGGCCGTTACATAAAAAGTGCAACTCAGTTGGTGATGAGCTCTGTTGGAAGAGAGTGTTATCAAGGGTTGCGGGTTCGAAACCTAGCGCCAACAACGCACTGTGTTGAGAAATAGGCCGGAGAGGCGTTGGGGTGTATTGGACTGCAGCCCTGTAGCGGGCCTTAAGGCGAGTCAAGCTGTGCGGCCCAGGTTGGGTGCGGCAGCCTCTGAGCTCTAAACCGGGCCGTTACATAAAAAGTGCAGCTCAGTTGGTGATGAGCTCTGTTGGAAGAGAGTGTTATCAAGGGTTGCGGGTTCGAAACCTAGCACCAACAACGCACTGTGCTGAGAAACAGGCCGGAGTGGCGTTGGGGTGTATTGGGCTGCAGCCCTGTAGCGGGCCTTGGGGCGAGATAAGTTGTGCGGCCCAGGTTGGGTGCGGCAGCCTCTGAGCTCTAAACCGGGCCGTTAAATAAAATGTGCACTTTTTATGTAACGGCCCGGTTTAGAGCTCAGAGGCTGCCGCACCCTACCTCAGTCGCACAGCTTGTCTCTCCCTAAGGCCCGCTACAGGGCTGCAGCCCAATACACCCCAACGCATATCCGGCCTGTTTCTCAGCACAGTACGGTGTTGGCGCTAGGTATCGAACCTGCAACCCTTGATAACGCACTCCTCCAACAGTGGCTATCACCATCAGAGGCTGCCGCACCCAACCTGGGACGCACAACTTGTCTCGCCCCAAGGCCCGCTACAGGGCTGCAGCCCAATACACCCCAACGCATATCCGGCCTGTTTCTCAGCACGGTACGGTGTTGGCGCTAGGTATCGAACCCGCAACCCTTGATAACACACTCCTCCAACAGTGGCTATCACCATCAGAGGCTGCCGCACTCTACCTGGGCCGCACAGCTTGTCTCGCCCCAAGGCCCGCTACAGGGCTGCAGCCCAATACACCCCAACGCATATCCGGCCTGTTTCTCAGCACGGTACGGTGTTGGCGCTAGGTATCGAACCCGCAACCCTTGATAACACACTCCTCCAACAGTGGCTATCACCAACTGCAGCGTTATCAAGGGTTGGAGGAGTGTGTTATCAAGGGTTGCGGGTTCGATACCTAGCGCCAACACCGTACCGTGCTGAGAAACAGGTCGGATATGCGTTGGGGTGTATTGGGCTGCAGCCCTGTAGCGGGCCTTGGGGCGAGACAAGCTGTGCGGCCCAGGTAGGGTGCGACAGCCTCTGAGCTCTAAACCGGGCCGTTACAGTCAGTCACAGGTGCTATCAAGGTACTAAAGTTTCGAATAAATCGCCGATAAAAAGATGCTAGCCCATGGAATCCTCGAGCCTCAGTAATCGTTCTAGGGCTAGTCCATGGTCTTATCGCCTTGATCTTCTCTCTATCAACTCTAATGCCCTCAGAAGAAACGATATATCTTAAGAAGGTCAGGCTGTCTGTCAAAAATGTGCATTTCTTCAAATTTATATATAATTTATTTTCACGTAGTAGATCTAAGACCTGTCTAAGATGAATCATGTGCTGATATTGATCAGTGCTATAAAACAAAATATCATCAAAGTATACCACTACGCAAATTCCTATGAGTGGCCTAAGCACTTGATTCATCACTCGCATAAACGTACTGGGAGCGTTGGATAGGCCAAAAGGAATCACTAGCCACTCGTACAATCCTTCCTTAGTTTTAAACACAATCTTTCATTCATCCCCAGGTCGAATTCTAATTTAGTGGTATCCGTTTTTTAAATCAATTTTTGAAAATACTCGGGAGCCACTAAGCATATCTAGCATGTCATCCAAACGGGGAATCGAAAAGCGATATTTGATTGTAATTTTATTGATCGCTCGACTATCCAATAACATACGCCATGTCCCATCTTTCTTAGGAACTAGGAGTGCGGGGACAGCGCACGGACTCATACTTTCTCTAATATGACCCTTCAAAATCAGATCAGTCACCTGCCTATGCAGCTCCTCATGCTCTTTTGGACTCATACGATAGTGAGGAAAATGAGGTAAGCTAACGCCTGGGATGAGGTCTATGCAGTGCTGAATGTCTCTCATCGGAGGTAGCTGATCGGGAAGCTCCTCCGGCATGATCTCAGAGAACTCATCTATGAGGGGACGCACCGTACTAGGAATGTCTAATGTAGCAGGGGTGGTATCGATACCAGACAACATTTAGACGACCTCACTATCCTTCATCTCCTCCTGGAATTGGGACCCAGTCAGTAACATGGTGGCAGAGGGGAAGGATATCGCGGAGACGGTGGTAGAAGGGGGTGCAGTCCTCTCTGGGGCTCTGGGAACAAGGTCATTCTTCTGGGGGAGAAGAACGATCTTGCGACCATTGCTCTCGAAGGAGTGAGAGTTCTTCACACCATCATGAACCACGTGCCTATCGTACTGCCAAGGTCGTCCCAGCAAGATGTGACATACCTCGATAGTAGCCACATGACACCATACAACGTCCTGATATGTACTGCATATGGAAAACTCTACGAGACACTGATGCGTGATAGAAATGGTAGTGCTATTAGTGACCCATGACAGACTATAGGGTTTTCCTAAGGGTTGCGTTTTTAATTTCAGCTTTTCAACCATGCGTTGAGAAACAAAGTTCTCCATACTACCGCTGTCTATAATGATGGAGCAGAACTTCCCTTGTATGTGCGCGGTGGTACGAAAGATGTTGTTTCTCAACCACTCGTCGTCAGTAAGCGTCTTGGGAGTTAAGAGACTATGCTGGAGAACACATACTAACTGCTCAGGTTGTTCTCCCTCAACTTCGCACTCACTCTCTAACTCAGTCTCGGGGGTCGGGTCTGTCTGGGAATCACTAAGGAATACTCCATACTCAGGTTCTGACCCACTCTCAGAATCGACGATAGCGACGAAGTGGCGTCGCGGACACTCAGATGACTTATGACCCGGCTCCATACACTTAAAACATCTAAACGTCCCAGGCTGAGGTCTGGTGCCTACAATCTCCTTGCCCTTGTTGGGAGGGGCAGGGAGTGCTGGGGTGCTCGTGGACGATACCGGTCGAGAGGACCTGACAGGGGTGAAAGTGTGAGTCGGGTGGGACTTGTCAGTAGTCTTATTCCCAGATGTCCGTTTCTGCAGTGCCTCTACTCTACGTGTGCGATTCGTAACCTCTCCTAAATCCTTGTAATCAAGGAGTTCCAACTGATCTCAAATGGAGTAACGTAACCCGTTCAGGTAACGGGAAACGATCATGTCATCATCCTCTCGGAGGTCGAGGCCAGACTGCAAGACTAGGAACTCGTTTGTGTACTCATCGACAGATAATTTGTCCTGACGTAGATTATGGAACCTACGATACAGAGTTTGCATGTAATCAGACGGAACGTATCTCTTACACAGTTGAGTTTTGAAGTCGTTCCATGTTGTGATCGGGGGCATACCTAAATTGAATCTAGACCGTTCTAATTGTCCACACCAAACTAACGTGGATCCTTTAGTCTAAGCGTGGCATACTCAACATGCCTAGCTTGGGGCAATTGCTTCCAAGCCAGGAAACGATCCATCCGTTCACACCATTCAAGGCAACTCTCGGACTCTATTCGCCCTTCGAAATCACCCACGTCCAACTTGATTCCCACATCCCAACGGGGTTGGTGTCGTGGTTCGTTATGGCCCTCCAGATCGGGGTGTGCGAGTTCTCGAGGTCTATGGTCCGGGTCGATTTCGAGCACTGGGGCAGGTGTTCGGTTGACGTGCAAGGTCGCTTCGATATTATTAACCGAAGTGCGTAGTCCGTTCATGATATGTGTGACACTACCCATACCGGTGGTGGGCGTCTCGATCGTTTTCATTAATTCACTCATGCGTCGAGCCAGATCTCCTACGCTGTTTTCTAACTGATCGACCCGTTTTTCCATCGAAAATTTTGAAAATAGATTTAAATAAAATTTTAATTAATTAATTTTTTTTTTGTGAAAGATAATAAATAAAAATAAAATTTTTTAAATTCTTTCTCTTTTATTGTTATTATTATTATTATAAAAATAAAATAAATTTAAATTTGCCGGATCGACCGATCCACGGTAGAAGTGAATCAAAATCCTCTGATACCAAACTGATGTAACCCGGATTTAAATTAAAGATTTTAAGCAAATATTTATTTTGTTATAAATTAAATTATTATGTTTCTTTTTAAAATAAAATCTTAATTTTGAAAGGAGAGCCGAGTTGGCCAAAATCTGAATTTTCGCGCGCGTAATACACGTCGTCGCTCTGAGCTTTGAGAGACTCGTTAACCTCGCTTGAGTGGTTCTCTCACGCGTTCACGAGTCGAACTTTCCACGGAACCCACACGACCATAAGCAAAATATGAGTTCAAATAACTTATGAAATAACGATATTCTTAACAGTGTGAACGTTACGGCAAGCCCATGAATTAATTAAGAGAAGCATAAATTTGATTCTAACTCAAGGGAGGGAACATGGTTTACCCAATTTAAAGCATAAGCAGTGGTTTCCCAATTCGGCAGCGTACGAGTTAAGACAGCAATCAGCCCCAAAACGGGTGAACACGGCTCGGCCGGATCTGGAGTCGAAGTCGACGGCTCCCGAGAAGAAGTCCAGGCCGTCGGATGCTTGCGTCGGAGTCGACGACGACCCGATAGCGGGCAATTTGCAGCGTCGAGGTCGACGTTATTTGCGTCAGTGGCGTCGGAGCGGTTTGCGTCCAGCAGCGGGAAAGCTCAACATGAAACGTGATAGGGAAGGACCGGTACTCCTGCGATTGCGAGCAACCGTCGAACTGGAGGCGTTGAAGGCTCGTCGGCTGATAGGCGGGTTCCACCGGCAATGAACAGAGAACAAAAAGAATTTCGTTCTGGTTCTGTCCGGGTGCTTTTGTCTCCATTAACGGGGGCTTAAATAGGTTTAATTTCTTTTATTTCTTTCCATCTACAACACATGAAATCTCATAAATTTGATTTCCTTTTACATTTAAATGAACTTCCCAAATTTGATGAGATTTTGAATTTTGAAATTTTAATTTGAAACCTATGCTTCTGTAATTAATTTTGGGCTTGCCGCTATCGTTCTACTACTAGTAATACCAGACCTCTTTATTGAAGTCCCAACAGTCGGTCATGCCGATGAGCCGGAAAAATGCGTGAAACAAAGTGCATGAAATAAAGTACAAAACAATATAAATGCATAAAGATTATGATGCGTCGCAGAGCGCATCATAGACGATATACCCATCGAAGTACGAAAATATCTAGGAAATAAAGTAATTTTGTGTCTTGCATGTTTTTCAATAAGATACTGAAGTCAAAGAGGATGACAAACCAATGAAGAGAAAATATCTTGGTATCTTTGTATAAAAATGAAGGAGATATACTAAATTGTGTTAATTACAGATGAATTAAATTGATGAGTTATACCGTGAAACTATGAAAACGAGTAATAGAAAGAAGAATAAGACGGGAGAATAACATCTCGAAGAATCAATTTGGATTCATGTCAGGACGGTGGACTATGAAAAACTATACATCTTTTGAGGAGACTCATTAACAACTATCGAGAAAGAAAACAAGATTTGCATATGGTATTTATTGATCTTGAGAAGCCTTTTGATAGAGTTCCAAGAGAGATCTTATGGAGAGTTTTAGAAAAGTGTTGGAAAAGCCCATGTAAAGAGGCCCATGTTGGAGCCCATTTATTTTGTTTTTCTTCTTTTCTCCTCTTTAGTCCCACATCATGTATAGGGATCTCTTCTTTCTTTCTCCCTCCTATAAATGTGTATTCATACCTTGTATTTGATTATTGAGAAAGTATATACAAGTTTGAGATTTTCTCCACATGGTATAAGAGGGACTCGGTCTCTCCTTGCGGCTAGCATTCTGCTAACCGTCTGGTCTTCCCTTCTCGCGCAAGGCACGGTCTGGTTGTGTCTAACCGACCGACCTTCTCTTCTCGCGCAGGGAGCGACTTGGTTTCTACCCACTTGCGGCTAGAAACTTCCTACCCGTCTCTCCTCCCCTCCAATCCCGTGGCCTCCACTTCATCTCTGTTCTCCTCTTTATAGGACTCTCTCTGACAGGTGGGGTCTTCTCCCTACTCCCTCTTTCCGCGCGGTTTCCACCCTACCCGCTGCGATCTCCCTATCTGCGCGGTTTCCTCTCTACACGCTGCAAATCTCCCCGTCTTACCCGCACGGTTTCTCTCCCTGCTCTCTTGCCGCCGCACTGTTTCTTTCTCGCGCGGCTTCTCTTTTGGTTCTCGCGAGCTCTCTAACCGCTGCACGGCTTCTCACTCTGTCTTACCCGTGCGGTTTCTTTCCCTTTCTACTCACGCGGACCGTGTGGACTTCTTTCAGACTGCGGCTTCTCTAACCGCTGCGAGCTCTGCATCTTGGTCGCGACATCTTCTTTTGCTGCTGGTGTCCTCACCCTGACCGTGCGGACTTCTCGCGCGGCCTCTTCATTGGATAGTCGTTGCGGCTTCTCTAACCGCTGCGGGCTCTGCATTTAGGTCGCGACATCTTCTCTTTCCGCTGGTGTATTGTCACCGAGACCGTGCAAGCTCCTCAGTTTTCTTCCTAGGCGACTTCTCCTTTTTTACCCGCTCTGGTTCTTTGGTCGCGACATCTTCTGTGCTTGCCGCCGGACCATTGTCATGCACACTGAAGCCTTGGATAACTCCACCTGATTAACAGCGATTGTCCGATTAATTCATCTCAAAACGCCAAGTGGGATCGATCAAAGAGCACAACGACGCGGGATTTACTTAAAAACCAAACCCTAACTTCTTCGCTCAGTCACTCCCCCATCCCGCCTTCACCGCGATACCTGAAACCCTATCTCGCCTCTCGCGCCTCTCGCGATACCTTCCACGCGAAGTCCCGCTTTCTCGTTGCCGCGCCTACATCCACCGGCGAATCCGATGGTCTCAGCGTCGCCGATCTCGCCGCCTCTGGAATCGCCAGAGCACTTCATCTTTCTCGCCGAAGCCGCCAACTCCGCCTCCGCCTCGCATGCATCCGGCGGGTCACGACGCCGCCTGCAACAAACTCCAATCTTTGTCTGCATTGGAAGCCCCCGCTGCATCTTGCATCCTGTTTTTTCCCAAATCCCTCGGGTATGCACAGATTCTCTCGGGTCTGCACTCGCAGCCCCTGCCGCATCTTGCATCCAGCTTCTGTCCAAATCCCTCTGGTATGCCCCTCATTCTCCACGATCTATCATGTTCTATTAGGGTAAATCCTTCTCCTCCCATGGCTGGATGATCTATTGTATTGGATAATTCTTGCAACACTCTAAAAACATGATTGTATAGTTTATAAAATACAAAACATATTTTATCGCACTAACATAAAGCCCGCCTGGAATACTGTTGCAGTCCGCCCGAGAGCATCAGACAATGTCGTGCCAGGAGTACTTTTGTGATCAGGGTACTGTCGCGGTTGGCCGTAGGGACGGAGCCCCTTGTCTGTCACTCTTACATATATATATACACACACACACACACGAGCTTCTTCGCACGGGCTACGCCCGTGCTCGAAGCTCTCGGGCGGCCTTCGGCCGCATCCATGCGGGCTTTGCCCGCCTGCGCACGGGATTCGCCCGTGCTCGATGCGTCGTTGCGGGTTGCGCCCGCCTATGAGCGGACTGCGCACGCACCCGAAATCTTATTTTTTTCAAAACATATACATATGAGTACTTGAAATGACCGTAAAAAAGTATGAATTGTTATTCCTATTTTTATTTTATAAAATTTTGCAAATTTTAATCTATAAAAATAATTTATTACTCCTCTCTCTCTCTCTCTCTTTATCACTCCACCCTCTCCCTCTCCCTCTTCTCTCCCTCTCCCTCTTCTCTCTCTCTCCCTCTCCCTCTTCTCTCTCTCTCCAAACCCCTCCATGTTCTCTCTCATGATCTAATGGCCAATATTCATTCTATGGTGTGCCTCCAAATACATATATTCCCTTATATATATATATATAAGATATATATATCAAGGTTGTCAGAATCGAGATCCTTGATGAGATCATTTCGAGGTAGGATCGGATCAGATAGTTGGGTTGGATCGTGGATCGCTTTACAAAATCAGGATCGATTTACAAAATCTGGATCGTAAGATCGTAATTCTGACAACCTTGATATATATATATATATATATATATATATATATACTAGCATCTTCGAACGGGCTCAGCCCGTTCTCGATGCGTCGCTGCGGGCTTCGCCCGCAACCAAGCGGGCTTCGCCCGCAACCAAGCGGGCTTCGCCCGCACCCCTGGCGTGCTTCGCCCGGCCCCCTGGCGGGCTTCGCACGCCCCCCTGGCGGGCTTCGCACGCCCCCCTGGCGGGCTTCGCCCGCCCCCCGGCGGGTGAATATATATATGTATATATATATATGTATATATATATATATATATATATATATATATATATATATATATATATATACTAGCATCTTCGAACGGGCTCCGCCCGTTCTCGATGCGTCGTTTGCCCGCAACCAAGCGGGCTTCGCCCGCCCCCAGAAGTTTTTTAAAATTTAAATTTTTTTCAAATTTATTAGAATTTATTATTAAAATTTATTTGTATTTATTAGATTTTATTATTATTTTTTATTAAATTAGATTTTTTAATATATTAATTCATTATTTAAAAGAAATAATTAAATAAAAATAAAATAAAATACGCAAACAGAGCCCCCCCCCCTCCTCCCCCGCTTCAGCCAGCTGGTACATGCCCCTTCTCTGCGGCCGCCGCCGGCCTGCCCGGTGCCCCCCGGCGGGTTCGTCAGAGGCCGGCGAACCCGCCGGTGGGTGCCAGGCAGGCCGCCGGCGGCTCCGTCGCCTTCAACAGAGAAGGGGCGCTGGACGGGTTGGCGTAAGGGGCGGGTATCGGGATTTCGCCTGCTATGAACAGTAAATTTTTTTGAGATTTTTTTAATGGCAGACCTATCTCTATAGATCCAATAGTGAGATTAGATTTCCTGGAGATCGGACGGTCCACATGAATTTTGTGGTGTGCTTCAAGAATGCACTATTGTTTTATATAATAAAGATATATATATATCTTTATACTATAAGGGGGAAAAACAGTTTGGTGTAACATTCCGTCTTCCTAAAATACCCTCAAAAAATTTATTTTCATTTCAAAATACCTGTTTTTTTGGTCATTTAGTTGGCGCTCATTTTCCCCCCATTATTTCGAACACCTTCTGCAACGAATCATGATAAAGTAGAAAAAACTTTTTGTTCCCCTCACGAATTGAAAACCTCCCTCCTGCACGCAAACCCCTCCTTTTCCTTCCTATTACTTCCCTATTTCCACGAAGACGGCGGCATCAGCATTCACAGCTCCTCACAGGTGGCATCAGTGTTCGCAGCTCCTCACCGGCGGCTCCTCCTCGACCCGTTCCTCCTCGACGGAGCCTTGCCTCCTCCAAGTCCTGCTTGCTCATCAACTCCTCCCTTGACTATCACAGTGTAGTTTCTCCACCTTTCTCACCCTCTTTGTGAGACTTTTTGCCGGCTGCTATTTGCGGTTTTGTCCCAGGCCAAGAGGAGAATCTAAAAAACCTCTGTTTTTTCTCCATTAGGTTGATGAAGAGAAAGGGGTCCTTTGTTCCTTTTTCTGCCGACAAGAGCAAGCAGGATAGAGAGTAATTCTTGGGGAGTTTCTTTAGCCGGACAGAGAGTAATTCTTGGGGAGTTTCTTTCAGATTTACTGAAGGTTAATTTGATGTATTGGCTTTTTGTGTTCACAATTTGTTTGCAATTAGGGGGCCACTTGTAGGTCTGTTGTTTGAGAAGACATTGATCTGCTCCTTTCATCCTTTGCTCAGTCTTTCACTCTCACTGCATTGGCTTCACCGTTTTCCATATCCCATGAGTTGTGGCTGAGGCCTTGCTTGAACCCTGGAGCCTGAAGGTCAATCCTTTTCACCCATTATTGTTTGCACTTTGCGAGCCATTAATTTTTGCAGTATTTCTTCTGGTTGTTATACTTATAAGCCCCTCTTAATTTGGTGAAAAAATTAATCTCTGTTTGTTAAAGGTACAACCTCCTCCTATGTTTTTTTTGAAATGTAATCAATATATCTTTATTATCCTAATGTTAATTGTCTTTAGTTTTCCATTTGGAGCTGAAAGAGTTGGCCTCCATACTACACTCAAAAAATAATCGATTCTAGGACTTCATCCAATGCAACAGAGAGTGTTGAGGGTGGCCTGATTTTGTGTAGCTATAATAATCGAGCTTGGACGTTATTACCACACTATGATTAACATACAACAAATGTCACCCCCCTTGCTAGATGTTGCTTTCACGACAAATGTCGCCCCCCACGCCAATTGTTGCCTCCCCCACGCCATTTGATTCCCCCCCCTACCAATTCTGCCTCCCCCGACCAATGTCGCCGCCCCCAACCAATGTCGCCCCCCCCGACCAATGTCGCCCCCCACGACCAATGTCGCCCCCCACGACCAATGTCGCCCCCCACGACCAATGATGCCCCCCAGGACCAATGTCGCCCCCCACGACCAATGATGCCCCCCAGGACCAATGTCGCCCCCCACGACCAATGTGGTCGCCCCGCACGGGGTCCCCCGTGCACGACTGCTTGTATATATATATATATCTTTATTATATAATACAATATACCTATTTGGAATCACACCATCAAAAAAATCTGGACCTTCGGATCAAGAATCTTTAATTTCTGACCGTTGATTCAAGAGAAAGGGGCTGCCAATAACCAAAACACCCAAAGGGCTACTGTTCATTTCCGGAAAAAACCCGATGCCAGGAATTCCGCCTCCCGTCTCACTGTTCCCCGATGCCGGCGGCGGCGGAGCCGCCGGCGGCCTGCCCGCTCGCCGCCGGACAACCCCCGGCGGGTTCGCCGGAGGCAGGCGAACCCGCCGGCGGGCGGCGGGCTGGCCGGCGGCGGCGGCATCGGGAACAGTGAGACGGGAGGCGAAAGGGGGGGGGGATATTTTTTTTTTTTTTTCATTTTTTATTAAATAAATGATTATTAAATTATTGAAATATATTATAAAAATTTGTTTTTTTATTTTATAATGTATTTAATAAAATTTAAATAATTGTTTAGGGTGGGTTCGCGGGGGCGGGCGTATCGAGAATGGGCGAACGGGCGAGGCCCGCTTGGTTGCGGGCGAAGCCCGCAACCACGCATCGAGAACGGGCGGGCGAAGCCCGCCGGGGGACGGGCGAAGCCCGCCGGAATGCCAAGCGGGCGAAGCCCGCAGCGACGCATCGAGAACGGGCGGAGCCCGTTCGAAGATGCTAGTATATATATATATATATATATATATATATATATATATATATATATATATATATATATATATATTCATAGACACATATGCATAGATGCAACACTGCACCTAGGCTGAATTTTCCAAACAATAAAATGTTTTAACAACAACAGTTTCTAACAATACCTTTTCATCCTACAATCTTACCCCTTGACTTTTCATACAATTTTATCTGCCCTAAAAGAACTTGCTGTACAATTTTCCAAACTTTAAGCCGCCCCTCCCCTCATTGTCAGATCTTGTTCGTTAATCGCTACATTTCAAAGTATTTTTTATTTTTAAAGTTGTTGCAAATTTGTGGTCAACAATTATGTGGCAGAATGATATCTACCACTTCTCTTTTCATTTTAACCTATTTCTTACTTCAGTTATCTGTTGATAATATCTTGTCACTCAAAAAATATCTGCCATGCTTAATGTTTTAGCCTTATGGGCTGCAGAGTACAGGAGAATGGTTCAGAAGCAGCACATGGAAAGTGTAGAACCATTAGAAAAATGAAGACCTCTCTTCCATAAAGCTTCTTTCTGTCAAATAGAACTCATTGGAATGCATGAAGCAGCAACTATCAGAGTTTTATTGTCAGGGAGTTTGTAGCCCGAACTTGATACAAAGTCTGGCTTTGGGCTTTTATTCATTACTAAGCTTGTACTGAACTGCTCAAGTCTCTCTACCCCGTGTCGGCTACATAGTCTGTTTTATTTATATCTTATCTGTAACTTTTGAAGAAACATTTAAATGTCTCATTCCTAATGAAATTGAAGTAATGTTGAGCAATAACATGGAGCTTTTTATCTGTTATATGATGCATTTCTCTGTTTCTGATGTAGTTACAGTGCTTGCTCCCTAGTTCTCAATGCTTTTCACAAGATTATTACATCTGTCGTTCAGTTTGTTAGTGTTCGAACAAGCCTTTTAAGAGAGAATAGTGTTGTTGAGGTCATTAATGTTCAAAAAGAATGCGATGTAGATCATATATTCCGCGCATGTTTGTAAGTTGAATGCAAATGAATTTATTGTTTTATTTTTTAACCGAAAGTATTCCAATAATATTTTACATTATCCTACGTAAAAAAGTAACACGCCAATCATTGGTGGTCCTAAATAATTTTGTATTTTGGATCAGGGAAGTTATCCTGCCTTGTGCATGGAGAGTGGAGACTATGAATATGTTTCGCTTCTGTGCTATTTTATATTTTGTGAGAGAGTAAATGTTTAGCTTCTATGCTATTTTATATTTTGCAAGAGTAAATGTTTCGCTTCTATGCTCAGATGCTCTCTCCCCTAAACAAACCCCAAACCCAATAAACCCTAACCTAACCCCTGCCACTAACCCCAGCAAGTATGCCTAGCCACCCAATCTAGTACTGCCAGCTGTCCTCACCACCACAATCAGGGTTGTCGGCGGGTTGGATTAACTAAGAGGAAGTACCAGGAGGGGAGGTCCTCGACCTCTTCTATTTATGCCCCTAACTTTCCTTCAGCCTCGCACCACCCTCCAAACTCAAAACATAACCATCTTTAGCAAATTGAAGCCCAGCCTGTTAGAAGTGGCAAACCCTCCTCAGAGGTTGTGACGGGCGATAGTGGTTGGCGGTTGGTGGCCGGATCATTTGACGGAAATTGTATCAGCAATAGAGATGAATTTTAATGAAGACTGGCTGAGTTGGCATTGACCGGTCAACGACAATATTTGATACTATTATTAGTAATAAGTATTCATAAGATGGTGTTAGAAGGAAAAAGGACAGCCGGCGGAATAGAGAAAAAACAGAATTAATGGCGTAAATGTTGGCATTATTAATTGAATGAATGGAAGGACATGTGGCGTGTTTTTTTATTGGAGAGAGAAAATTATAAATAGCCATAGAAAATTATTAATTGAATGAATGGAATGACTGAATCCGTTGGATCAAAAAGCAATCCATCATGACCATGAAATGGATCCCCTCCATTTCATTTGAAATGGAGAGGATCCTGATATGCCATTGGATTGGTGAGGGGCGTGAAATGTATCGGAAGCGTGGATGGCGTGAACGGAATTTTGGCGGACAAAATTGTGAAGGCCGCCAAGTGCAGCGGCATGCTTTACGGCGAAACACAGAAGCATGGAAGAATAGCGCAGGAGTGCAGCGGGTGACCAGGAGACGCGTTTGCGGTTTCATATATGCGAACAGTGGAAGAGAATAGAAGGCGGACAGCAGCTCCAGCATTAAAAGAAGGTGGTGGACAGCAGCTCCAGCAAACTCCTGAAGGAGCGAGAAAACAATAGCTGCGGACAGAAGGATGATATTTATGATTAAGAAATGAGACCATAGCAGCCTTGTGAACAGTAGTTTTGCGGACAGTTGCAATCTTGCGGACAACATCTTTGCGGACAAACATCTTGACGGGCAGCAGTCTTGGGCTTTTAATATTGAAGGCGACGTGGTGTGAACTCTCGAAGTCATGTAAAGCGACGTGCTGCAGCGAGTCGCATGTATTATGAAATATATGTGTTGTGTAAGCTAGTTGTAACTAGCTTGTCTATGTGAAAGTGGTTTGATGGCCTAGTCCTAACTAGGAAAGGTGTAAGATTGGATGTATTTGAAAAGTTTGTTATCAATAGAAGTGTTGTTTTTCATTTCTATTTGGGCCGCGCGGTACATGTTTCCAACAGTGGTATCAGAGTCAGGTTCTTAGATTCAGAGGTGCTAGCGAGATTACAAGCTCTAAGTGGCATTTATGCAAAGTCAAGAATGGGCAGGAAGAAAGATCTCAAGATTGAAAAGCATACGAATAAGGTATTGCTATGGAACCTATTGACTGGGGTTGCAAGCAATCAAGGAAATGTCAAATTAAGTCACACCCCATGCAAGGTAGTGATGTAAAGAGCCAAGGAGAATAGATACCTTGAAGACATGATGGATGAAAGTATCAACTTATCAACCTAAATCATCTAGAGGGGGTGAATAGGTGAATCCTGCGTCTTATAGTGGAATAAAAATCTAGTAAAAATTAAGCGCACAGAACAAGAGAATAAGCACAACAAAGACACAATGATTTATAATGGTTCCCTAAAATGGGTACGTTCACTGTCCCGCCTCGCCTATCTAGCATTTCGGTCTAGAATCAGCTACTTCACCAAAACTTAAATTAATAATAATCTTACAACTCGGAGTCTCTCACTCATACAAACTCAGAGAACAACTTCCCCTACACTCCACCCTTAAACAAGGATCTACAAAAACTCGGAAGCAAATTCCCTACAAGGTATAAAAAGATTTGCACAAACAAATATATTGTAAACAATCTTCTTAAAACTCTTAGGAGTTTTTCTTCAGATTTGGAAAACAACCCTTCTTCTTTTCTTGAAAGCTTTGAATTAAATCTTGATAAAGAAGAATAAGATTGCTTGAAGATCGATATGAACTAAGTGTCGAATGAATCTCTGGAAGTATTTTGAAAGACCTTGAGAACATGAGATCAATCGAAGCTTTTCTTGCAGGAGGAATCACTGATCGGGAAATATATCGCGTCGGTGTTCTTCATGAAAACGATTTTGAAATCCCGATTGTTTATGGCAATATGAAATTAGAACACGATTACGTTATTCTGAAATAATCTTTGACTATTTATAAACGATTTCTCACTAATGGCTCGATTTCGAACTTAGTTTTACCATGCACGTGTACTGTACGTGGTGGAAGCCCTAATTTTGGAAAGCCGTAAAAATGAGAACGCCAACTGAACAAAAAATCGTTTAAGTCCAATTCGTCAAGACATCACATGCACACTCCAGACCACTCGACGAACCAGTTGAAATAACTTGGGAGAGAATTTGTGTGAGATGTTTGGACTTCACGAGACCTTTTGACGAATTAGCTGAAAGCTCTCAAGAGTACTCGACGAATTTACTTGAGCACACGACGAATTTTACTTGAACATGACTAACACTAACTCTCTCTGTAACATTAAGGTAGTTCACTTGACTTCTCAAGAGATCTCAATGAATTTCACGAGTACTAACGTAAGTACTCGACAAATTCACTTGAGTACTCGACAAATTTTACTTAGCCGTGTTGAATAGCAGTTCTCATTGATCTCTCAAGTACTCCTAAGATCACTCGACAAATAATATGAGTGCTTACGTGAGTTCTCGATGAATTTAATGAGACCTTATGAAATAACTAGACGAATTTATCTTAGCCAAAATCTGCAACTTCTTGACATCAACTTCCTTTGTGATGCTAGATGAAGTACACCCCATTAGAGAGATTACACATATGTTAGCACGATGTTCGATACAATGAGAGATTACATTGCATAGAACTGTGTTTGAAGATCTATTGTAACCTGACAATGGTTTATACTTGACAATAAAAACTTGCAGCACACACAACTAAAACTAACATCAAATATAACCTCAATTCAACTTAGTTCAAGAGACACTTCTTCAAATCAGGGCTATTGTAGATATAATACCCAAGAATCTCCCCCTATTTGAAGAAGTCAGAACCCTATATACTAAGTTAAATTGCACCGACAATAAAGTAAAGAAACAGAAGGCACAGAAAAGATATATGAATTCAAAAGAACAAGTGATTAACAAAACAGTAATATTTAAATAAAAGTTTCTTGTGTGCATTCTAAGACATTCACAACATATCAGAATATACAAAAATGATAGTCTCAAGGATGCTTCTTTCCCTTGCTTTTCTCGTGCTACCTGTCAAATTATGCATAGGGCTTGGGATAATATCTTGGTGGAGGAAGAGGAGCATCAGGATTGTCTCTTCCATGTTTTCTAAAATGGATCCTCCTCTTCACGATTAACACTTCATGCTTATCACATTCCTCTTTGTTATAGTATAGCTTTGTCTCTTCATTTGTCAAGTCAACTTTTCTAAATGTGTCCAAAACAATACCTTTGGAGATAGGACTCCATACTTCAACATATTCTCTATTTTATCTATTAGGATCAGATCTTCTTGCTGATGGGCCTTCCCCATATATTCTTTTCTTTTGAGGAGGTCTGGAAGGTCCTTCAAGGATCTCTACCTCTTCCTCAAGAACATCAGACCATACTTGAGTATATTCTTCAGGAGGTGCATACTCTCCACTGTCACGATGTTGCTCATAATACTCTGCATCCTCAACATGTATCTCTCCACCTTCAGCAAGTTGTTCTCCCTCAAAAGGAGGTAGAACTGGATCTTTTCCTGTCAGCTCTTCATGCGGCCACTTGATATTCTGATAACTGTAGACATTTGCGTTGTGCATTTTGTTGCGCACATCCTGATTCAACTCACTCATTCTTCTCCGTAATCTTCCCTCCCCCTTCTGACTACTGCAATAAGGGTTTGGATGCCTTCCTTGTATATTCCCATTTGCCTGTCAATGTATCATATCATCATGTGATTGAGATAGGTGAACTACCTCATTGTAAACATGACCAATACTCTTGATTGAATGATCTATGGCCTTACCACCTTGAGTCAACCATTCAGTTAGAGAGGTCTTCAACTTATCCATATTATGATTAACCTGAGTTAGTCCATCATTCAGATCCTTTTCAACTTCAGCCACTTTGCCAAAGACTTTTTTCAGTGAGAAATCGAAGTGGTATTTTTGCTTTACAAACATTGCTTCTATAGATTTTAATAAGGAAATTTTTGAAGGAGGGGAACTCTCACCCCGATACTTGGTGTAACACCCCAGATTTCACCAGGTATAGTTCTCTGAGAGCTAACGCCCGGTGGTAGTAATAGTGTCAGCGGTAGCGCAGTCGATTTAATTGGCGTGACTCTCTATGAGCTACCGCCCGGCAGTATCCATACTGTATGGTGGTAGAGACCTTTCATCGTAAGCATTGTAATGACACGACACATCACCTACCACTCGGCGTTAGTGTGGTACCGCGCGACGGTAGCGCGACAATTACGGTGCAGCCACGTGTCAGCGTGTGATTGGAGAATTTGAACAATGGGCTTGTGGGAGAAGCCACAGATTGAGGTTACCGCAAGGCAGTATCTTATTACCGCGCGGCGGAAGCGTTTTGTAAAGAGAACCGTTTTGAATCATAATCGTTCGCTAAGATCCGACGGTGGGCTGTGATTTCAGCTGGTTTAAGTCCGTGGGATGGGAGTTATCCCTCATTCTAGACGTAGGCTTTCCCTTTCTAAGAGTTAGAGAGAAGGGAGTGCAAGAAAGAGGAAGTAGAAGGGGAATCTTGCCTTTACTGGAGCTTTAGAGCCCCAAATCGCGAGCCGAGTCCAGATCTATGAAGAGCGACCCAGTACGGTTCTTTCCATCTGTTTGGATTTTGATCTATGGCTCCAAAAAAGACTTCAAGGGTAACGATCTTCCTCCTTGGACATGTGAAGTCCTCATTTTGGCATTTTGCATGAAATCCCCCACCAATTGGTGGAGAGTGAGGGGATTTCCAGCGGGTGATCTATGGTATCCCCGGTGTGGTACTTGCATTTAAAATTCGGAATCGAAGTACGTAATAGGCATGATGTGTGAAGCCCATCTGGACAGGTTAGTCTGGATTGGTGATGGTTATCTTGTTGATTATTTGCATGCAGAGAAGATTCCGTGGTAAAACGTGTAGTTTTTGAGTCGTGGGGGTATGCAGATTGCTTGAAGTCCAAGGTCAAAAGACACGTGCGCGAAGTAAAATCTCACGACCATGCAATCTATACATAATTAATTTATATAGTTGGGGATCTGCCCTTGTGTTTGATATGAGATTTTTGAGGCCAATTGTCATTGACATGCACATACATTTACCAAAATGCAAAGATACAGACAAAGGGGGAAGTGATTGCTCCCTAAAAATTATTAAGCGTGCAATTGCACAGCAACATAGGAAAAACTTGTGCTTCATGTGTGATTTGTGTGTTTAATGAAATAGGAGCATTTTCCCATCATAAATGAAGTGACTAGCCATGATAACATGCCAAAATGAGTATGTCACCATGACGATCTCAAGAGTTCTCCTCGGCAAGCCCAAAAAGTCACCCAAATGAGCTCAACTAGTCACCTTAGCAGTAGGTTGTAACGCCCTAAATCTCATTTATGAGTGGGCTGTGTAGGCTGAGCAACACGTCCTGGGACACAGGCGTGTCCAAAGTCGTGTCCTTCTCTGCTAAGGCAACACGGCCATGGACACGGGCGTGTCCAAGGCCGTGTCCTGCTCTATGTACTCGAGTGTGGAGCAGGACGGTCTCGAGTGTGGCGCAAAGCGATCTCGAGTGGGGCACACGACCTGTGATACGGGCGTGTCCAGGGTCGTGTCCTGTGAGTTCGACGAAATGATCTCGATAAAATGCACTCGACAATCCTCGAGAGGCAAGTCGAGTTGGGCACACGGCCTATGACATGGGCGTGTCAATGGCTGTGTCCTTCTCTGTTTGTGGCCAAGTCTGTGAGGACTGTTGAACACGGGTTGGACACGGGCTTGTCCGAAGCCGTGTCTAGGCACACGGCCTGTGATACGGGCGTGTCACATGGCCGTGTCCTAGTCGGGTCAAGTCGGTTTCCTTCCCGCTTAAGGCACATGGCCTGTGACACGGCCCGTGTCACAAGCCGTGTTCGGCCCAGGAAAGTCATTTCAGGGCGATTCGTGTCCGTTCATTTCCTTCAATTAGGATCCAACGGTCCAGGGCTATCCCTGTTGTTATAAGGCCGAGAGTTGAAGGCTAAACTCTCATTCATCTTGGACCTTTCTCTTTCTAAGGAGTTAGAGAGTGGGGAGTGCAAGGAAGAAGGAGGAGGAGGAATCCGGCTGCCAGTGGAGCTTCAGAGCCCTGAATCACGAGCCAAGTCAAGATTCGTGGAGGCAAGGTCGTTGCGGTGCTTTTCATCCAGCTAGTTTTCCATGGCTCCAAAGCGATCGTCAAGGGTAACGATCTCCTTCTTGTACAAGTGAAGTCATCCTTTATGCATGTGCATGGAATCCTCCACCAAGAGGTGGAAAGCGTAAGTGATTCCCGTGGGTTGATAGTTGATATCCCCAGTTGAGTCTGCATCTAGATTCAGAAATGTGTAGTACGGAATAGGCATGCTGTGTGAAGCTCATCCAGACGGTTGGTATGGATTAGTGATGTTTATGTTGCGAACCGGAGAAGACTCCGTGCATGAAACGAGTAGTTTACGGAATTTGTGAGAGTGCTTGTGAATTGTGAGTACTTCCAAAATACCCATGAAGCTTTGTGTGAGCTCCTTGTGTTGTGTGTGCTGTGTGAGCTGTATGCTTTGAGTGAGCTGTGTGTTGTACAGGAAAGGGAAAGCCGACCCGCGTCAAGATGTGCGCTATTGACGAGTTGAGCAACGGGAAAGTGTTGACCAATACCTGTGTTATGAGAGATCGATTGGCGGCAATGCAATGGGGGGCTGCGGGCCAAATCCCGGGTTGTTACACTACAATAGTGGGTCGATCTAAAATGCTCAATTGTTGCAATGAGGTTAACACCTCTGATTGGGATGGGCGAGGGGGTCTCTAGCATGCGTGTTGTAGTATACTATTGCCCATAGCCAACAAGTTAAGAACATATAATCGGTGGTGGTACCAAGGATAATTCGGTACACCGTAAGCGTGCCCTGAGTGCACGGAGCGTCTAGCACTGAGGCCGGCGTTTGTGATGATGTTGTGCGTGAAAGCACTTGTTGTGATATATAAATATATATGTTGTGATCGCGATGCATGCAGGGAAGGAACCACTGCCCCGGGTAAGGGGTAGGGTTGTTATAAATGGTCAGCTGAAAGCTGACCGTTGCTTTGTTTATCACCCTTGGGGTGGATGTCCATATGCAGGTGCTGACGAGTTGAATTGGATTGAGCGGGCTGAAGCCCTTGCTGCTTGTAGACCCTTGAAGGCCGTGCGGAGAATTATATTTTCATGTGTGGCCGGCCTGCGTGCCGATGTATGAAATCACATCTGTTAAGAGAAACATGTAAGACCTTAAGGCCTTGAGCGTTTGTGTATTTGTATACATTCCTGGTGATATATATAAATGTGTTGTTTATATATTTAGTGGACATTCAATATGATGAGTTCTTGCAAGTTAAAATCTTCCGCTAGAATGCTCTGAGTTAAGATGCGAGTAGAAACTAATTTTGATATTCATACGTGATTCCGCCATTTGTCTGTGAAATATGGCGTGGGGCCCCAGCCATACCCTCTGTTATATTCCATGTGACGGATGAAGGCGTTACATATGTGACCTCAGTGACACTCAAACGACCTCTTCTTGTGGTGGTTACAACTTCTGAGAACAAGGTACCCATACCTTTGACTATAGATATAACACCATTATAACAACTGGAAGGAAGTTTAGACACAGTGAAGGCCACCCAGTTGAAGATTTGGTGACCTCATTTTCCTCCCTCTCCCCGAACCTACACAACAATTTGCTAGGAGGGGAAGCTCATGTACTATCCTGGGGTGCTATGGAACTTATTTAGTATAACATGATAACCCATTAGAGCAATGCAATAGTTTTCTATTCTCTTCTTTGTCTCCTTCTTTCAGGATCACTCAAAAATAATTAACTATCATATAAATTTTGTGAGCTCAGACCTGGGACCTTGTGGGTTGGTATTTTGGCTCTTGCATGTGAGCTAGTTTCTTGGAATAAACATGAGAATGCCAATTTAGCCAATAGAGTTTTTTCAAATTAGAGGCTCAAGAACCATAATAAATCATTTTCACTGGAAATTCCAAAACCACTTCACTAACCTTTTGAAGGAAGATTCAGAATCACTTAGCAAGTCTTTTTCACTATAAATTAAGCCTGAAAACCTTAGACCATTTAAGGTGATCTAGTAACCTTTACATATAGTGAAATGGAATGGGCTAAGCGGAGAATATTGGAAGAGATGAAAGAGAATATAAATTGTCAGATCATAATATATGAGGTCATGATTTATACAAAATCATAATAAGAGGGAGTGTAGAGTCCAGTTCCTACTACACTTTGATAGATATTCTCCATGTGATTTTCTAGTCTACAACTACCATATTTCTTTCTTTCCAGTATTACATGCTCATTCATTAACTGGTTTTTAATCCTCAAGTACTCCCCTTATTTATTATGGGTCCGTATTTTGTGACTTTAAGGATTAATGAGGTTTAAGGAAAAATGTCATATCTTCTTATAGTATATTCCCGACACCAAAGAAGTTAGCTATGACAGAGCAACTTTAGCTTGTGGACTCTTCAAAGACGCTATTCCACATCCAAATAAGAATGTCAATCCAATCGACCTCAGTCAGTGAAAGTTGAGCCTCATTCAAAGAATGGTAGCCACAGAGTCTTCCTTAGTAGAGCACTGAGAGCCGAGGATCGGTCGACAAAAGACTTTAGCTCAATCGGTGAACGATCATCGGTGTGCATTGATCAAAGACTGAGGACTGCAGTAAAGAGTTTTGTTCAGCCTTAGATCTCCATTGTTAAAGGAGGGAATTGACAGGTCGGGCTACCCATGGGTAAAGTGAGTTTGATTTATAATGAGTTGTCATGTTGTCTATGTGTAGATATGTTTAAGGTTTTTTTCTGAGTAGATAGGTTTAAGGTTGAAATGTGGGTATAACTAATCTTGTTGGTGATGCAACAAGGATTTGAGTAATTAATGGCAAGTCTAATCACGTCCATCAATCCTAAACCTTCACTATCATCACTAATCATTTCAATATCACCCTCTTAACATAGAAAATGAACTTCATCATAAGAATTCTCATTCTCACTGAAGAATTTATGTTTTGCGAAGCAATACTTTTCCTATCTACTTTAATTGAGCGGGTTTTTTTCACAATAAACTATTGTATGTGAAAAAAAGGAAAGTGACATAGTAAGCAACCAAAGTTTAGCCACTGTTTATTTTAGCTTTTGCTGATCGAGAGAGAGCTGTCATAAATGTTGTTTGAAAAACGAATTGTCTGTGAAAAATGAAATTTGCATTAAAAAAAACTGTGTAAAACTCCATTTAAAATGTTATTCAAAAAACAATGGATATAAACAATTTGGTAAAATGAAGTTTTGTTTTAAATGTTTTTCTTAATGCTTGTTTATCATGCTGCCCGGTATGAAATATGTTTTTTTCCAATTCTATTGTTGATCTTGAGTTGTCTACACAGCAAACCAACAAACCTCGAGAATGTTAAATTGCTGCCTATGAATCCTTATACCAAGAGAATGTGAAATTTTCTTATACACTTGAAACTTCGACGTCTTCTTTGGCCTAAGAGGAAACCAAAAAACGAAAAACAAACATCAAAGCCTTACATGCAGCTACAGGTTGGAAGCAAAACATGTTGAGAACCAGGGACGAAAACCATGGGTCTTTGATGTGAGAAGTTTTGTCCAACTCCTCCTATTGCAAGGATTAATTTGTTCAATATGATACTCATACATCATGCATGGCAAATCATCCTAAATTACATTAGGCTTCTACCAGTGATTTCCAACAGTAAAATTATGAATCAATAAGCATTACCTCTCAGGTGGTATAACCCACTATCAGGTGGAATTTTCAGTTATGCTTAGCGGCTTTAGAGAGAAGTTGTAATTAAATAGAAGAAAAGTCTTAGATGGAAAAGAGGCGCAAGGAGACTTCAGAGAAAAGTCTGCTTCTTGCTCTAGAAGGTACAAATAATTGTTCCCCTCCGAGTCCTTCGTCTCCCAGGACGACTTCTCCGACATTCTCTTCTCACCATTTCCACTAGCAGACTCACTTGCGGACAGCGGATGAGTTGAGGCAGAGAAGGGAGAAACTGACATCTTCTTCATGCCCTTGCTAAAGTAAAGGGTACTCAAGCGAAAAAAATGGACTATAGATAAAAGAAAGTCCGTGTTACAACCACAAGGAGCCATCTCTCCATTGTGAGAAGCTCGAGGAAGATGACGAGCTTCTAAGGCTCTGTTTGGGAGAGCTGTTGCGGATTGGAAATCTGTTGATCGTGTAGAGCTCATTGTACAAAGATCTTTGAAAACTATTTTGAAAAGTTGTAGCCGGTTTGGAAGCTGTTTTGAAAAGATATCCCAAATTCTTCTCCACTCCAACGAGCTCTGAAGGGTCGCCGACGTGAGAGAGGGAGGAGGCGGGATTGAGCGGCGACGGCCCTGGAAAAGAGGAATCGGAAGAGGAGAAGACTCCGACGAGGGTACCGAGCTACGGCGAGATAGGGAGGAGGTGGGATCGAGCGGCGGCAGCCCTGGCGAGGGTATCGGGCTCCGGCGTGGGAGGAGGCGGGATCGAGTGGTGATGACCCTGGAAAAGAAGAACCGGAGGAGGAGAGGACTCTGACGAGGGTACCGGGCTCCGGCGACAACATCGGCTCCGGCGAGATGTGTCAGCTCTGGCGAGATCCGTCGGCTCCGGCGAGATGCAAGCAGAGTCTGGAAAGTCGGGGCCGGTAGATTTCCGAAACCTGTGAGAGAGAAAGCTATTTTGCGGGAGCAGAAACTGGGGGCGGGTAGATTTCCGAGAAGCAACAAAGTAGCGCCGGATTTCCGATAAGCTCTTCATAAGGAGTCGTTCCAAACAGATAAAAAACAGCTCTGACGGCTGGAAAGAACAGAGTTGTGCCAAACAGAGCCTAAAAGGATGCGTCTGGAATTGGGAAGATGGGCGAAGGATAAGGATAGGGATTGGGGAGTGTATTGATGGCCTTCACAATAATATGAAACTAGATTCGAACCGAAGGTGTCCCCTGCAGCGGGATTGATGACCCTCACAATAATATGAGCCAAGCTTCTGTTTAGTTGGACTTGCTGATGGAAAGCTGACGATGAAAAGCCGTTGACAGAAAAAGTGCTGATTCTGAAAAGCGGAATTTTATTAAAAAACTGTCCGGATGAAATGAGGTTTGAAAAACAGAATTTTGAAAAAGCTGTTTGAGAACAAAACAAAGTTTGGGGTGATTGTTTTCAAAACAACTGCAAACACATAAACACATAATTTATTGAAATCTTACAGTCTAAAAACCTAATCAAAATCCTATTTGTTAGAAATATGAATCTAACAGCTACCATCACAAAAGTTCTTCATCCTTTTTTCCAGACCTACTGCCACCACAAAATAATATTAATGGTGGCCTATGTAGATGGTTCATGTTAGAGGACCTAAGATAAGCCTGTACACACACAAAATCATCTGTTATTTCACTTCCATTAGTAAATTCCAAAAGGCACGGGACTTGTGTAGAGAAGAAGCAGAGAAATGTTTGCCCAAAGCCACTAGCATTTGAATATCATGGTAAATACTAAGGCTCTATTTGGCGTGGTTGCAGCGACTGGAGAAACAGTGGTGGAATAATGTGCTGCTATTTCCGAGTCGCGGAAAAATTCCGCGACTCGGAAATAGCGGGCCACCGCTATTAATAGCGGTGGCGAATGCCACTGTCCCTCTTTAAAATTTTGTTTGGCTGAGCTTTTTGAAAAACCACGACATGCACCTAAAACGCTGTGCCAAACAGAGCCTAAAGAGATTTCAGTTACAGTGCAAGAAGTACCCTAGGAGATGCTATAAACTTCATTTGACGGCACAAAGAAGCGGCGGCAAGCTCAATCCATCAAAACAGGGGAAATTGCAGAAGCTACAGTAAAAACAGGAGATCCAGCGGAATCACCTACATGAACCAATCTAGAAAGCGGAGAGCGCTGTTGGTATTGCAGCAAATACATCACAAGTATTTTCCAAAGGTGAACGAAAATACCATCGACATACCACAAAATTGGGAAGAAGAAGATCTAAGCAGCTAGGCAGAGAACAAACCAGAGGAGAACAAAAACTGGAGATTAGTAATAAACAACGGCTAATAAATGCAGGTTTCGAAAAAAGTGGAAGGAAGCGCCAATTATTGTCCAAATTGGAGTGCGTCTCAGCGGCACAGCAGTGAAAAAGTCCAACTAAAGGCCACCTAAGGCTCCATTTGGTAATGGCTTATTCGCTCCTATTAGTTTGGAGAAAAACGCCACCATTATAAAATATATGTTTGGCATGACAGTTGGAAATTATGACCGCCTTCAAGAAAGGAAAATTAGTTTTTTTTAATAATAAATTATGTATAAGAACCATTACATTGAGAATATTATGTAAGTTTTTCTGATTGTATGTGAACTAATTTAATCTAGTCATCTTGATTAAGCGTATGCATCAGTACGAGTTCATTTAGATCACCCGCGAGTGTGAGTCAAAATTGATTTACGCGAATTGTCGAAACCTGTGATTGGTGGGCTAGACAATTTCGATCCTTCATTACGCAAGCTTGGTCTTCTCTTGGCACGTGTGGATTAATCGGTTTTAATTTGTGTGTGCGATTCATTTTATGTATGCACAAATTACAAATTTTGTGAGAGATAATTTGGGGTGTCTTTAGTGTTTTCTCTCCACTATCTAAATCCCTATCATATTAAAGGAATTTAAAAAGCCGATAATTGTGTGAGAAATACAATTTGTGAACAAGTGGAACGGGTGCTTGCGGTTACTTGCGTTTTCTGGAGAGTTCTGAGAAAAAGTCCGACTGGATTGATCTTCCTCTTCAGTTGAATGCTCTTCTTTGCCATTAGGCAAGGGTTTTCTTCTAATCAAGTGACTTGATTGTCGGCTCTGTTGTGACGCCTCTGATTTTTTCGATGATTTTATTGGATTTGGTATCGTCATATTTATGACGTCTTGACGTTACTTTTATCGTCGAGTTGACGGCGCAACGCCGTTAAGGCATTTTCGCGTCTGTCCGGTCGAGTCGGCCGATTTCTTGAATTTCTGCTGTAATCAGCAATTTTTGCATTTGAGATTTAAGTTGAGTAATTTTGGACTTGCACGTCAAGTTTCATGCAATCCGAGCATTTTTGGTGTCTCGGCGCGCGATTGAAGTTTTGATTAATTTATGTTCATCGCATACTTGGAAAATTTATATCTCGAAAATGACTCGTCGGATTTAGGTTTTGGCTTTGCCATTGGAATCGTAGCGTCAGTGTTCGCCTACGGCGTGAGTTTCGTTTAATTCGGCGCGCGTTTGAGCCTCTGTTTTGAACTCGTATTCTTTGTTCAAAAATATATAAATATGTATAATTTAATATTAAAGTACTATTCAAAAATGAAAGCTACTATTCATCTCAATAGTTCGATTTCTGGTATATTTGTAAAATTCACTATTCCAGCACTGTTCTTTATTTGATGTTCTGATTTGAAGTACTCGAGTGATTTCTGTTCTCTCAAGTAAATTACTGTTTACATCTCGAGTTTTCCTGTTCAGTCTACATTTGCGTGCCTTTTTGGGGGTCAAGAAGACGTCTAACAAAAAATAGTCAACATAAAATTTGTTCGTCTCAACGAGATCTACAACTTTCATGTTGATCTCTTTTCAATTTGAAGTCATATTGAGCCCCTATTTTCGTTTTTCCTGCTGGAACTCGAGTGATGAGATGCTACTCGAGTATGTCGAGCTACCACTCGAGTAATTCATGTTGGAACTCGAGTGATGAGCTGCTACTCGAGTAAATGGAGCTACTACTCGAGTAATGCATGATGGAACACGAGTAATATGTTGTTACTCGAGTAGGTCATGTTGGAACTCGAGTGGTTCATGCTGCCACTCGAGTAGTCCGTGTCTGTCTGTGTTCAGGCACCATTTTTGAGGGTCAAAACGGAGTTGTACTAAAAACCTGTCAATATGAAATTTGTTCGTCTCAACGAGATCTACAACTTTCATGTTGACCACTTTTCGATTTGAAGCCATCTTAGACCACTATTTTCGATTTTCCCGAAGCAGTTCATGTCCAACTCGAGTAGACTTGATCCACTTGAGTTCTAAGTCTTTTATCTCGAGTAGAAGTAATCCACTCGAGTTCTCTACCAATCCTCTCGAGTTATAGATGATTATCTCGAGTTCCCAAGTCTCTATCTCGAGTAGATACCTCCCTCTTGAGTCTCCATCTCGAGTAGACTTCTCCATCTCGAGTAGACCTATTTCACTCGAGTGGTTCTGTGCAGTCAGAGTTCGGGCACCGTTTTGAGGGTCAAAACGGTGTCATACGAAAAAATGATCAACATGAAATTTGTTCGTCTTGACGAAATCTACAACTTTCTTGTTGGGAAATTTTCGATTTGGAGCCATCCTAAACCTCTATTTTGATTCCAAAACTTTTTATAAACACACACACACACACACACACACACACACACACATATATATATATATATATATATATATATATATATAGGGCCGGGATCCTGTGCGAATAAATTCGCACAGGATCCCGTGCGAAGAAACAAAAAATAGCGGCGGCGCCGGCGGCGCTGGGCTCGCCGGCCACCGGCCTCCCGGGGTTCGTCGGCGAGCACGCCGACGAACCCCGGGAGGCTCGCCGACGAACCCCGGGAGGCTCGCCGACGAACCCCGGGAGTCCGGTGTAACAACCCCATCCGTTAAATGACGTATAGTAGAAGGTCCGGCCGGGCCCCACACTATATGCCACAAACAGACGGTGAGGTCACAGGATAATACCAAACCATACGAATCCTAACTCAGAGCATTCTAGCGGAATTGTATTAAGTGTAAGAACTCATATCAATGAATGTTCACTAATATATAAATATCACAGTTATATAAAAGACTAGGAATGTTTACAACACCACACCGCACAGGGCCTTAAGGCCTTACAAGTTACTCTTTACAATACATATAATTTCATACATCGGCACGCAGGCCGGCCACACATGAAATCCAACACTTCGCACGGCCTTCAAGGGCCTACCAGCAGCATGGGCTTTTGCCCGCTCAATCCAATCAGCCCGCAACACCTGCATATGGACGTCCACCCCATGGGTGATAAACAAAGCAACGGTCAGCATTCAGCTGACCAATTATAACGACCCCACCCCTTACCCGGGGCAGTGGTTCCTTCCCTGCATGTATAGCAATTTCAACGGATATATAACATACACACCACATCACAAACGCCGGCCTCAATGCCAGGCGCTCCGTGCACTCAGGGCACCTTTATGGTTTGTACTTGGTAGGCGGGCATAAGCCTCCAAACCCCTGTTGAAGACCTCACGCACCCGTCTTACTCAGAGGTACGCACCACACCAAAACCCGTGAGCACTACCAGTCGACCTACCCACGTAGTGTAACAAGCCTAGGGAATTCGCCCTGCTGCTTTGCTACCAATCGACCGCTCATCCGATCTTAACATCGCCACTTGGTGGAATGGGCATAAGCCTTCAAACCCCTGTTGAAGACCTCCCGCGCCCACCCACTCAGTGGTGTCCGCACTCCATCATCAAGCTCTTAGCAAGTATGCAACCAAAGGAGCTATACAAAGCATCCTGTACACCAAGCACATCGTCCTCACCATCTCCGCAGGCTAGACGATGAATACACGGAGTCTTCTCCGGTTCGCACTATAAACATCACCAATCCCGACATACGTCTGGATGGGCTTCACACAGCATGCCTATGCCGTACTACATATTTCCGGCTCTAGATGCAGACTCAACTGCTGGAATCACTTACGCATTTCCATCTCTTGATGGAGGATCCCATGCACATGCAAAACAAAGGGCTTCACCTGCCCAAGGAAGAAAGATCGTTACCCTTGACGATCGCTTCGGCGCCATAGAAGAACTAGCCGGATGGAAATCACCGCAGCGGCCTTACCTCCACAACGCTGCACCCGGCTCTCAATTCGGCTCGACGAAGCTCCACCGGCGGCCGGAAAGCTCCTCCTCCTCCTCCTCCAAGCTCTCCTCTCTTTCTTCTCTTTAGAGAGAGAAAGGCTAAGTGGAAATGAGATTTCATCTCAATCCACGGCCTTAAAGAGGCTGGAAAAGCTTTGGACCACAAGATCCAAATAGAAGGAAACGAACGGCCGAGATCTGCTCTGAAAAACATTTCAACAGGCCTGACACGCCCTGTGACACGCCCGTGTCACAGGCCGTGTTCCCCAGTCGGTTAGAAACGACTCGAAAGATACCAGAACACGGGCTGGGACACGCCCGTGTCGAACCTGACATGCCCGTGTTCCAGGCCGTGTTCACGGTCGTGTTCAAGGCCGTGTACCTCTCTGACTCAAACAGGCCATTTTCCGATTTTAATGTGTGACACGCCCTGGGACACGCCCGTGTCCCAGGCCGTGTCGCCGCTTGACGACCGCTGACCGTCAACTTGACACCGCGACACGCCCAGAACGGACACGTGTCGGACACGCCCTGGGACACGCCCGTGTCGAAGGCCGTGTCCCAGGCTCGACGATCGTCGACTATAAATCGTCGACTAAGCTGAACACGCCCTGGGACACGCCCGTGTCCCAGGCCGTGTACACCCGACACGCCCTGGGACACGCCCGTGTCCCAGGCCGTGTCTAACAGCCTCCAACCCAAAGCTGTGCACAAACATATTTTGAGATTCTGGGGTGTTACAACCCTCCCCTCCTTATAGAAATTTCGTCCCGAAATTTAGCGCAACGCACAAGCATCAACACAACCACGCTGTTGCGATACAAACCAAAACGATCCAGGTTTAGAGTTCAGAGGCCACAGCTTGTCTCGCCCCATGGAATCATACCACCACAACTGTTTGTCACAAACAGAAATACATACATACATACATACAATAGACAACATAATAAAGTGCACACTCCACTTTATTTCGGCTTCTCCGCATCTCGCAGAATCAGTTTAGCGGCCTCCATTAAGTCCAAAGCACGGATTTGCTGTTCTGCTTGATTTGAGCTTTGCGGCTCCTGCATCTCAAGTGTGTATATGCGCGGTTGCGCCCGCGATGCAGACGACTCTGCCACAGCTTTACCCTTCTCGTCATAAGACGCACCTGTCTTTCTTTCACCCTTGGACGCACCATTCCAGCAAAATCGCGCGATATGCCCTGGCTTCCCACAAATGAAACATGTACGCGGCTCAACCCGTTCTTGCCCAAACGTTGCTCCTGACGCAACATCTGAAGAAGTTTGTTCAGCGGGTCGAAACCGCTTCTTATCACGTTTCCTGAAATCTGACTGCTCTGATGGCGGAACTTTGAAGTCGGACTTTTCCACCGCTACGTTCTTCTTCTCCCGTACCCGCTTCAAATCCTTCTCCAGCGCACTAGCGGTATGCACCAATGCTTGGAATCCTTGGTTCACTGAACTCGGGAGAGCCAACCTCAGCTCATCACGCAGTCCTTCATAGAACCTATTCGTTTTCCGCGCCTGGTCCGCAAACGTCGACCCCGCATAACGACCGAGCTTGGTAAACTCATGCAGGTAATCGTCCACGGTCTTATCACCCTGTACCAGACGTTGAAATTCATTTTCCATTGCAATTCTCTGCGCCATTGGCAAGTATTTTGCCCAAAATAATCTGGCGAATTCGTCCATCGATATGTCGCCCAGATCTCTACCTCCCAACTGGTGCAACTCGATCTCATCCCACCAAAGCCTCGCCTCTCCTTCTAGGAGGAAAGTGGCTAACGGGACTTTCTGCTCCTCACTAATCCTGAGCGCAGCCAGGATTCTTTTCACTCTAGAGAGCCAATCCTCGGCCTCTGTTGGAGATGTTGCCCCGACAAACGTAGGCGGATTAAACTCCATAAAGTGCTTAAGTTGCTCGTCCGCTGCTTGCACAGCAACCGGAACCTCAACATGCTCTTGCCTCGCACCAACCTCAACATGCTCTTGCCTCGCACCAACCTGCACTGGCGCCACAGCAGGCCTCGCTTGCCCAAAAGGTTGTGCCTGAAGCATAGCAAAGATCACCTCCGCAACTAAGCGCACCGTTTCCGCAGAAGGGGGAGGTGTAGGCACCTCAGGTGGTGCCGCACTCTCATCCGAACGCTGGGGCTCCGACTGCCCAGCTCCACTCCTCGTCACCTATAGGTGAACAAGATAGCATTACTTTCCATGGTAATACGGCAAACTCACCGAATAGACACACACACACATTCCCTAGTGGACATTCCAGAGTTCATTAGCATTACAGCAGGTCGCACAAACACGTGCTCGCCACCCCACAAAAGAATTCGACCACGAATTCGAAAGAGGAAGACCGACAAAAGCTGATACCACAGGTCGGAGGATCGAAACCTCCCTCTAATACCAAAATGTAACAACCCCATCCGTTAAATGACGTATAGTAGAAGGTCCGGCCGGGGCCCCACACTATATGCCACAAACAGACGGTGAGGTCACAGGATAATACCAAACCATACGAATCCTAACTCAGAGCATTCTAGCGGAATTGTATTAAGTGTAAGAACTCATATCAATGAATGTCCACTAATATATAAATATCACAGTTATATAAAAGACCAGGAATGTTTACAACACCACACCGCACAGGGCCTTAAGGCCTTACAAGTTACTCTTTATAATACATATAATTTCATACATCGGCACGCAGGCCGGCCACACATGAAATCCAACACTTCGCACGGCCTTCAAGGGCCTACCAGCAGCATGGGCTTTTGCCCGCTCAATCCAATCAGCCCGCAACACCTGCATATGGATGTCCACCCCATGGGTGATAAACAAAGCAACGGTCAGCATTCAGCTGACCAATTATAACGACCCCACCCCTTACCCGGGGCAGTGGTTCCTTCCCTGCATGTATAGCAATTTCAACGGATATATAACATACACACCACATCACAAACGCCGGCCTCAATGCCAGGCGCTCCGTGCACTCAGGGCACCTTTATGGTTTGTACTTGGTAGGCGGGCATAAGCCTCCAAACCCCTGTTGAAGACCTCACGCACCCGTCTCACTCAGAGGTACGCACCACACCAAAACCCGTGAGCACTACCAGTCGACCTACCCACGTAGTGTAACAAGCCTAGGGAATTCGCCCTGCTGCTTTGCTACCAATCGACCGCTCATCCGATCTTAACATCGCCACTTGGTGGAATGGGCATAAGCCTTCAAACCCCTGTTGAAGACCTCCCGCGCCCACCCACTCAGAGGTGTCCGCACTCCATCATCAAGCTCTTAGCAAGTATGCAACCAAAGGAGCTATACAAAGCATCCTGTACACCAAGCACATCGTCCTCACCATCTCCGCAGGCTAGACGATGAATACACGGAGTCTTCTCCGGTTCGCACTATAAACATCACCAATCCCGACATACGTCTGGATGGGCTTCACACAGCATGCCTATGCCGTACTACATATTTCCGGCTCTAGATGCAGACTCAACTGCTGGAATCACTTACGCATTTCCATCTCTTGATGGAGGATCCCATGCACATGCAAAACAAAGGGCTTCACCTGCCCAAGGAAGAAAGATCGTTACCCTTGACGATCGCTTCGGCGCCATAGAAGAACTAGCCGGATGGAAATCACCGCAACGGCCTTGCCTCCGCAACGCTGCACCCGGCTCTCTATTCGGCTCGACGAAGCTCCACCGGCGGCCGGAAAGCTCCTCCTTCTCCTCCTCCAAGCTCTCCTCTCTTTCTTCTCTTTAGAGAGAGAAAGGCTAAGTGGAAATGAGATTTCATCTCAATCCACGGCCTTAAAGAGGCTGGAAAAGCTTTGGACCACAAGATCCAAATAGAAGGAAACGAACGGCCGAGATCTGCTCTGAAAAACATTTCAACAGGCCTGACACGCCCTGTGACACGCCCGTGTCACAGGCCGTGTTCCCCAGTCAGTTAGCAACCGACTCGAAAGATACCAGAACACGGGCTGGGACACGCCCGTGTCGAACCTGACACGCCCGTGTTCCAGGCCGTGTTCACGGCCGTGTTCAAGGCCGTGTACCTCTCTGACTCAAACAGGCCATTTTCCGATTTTAATGTGTGATACGCCCTGGGACACGCCCGTGTCCCAGGCCGTGTCGCCGCTTGACGACCGCTGACCGTCAACTTGACACCGCGACACACCCAGAACGGACACGTGTCGGACACGCCCTGGGACACGCCCGTGTCGAAGGCCGTGTCCCAGGCTCGACGATCGTCGACTATAAATCGTCGACTAAGCTGAACACGCCCTGGGACACGCCCGTGTCCCAGGCTGTGTACACCCGACACGCCCTGGGACACGCCCGTGTCCCAGGCCGTGTCTAACAGCCTCCAACCCAAAGCTGTGCACAAACATATTTTGAGATTCTGGGGTGTTACAGCCGGTGGCCGGCGAGCCCGGCGCCGCCGCTGGTAAAAAAAATTACAGCATCCCACCGCCATCGCCAGCGACTGCGGGCTCGCCGTCCACCGCCCGCCCGGGGTTCGTCGGCGTGGCCGCCGACGAACCCCGGGCGGGCGGTGGACGGCGAGCCCGCAGTCGCCGGCGGTGGCGGTGGGATGCCGCAGGTCGTGTGATGCAGGGGAATCAGACGGTGGCTCGTCGTTCTTCGCACATTCGCACAGTGATCTCTTCGCATACGATTCAGCTCCTATATATATATATATATATATATATATATATATATATATACACTTAGAATTATTATCTTCTCCGATATTATTCTTCCGAACCAGAGCAACGAGCAAGGGAGAGAGTTCTTTTTTTCGTGAAACTTCCGGTGGCCGCCGACAGTTCTCCGGTGCTCGAAATCTTCAACCAGACATAGATCCGAAAAGCTCTCGCCGAGAGCTACGCTATCGTGGTAAATTTTTCTCCATTCTTTGATTTTTCTCGTTAGGGTTTTTCAGCCCTAACCCCTTTTTCCGTCATTTTTGTCTAGATCTCAACTTCTTCCGTGTTCTTTTGCCCCGATCTACGATGCGGAGCGAATCAGAGAACTTTTCCGATACAACAAAGGCAAGTGGTGGTTTTCCTTCGTTGTTCCTTGTCCGGTTTGATGGTAACCGTTATGCCTTTGTTCCTTAATTTTCTTGTCTTTTTTGTGTTGTCCTTCCAAACTATGGTTATGTTTAATCCTTCTTGAAGATCACTCAAAATTATAAAATCTGGTCATGATAATTTCAATCTTGGCTAGGTGCGTATAATCGTCCTTAGAATGTTTTATCGATGAATTAAATTGTTTCGTCTATCGTTGTTGGACGTGTTAGTGTCTATATAGGATTGTAAATCGTTTCTAAAGGTTGATCAATCGTGTCTTTAATCTAGAAATGTCATGTTGAATCCGATGTGCCAAGTCCCGAGATGTTGGTGTTGTGGTTTCTTTGGTTTTTCCTTGGTTTCGGGAGTTAGTTGGTGTAACCACCTCCGCAAGGCTGTTTCCTTTATTAATATCTTTTGGAACTCTACCGGTGTTTTGGGCATCTGCGGTGTATGGTGGAGTGTATGAATCTCTCCCGCAGTTAAACGGATTAATTTTCGTGAGGGGTGTGTCCAGCTAAGTGACCATCTCGCCCGTATTTTTAGGTAGAGTGACCACGAGTGGCTAATAAAGGTTATGGTTTTTCTTCCTTATGATTTACTTATGTTCGTCACCTTATTGTCTTGTGCATATTGTGTGTATGCGATGTACGTGACGATTCACGTAAGTGTTCTTTTCCTGTTTGATGCTTACTTCGTACTTTATGTCAGTATTGTTTTGGTCTTGGGTTGGTACCCCTTATGACCTTTATTTACTTTTTCTTAATTTTCTGCCACCATTTGTACCTACTTGCTGAGGCGTTCTGTTTTTTTTGGAATGCCTTAGGTTCAGAGCCGTAGCAGGTAGTGGAGCTGGTTTTGGACTCTCTTAGCGGCAGTGTCAGTTGTGGTTTTGCACCTCGCCATAGCGAGGTAGTTGTCGTTCATTTTTCTTTTCCTAGTTCAGACATACTGTTATACTGTGGGTTCGTGTCAGATTGTTTACGCCCACAGAGTTGTTGATTTTGCCACTTGCTAACTGATGTGGATTTCTTCTTCTTTGATTTGAATTACTTGCTCTCTGGGATGATTTATTGCTAAAACTGCATGTTAGATATTTTTAAGCTTATAAAAACTTATTATTAGTAAAACATCCATACAACCTCTTTTAAAACCAAGTCACTATTTTCCTGGTTAGCGTAAAGATTATTTCTTATACTTATTATAAATCTAGAGTCGGCTTAGCATGAGTTGTTCCTCGGGGACATTTATACTCATGTAGGATGTTAGAGTCAATTTAAAACAAGTATGTTCTGCAAGCGTATAAATTATATTTTTGAATCGTTGACTAAATAATCCACTGAGCCGAGGGATACGACTACCTTCTTAATTTAAACTGGATTTCAGTCATAATAACTTATGTTTTCTTTTAAACTGTAGAGTTTGGAGTCTTGCCTGAGCGTCTGTAGTTATCCCCTGCACGGCGTGACATCACGGTGCATATTTTTCCGTACTCTGATATAATTAAATTGTTGGGAAAAGGCGGGTTGTGACATCTGTCTCCTCCCTTACTTGTCTCGGCCTCAGACATGATCACTGTTTTTCCCCTCTTTGAGTCGATAGGAAGCAACACCGTTCTACTCCGTCAACGTCACCTGCTTAGTTGGAGATCTGAAATGGGACTTGGAATTTGTGAAACCATCTAAGTTCTGATTTGATTTTAAAGCAAGGGTTATTTAATTCACTGTTTATCAACAGTGAAGGCCCAGTCTTCTGTCTAGAAGAAAGGTCTGATTCAAAGATCTGTCTTGAGAAATCAATAACCTTACTTGGAAGAGAACATTACCCAGCAATACTTATTCAGAGAAGTTTCTTCAACATAGTTGTTGTATGTTGAACTCCTCATCAAGCGCGGTTGATTTCATCCGAAGAAATACAAGTGCTTTGTTGAGAATGACGGCTACTACTCGACACGAGGCGGAGTCCAAAAATAGTACGCATGTTTAATTTCATTTTGACATTTAATTTTGATAGTGTACTATATTCTCTCTCTAGTCTTCATATTAGATTGATCGCATGCACATTACAAGTGATTAATTTTAATCGTTGATTACACTATACCGTAGGAACTAGTTATTTATGTTCATGATGATCATGCGCGCATGTCACATCACTTTGAAATATTTTAGGGCGTTGTTATTAGCACCGCAGTTTTGGCTAGTCGCACCACACTCTCCTAATTTTTTGCGCCTTTTAGAAATACGCTGTGTACATGCATTTTTAGGAAAATTATTCAACACGAAAGTTGTTGATCTCGACGAGATCTACAACTTTAGTGTTGAACACTTTTCCTAAAAATGCATGTATAAGCCGTATTTCTGAAAGGCGTGAAACTTGAGCGTATTTCCAAAGTAAGCCTTGTACATGTATTTTTAGGAAAGGTGTTCAACACGAAAGTTGTAGATCTAGTCGAGATCTACAATTTCTGTGTTGAACACTTTTCCTAAAATGCATGTACAAGACGTATTTTCAAAAGACACGAAAAATTAGGAGAAAGTGCGGCGCGGCTAGTCAAAACTACAGTGCTAATTACAACGCTCTAATTTTAATACAATATTTTTGCACGTTTGTGACCTATGTGTTTCATCTAAATTTTTAACATATCAAGCATTGATGACTATATCATTAAAAAAAACAATCAATCAGACAATAAGCTAATAAATAGTAGACAAAACTCATACACAAGACAATCCAACCCATGACTATCACCGTGTAAGGCCGGGCGTTCCCGAAATATTGTTCATAACCACCTTGTTCACGAAATATTGTTCATAACCACCTTGTTCACCGTATATGAGACTTTTAGCTCCCAATCAGCCGATCATTGGAATTCTCAGTTTTAGAGTAGAATAAATGGAGCCCATCAAACAAATGGGCCCTAATAATGAATAAATGACAAACAATTTAGTTAACATATCATATACGTGTACATCACATGTCAAGCAAAACTCTTTTTTTTTTTCCATTTTAAGCAAAACCCTCCGTCTGATCAACTGAAAGATGAAATGAGGCAACTTCAACAAAACGTTTAATTTTCAACCTCAAACAGTGATCCTAAAGGATTCAGAAACTCCATTACAAACAGACTCACAGACACAGCGAATGGAAATGCTAATAACGATTCCCATTCAACACCGGAAGAAACGCCTGCAGAATCCAAAGTGGTCAATGAAGGACCCTCGGAAGGCGCCGAAGCATTCTTCTCCGCCTTTGCGGGCGGAGCAGGCACCGTGGGTCTGAATATACCCAGCGGTAGGAGCACCTTGTCGACCTGGTAAACCGCCAGCTGGCTATCAGAATATACGGTTCCGGTCACCGTGGTGTTGACGAGACCAGTGGAGATGTTCACCTGAGTTCCAGCTGTCGTCACATTGAGCGGGTAGTGGCCGTCGCCGCTGTCACCGGCCTGGGTGCTGAGAGGGTTGCTTACGGTCTGGAATTGGGAGAGGGTGATGAGCGTGGGGATGACGTGGAATTGGAGGAGAGTGACGTGCTGCTGATTGGTGAGTTTATTAAGGGTGCCTGGTTGAAGGCTGGAGAATGCATTATCGGAGGGTGCGAATAAAGTGAGGCCGGCGTTCGAGTTGTTCAACTGAGCATTGATTCTTTCGTCGAGTTGTGTCGACTTCAGCAGGCGAATAAGTGTTGTGAATTGGCCGGCCTTTTGAAGGATCGCTGTGATGTTGAGAGGGGGAGGCGGAGCAGGGGTTGGTGCCGCGGCGATTGCCGGAGGTACGGCGGGTGCTTGTACGGATTGGCAACGGGCTGTAGATGCAATGTCGTAGATGAAGAGAAGTACAAGCGCCCGGTGGTAAGTGGAGATGCTTTTCATTCTCTCTCTCAATGTCTCTCTCTCTCTCTCCTTCTCCCCCGCTCCCACTCCTCTCTCTATATATCTCTCCCTCTCCTCTCTCTTCCCCTCCACTCCCTGTAAATATATGTCACTCCTTTCCTTACTATCACATGATTGCAGGTTTTATTGCGAGGGAGGGACAGAGAGGGTGGGTGGTAGCCTGGTAGGTACTATGGCTATATCCAGCACCAAATGTAAGTAAGATGTTGCATTCAGATTAGTTGGTGCGTTAGCAAGCATAACCGGATAGAGACGTTGCATCTTCGTGAAAAAGCTTAGTCTATGTTTATAGTATTAGAGGAACTGAACCAGCGGTCCACTCAACGCCTGAATACCAAAGGTCCACTCAACGCCTGAATACCAAAGGTCCACTCAACGCCCGAATCCAAAGCGTTGAGTTGGCAATGTTTAATTACCTGCAAAAGTAGAACGCTATCAGTTACAATTTAAGCTTAATTAGCTGCAGTAATTATATCAAAAGTTCAAAGAACCATATAGGTTTAAAACTATTAAATGTTGCAGCTTTTCTTCCTCTTTACCTGTTACTCTTCCGGGTGCTATATAAGCCTTTTGTTCTTGACCAAAAATATATAGAAAATCATGAATGAATTCCAATGTCTTTTGTTCTTGTTTTTCTTTCCTCTTTTATGCTACTCTAGCTCTATCAGTGGTATCAGAGCCACAAGATTTTAGGATAACTCTCATCCTCTATCTATCAATATGAGCTCATCATCTACCTCATCTAATACATTACCCCTCTCGGTACCTTTGTCTACAACCCCAATCTTTAATGGGGAGATGTACAATCATTGGGCCATCAAGATGGAGACACTCCTTAAATCACAGGTGCTTTGGGAAATCGTCAGAAACGTCCCTCAAATAACCGACAAAGAGAAAGAAGGAATTGCAGCAGAAATACCCAGAGGAGAAAAGAAAAAGAACTCCATGGCACTGGTCATTCTCCAACAATCAGTGACGTCTCTTATTTTTCAAAGAATAATGGGAGCACGCACTGCCAAAACCGCTTGGGATATACTCAAGGAAGCCTTCCAAGGAGATAAGAAGGTAATATCTATTAAGAAACAAAACCTGCGTCGAAACTTCAATGAATTAACATGAGAGATGATGAGTCTATTTTTGAGTATCTTCCTAAAGTCACTCACATCACAAATCAGCTCAAAAATCTTGGAGCACCTATCCCTGAAAATGAGATAGTGCTCAAGGTGCTAAGGAGTTTGCCAAAAAGCTATGAATACATCGTGGCGGCCATAGAAGAGAGTAATGATCTTGATATTCTCTCTATTGCTGCTCTGATGGGGAAGATCCAGTACATGAAGACAGAATGAAGAGATACTCCTTCTCTTTCATTGAACAAGCCTTCCAGTCAAAAATGAATTTGGGAAAGAATGATAAACGACAAAGAGGTGCCGGACCTCATGGCTCACAGCAAAAATAGCCATGGAGTCGTCATCATCAAAAGGGCTGGAACAAGTCGGCTGAAACTACACATCAAGCCAACCAACAATTTTTCCCCAATCAAATCAATCCAACATATACTGCACTCTTTGTAAGAAAACAAACCACACGACAGAAAAGTGTTACTTCAAGTGTAAGAAATGCAAGAGGCCAAACCACTTTGATAGGGATTGTTGGTTTAAAAATAAAGAAGATGCAAAACTAGCAAAACATGAAAAGGAGGATGAGACAAAGCAAACAAAAAAACTGTTCCTACTGTGCAACAAGATTGCTGAAACTAATCAAACAGACAACACAGTAGAGTGGTATGTTGATTCAGGCTGTTCCAACCACATGGCTAAGGGCAGACATCTTTTTATCACTCTCGATGAAACTCAAAAGTCCCAAGTCTTCCTAGGAGATGGCCAGTCAAAACAAATTGAGGGAAAAGACGTCCCGGAAGTCATAGATAGAGATGGAAAGAAAAAACATGTTCCTGATGTTCAGTTTGTACCCTCCTTGGCACAAAACTTACTTAGTGTAGGAAAACTCACTTTGAATTGCTACAATGTTATTTTTAGTTCTAACACATGCTCCATAACTGATTCTTTTGGTCACAATATTGCCTCAGCTAACATGACAGCCAACAAAATTTACTCCGTGAATATGGGATTATCAAGCCAAAAAGCTCTCTCCTCCTTGAAGTTAGACCCGACCCACTCTCTATCTGGCATCATCAGCTTGGATATCTCAACTATGGAGCTATGCAGTTCCTATTAAAGAAGGGCTTGCTACTGGAATACCAAACATCCAAGTATCTCCACAACAGTGTGTCACATGTTCCCCGGGAAAGTCTCATCGACTACCATTTCATGCATCTGATAACAATAGCTTGCAACGTCTAGAGCTTGTTCATTGTGATCTCTGGGGGCCTGCATCTACACCCACACTTGGAGGTAAATGATATTTTTTCCTTCTTGTAGATGATTTTTCAAGATACAAATGGATCTACTTCCTAGAACATAAATCTGAAACCCTATCACTCTTTATGGATTTTAAAAGAGAGGTTGAAAAGAAGTTTGAGAGAAATATTAAAACCTTAAGAAGTGAAAACGGTGGAGAGTTCACTTCTCATGCTTTCAAACATTTCTGCACTCTAGAAGGAATAAGGCATGAATTTTCTGCCCCTGGAACCCCCCCAGCAAAATGGGGTGGTAGAGCGCCAAAACCGTACTATCATTGAGATGGTAAGTTCAATGCTTCTTCATAAACATCTCCCAAAGTTCCTATGGGGAGAAGCCGCTTGTACAACAGTTTACACTCTAAATAGAGTACCCACAAAGGATTTACATAAAACAACACCCTATGAAAGGCTTCACTCTAAGAAACCTTCTTTAAAGCACTTAAGTACTTTTGGATGTCTTGCTTTTGCTCACATCCTTAAAGCAAAACGAGAGAAACTTGAGCAATCAAGTACAGAGTGTGTCATGGTGGGATATAGTGAAGTAAGTAAAGCCTACAAGTTAATAAAGCCAACTACCCATAAGTTGATAATCTCTCAAGATGTGATATTTCATGAGGAAGATGAGTGGAGTTGGGAAAATGAACTGGGCTCAGAACAGTTAATGAATGACCTCTTCCTAGCCCCGATTGAGTTCAATGTGAACCCCATCCTGGAGACTACTGAGAGAGAAATCGAGCCACTTACATCAGCTATAGATGCTGCATCTGAACCTATTTTATCATCGCCCAGGAAATACAGAACGATCCAGGATCTTTACCAAAATACAGATATGGTCTTTTTCCACTCCACCCCAATGAACTATCATGAAGCAGCTCTCGACCCAAACTGGCAACAGACAATGAATGAAGAGATTGGTTTGATTGAAAAGAACAATACTTAGACTCTTGTTCTGAGACGTCAAAACAAAACAGTAGTCGGTGTAAAATGGGTATACAAGCTCAAGGTTATGAAGATGGAGAAATCATCAAACATAAAGCAAGAGTCGTGCCAAAAGGTTACTGCCAAAAGATTGGAAAAGATTTTGAAGAAACGTTTGCTCCGCTAGCTCAACTTGATACCATCTGTCTATTGATTGCCATTGCAGCTCAACATTGTTATCTGATATACCAACTTGATGTAAAGTCTGCATTTCTGAACGGGATACTTGCAGAGAAGGCCAATGTTGAACAACCAGATGGGCACCTGAAGAAAGGAGAAGAGAGCAAAGTTTAGAAGCTACACAAATCTCTCTACGGGCTCAAACAGGCACCTTGTGCCTGGCATTCCAACATATCCTCTTTCTTCAACAAGGAAGGATTTATCACCAGCAAGCTTGAACCCTCGCTGTTCATAAAAATCGAACCTGACAATACTAAAATTTTTGTTTGCCTATATGTAGATGATTTAATTATAACTTGTTCTTCGCAATCTGCAATTGAAATCTTAAAATCAAAGATGAAAGAACAATATGAGATGACTGATTTGGGGCTGCTAAGGTTTTTTCTTGGGATGCAAATAAAGCAATCCCCTGGAACGATTTTCATCTCCCAAGAGAAGTATGCTAGTGAACTGCTAAAGACATTCCAGATGGATTCCTGCAATCCCACTTCTACACTAATGAATACTAGTGAGAAGCTCTGCAAACTAAAAGAAGAAGAAGAGAAAGCAGATGAAGAAGTATACAGGAGTCTTGGTTGCTCCCTCATGTACTTGACAAATACCAGACCTGACTTGGAGCATGCAGTCAACATGGTATCTCGTTTTGTAAGCATGCCATCCATAGCTCATCTGAATCCTGCAAAACGAATACTCCATTACATAAAAGGAATGATGGAGCATGGACTTCTATACACTACCGATCCATCACCCACTCTTATCAGGTACTGCGATGCAGACTGGCGAGGATCAATCGATGATAGAAGAAGCACAAGAGCATATATCTTCTATTATGGCTCAACCCCCATCTATTGGAGCACTAGAAAGCAACAAACCATGACATTATCAACTACAAAAGCCGAGTATATGCTGATGAATGCAAGAGTATGTGAAGGGATATGGCTAAAGAGAATGTTAGAAGAGCTTGGAGAAGGAGAAAAGAAGAGTTTCCTGCTTAGATGTGATAGCACATCCGTAATCGGGTTGGCCAAAAACCCAATCTTCCACGGTAAAAGCAAGCACATCAAAATACGTCATCACTTTATTAGGAAGAAGATCGTAGAACACTGCCCTACTGAAGAACAACCTGCAAATCTTCTTACAAAGGCATTGAGTCGAGAACATTTCTCGACACTAATGGAAAAGATGAGGCTGCAGACCGGTACAGTTCAAGAGGGGGTATTAGAGGAACTGAACTAGCGGTCCACTCAATGCCTGAATACCAATGGTCCAATCAATGCCTGAATACCGAAGGTCCACTCAACGCCTGAATCCAAAGCATTGAGTTGGCAATGTTTAATTACCTGCAAAACTAAAATGCTATCAGTTACAATTTAAGCTTAATTAGTTGCAGTAATTATATCAGAAGTTCAAAGAACCATATATGATTAAAACTATTTAATGTTGCAGTTTTTCTTCCTCTTTACCTATTACTCTTCCGGGTTCTATATAAGCCTTTTGATCTTGATCAAAAATATATAGAAAATCATGAATGAATTCCAATGTCTTTTGTTCTTGTTTTTTCTTTCCTCTTTTATGCTACTCTAGTTCTATCATATAACATACATCATCTTTGCAGTGTTTGTTGAGGTATATTGATATAAATATAACAGGTCTTAACGGGTTTGGTTTGGATTCGTTAGGCATCCAATAACTCATTGTTGGGTATTTGAGGTTACGATTATAAATACCCCTATTGGGGGCAACGTGGAGGTCGTTCAAAACTTGACGGTCACACGAGATGCTTCAAGCGCAGTAACATTCTTAAAGTTTCATTTCGTGCGCCCTAGCCCCCACTCCCGTAAGGGTTCCCGCCGCTCTCATTTTCCTGCGAGAATAGGCGCTGCCGCTTAGGGATTGCTCGTATTTTCATCGTCGGCCGCAAGGGTTCTTCTCCTCCGTAGATCGTGAATCTGTCCCTATCGCTGATTGCGGGTTTTCTCCTTGTCGTTGGTTATCGCGTGTAGACACTGCCTCTCCCCGATAGAAATAGGTTTTTTGGCATTCCCGCCGCAATATCCTCTGCGAGCCGATCGAGGAGTTCCTCCATTCTTCGCAGAGTGCCACTCCTGATTTTTTTGTGATCTTATGTCGGTCTCAATCGGGAAGAGGAACTTCATCCCTAACGTAGAAGTTGTGGATCTGCTCTCTCGCTGTAGTTCTCCCAATCTTGTCGGATCTCATCCCTACTGTAGGTAAGTATTATATTGTCACCCTTTCGAGGAAATTTCTCTTGTAGTCGAGTTATCTCAAGTCACAAAGAAGAAGTTTGTTGGAACACCCTATTACTAATTTGGGTAAGGATCACTATGTTTGTCTTAGGAAACCAGGTTGACCTAGTTGTATAGTTGTAAAGGTCAACATTAGAATGAGTCTAGGGCTTAGAACTTAGGTTTGAAGTAGCCCCCAGGACCATTCCAATATCAAGGATATAGAGCCAAGTCTAAGGCAATTTTCGTCGAGCTCCGGTCGACGAAACGTCGAGCTTAGTTCGACGCTCTCTGAGCTCAACTTCGATAAATCGTCGAACTCCAGTCGACGATCTTCGAGCTCAGATCGACGATCTGCTTTCAGACAATTTTGTTTAGTCGTCGAACTGCATTCTACGTTTTTCTAGCTCAGGTCGACGATCTCTCTTCAGCTATTCTTCAGGTCGCTGAGCTCGGTTCGACGATCTTCGAGCTCAGTTCGACGTTTTCTGACTGTTTGATCTGTTTCCATCTCTGAGCTCAGTTCGACGATAGTAGAGCTCAGATCGACGATTTTTCTGAGAGATCAACGATTCTAAGGATTCAAATGCTGCCAGTCTTTGGAATGTTTTTGAAATCTCTCAGCATTTATGTTAAGGAGATCTGCCAGCCGTTTGTCTTTATTCTGGAGCAAGTTTCAAGGAATTATTCAGGGAATGTTTTATTGGACCTTCCTCTAGAATACAGGACTCTTTATGGAAGACATTTATGCCTGCCAACGGCTATCTTTGACAAGATTCTTTTTGAGAATAAGATCTTCCTTTTCATCTTCAGTCAGAAAAGAACACACAACAATATACACAAAGAACACATCAAGAAGAATTAAGCTGTGACAGATAACAAGTGATCAATTCTGAAGAATCAGAATAACAATCTTTTTGCTTACAGAAAAGTGATCACAGCCTCTTCTCAAGAACTCCAGACACCTCATCTTTCAGCCTTTTTGCTGAAACAATCCTTTGCTGGAGATCTAAAGTTCTGAAGGCCTATAACCCTAGAGCAAAGCTTCCATTCCTGAACCTGTCTACAACTCAGGGGGAGCTTTGACAACAAAAGATCCACTAGTCTTCTCTCATTTGATTTGAGAACAGAGAAGACAACTTCACCTCTTTATCTTTTCTTTTTCTGCTGTAAAAGGGTTCTTGAACTCCCTTCAAAAGTTCTGTCTGGTTCTGAGAGCCTTGTCAAAACTCAGTGGTGGCAAAACACCTTATCAAAAAATCCAGTTTTGGTTTTTGAGCACCTTATCAAAAGCTCATTGGTGTCAGGACACCTGATCAACTCATCCTGAGTGGATTCCTACCAAGGGTGGTAGAAGAGTGGATGTACCCAGGTTTTTGGGGAACCACTATATTTCCTTGTATCTTCTGGGTTGTTTGTGTGATTGGTTTGCTGTGTGCTGTGCTCTTTACTTCTTTGTTTTTAACTCTTTACTAGCACTCTACACTATACTATAAATTGAATTTTATATTTGCTGGTTAATCTCAACTGTGAAATTAATTTAAATAAACTCTATTCACCCCCCCTCTAGAGTTGAGATAGATCTTACCCTCACTTTCAATTGGTATCAGAGGGAGGTTGGTTGCTCACACAGGCTAACACCTGAACCAAAAGATCCTTGATAAGATCAATCTCTTAAGAGGGTTATTTTTCTTTATATCTTATATTATTCAAAGATATGGCACAGAACAAGGATTATGCAAGCACCAGACCTCCAGTGTGCAATCTATCTAAGTTTGCACTCTGGAAGGCAAGGATTAGATTATACATGAACTCTATTGATGAAGATATTTTCAATTCTGTCTTGACAGTTTGTCCAAGTCCACCTGCAAGCTCAAGCACAAATGCTGTTCCACCTCCCTCAGGAACAGATGCTGAAATTAAAAGATGGAAGACTGCAGATGCCAAGGCTATGAACATCTTAGCTCAAACAATGTCTGATGAGATTTTTCAGAAGGTAGTTGAATGCAACTCAGCTAAAGAAGTATGGGACAAACTCTCAGAAATTGTCTCAGGATCTGCTGATAAGAGGAAAGACAGAAGATCTCACCTCATAACCCAATATGAGAACTTCAAGAAAGGAGAAGCTGAGTCAGTTGCAGACATGTACAACAGATTAAGTCTGATAGTCAATGAGCTAAAGACTTTGGATAAAGAAATCTCATTGACTGAGCTTAATGACAAGATCCTAATGTGCTTCCCCAGCACTTGGGATTCAAGAATCTGGCCAATCAAAGATGCCAGATGTCTAAATGAAATCACTACTGAAGCTCTCCTAGGCAAACTCAAATCTTATGAGCTGCTCATCAAGAACAGAGAAGAAGAAAAGAAGGCTGCCTCACCAGTCTTAAAGAAAGAGAAATCAATAGCTTTCAAAGCCATTGAGAATCAGCCTGAAGAAAAGCTCACAGGCAATGAAGAGTTGGTCAGCCTACTGGCAAAAAGATTTTACAAACTGGCCAGAAAGGACTTCAGAAAAAGGCCATACAAAGGACATGATAAACCAAGGTATGATAAGTCAAATAATGATAAAGAAATTATATGCTTTGGCTGCAGGAAATCAGGCCACATTGTGCCTGACTGTCCAGAAAACAAGAACAAGTACAGAAAGGATAGAAGAGAAAGAAGGAAAGAGAAAGACTTCAAAAAGAATAGCTCAGACAAAGCCTCCTCCAGCAAGAACAAACATACAAGGAAGGGCTTTGTTGCTGAGACATGGAGTGAGACAGAAGAGGATTCTGAAATTTCATCCAGCTCCAGTGATGATGAAGATGATGCAGATGAAAAAGAATTTTGCATGATGGCTATCAATGCCTCACAACAAAACTCTGATGCAGAATCAAATTCAGACTCAGAAACTCAACCAGAAGAAGATCAGGTAATTAACTCTTTTGATTTTAATTCTGAGGACTTTAAAACTGAATTTAAGACATTGTGTTTGGACTTACTAAAATCTGAGAAAGAGATAATCTCTCTCAGAAACAAATTATCTGAATATAGTGTCCTAAACTCAAATAACCTCAAACTCTCTGAGGAGTTAGAATGCTGTAGGGAGGAGATAGCTTCAATGAAAAGTGAACTATCAAAGGCCAAAAAGTTTGAAGAATCCCTAAATGGGAGAAGTATCAGACTGATGGACATTACAAGCACAGTGAAATCCAGATTCAATAGTACACTGGGCTTGGGTGCCTCATCCAGCCAACCTATAATATTAACAACTCCAATCAAATTTGTCTCTGACAAAGGAAAGGGAGTAATAGAGGTAGCTAGGAAGAATGCAGATCTGACAGAGAAAATTTCAGTTCAACAGATTGCGTCGAGCAGAGCTCGACGATCGTCAAACAGAGCTCGACGATCGTCGAACAGAGCTAGACGGTCTAACCCAAAATCGTCGACCTCAGCTCAACGGTATACAGACTCTGAACTTCAGTATAATCGATCTTCAAACAGAGATCGACGATCTGACCCAAGATCGTCGACCTCAGTTCGACGATCGTCGAACAGAGATCAGGTCTGTGAACATTCCTTCAATGGCACATCTAGATTCAATCCTAGAAGTCCCACATCTCAAGGCTTTAACCCCTATACTGAATGGATAGTACCTCCTAGGAGATACCATCCTGAAGGCTATAAGAGTCAACCTGAGATGTCTTTTATTTCTGAATTCAAAGGATATCAGCCTAGGCCCAAGGTTAACTGGGTCAAAAATAAATAAGCTGTTCATGTGCAGGTGAAGACCTATCCAGTATCTAACCAACAATGGTATCTGGATAGTGGGTGCTCAAAGCACATGACAGGGAACAGGGAGAACCTATTATCCTTCATAACCAAACTTGGACCCAAAGTGATTTTTGGTGATTCAAATTTTGGCCAAACCAAAGGATATGGTGCTGCTCAGATAGGCTCAGTCACTTTCAAGAAGGTGGCATATGTAGAAGGACTGAAGCACAATCTGATAAGTATCAGTCAGCTATGTGATGAAGGATACAAGGTGACTTTCAACAAATCCCTGTGCAAGATCAAGTCAGAGGATAACACAACTGTGTTAACAGGTAAAAGGACAGGTAACATTTACTTAGTAGATTTTCTTGCATCTAAAGTAGACATCTGTTTATTCAATTCCATATCTAAGCCAAATGTTTTATGGCATAAGAGATTAGGACATCTAAACCTTAGAACCATTGCCAAGCTCTCCAAGGACAACCTTGTTAGAGGACTACCTTCTGGCCCCTATAAGAAGGAAGGACTCTGCAGGGCCTGTCAATTAGGCAAGCAAACTAAAAATAGCTTTAAATCACTTAATAAGAGTGATTCACCTAGGATTCCGTATTTGTTGCACATGGATCTTTTTGGACCCATATCAGTACAAAGCCTAGGAGGGAAGTCCTATACTTTAGTGATTGTAGATGACTTCTCAAGACTCACATGGGTATTCTTTCTGAGGAAGAAGTCTGATAACTTTAAGTGTTTGACAGAGTTTCTCAAATGCATACAGATTGAGTTCAACACTCACATTGCCCTGATCAGAAGTGATCATGGGACAGAGTTTGATTCTCTTCTTATGCAAGAGTTCTGTCAAAGTGAAGGGATCAGGCACACTTTCTCAGCTCCTAGAACTCCTCAACAAAATGGGGTAGCTGAAAGGAAAAATAGAACCCTAATTGAATCTGCTACTACATTATTGACAGATGCTCACCTACCTCTATCCTTTTGGGCTGAGGCAGTGAACACCTCCAACTATGTGCTAAACAGAAGCCTGATACATAAACTAAAGGGCAAGAATCCCTATGAATTGCTCAAAGGGAAGAAACCTAAAATAGATTATTTTAAAATTTTTGGCTGTACTTGTTATATTCATAATAATGACAAGAAGTATCTAGCAAAATTCCAAGCTAAAGCTGATGAAGGAGTGTTTCTGGGATACTCTATGATCAGCAAGGCATATAGGGTATATAATAAATCTTTCTGTAAAATTGAAGAATCTGTTCATGTTACTTTTGATGAGACTAACATGTGTTATAAGGAGAAGTCTACTTCTACCATAGAACCTTTGCAGGTACACTCTATTTCAGAAAGTATGGACAGGTTACAGGTTAAAGAAGAGAATACAACCTCTCAACAAAAGATTGAGAGCAGTGATGATGAAGAAGAAGTTGAACCTCTTGAAGAAAATCATCCTAAAGGGCCAGTTGTTATTCCACAAGAGGAAACAACAACACTGGTTGGTGAACAATCAACACTCCCCGTTGATTTAGTAACAACAAGAGATCATCCAATCACCCAAGTAATTGGAGAGATCTCAGCTGGTGTGCAAACCAGAAATCAGGTCAACCAGAACCTGATGCACACTTACTTCCTATCTCAAGTTGAGCCTCAATCCATTCAAGATGCAGAGCAAGATCCATACTGGATCATTGCAATGCAAGAGGAGTTGCATCAATTTGAAAGGAATAAGGTTTGGAAACTAGTGCCTAAGCCAAAGGATCACTCCATTGTTGGAACAAAGTTGGTGTTCAGAAACAAGCTGGATGATCAAGGAGTTATTGTCAGAAACAAGGCAAGGCTAGTTGCTCAAGGCTACTCTCAACAAGAAGGAATAGACTATGACCAGACCTTTGCACTAGTTGCAAGGTTAGAGGCCATTAGAATATTCCTAGCTTTGCTGCTCACAAAGGCTTCAAGGTTTACCAGATGGATGTGAAGAGTGCATTTCTCAATGGGGACATCAAAGAGGAAGTCTATGTTAGACAACCTCCAGGTTTTATCTCTCTAACTCACCCTGATTATGTTTTCAAATTGCATAAAGCATTATATGGTCTCAAGCAAGCTCCTAGAGCATGGTATGAGACCCTAGCATGCTTTCTTCTGGAAAATGATTTTGTTAGGGGGAGAGTAACCAAACTCTTTTTATTAGAACCCATAAGTCCCATACCCTACTAGTACAAATTTATGTAGATGATATCATATTTGGATCTACTGATTCAAACTTATGCAGAAAGTTTTCCAACCTGATGCATTCCAAATTTGAAATGAGTAGCATGGGTGAACTCTCCTTCTTCCTAGGATTGCAAGTAAAACAGCATGCTGAGGGCATATTTATTTCCCAAACCAAGTATGCTAAAGAATTGGTTAAGAGATTTGGGATGTTTGAGGCATCTTGCATGAAAACACCCATGCCTACCAATGCTGTATTGGATGCTGATGAACATGGGAAACCAGTTAATCAGACAACATATAGAGCAATGATTGGCTCTCTATTGTACCTTACAGCCAGTAGACCAGATATAATGTTTGCTACATGCATATGTGCTAGATTCCAAGTTAGCCCTATAGAGTCACACCTAACATTAGTTAAAAGGGTTCTTAGATATGTAAAAAGTTGTCCAAATCTAGGACTCTGGTATCCAAAAGACTCAGGATTTGAATTAACTAGATTTTCAGATGCTGATTATGCTGGATGCAGAATAGACAGGAAAAGCACCAATGGAACATGTCAGTTCCTTGGTGATAGACTTGTCTCTTTGTTTTGTAAGAAGCAAACATCTGTGTCAACCTCAACTGCTGAAGCTGAATATATGGCTGCAGGCAGTTGCTGTTCACAAATACTGTGGATACAAAATCAGCTCATAGACTATGGCTACAACTTAAAGAAGTCTAAATTTTTTTGTGATAATACTAGTGCTATCTCTATAGCACAAAATCCAGTCCTCCATAGTAGGACAAAACATATAGAGATTATGCATCACTTTCTAAGGGATAATGTAGAGAAAAAACAAAATAGAACTTCAATATATCCCTACTGATTTGCAAAGGGGAGATATTTTCACCAAGCCTTTGGATGAAAAGAAACACAATTTCTTCCTAAATCAGTTAGGCATGTTAGATGGAGGAAGCCTAAACTAATTTACAAGATTTTTGAAAAGTTAAAACAGACCAAGACTAGGCTAAAAAATCAGTTCTTTTTGTGTCTGTAGAATAGGCTTGGTCTCTGAACTGCGCTCGACGTTTTCCCAGAAATCGTCGAACGTAGATCGACGTTTTTCTAAAAATCGTCGACCAAAGATCGACGTTTCCAAAATCGTCGATCTGAGTTCAGCGCCTCCGTTAGCTCAAGGTTTTCTCTCCTTCTGTTCAGAGGCCGTCGAGCGGAGCTCGACGCTTTTCAACATCGTCGAACGGAGATCGACGATATTGACGTCTCTTCAGATTCCCTCTGTAGCCCAAATCGTCGAGCTGAGATCGACGCTACGTCGAACTGAGCCCAACGATTTTCCGTTTCGCCGTCGAACCCTAATATAAAATCATTTCTTCAGCCGCCGTTCATCTCTTGCACTTTCATACTCTCTGCAACTTTCTTCGTTTTCCCTCCAAATCTTCTACGCTTGGTCGTGTTTGGTTCTTTGTTGCAGTTAAAAATGGCTGGCTCCAATGCTGCAATCTCCAAAATGAAATTTGACACCGGATTTGATATCGACATGAACTTGTTTGATGGAAGCGATCAGCGCTTCAAGGATATTCTTAATCTATTCAGAGATCAACAGCTATCCTGTGCCCTTCAAGTGCTTCAAGTGCTTCTGGCCAAGCACTCAGCCCATGATACCATATCAAGATATCAATTTTGTCTAATGGGAGCTCTGCTTGATAAGAAACATCTTGACTGGGGATCAATTTTCTTCAACCTGATTAAGAAGAAGCTGAGTAAGACTACTGTCAGTTTTGGGAGAATTCTAGGGGTCTATCTGAATTCCAGATGCCCTGAGCTGCTAACCTCTTCTGGGATGTTCATTAATGCATCCAAGAGGCTCTCCTGTGCCCTTTTGAGCAAATGGGACAGGCAGATTGTAAACCCCTCCAGAGCTGCTGCACCACTATCTTCAGGCACTAGGACTGTCTCAGTCACTCCACCTCTGGTCTCTGCCCCAGTAGAAGTGTTGCCTGCTTCTCCTCCTCCTCCAGCTATCTCTACCCCAGCCACTTCATCCTCACCTCCAATCACCACCATATTGGTATCTTCCCCCCTTAACATTTCTTCACCAGTTTCAACCCCTCCAGCATCTACCTCAGAGGAATTCCATCCTCTCTTCTCTTACCCAATCTTCACCTCTCCATCATTTTCCTTGGTTGATGATTCCTTTATGGATGATTCTCCCTCCTCTCCTCTTGAGCCTCCCTCCACCTCCTCATTCCAACAAATGCTGCAAGAAATTATATCCCAACCATCCTTCACACCTTCACTTGCCTCACCTATCTACACCTCAACATCTTCAATCTCCTCCATTCCCCTATCAGAGCCATCCATTCCCACACCTCCTATACCATCACTCTCCATGCCACCAGCTCCAGCCATCATCCTTCCAACAACCTTCTCTCCTACCTCTGCTCAAGCCCCTCTTGAGCATGTAGATCTATCAGCACTGGCAGACAGGTTATATGAGCTGCTAGCTCCTAAGCTAACCTCATTACTGGAGACCACTCTGGCTCTACTCCTGACCCATGTCAAGGAGCTGTCTTCCAAGCTCTCCTCCTTCATTCCCTCTCAGGCAATTACCTCTTCTGGGTTCCTTGAATCAGTTCTCCATGAATCCAGGCAGGGGGAGATGCCTTCTGAAGTAGTGGTTTTGCCTAAGTCTGCTCCTGCTTTTGCAATGGACCTCCAGAGCTTGCTCTCTGTATTTGATACAGTTTACCTCAGATCTTTGCCAGTTCCTCATACTGAAGACTTGTCTAAGGCCATTGTGCCTATTTCTGTCTGTGATCCCAGCCAAATTGAAGCATATGTAAACTCCTGGAAGGCTGTGGATGTTTGTGTTTCCATCTCTGATGCTGCTACTAAGGCCATTGTGCCTCTTGTTGTTGAAGCTGCTGCTGCTGTTACTGAAGATACTGAAATGGTTCCCGTATTTGAAGATACATCTGCTGCTGAAGAAGTTACTGCTTACCTAGAAGATCCTACTCCTACTACTGTTGTTGCCTCAAAAGTTCCTTCTGCTCAAATTTCTGAAGCTTCTCCTGCCCTGACTACTGATCAGTTGAAGTTACAAGAGAAATACATAAAAAGCATTGATGATTTGTATGACAATCCTCAAAGTTCAGAGAGTGATCAATTCCAAACTGATTCAGATGACTCTGCAAATACTATTGCTAAGAAGAGGAAGGCCAGAAGCAAGGCCATGATGTCAATTTCCCCAGCTCAGGCAAAAGATTCTAATGACATTCCCTACTATATTCTGCATGACTGCCCCAAATCTGAGCCCTGGATGCAGAACTCCAAGAACCAATCAAAGGCCATGAAGAAGAGAAGGAAGCTGAATAAGTATGAAAAAGGATCTTCTCAGTATCAGCCTCCTCCTCCTCCTCCTCCTCCAGATTCTGGTTCAGGCTCAGCCTCTCAAGCTCCAGCTTCCAGGCAAAGATCCTCCCAGTCGTATCAGAAATACTATCAAAGGGGGCAACATCAAAGGGGATATCAGTCTAGAAGGGGCCAATATAGAGGAAGCCAGAGAGGGCACAGATTTCATCAAAAGGAAGGACAAGGGCATACTGATTCTATTTCAGGTCCTTTCCCTTATAAGCTAAAAGATGCAGTTGTCTCCAGGACTCCTCCTACTGATTCTGAGTCCATCAACAGATATGAACCTCCTGTTTCATTTGAGGATCCTGAGAACAACCCCTTGTCCTGGACAGCTAGAATGAAAGAGTTGGCTGCTCTTGATCAAATAAAAAAGGCCAGAGAGCAAGGCAAGGACACTTCAAACATAATAACTCTATCAGATCAGAGAAAGAAAGAACTAGAGAGATATGCATCAAGAAAATTCTTTAATCCAGAAGATTATATGAAGCTGCGCCCTGAGGATGTAGTTCCAAGGCCCAGATCTCAAACTTCCTTAGGTGCAGAAGATGATAGAAGATCCAAGAAAGAAGCCCTTAACCCCAACAGAGAAATTTTGTTTAAAAAGGGAACTGAGAAGAAGTGAATTGTGTAAGCTGAACAATCATCCTTCTTTGGATATTTGCTGACTTCTTATCTGTGATCTGCATTGCTGCTATATCTTTTCTTCTGCATTGTTGTTTTAGTTTCTGTCTTGAATGTATGCTAATTTATTTCCTAATTCTGTCTGTAAATAGTAATCCTAACCCAAATAGGGGGAGATTGTTGGAACACCCTATTACTAATTTGGGTAAGGATCACTATGTTTGTCTTAGGAAACCAGGTTGACCTAGTTGTATAGTTGTAAAGGTCAACATTAGAATGAGTCTAGGGCTTAGAACTTAGGTTTGAAGCAGCCCCCAGGACCATTCCAATATCAAGGATATAGAGCCAAGTCTAAGGCAATTTTCGTCGAGCTCCGGTCGACGAAACGTCGAGCTTAGTTCGACGATCTCTGAGCTCAACTTCGATAAATCGTCGAACTCCAGTCGGCGATCTTCGAGCTCAGATCGACGATCTGCTTTCAGACAATTTTGTTTAGTCGTCGAACTGCATTCTACATTTTTCTAGCTCAGGTCGACGATCTCTCTTCAGCTATTCTTCAGGTCGCTGAGCTCGGTTCGACGATCTTCGAGCTCAGTTCGACGTTTTCTGACTGTTTGATCTATTTCCATCTCTGAGCTCAGTTCGACGATAGTAGAGCTCAGATCGACGATTTTTCTGAGAGATCAACGATTCTAAGGATTCAAATGCTGCCAGTCTTTGGAATGTTTTTGAAATCTCTCAGCATTTATGTTAAGGAGATCTGCCAGCCATTTGTCTTTATTCTGGAGCAAGTTTCAAGGAATTATTCAGGGAATGTTTTATTGGACCTTCCTCTAGAAGACAGGACTCTTTATGGAAGACATTTATGCTTGCCAACGACTATCTTTGACAAGATTCTTTTTGAGAATAAGATCTTCCTTTTCATCTTCAGTCAGAAAAGAACACACAACAATATACACAGAGAACACAACAAGAAGAATTAAGCTGTGACAGATAACAAGTGATCAATTCTGAAGAATCAGAATAACAATCTTTTTGCTTACAGAAAAGTGATCACAGCCTCTTCTCAAGAACTCCAGGCACCTCATCTTTCAGCCTTTTTGCTGAAACAATCCTTTGCTGGAGATCTAAAGTTCTGCAGGCCTATCACCCTAGAGCAAAGCTTCCATTCCTGAACCTGTCTACAACTCAGGGGGAGCTTTGACAACAAAAGATCCACTAGTCTTCTCTCATTTGATTTGAGAACAGAGAAGACAACTTCACCTCTTTATCTTTTCTTTTTCTGCTGTAAAAGGGTTCTTGAACACCCTTCAAAAGTTCTGTCTGGTTCTGAGAGCCTTGTCAAAACTCAGTGGTGGCAAGACACCTTATCAAAAAATCCAGTTTTGGTTTTTGAGCACCTTATCAAAAGCTCATTGGTGTCAGGACACCTGATCAACTCATCCTGAGTGGATTCCTACCAAGGGTGGTAGAAGAGTGGATGTACCCAGGTTTTTGGGGAACCACTATATTTCCTTGTGTCTTCTGGGTTGTTTGTGTGATTGGTTTGCTGTGTGCTGTGCTCTTTACTTCTTTGTTTTTAACTCTTTACTAACACTCTACACTATACTATAAATTGAATTTTATATTTACTGGTTAATCTCAACTGTGAAATTAATTTAAATAAACTCTATTCACCCCCCTCTAGAGTTGAGATAGATCTTACCCTCACTTTCAAAGTTCACCGACAATAGCAGTTAAGCGGCCGTTTTTCCCAGCATTCCAATTGTTCGGCGACTATAGTTTCTCTAGTTGCTGCAGTTGGCAATCTAGCTTGAGGCATCCCTCTTGATATCACATTTACAGAGGAGCACTCAAGGTTTTTGCTAATTTTCCTCAGGGCTGTATCTCTCCATCTTATTATTGGAGAAGGGAGATCAACTTCTTAGTCTCTTTCTTGATTTTGCTTTCTGATCTGGCCGACGGCTCTTGTGCAGATCTAGTCGCTAGAGCTTCCTAGTTTTATATTTTTTGGTCTCCTCACAGTTGACCTTGGATCTCTGTGGATTGAAAAAATTCTTGGTATTTTGAGTTCTCATCTCCTCTGCTTCGCTTGGAGAAATTTGTGATTTCAGTTACTTACAATGTCAAAGGTAAACTCTCATGTGCCCATGATCAAGCTAGAAAAATTCTCCAATTTAGAGTTCAGTGCCTGGAAGTGCAACACCAAGTTCAACACGAAAAATTTGAACATCTTCTACACTATGTAGCCCAACTAAACATCGTTTAAGGGAGGAGGGGATGCAGAACACTGGATCAATGATGAAGACTTTTGTCATGATTACCTCCTCAATTATCTCTCAAATAGACATACAGAGACATATAGTAAGATGAAAACTACAAAGGAGATTTGAGACGCTCCGGAAGAGCAATTCAGAAAGGAAAATAATATGTCAATGATGCATCTGGTGGACAAGTTCATGGCTTTTACCTTCAATGAGAACAAGGAGATACTTCCTCAGATTATAGATTTTTAGACTCTCATGGACAAGCTGAACAGTGAGAACATCCCCCTGCCACATGGATTTGTTGTTGTAGCCATCATTTTCAAGCTCCCATCAGCATGGTACTCCTTTAAGACGAAGATTTATCAGAAGAAGATGATGTCCAATCTTAAATACCTAAGAGGTTCATTTGCATTGAGGATAAGAATCGAACTAGGCACGCCTTAAAGACGGGTAGTAAGCAAAACTCTGCTGCTAACATGGTCACGCATCCTAAGTAGAAGTTAAAGCCTGGGAAAACTAGACCTCTAACCAGTGCACCTGCAGTTGCCGACACTAACAAGAAAATTAAGAAATTTAATGGCAAATATTACAATTACAATAAGTGGGGTCACTGTGCTTTCGAGTGCAAGTAACCTAAAAGAGATGAATCCAACACACCAATGACTAATAAAAAGGTAACATACTTTATCAGACTGCGCCTGCCAAGTTTGTTGTCATGGTTGGAAGAGAAAAGGTAAGTACTGAGTGGTGGCTAGATTCAAGTGTTATATGTCACGTCTGCAACAATTCTACGGTTCTAAAGGATGTCACTGCAGCTGATGAGACTGTTACAGTTGCAAAATGGAGACACTGTATAGGTACTCCAGACTAGGATTATAAATTTGCTACTATCTTTAAGTACACATTTTATTTTGAAGAATGTTAAGTTTATACCTATATTAGATGTTAATTTTGATTCAATTATTCTATTATATGATGCTGGTTTGTCTTCTAACATTAGTAGTAGTAGAGTAACTTTAATGGTCAAATCACATTATTTTGGTTGTTCTTATGTCGTAAACGGGATGTATAGATTGAGTCTAGCAAACAGAGCAGTAAATAAAGTTATTTCAAACTTGATAGATCCTACGACTTTACATGCAACACTAGGACACGTGAACTATAAAAAACTACTTCTGCTAGCTAAAACTTATAATATCCCCTTAGACACAACAACCAAGTTTGACAAATGTGAAATTTATGTTCAGACTAAGATAACTAGAACACCTGTTAGTCAGGTTTCTAGGAGCACACAATTGGTAAAGTTAATACATTACATCATATACGACTATAAAGCTTTGTCACAAGAGGAGATCAGAAGTATTTAATAACATTTATCGACCACTACTCAAGATTTAGTCACATTTATCTCCTCAAATCTAAATATGCAACTTTTGATATATATCATTTTTTTCAAAAAATAGGGTAGAAAATCAAATTGACATGAAAAATAAAAAGGCTAAGAAATGATAGAAGAGGAGAATATGTATTAAGGGAGTTTAGAGAATTTCTTGCCAGCAATGACATAATATCTAAAATAACAGCCCGTATTCACCACAATCCAACAGTATTGTCGAGAGGAAAAAAAGAACTTTAATAGAAATGTTGAATTCTATGTTGTTGACTGATGGCCTATTGAAGTGAGGTTGTCCTCACTTCAAATGATATTTGGTTTAAACAAACACCCTATGATATTTGGTTTAAAAGACCTCCTAGATTTAACATTCTTAAGACTTGAGATTGTATCGCTTATGTTAGGATACCTGACTCTGGGAGATAAAAAATTTGGACCTAGGACAAACATATGTGTCTATCTAGGATGTGCAGAGGATAATGTTATGGACAAATTTTTAGATCTCTCAACTAATACTATAATAGAATCTAGAGATGTTTTCTTTGAGGATAAGTTCCTTAAACATAAAAACTCGACCCTTCCAGGTCTGTTAGCCAATAGTATTATTCTCTCGTGCAAAACCATATTTAGACTTTAGTTGGCTTGCCCAAAAGGGCTAGAACCATTGGAAGTAAGTGATTTCTGAAAAAGAAGATCAATGCTGATGGGAGTATCTCAAAATACAAAGTACGTCTAGTTGCTAAAGGCTTCACTCAAGTGAGTGACATAGACTACTTTGATATATACTAACCTATTTGTCAAATTATGACAATTAGGATTCTTCTTGCTTTAATATTTATTGAACATTTCACTATTCATAAGATGGATGTCAAGACTATATTTCTTAATGGAGATTTGACTGAGGAGATTTATATACACTAACCTGAAGAGTTTATCATAGAAGGTCTAGAAAACTAGATTTATAAGTTGAATAATTCACTCTACGAATTGAAGCAAGCACCAAAATTATGGCACGAGAAATTTTACACTTGTGCTAATGACATGAGTTTCAAATCTAGCTTATTAGATAAATGTCTATATGTAAGAACAAGGTCAAATAAAGTGGTAATTATATGCTTATACGTTGATGACATGCTAATTTTGGGTAATGATCAGGCTGAAGTAGAAGATATAAAAGTTACTTTGACGAAACAATTTAGCATGATAGACTTAGGTGTGGTGAAAACCATCCTAGGAATGAAAGTGAACTTCACTGAGAAGGGTATAATCCTGAGTTAGAGTCAATACATCAAAAATATAGTGGAAAAGTGGGGTTACGATAAGCACAAAAAGATTAAGACCCCATATGACTATAACAATTGACTAAAATCTAATAAAGGTTCAACTATTAGATAGGTGGATTACTCCAACTCATAGGAAGTCTCATGTATGCTACAACCTGCACAAGACCTGACATAGCCTTTACAGTCGATATGTTAAGTGAATTTACTAGTAATCTTAGGAAGGACTACTGAGATACCTTAGAAATGCTAATGAGATACTTAAAATACACCATGAAGTTTGCATTATATTATAGTAGACATATTCCAGTGGTTGAAAGGTATTTTGATGCCTCCTTGTGCTCAGAAATTGGTGATAGTAGATCCATTATAGTTTTAGGTTTATACTAGGAGGAGATGTCATAGCTTGGATGTCAAAGAGGCAGACGTACATTGCAATATCCTCTATGGAATCAGAACTTTATACTCTAGCTTCAGCAGAAGAAGATGCAGATTAGATTAGTGATCTGATAATGGACATTCCAATGATGAGTCTGAAAATACACTCTATTTTGATCTATTGTGACAATCAAGCCACAAAGACCATTGTAACAATACCTTGTTCAATTGAAAGCGAAGACAACTAAGGATGAAATAGACCCAACTGACCTATCTCACAAGTCAGGGGATAATCTCCCTATTGGATGTGAGAAAGATAATGTAGCAGATATCCTTACCAAGGGCTTATATAAGGTTCTTACATATAAAACATTAGGGGAAGATGAGATTAAAGTTTATTTAGTGGGATTTAATATCTTTCTTATATTTTAAATTTAGAACCAAAGACTGCTTACTTTCAAGCATCTAGACTAAGTACACTGAAGTATTTTAGATGTTATCTGATGAAAGTCAGAGAAGAATAGTTGTCAGTCATTCCAAACTTGATGTATTACATAATTATTTTTATTTAAAAGATTATTTGGGTATCATTCCAAAAAGGAATAATGAAGTTGGTAATATATGTTGTGATATTATGATTATTAATTATATCATTCCAAACTTGATGATATAATGATCACAACTTGTTGTATCATTCAAAACTTGATGGTATAAAATAATTGTGAAATGGTTAATAGTAATCTTAATAATCAAAGGAACATGGTTTGATTTTATAAAATCAAATATTCTATTTTTTGCAAATTAGATAGAGATGCTGATTTGTGATTCTTTCTTCCTGGTTAGAGTATTACATTTTTTATTACTAGAATTAATCACTTTGTTTTTGATAGCAAATATTTGAGATTATAGAGAATGTGGTCTCATGACATTCTTATTGTAAATATTTGCAGATCAAATGGAGGATGGAGGTGAGAAAGTTGATTTCGACTCGGATGATGATGATTTGATGTTTGCGTATACCAAAGATCAGTCATCAGTTTGAGTTTAAGTTTATTTACTATTTTTTGGAACTATTGGTTTGAGTTTATATTTATAATGTGCTCTAAAATCATATTTACATTTCTAAAAAACTCATTTTGTGTCGTTATTAACTCTTGCTTTAAGTAATCTGTTATGTGGAATAATTTATATACAATATAGGAGGAGATTGTAAAGGTATATTAATATAAATATAACACATCTTAACGGGTTTGATTTGGATTCATTAAGCATCTAATAATCTATCGTCGGGGATTTAGGGTTATGCCTGTAAATACCCCTGCTGAGGGCAACATGGAGGTTGTTTAAAACTTGACAGCCATACGGGGTGCTTCTAGCACAATAATAATGTTTACTTTCCCAATGCACGTAACATTTCAACAATCTATCCAATTGGGTTGCATTTTGAGACACAATTACTTCTTTAGGGCCTCTAAGTCATTGTGATAGAGTATTAAACCATAAGCAAGAGACATTTAACATTATGTATTATGTTAAACCTAGGCTTTGTTTGGTGCAGTGGTGGCAGTCGTGAACGCAGTGGTCGTAAACCGTTGTCCATGAATGCCCGAACTTACCTAAAAACTATTTTATGCTTGTTGCGGGTCACCCAATTCCCCCTAATCTAAAGAATCAGCCCGCCTTAGTTGAGAGGAGGACCAGACGCACAATTAGTCATTAAAAATCTAGCAACAATAACAGGAGTCTTTTTGTATCGTAGAAAACCTAAAAAGGGTGAAAAACTGCATGCCTTGATCTGTGTCAGGCCAAAAATCTACTATTTAGCTTTGAGTAAAAGTATTGGGAGTCTCCTTGGAGAGTGACATGCCACCTTTCCTGAAAGTTATTACTTAAATGTTAGCTAGTCACCTAGAGGGGGGGGGGTGACTAGGTCTTTGTAATTACTTAAGCCTTTTTGCTATTTATAAATTTGGTGATTTAGAGCTTGTCCTAATTACCTGCAATACAAGAAAGAAACAAACAACACATCAAGCACACAAATATTTATAGTGGTTCCCCAATTGGGTACATCCACTTTCCCTCCCACCTATTCAACTGATTTGTTGGACTATGCACAAACTCCACCAATATGCTCCTCTGAGCTTACACCTTATGCCATTAGCCTTACACACAGATTATTTTCAGAATTAAAACTCAGAATCACAAGGGTTCCTACCTCAGAGCCCTGTAGTGCTCCTATAGCTCAGTGTTCCAATGACCACCTACCTCAGCCTTATTTCTAAGGCCTACAGCTCAGTATTCTCAACCCTACAACTTCAGGCACACATCCCTACTCTCAGAGTGCTGCAGCACTCCTACAAATCAGTTCCCTTCCAGGTACCTACCTCAGTGCCCTTCCAGGCACCTACAACTCAGCCTCCTCCAAGGCCTACAACTCAGTGACACACTTATCACCTATAGATCAGTGACTCACCAGTCACCTACCTAAGGCACTAGGCCCTACACTCAGGCTGGGAGGATAGCCCTACCTCAGATCCACACTTGGATCCTACCTCAGAGAGCAGCACTTTCTTACCTTAGGCAATTAAGCCCTACAGCTCAGATCCACACTTGGATCTTACCTCAGTACTCCAGCAGGGCACCTACCTCAGTGATTAATTAGTCACCTACCACTCAGGCACAAAGTGCCCTACACTCAGATTCAGAAAACTGAATCCTACAGGAAATAATCAAGTAAATTGAAATACTGACTCAGAGAAAAATCTCTGAGTCTAACTTGCTGGACTGAGCAGATATCAGTCCAGCCCACTTACTATAGAAGGAATTAGTCTTCTTCTACAACAACCAATTTCTCTGCTATACTGAAGACAACTAACTACTGTTGAAGGCTTACATCCCTTCACACAACAATCTCCTCTTACTGATAGATTGAATCAGCCAACTTGTTCTCCAAGGAACACTCTTTCTAAACTAGAAGAAGCTTCAGCTATCTTTGCCTTCTAGCTTTCACTACTGGACTTTGCTTTTAAGCTTGTCGAAGAAGATGAAGTCCAGCGGCCTCTTTTTCATTTTCTACTTCCATTTTCGTTAGCCCAAATCTTCTTTTCTTGTCTTCCTTTTATATTTGTTGATTTGAATCAACGACTATAACGCCCCCGATTTTTCTAATGATATTATTTGTTCTGGCATCATCATATTTATGACGACAGGGCGTTACTTTTTACATCATGATGACGACGCTGCACCGTTAGTGTTTTTTCTCTTCCGTTGGGTCTGTTTGAATAGATTTTTGGGGTTTTGAAGAGATTGAATGTTTCCATATTGGTAGTATTGAGTTTTAAGGTTTTTGGACTTGTATGGTTTTATTTCGATCCGAGCATTTTTGAGTCTCGACACGTGTTTTGATCCTTTTGATGCTTTTACTTAAGTAAGCATTTGATGATAATGTCTCAAAATTGGTACGTTGGATTCTATGGTTGTCCTCACTCTAAATTCGTCGAGTCGACATTTTATCTCGGATTATTAGCCAAATCTGAATTTCTAATTTTCTCATGCTTGTCCTCGAGAAGAGTTCTTTTGCTTCACGAGAAGGCCTTGCCATTCTCGAGATGCTCTTCCTTGTTCCCGAGAAGTGTTATCCTTGTTCTCGAGTGATCCATGGTCTCTTCTCAAGAAGTCTCTTGGTGTACTCGAGAAAATTCCTCAGGCTCTCGAGAAATGCTTCTAGTTCTTGATAGGCCCGTTCTTTGTACTAGAGTAATGCCCCTGCTGAACTCGAGAAATTGCTCAGTTGTTCTCAAGAAGTGCCCTTGTTATAGAGATAGCCAGTATTATTCTCACGAGGTCCTTTTACTTCTCGAGAAGATTTTCAGTACTCGAGTAATCCTCTAGCTCTCGAGAAATGTGCCTAGCTCTCGAGAAGGCCTTATCCGGTTCTCGAGTAATGCTTCTAGCACTCGAGAAATTTCTTCTCTTCTACTCGAGATATTTTACCTGTAGTACTCGAGTAGCCCTTGTAGTACTCGAGTAGCCCATGTAGTACTCGAGTAGACCCTGTAGTACTCGAGTAGCCCCTATAGTACTCGAATAGCCCCTGTAGTACTCGAGTAGCCCTTGTAGTACTTGAGTAGTCCTTCCCTAGTACTCGAGTAGTCCTTCCCTAGTACTCGAGTAGTCATTCCAATACTCGAGTAATCCGTTCCTTCTATTTCGGGAAAAATCGGTACAGCCGACCCCGATTCATTCTTCTAAGTGTAAAGACTTCTCTATTGTACTTATTATATAGGTATATATATATAAATACTCATCTTCATCCTCCTTCATTAGACCGAACTTTTGTCTACCTCCCAAACCAGAGCGGCATGAGAGAGAGAGAGAAGGGTTTTTCGAGGTTCTTCCGGTGGCCGTCGACGGTGCTCTAGTACTCGAAATCGTGAACCGATCATAGATCCTGAAAGCTTTCAGCGAGAGCTTCGTCATCGTGGTAAAATCTTCCCCATTTCTTGAGTTTTCCTCATTAGGGTTTTTGGCTCTAACCTCTATTTCAACCATTTTTGTTTAGATTTCGACTCCTCTCGTCTTCTTTAGCGCCGATCTGCGATAAGGAGTGATTTGGAGAGTTTTTCCGGCGAAACCAAGGCAAGTGGTGGTTTTCCCTCTTTTCCCCTTTGTCCTGATCTTGATGGTAATTGTTTAACTTATATTCTTTAATCCTTCTACAATTTTGTCATTGCAATTGTAGATATGTTTAATGTAACACCCCGAAACTCAAAAGAGGAACGGGCAGCATTTGAAGCCAAGTTTGGGCCCTAGTAAGGGTCACACGGCTTGGGACACAGGCGTGTCCAGGGCCGTGTTGTGCTCGGGTTGCACAATTTTTCGTGTGGTCGACGAGATGCAGTCTACGATCATAGAAGGTCGGGAACACGACCTGAGACACGGGCGTGTCCAGGACCGTGTCCTGCTCGGGCTATTTGCCGGGCTATGTCGAGTGAGTTATATGGCCTGCGACACGGGTGTGTCCCAGGGAATATCTGGAACACAGCCTGTGACACAGACGTGTCACATGGTGGTGTCCTCTTCGAGATGTTTTGGGTCCTATGTCGATTGAGGAACACGACCCGGAACATGGGCATGTACAACCCCGTATTCGGCCAAAAAGGATCCTCCCCACGTGGTGGACTTGGGGCAAGCTAGGAGCGACGACGCGGCACAGCCCCGTCCGAAGACGTGCGAGTGCTCGTGCGGGCGTACGGAGGTTTTACGGGCGTAGACCTTTTAATATAATGTAATATAATATATATATCTTATATTATATTATATAATATATCATATATAATATAGAAGAGGGGAAGAAAGATTGGGGGAATAGGGGGCTCGGTACAGGAGAAAAAGGGGGAGCAGGTGGGGTACGGGCTGGAAGGAAGAAAAGAAAGCGGGAAGGGGAAAGAGGGGGCAGAGCTCGGGTACAGGTAGGGATGGGCAGGAAAAAAGCAAGAAACAAGCAAAAGGGAGAAGGAGCAGCCCCCTACCCCGGCCCCTCTCTCCCTCTTCCTCACGGCATGGAGCAGGCCCCCTACCCCGGCCCCTCTCTCCCTCTTCCTCGCAACATGGAGCAGCACGCACAGCCGCCTCTCTCCCTCTTAGTTTTCCTCTCACACGCGACAAAAAGGGCAAGGATCGGCCTAGAAGGGAGGCCGGCCACCGCCATCGCCGCCTCGAGCAAGGCTCGGCCTAGATGGGAGGCCGACCACTGCCATCGCCGCCTAGAGCAAGGCTCGACCTAGAAGGGAAGCCGGCCACCGCCATCACCGCCTAGAGCAAGGCTCGGACTAAAAGGGAGATCGGCCACTGGCACCGCCGACAAAAATACGCGCCAAGGGTAACTGAGTTTCTACTTGGGCAGGTGAAGCCCTTATTTTCCATATTTACATGTAAGCTCCTCCTCACCGACGTGTGGGGGAAGGGTGCTCTCTGATGGGTTGATGTTTGCATCCCCACAATTAATTACATTTAGTGCCCGGAAGCGTGAGTACGGGTTTAGGCATGCTGTGTGAAGCCCATCCGGACGTATGAGCCGGATTGGTGATGTTCTGGGGTTCCTGGGGAAAACTCCGTGGAAGTTGTTTATTGACTATTTTCAGGGAATAAATGCCGTAGCCCCGAAAAAGGGATAAATGCAATGTAATTGGTTCGCTTTTAGTCGACCAAGGTTTTCCTTGCCGCCGCCTGTCGAGACGCTGGCGTACAGGTGTTGCAGTAGCAAGCGGGAGATAGCCGGGCTTAAGCCCAAGTTCGTGCCGGCCCTTGAAGGCCTATTTTGTTTATGTTGCCGTCCTGCGTGCCGAGGTATGGAATGTATATTCCTATAATCTGAAATGCCTGCGATGCTTTTGCTAGCCCTAGAAGGCTTATGTTACGTTGGTGGCGGCCCAAATAGAGCTACGAGAAAATATAACCGTTAGGCGAGGTTATGCTATTAGGATGGCAGTTAAAGGGCATTTTGCACAAACCCGAGGTGACACCTTTAGTTAAGAGGGAGTGGATTTCGAGATCCTTCCTAAAGGTTCTGGTCGGCCAAGAGAGCCTTCCGAAGGTGCCTAATTAGCTCAGCATTTGGCTTGGGAGGGGAAGAGTTTGTTAGTCTTCCGGGTGTGTGGTGGGACCTCCACGCTGAGACCTTGGGTATGTCCCTCGTGTTCCTAGTCTGGTGTCAAGATCGTTTGCTTGAGGGTAGTAGGTGCGCGGTCACCCCTCTTTTGGGACCCCGAACTCCACGGAAGTCAATTTTTGCGTCAACATTTATGGTGCAGTGAGCGTGGAGAGTGGTCAGCACAAAAAAACTCAGGCGAGCGTCATGACTATAGACGAGGAACCAAGTGACGACCAGGGTCATGCGCCGGTTCTTTGTGCGTAAGGTTCTCACACGCGGAGTCGTCCCACCTTATGGTTATTGTTGAAGTCCCTTGGTCTTTGGAGTATGATTTGCACCTGTTTGAGGAAACAGACTTTTTATCTAATTATGTCGCGCCTTAACTCGGGACCTTTTGCTTAAATTTATATATATATATATATTTTATACTTATTTTGTTCGTTCGTGTTTAGTTACTCTCAATATGTCATTGAGCTAATCAGAGTATGACCTTGGGGATGATGTCAACCTCGCAGGGTGATCTTATTTTCTTTTGTAGTGCTTAGTTTACTAATAATTAGAATTTCAAAAAGATGTTCAACTTTATTACAATCGTCTAGATATTTACGACCTCTAGCAAATAGTGAGGGATCTATTTTTAATACGAAAAAAGAGGCAAGGATAAGTAAAATACTAAATGCAACTTACATGCATCAACCCTAAAATTTCAACATCTTCCCAGACTTGACAATTCTTTGCTCAACACGACCTGTTACACAATTTTATATGGCGCCTATATCACCACGAGGCAAAACCTCGCAGTTTCACTTGCTTGATTTACATGGAAAAAAACAAGGATGCACTCTTAAAAAGAAAAAAAATAGAAAAGCTAAAATAACAATGGGTTGGTGGTTGACTTGTTATGCCCCCCTTCGATATTAACTGATTAGTTTGTGAGTAAATGACAACATACCCTACTGTGGAGCATATTTTATTAGCGTCATACTTTAAGCGGTTCGGGTTCTTAAAAATAAAGTGAAAATATGTTTGATTGAATTCAATTCTAAACTTCATTGTAATTCAAGCCTCGGCTAGGTCCAACATCTTGAAACTATGGCTTGCGTTTTGATGGCTTTATTTTGCATATTGTGTTTCTTTATATCTACTCGCAATATGATCAGAAATGGTACTCTGAAATTAAACGCCGTCTGTTATCTTATAACATTTTATGAGAGACTAGCATGCCAAATTTCAATACATTTTGAAGCGTTTTTATGAGAATAAAATAATAAAGATGTTCATCTTTAGTTTATTTATCTGGAACCACATGCTCGGTGAATAGCTTAGTGTCAATTATATTTGGTTTTTTGGGTTGTCAAGATTGTTTATGACTCCAATTTAGACGATAACCTTCGTGTGTATGACTTCTTTAGTACGCCTTGTTCCTATGAATGAGGCTTTGGTTTTTATTTAGGTGTTTGATATGGATGTGGAAGCTGTGATTTGAAAACAAAAAGTTTTAAACAACTATAATTTTGGTCTGATGCTTACCAGAGTCACATAACTTTAATTTTGATTTATAAGTTTGTTGAGCAGGATAAAGCACCGGCCTTTGACAAAATCCCTAATTATCTTGACGATAGTTTTGTTATGAAGGTTTCCGTTTGAATAACGTTATTTTCTCACTGTGTTATATAAAAGATTATACCTTCAAAAATGTGCCTTGGGGAGAATATCATATGATCGACCCTGGTTCTCAAGAAGGTGGGCGTAGCAAGCAGGGATCCCTTGGTGGGAAAGCTCCGTCCCAACTAGGAAGGTCCCTTTGTGGTGAGAGGGGTCCCAAAATCCGGAGGGTATTAACTCCCGAACGTCGATGGCATACCACTCGGTTGTGCCCGAAGCGGTGATGATTTGAAGAGATTCTTTCCTTAGCATTTTTCTTTCTTTCGATACTTGCAAATGTTGTTGGGCCCTTCTAATATAATGAAATTTCAGGCGGTTTATTATATGGCATGAGAGTGAAATGATTGTTTGGAGAGGAGACCCCGAGCAGACCCGCTGACTAGGATCTCATCAAGCTGGCAGGGCTATAGGCTCACTCGATGGTTGGAGGTTTTTTGGAGAGGAGACCCCGAGCAGACCCGCTCACCAGGCTCTCATGAAGCTGACAGGGATGTAGGCTCACTCGGTGGTTGGAGGTTGTTTGGAGAGGAGACCCCGAGCAGACCCGCTGACCAGGCTCTCACCAAGCTGGCAGGGCTGTAGGCTCACTCGGTGGTTGGAGGTTGTTTGGAGAGGAGACCCCGAGCAGACCCGCTGACCAGGCTCTCATCAAGCTGGCAGGGCTGTAGGCTCACTCGGTGGTTGGAGGTTGTTTGGAGAGGAGACCCCGAGCAGACCCGCTGACCAGGCTCTCATTAAGCTGGCAGGGCTATAGGCTCACTCGGTGGTTGGAGGTTATTTGGAGAGGAGACCCCGAGAAGACCCGCTGACCAGGCTCTCATCAAGCTGGCAGGGCTGTAGGCTCACTCGGTGGTTGGAGGTTGTTTGGAGAGGAGACCCCGAGCAGACCCGCTGACCAGGCTCTCATCAAGCTGGCAGGGCTATAGGCTCACTCGGTGGTTGGAGGTTGTTTGGAGAGGAGACCCCGAGCAGACCAGTTGACAAAGCTCTCATCAAGCTGGCAGGGCTGTATGCTCACTCGGTGGTTGGAGGTTGTTTAGAGAGGAGACTCCGAGCAGACCCGCTGACCAGGCTCTCATCAAGCTGGCAGGGCTGTAGGATCACTCGGTGGTTGGAGGTTGTTTGGAGAGGAGACCTAGAGCAGACCCACTGACCAGTCTCTCATCAAGCTGGAAGGGCAGTAGGCTCACTCGGTGGTTGGAGGTTGTTTGGAGAGGTGACCCTGAGCAGACCCGCTGACCAGGCTCTCATCAAGCTGGCAGGGCTGTAGGCTCACTCGGTGGTTGGAGGTTGTTTGGAGAGGAGACCCCGAGCAGACCCGCTGACCAGACTCTCATCAAGCTAGCAGGGCTGTAGGGTCACTCGGTGGTTGGAGGTTGTTTGGAGAGGAGACCCCGAGCAGACCCGCTGACCAGGCTCTCATCAAGCTGGCAGGGCTGTAGGCTCACTCGGTGGTTGGAGGTTGTTTAGAGAGGAGACCCCGAGCAGACCCATTGACCAGGCTCTCATCAAGCTGGCAGGGTTGTAGGCTCACTCGGTGGTTGGAGGTTGTTTGGAGAGGAGACCCCGAGCAGACCTGCTGACCAGGCTCTCATCAAGCTGGCAGGGCTGTAGGCTCACTCGGTGGTTGGAGGTTGTTTGGAGAGGAGACCCCGAGCAGACCCGCTGACCAGGCTCTCATCAAGCTAGCAGGGCTGTAGGCTCACTCGGTGGTTTGAGGTTGTTTGGAGAGGAGACCCCGAGCAGACCCGCTGACTAGGATCTCATCAAGCTGGCAGGGCAGTAGGCTCACTCGGTGGTTGGAGGTTGTTTGGAGAGGATACCCCGAGCAGACCCGCTAACTAGGCTCTCATCAAGCTGGCAGGGCTGTAGGCTCACTCGGTGGTTGGAGGTTGTCTTGAGGGGAGACCCCGAGCGCGGCTTGGCCCCAGGTAGACCCGCTACACAGGCATTCATCTAGCTGGCAGGTCCGAAGGCTTGCCTGTGGGGGAGAGGTCTGGTCCTTGTTCCTTTGTTCCGCACTACCCCGAGCGCGGCTCGGCCCCAGGTAGACCCACTGCGCAGGCTTTCATCTAGCTGGCAGGTCCGTAGGCTCGCCTATGGCGGTGAGGTCTGGTTCTTGTTCCTTGGTTATGCACTACCCCAGATTAGTGTTTTGAATGCGAATTTTGGATTCTCTCAGAATTTTTCTTTGGATCGGCTCCCTCTCGCCGAATACTTGGGGTTAAACATTTCTTTCCGAGCTTGTACCAACCTCGAAAAGAGCGGGGATTGTGTACAACCCCGTATTCGGCCGAGCGGGATCCTCCCCACATGGTGGACTTGGGGCGAGCTATGAGCGACGACGCGGCACAGCCTCGTCCGAAGACGTGCAAGTGCTCGTGCGGGCGTACGGAGGTTTTACGGGCGTAGAGCTTTTAATATAATGTAATATAATATATATATATCTTATATATATTATATAATATGATATATTATATAATATATATATCTTATATTATATTATATAATATATCATATATAATATAGAAGAGGGGAAGAAAGATTGGGGGAATGGGGGGGCTCGGTACAGGAGAAAAAGGGGGAGCAGGTGGGGTACGAGCTGGAAGGAAGAAAAGAAAGCGGGAGGGGAAAGGGGGGGGGGGGTAGAGCTCGGGTACAGGTAGGGATGGGTAGGAAAAAAGCAAGAAACAAGCAAAAGGGAGGAGGAGCAGCCCCCTACCCCGGCCCCTCTCTCCCTCTTCCTCACAACATGGAGTAGCCCCCCTACCCCGAACCTCTCTCCCTCTTCCTCGCAACATGGAGCAGCACACACAACCGCCTCTCTCCCTCTCGGTTTTCCTCTCACACACGGCAAGAAGGGCAAGGCTCGACCTAGAAGGGAGGCCGGCCACCGCCATCACCGCCTCGAGCAAGGCTCGGCCTAGAAGGGAGGCCGGCCACCACCATCGCTGCCTAGAGCAAGGCTCGGCCTAGAAGGGAGGCCGGCCACCGCCATCGCCTCCTAGAGAGAGGCTCGGCCTAGAAGGGAGGCCGGCCACCGCCATCGCCGCCTAGAGCAAGGCTCGGCCTAAAAGGGAGATCGGCCACCGGCACCGCCGACAAAAATACGCGCCAAGGGTAACAGAGTTTCTACTTTGGCAGGTGAGGCCCTTATTTTCCATATTTGCATGTAAGCTCCTCCTCACAAACATGTGGGGGAAGGGTGCTCTCTAATGGGTTGATGTTTGCATCCCCGCAATTAATTACATTTAGTGCCCGGAAGCGTGAGTACGGGTTTAGGCATGCTGTGTGAAGCCCATCCAGACGTATGAGCCGGATTGGTGATGTTCTGGGGTTCCCGGGGAAAACTCCGTGGAAGTTGTTTATTGACTATTTGCAGGGAATAAATGCCGTAGCCCCGAAAAAGGGATAAATGCAATGTAATTGGTTCGCTTTTAGTCGACCAAGGTTTAGCTTGCCGCCGCCTATCGAGACACTGGCGTACAGGTGTTGCAGTAGCAAGCGGGAGATAGCCGGGCTTAAGCCCAAGTTCGTGCCGGCCCTTGAAGGCCTATTTTGTTTATGTTGCCGGCATGCGTGCCGAGGTATGGAATGTATATTCCTGTAATCTGAAATGCCTGCGATGCTTTTGCTAGACCTAGAAGTCTTATGTTACGTTGGTGGCGGCCAAAATAGAGCAAAGGGAAAATAAAACCGTTAGGCGAGGTTATGCTATTAGGATGGCAGTTAAAGGGAATTTTGCACAAACCCGAGGTGGCACCTTTAGTTAAGAGGGAGTGGATTTCGAGATCCTCCCTAAAGGTTCTGGTCGGCCAAGAGAGCCTTCCGAAGGTGCTTATTTAGCTCAGTATTTGGCTTGCGAGGGGAAGAGTTCGTTAGTCTTCCGGGTGTGTGGTGGGACCTCCACGCTGATACCTTGGGTATGTCCCTCGTGTTCCTAGTCTGGTGTCAAGATCTTTCGCTTGAGGGTAGTAGGTGCGCGGTCACCCCTCTTTTGGGACCCCGAACTCCACGGAAGTCAATTTTGGCTTCAACAGGGCGTGTACTGATTGACAAGGGAGTGTCCAGGTTGACACGGGCGTGTCTAAGCCCGTATCCTGTTCAGGATGCGACAGTTTCAACGTCGATTGGGGCACACGGCCCATTACACGGGCGTGTCCATGCTTGACACGGGCATGTCCCAAGCCGTGTTAGGAGCCATGTCCGGTTCTGTAAACCCTTATTTACGGCGAGTGTGGAACACAACCTTTGACACGGGCGTGCTGCATGCCGTGTTCGACCTAGTAAAGTCATTTTCAGGGCGAATTGTGGCTGTTCGTTCCTTTCAAATGAGATCTAATGGTACAGAGCGATCCTTGCTATTATAAGACCGGGAATAGGGTTTGAATTTCTCATTCCATTTTAAACATTCTCTTTCTAAATCCTTGGAGAGAGGGGGAGCAAGGAGGAAGGAGAAGAAGAAATTCGGCCGCCGGAGGAGCTTCAGAGCCCCGATTATCGATCCGAGTTCAGATCTGGGAAGGCGAGGCCGTTGAGGTGCTTTCCATCCGACTAGATCTTCATGGCGCCAAAGAGAACCACAAGGGTAACAATTATCTTCTTGGACATGTGAATTCCTCTTCCTTTTTGCATAGGAAACTCCCTCCCGCGAGTGAGCGATGAGTGTGAGGTATTCCTTCATGTAGACATGAATAGTCCCAATTATCTTACATGTAGGTCCAGAATCGACGTACAGACATAGGCATGGTGTGTGAAGCCTACCAACACAAGTTGGTCTCGATCAGTGATGTTTCATTATGCATTAATAGCCGGAGAAGACTCCGTGCCGATGGTTTTTTTCAGGTTTTATACGTGGTATATTGCAGCAACGAGTCTTGGGGACTAACCCCAAGGTGCACCCAGAAATCTGGGCAGAAGCAAAGTTCTGCCGTTTTGGTGGCCTGTGAGCCAGCCGGGTATATAGCAGGGCAATGTACCGTTTTATGATCGATAGTTTGGGACCGGGGGAAACTTGGCCCGCGTCAAAGGCTAAATGGCTGTGGCAGGGTGAGCAATGAGCTAGTAGAAACCTACCCACTCCATCTGCTTCGGTTAAAGCGACCTAAGGTATATGAGACTTACCGATAATTTGGAGAACGAGTCTAGGCTACAGCTGAAAGGGCTAAATGCTCACGAGGTTTGCCGTCCTGGGGAAGGTGGTGGAGTCGCGGAACGGACCGGGTTCAGACCGGCTTCACCGAGTAAGTGCCCTGAGAGCACAGGGTGTGTGGTCGTGCGGGCCTGCACCTGTGGTGTATTGTGCAAATGTTTGTACTCTCACTATAATGTTTGGCTATGCTACTAAAATACAGGGAAGGAGCACCACCACCCCAAGTAAGGGGTGAGGTAGTTATAATTTGGTCTGCTTTAGCTGACCATTGCTTTTGTTTGCAAACGATGCGGTGGAATGTTAATTACAGGTGCTGCGGAGCCTAGAGACAAATAGCGGGCTGAAGCCCTTGTTGCTGAGCCGGCCCTCGAAGGCCAATGCGAATGTTTACTTGCTATATTCATGTGTGTCCGGCCTACGTGCCGATGTTTGGAAGACACTGTTTATTTAAGTAAACTCTTGTAAGGCCATAAGGCCATATACTTTGTGTATTTGTACGTTTGATGAGTTGTAAATATACCTACTTTTATAGTATTTTTATTAAGTAAATTTACTTTATTTTTACCTTTTTTTGTTTGCTTTGTTTAAAAAATATGCTTCTTTTTGTAAAAAAAACAATTCTAACTTAGCTTTTTTTTTGTTTTCTGAAAAATTTCAGAAAAAGTCAAAATTTGACCTGTCACGCCCGTGACAAACACTCAACGCCTTCAGCCAGTCGACACTCAACGATTTTACTGTTCAACACTCAACGCCATCCAGTCACACCCGTGTCAAGATCGTCACGCCCGTGTCGATACCGACACCCAACGATTTCCAACAGTCAACGCTGCCGACATCAGATATGACAGTTGTCCAAGTCACGCCCTCTGTCACGCCTGTGACCGCCACGTGTTCCTTCCAGAAGCTTCCAGATCGTCGATCGGCGCTCGAAGATCGTCGACCACTGCTCGACACGCCCTCTGTCACGCCCGTGACCATGCCTGTCACACCCGTGACAGACACGTGTCACTCCCCGACCGTCCAGAATTACGCCAGCTCGCCAAGTTTGCCAAGTCAAAAACACAACTGACCGACACGCCCCCTGTCACGCCCGTGATTAGGGCGTGTCAAACCCGAACTTTTTGTCTATAAATAAAATTTTTTTGTCAGGTCCAAGGGTTCACTTTTTTGAGCCAATTTTAGTGTGTCTTCTTGTGGGCTGCCCTTGGTGTTTCCAATCCAATGTAAGGAGAACTTTCTCCCCCCTCCCTTCTTATGCTTGTTTTAGCTTTCTCTTTAGCTTTGTAATAGTTTGTAATAGTTTTAATTATTGAAATAAAAGTATGTTCTTTCTTTTTTCTCACTACTTCGAATCAAAATGGATTTGGGTGGCTCATTTTTCTTCTTCTTTTTATCCTTCTGTTCATCTTTATTCATCTTTATGAAAGTGTGTGTGTGTGTATGAGAGTAATTTGTTTTTATATGCTCTTAGTTAGTTGTCATGATAGGTTTCATTATAGATTTTTATCTAAAAAATGAGCCGTTGTAATGACAAAATTTTGTTTAAGTATTCCTTTCAAAATCAAAGTTGTATTGAAAACTTTAAAAGTCTTACATTTTCATTCCTATGAAATTATAAAAGAGGTTTTGAAGTGATTTTTTTTTTAATTTTTTACTTAGCTTTGTTTTAGGATTGTAAAACCTTTTTGTTCCTTTAATTTTTATTTTCACTTTTTCATAACTTTTATGAAATCCTAAGGATGAAAATGTAAACGTTTCAATTTTTCAACAACTTTGATTTCAACTTTGTTTTCAAAAAACTTTTGCTTCTTTAATTTTTATTTCATCTTTTTATTTGTTTTTGACAAGTTTTAATGGTAGAAAAGTTGTAGTTTTAATTTTTAGATAACTTTCATTTTCGTGTTATTTTTATGTGTGTGTGAGTATATGAGACTAACTTTTCATGCTTTCTTTTATGCTTTCTTCAATCATGTAGAGTGTGTGAGTGTAGGTGATAATTTTTATTGCTTTGTTTTAATGCTTTCTTCAATTATGTAGAGTGCGTGCGTGTAGGTGATAATTTTATTGCTTTCATTCTCCCGCCCACTCATTCGAGCCGGGACTCGCAATTTTATTGCTTTCTCAATTATGTAGAGTGTGTGCGTGTGCTCATCTATTTCTGCCTACTCGTTAAGAGTTAAACAACGCTCTGCTTTAATTTTCTGCCTACTCAGTTTTGAGTAGGACTTGTAATTTTCATTTTTTGTAACTTAGTTTCTTTTTATTTATGCATTTATTTCCGCCTACTCGTTAAGAGTTAAATGGCGCATTGCTTTAATTTACCGCCTACTCAGTTTTGAGTAGGACTTGTACTTGCATTTATTCCCCGCCTACTCATTCGAGTAGGGCTTGCTTTATTTAATTTCTTTATGGTTTGGAAGTGTGCGTGAGTGCCTGCATCAATTAGCTTTTAATTTATCTAAATGCCCTGCTCTTTTATATTTTCTCTTATAACTGTTTAGTACTTAATTTCAAACTCACGTTTCACTAAAAACCATAAAGCCGTCCCCATACCGATGATTGACTAATCTCTATTAGCCTTCGGCATCGAAGAGCATTGGGACATATGTTGGGTATTGTATCCACAATGTACCTGATTTAAAGAAGCCCCTGAACAAGCTAAGTTGAATTGACAATGTATTTGACGATCTTCTATCAAGTTGTGCTTGCAGCTATTCCATGCTAAGTACACACCAATGTCAGGATACAGTGGGTCAATATACACGGGTCTGCGCAACGTAATCCCTCGTTGAGTAGATCAGTGTGTTGACTCACGTGTGCTCTCTCTATTGGAGTGTACTTATTTTCAAGTACAGGGTTAAGGCAGATCAAGAGCAGAAGAAGGAGCAAAGATGGGTCAAAGACCAAGTCATCAAAGGAAGGAAGAGAAAATTCTTCTAAGTCAAAATCGAAGGGAATCACTAAGTGATTCTCTCCGACTTCGATGAGAATCGTTAGTGATTCCCGCCGATTCGGCGAGAATCAGCCTGCATACCCGCCGACCTCTTCCGGATGACTGTTTTCCTATAGGAATTCTGCTAAGGCAGAATTGACGGGAATCACCAAGTGATTCTCGCCGACTTCGACGGGAATCGTTGTGATTCCCGCCGATTCGACGAGAATCAGTTTGCATTCCTGCCGATTCCCACCGGCTGAACAAGGTTTCCAACTAGAATTCGACCAAGGCAGAATCAACGGGAATCGTGAGTGATTCCCGCCGACTTCGACGGGAATCACCAATGATTCTCGCCGATTTTGCCTTAGGCATTTTCGTCTGTTCGCTGGACCGAACCAAGAGACCGTGCGCTGTTTCAGCCGGGGCTAGGGCTTTTCCTTGTGGGCCCCACAACGATCTTTTAGGGTTGGATCAGGGTATATATACTTGCGTATTTCGAACTTCTACAGCAACTATTCATGCGAAATCAAAAATCCGACGCAGTGCCCTAGCCGATCGCGGAAAATCGCCGATCGCTGACGCCGCTCGCAAGCTCGTCACCACCGCTGATCTCAGAGCTTCTTTGATCTTCCAACGACAGTACCGAGGCAAGACAAGCATCTCACGCATCTTTCTTGAGATCTCTTGTCTCTTGATTCGTTGAACGAGGTTAGTTCTTCATTCTAAATCGATTGAGACGACTGATCCGACTGAGATCGTTCATAGACCTTGCTTGCTTCGTCAAGAAAGGTGGATCTACAAAGTATCGCCGCCGCATTCACTTGCCGCCGCCGATCTTGTCAAGATCCTCTCCAAGAGAGAAATCTGGTTGTGGACTCTTCATTACTTTCAAGAAAGCCTCAACGAACGAAGAGGGACATCAGATTCTCCATAAGCATTGTTTGTATTTTCTTATACATTCTATTTTGGTTTTGTTGTAAAGAAATTTCTATTCCTAGTTGTAAGGGTTGGGTGCAACCCGTGGTGGTGGAGTGGTGACTCCTGTGTTGGAAGGGTTCCTTCCGTAGTGTGAGGATTGGATTTCAATCCGTTTGGAGAAGTGACCGAGTTGTCCCTTGGTGGGAGATAGGTCGAAGGGGAAAAGTGGACGTACCTAAATCGGGGAACCACTATAATTTCTTTTGTGTTTTCTGTGCTGTGTTTGTTAATTTGTGCAGGTAAATTTTATTCCGCAAAAGACTGCACGACACCTATTCCCCCCCATAGGTGGATTTAGTCGACACTAGAGACTTTCAAGTGCTATCAGAGGGATGTTACTCATCAATAAGGTTAACACCTTGAGTAAGATCCTGCATCTAGTGTCAAGAAGAAAGAAGATCTCTAAAATGGACGGACTCAAGTATTCAGGAAAGATCCCAGTGTGCACCAAGCTGAACTTTCCTATCTGGAAGGAAAGGATCAGGTTTTACATGGAAGCAGTCGACCCCCGACTCTTTATGATAGTGGAGGAGGGACCTTATATCCCCATCAAGGCCTCCACCATTGATCCGACCAAGATGTTGCCCAAGAAGCTCTCCGAAATGGATAAGGATGAGATGGTGCTTGTCGGTCTAGACAAGAAGGCTCAGAAACATTCTTGTCAGCGCCGTCGATGACTCCATGATGCAGAACTTCAGCAACTGCAGGACTGCCAAGGACATATGGCACTGCCTGATCATTCTGATTGAAGACACAGATGAAGTAAGGGATGATCGAAGATCCCTTCTGAACCAGAAGTATGAGGCCTTTAGGCAAGGTCCCCAAGGAAGAAATCAGAGTGACTTTCGAGAACTTCCTGAAGATCGTCAATGCCCTGAAGGGTTCTGGCAGAGTGTTCACCGATGGTGAATTAAATGACAAATTCCTTAGATCCCTTACTAAGGAATGAGACACCAAGATCTGCGCCATTAGAGAATTTGGCAAGCTTGGCAGAAACTGATCCCCAGATTCTGTTTGGGAAGCTTATGTCCTATGAGCTTCAGCTGAACACCAGAAAAGCTGAAGAAGAAGCCGATAATGCCGCTGCCAAAGAAAAGACTGTAGCCCTGAAAGCCAATCACTCAAGGAAAGGAAAGGGTGCAGCCTCATCCCGCTCCTGGAAAAAGGATGAGGAAGAAGACTCTGAGCCATGCTCTTCCGGCTCAGAGCTATCTGAAGAAGAACTCTCCTTGATCACTTGAGAGTTCAAGAAGTTCCTCAAGATGAGGAATCAAAGAAAGTGAGACGGCTCCTCCTCCAGTCATCAGAAGAAGAATTACTCTTCTGACAGGTATGAATCTAAACAGAACAAACATCGCTCTACTGATATTATTTGCTTTGGATGCAATAAGCCAGGCCACGTCGTTGCTGACTGCCACTAAAGCAAGAGAGATAAGGGGAAGGGAGAGGAGAATAAGTCCTCTAGAGATAAGAAGAAGGAAAGGAGCTACATTGCTAAAAAGTCAAAGACACTGAGTGAATCTGATTCGTCAGACTCCAGTGATGATGAGAAAGCCTACTTCGGGCTAATGGGTCGCTCCGACTAAGAAGGAGACTACCCCCCATTTACTGGGAAGGTAAAAATCGTACCCCCCTCTCTGACTCTAACTCTGAGTCTCCTGATGATGATCTCGAGGACAGCCAATCTGCCCGTAAAGCTGAGCTCCTCGAAAAGTATGAGCTTCTGCTCAATATCTTTGAGGAATACCGCAAGAGGTTGAGGGCTCATAAAAAGGAAGTCAAATTCCTTAAGGCTGAAGGTGTGTCCCTAAGAGAGGAGATCACTAGCTTGATTTCTCTCCGACAGGAACACCTGGACCTGACTTCTGAGCACTAAGAGTCTCTAAGGCTCCTTGACCAAAAACAGGAAGAAATCAACAAGTTGGAAGAACAGCTTGCGGCAGAAAGGAAGATTGTCAAAAGCTTCTCCATGCCCAAGACCGTTCTTCCTCTGGTTGATGAATTCTCTGCTCAGGCTAAGGGGGCTGGCTTAGGGCATGTGGGTGTGTCTGGTAAATCATCCAGGAGAAATAGAAAATAGAGGAAAAATAAGGCTGCTAAGAAGGCCTCTGCTGCAAAAAAGGGAAAGGCCCCACTCGATCCTGTTTCATTCAGAAAACCCGACTTTCCTTGCAATGAGCAAGGACTTTGAGTCAACTTATGACCACTTCTTCTGGCCCTCGGTTGAAAAGCCCAAGAGCCGGTATGATGGTTGGACCTTCCCCCGAAACTACGGTGAGAGTGTCTTCAAGGCACCTTATGAGGAAATCCAAGTGGAGAATTATTGCCACTTCTCTAGCGGCCATAATAGGAAGCAGGCACCAAAGGCCAAGCCTGTTATACTGAAGGAACAGGAAGTGAAGAAATCATGTGACTGCTGTCATCATGATGCCTCCACCTCCAGATCCAAGGCCCCGACTGGACCCACCGTACCAAGGGTGAAGCTGGAGCCTAGGAAGCGGTACAACAGGTTTGACTGTTGGTGTTGTGGCAAAGTTGGTCACTTTGCCGTGGATTGCTGGTTTAATCCAAGATTCAACGAGACTCCTCATGTTAGCAATGCGAGGCCGACCACTCGTAGGGTTAACCACCCGAGGGGGAGTGTGCTAACAAGGAATTTAGGATCCAAGTTCGATTGGGTTCCTAAGGGAAACTAATTATGTTTTGCAGGTATGTCCAAAGGCCACCAAAATGCCAATCTGGTACTTGGATAGTGGATATTCCCAGCATATGACCGGGACAAGAAGCCTGTTACGTGATTACTCCCCAGTCGAAAATGGACCCAAAGTCATCTTTGGAGGATCTGATCGAGGAGTCAGCAGGGGTTATGGTATGATTTCCAACGGTGTATTCTCTATCACTGACGTGGCCTATGTTGAAGGGTTAAACCATAACCTGATTAGTGTAAGCCAGTTGTGTGATAAAGGATACGACGTTAAGTTCTGCAAGGATAAGTGCTTGATAATATCGTGTGCCTCTTCGGAGACGGTATTAACTGGCATTAGGAGCAGAAATATCTTTTGCTTAGATTTTCTTAGCTTAGACTCTTCTTGTAACATCCCATTTCCCGCTAGACACCTAGGAGTCGGTCTGTCGTGACAGAACCCTAGGAAGCCCAAAAATTGAAATCCCTCAACCAAGATTTCGAGTCACGGGTTGGTCACGCCCATGAACAACCCGTCATGCCCGTGACCTGGGGCGTGACCCCATCGACGATCGTCGATCTCAGGAAGACGATCATCGAGCGCAGATTTTTGTGGCCCGGGCCTGTCACGCCCGTGACCCACGTGTCACGCCCGTGACCTAGGGCGTGACCCCCTTCGACGATCGTCGATTTCAGGAAGACGATCGTCGAGCGCAGATTTTTGCAGCCCGGGCTTGTCACGCCCGTGACACACGTGTCACGCCCGTGACTTAGGCCGTGACCCCCCCTTCGACGATCGTTGATCTCCGGAAGACGATCGCCGAGCACATAATTTACTTCATGGGCCTGTCACGCCCGTGACCGATGTGTCACGCCCGTGACCTAGGGCGTGACCCACCTTCGACGAGCATCGAGGTCAGTTAGATGAACGTCGACCTCAACTCGACGAACGTCGACCGTCGAACACCTGTCATGCCCGTGACCTACGTGTCACGCCCATGACGAAGGCCGAAACATCGGTTCAGGCCCGAAATTATTCTAACATGCGTTATAATAAATTCTGGTATGGAAAGTTACACCAGGAGTATTAAATGGGCTGTTTCCTTCTCTAATTTCTTAGTAAAATGAGGAAGTGTTGACCCAATAGGAAATCGCCACCTGGATTAGCCATTTCATCTTCCACCTTTTCCTCTCCCTCCACTGTAACCGAAATATTATTAAGAGAGAGAGAGCATTCATGGCCATAAATGTTTCACCCTTTCCCCTCCCCACTTGGAGATCTATAAAAGCCTCCTTAGAACAAGATAAGAAGGTTACACTCTTGACCAAACAGATTCAGATTTATTGCTCTTACTGTACGAGAAGTTCGGGAATGCCACCACCGCGCCATGACAATCCGACGTTCATCTCATCTCCAAACCGCGAACAAGGTCCTCCTCTACTTCTTCTTTTGTGGATCTTAGGATCTTAGAAATGAAGTTCGTGCTCAAAGGAGCCGGACCTATCTCGCGTTTTCATGGAAAACCATGAAAAATATATTTTTCGGGTACGCCGGAACCCGCCACCTCCGGCGGCCAAACCACCGCTGACCAATAGCCATCGCCTCGACGGAGGTGGGGGTGGTGGCTGGCTGGCCAGGGAAGTGATCGGACGGCCGGCTACGGATCACGGAAAGGCTACAGGAAATATAGTTTTCTGAGCTCTGACTTCGGGTTCTGTAGAAGATGAACAGAAAAACATGTTTATATTATAAAGTTTTAAATATAATATATAAGGAAAATATTTATAAAATGGGCGTATTTTGATGCTGCAAAACGAGACACTTAGAGGCCGTTTTAGGAAAAATGGCCAGTCACGAAAGTTGTAGCCCTTCGAGTCTAGATTAATTTAAAATTAATTCCAACTCGTTTGCGTAATTGTTTTGACCGCAACACTCGTTTTAGTGGGGGTTATACCTAGAGTTGGGCATGAACTAAAATGAATGCCCACTCTTTGTACCTTGTCCAAATGACTTGAAGTTTGGGCAGGGGGTTACCCTTAGCCATACCTAGAGGCTGTCCAAAAATGGGAATTTTTGGAGACACTTTGCCTAAGGTTTTTTGTTTTAATTTAATTATATTAGAGGAATTTATTAAAGTAGTCAAATGACATCCAAACCCTCCCAAATTTTGGTTATTGGTCCCTGACGATAAAACCTAGCTCTGTACAAAATTTCAACTCATTTGGATGAGTTATGGATAGGAAGTTATCTATTCTTAACTAGGTATTAATGAGGTGTTTTTGAGTAAAAAGTGCACTAAGAGGTTGGAACGGTCAAATCACCTCAATAGAGGCTGATATTTTGACCACTGACTTGGAAGGGTTATTATAACCCACTTGAAGAAAATGATGTGGTTTAGGGTTGGTTTACCCTAGGATCCAAACTCAAACCCTAGATGGAGGGTTTTGAGGGTTGTGAAGGACATGGTGGCAATTACTCTCTTATTGCCTTGAAATTCAGTAGAATTGACATTAGCATGATATGAATAATCTGGATGGAATCTTGGAGGATTTGGAGATAGGTAGATACCCCGAAACACTAACCTTAGCTTTAGGGTAAAATACTGATTAAGTAAAACCTATAACTAAACATTATCTAAAAGCTGTGAAACTCGAGTAGAGTAAGTTTTGGGGCAGGTAGAATCTATCGTAATTTTACTGGAATTTTATGATGTCTATTTCCAGCACTTCATTTATAACAATTGTTATAGCCATGACTGATGTTTTAATTATTTGAATCTTTCTGTTCATTAAAACCCCATGAAATCTTGGAAGTAAATGTTTTAGGTCAGAATGGTTGCTGCCGAATTTTTGTATAATTTTTAGTTGAGTAAATCTAGTACTTCATTCACAAATGTTAAAAAGGGGTTTTACGCTTTGAAAATTAATTTTGGATGCTATTGTAGCTGAAAAATTATGAAACTTGAAAATTCCAATTTTTTTAAGGTTGTACCAGCATAATATAATTAATTTATAATTTTTGGATGGATATTTTCTTGTACTTGATTCATAAATAACGAAAGATAGGAAATATTGATAAAATAGTTTTAGTGCTCTTTTGATGATAGAAAAATTGTGATCCTGTGGATTTACCATTTTGAGATAGCAAAATATTTATAATAATTTTGTTGGACATCTTGCATGAGTAATTAGGGTAGTTCATGTTCAAACCGGTAGCCCAAGGAATTTTGAGGAAATTAATTAAATGCCAGATAAATTAGAAAAATTATAGTTTTCTGATTATAGGCTAATCATATCATGATAAACCTCCATTAAATGAGTTAGGGCATTTGGATGAGTATTGGATCATTTCCTAACCGGTTCGACATATAGTCTAGGTTGGTCTACATATAACAAATTGTTGAATTGCAATAGGGCATGATCTGGGATAGTTGTTGGAGTTAGTCAGTTTATCTGGGTGGATAGATGTGAATGATTTCGTAATAGAATGATATGAAGAGTAGTGTGAAGTGGTGTTGGCTAGAGTTAAGAGGTGCTCGGGTTCGACGAAAGATCGTCTTTCCCGAAGAGAGGAAGGTTAAAAGTCACCCTATGATAGTCTATCATAATATGAGAAGGGAATGGGTAAAGGGAATCAACCAATAACAATAAGTTCCTTGCGAAAGGGAACGATGGGCTTTAGCTACCATCATTGTTCTTAGTGCCCTTTGAGAGCCCTTCACGGGGAATACCGGGGCAGTCCTGGGTTAACGTAAATTGTAATAACAAACTGACAAGAGTAACTTAGTAATTAGGGTTACACCTTTCACAAACACTGTTAGCACATGAAGATTGATGGGAGATTCGGCTCGGTTGGTTAAGAGACAGACGGAATGGTCCGGGGAGCTTCGACTCGGTTGGTTAAGAGACGGACGTTTTGGTCCGGGGAGCTTCAGCTCGGTTTTTGTGTGATTATGATTAAATTTGAATGTGCATAAAAGGAATGAAAATTAAGGTGGTGGGTCTTCAGTATTGGAGGGTCGATGCACCGATGCCAATACGCTGACTCGACAAGTGTGGTTAGCACTTCGCCAACAGAAGTTCGGTGCGCCAGCCGACAAGAGTACGCAGGAGTCCGCTTCGTGCACCAAGCGTTGAGGCATATGATAGGTCTGAACGGTAGTGCTTTACTGGTTTAGAGGTGGGCGAGGCCCAACCCACCGCTTCCATCTGCCATTACGGAGGTATCCTGGGAGGTAACGGCTCCGAAAGGGGGAACTAAAGGTCTGTGTGCACAGAGTCGGGTGTGTGAGTTACACTTGCATGTTCCATCATACCCACTTGCATGTCATGGCATAATCGATTCATTTAACTCTGACACCTAAAGTATAAGTGGAATGGGACGCTTATACATTAGGACTTGCAAAATGACCCCTTGCTCTATAAGCTTGTGTGGGCAAGTTTATAAATTAAGGTTAAATTCAATATATATATACTGTTGTTTGATAACCGACACCCCAACGTATAAGTGATATGGGACACTTTATACGATGGGAGCCCTGCAGAAGATCCCTTGGCTTATGCGCTTTCGTACATAAGTTGAGGTTACTGTACCTACGTTTTATTTCTGTCATATTTATTATAGAATTGCTAGATTAGTTCTGTTGCCACCTATTCCTTTGTTTTAATCTCCACCTTCATGTCCTTCCCTTTCTTCCTCATCGCTCGGTACCTAGGAGCCATGGGGGAAGGGGTAGGGGATGATAGGGCTTAGTATTTATGACTAACGGTTTTCGATCCGCATCATTTTAGGGGATCGTGGAGCCCAGCACAAGGGAGCAGCCCCAGAGACCGGTGCGCTTGGAGATGGGGCAGTCTAGCTCTAGAGTTCATACAGCCGGGATCGTGAGTCTTGACCTTGAGTAGATGTTTTGTTATGCTTCCACATGAGTGACTTGTAGTGAGGACATGTTGTACCGGGCTTATGCCCATATTCTATTACTCTGATGTATTATCCTGTGGACACTCCCTTCGTTGAGTTTTATTTCTATATATGTGATTTTCATGTGGACTTGCTTGTACTTCATTTATTGTGCTACCTTTCTGCGATCGAATTGGCCGGCAGAATCGGTGCTTTGTGGAGATGACCCTTCAGGGCATGAAGGTGTCACCGCAAAGTGACAGTTCTAGGCCTAAGACCCCGTCATTTTAAAAGAAAAGGGGGGGGGGGGGGTCTTACACTTCTACCTCCGTATGCCTAATAGCAAAAGGCAGTGCATCTCTTTGTGAACAATGGCACAAGAGATTAGCACATATTAATTTCAAGACTATTAATATGTTATTTTCCAAAAATTTAGTAAGGGATGCCCCTACTATTAAGTGCATCAAAGATAGCCCCCGTCCTGCATGCCAGAAGGGCAAATAGACTCGGGCTACCTTTAAGGGCATTGCAGACAAAGACTCCTCCAGATGTCTTTATCTTCTGCATATGGACTTGTTCGGTCCAATGCAAGTTCATAGCTTAGGAGGCAAATCGTATACGCTAGTGATTGTTGATGATCACTCTCAGTTTACGTGGGTGTTCTTCTTGAAACGAAAGTCAGATACGTTTGACATCTCCACTAATTTTATCAAGCAGATTCAGAACGAACTTAACTGCTCCGTGGTCAAAATCAAAAGTGACCATGGAACAGAATTCGAGTCTGGTGCTATGACAGAATTCTGTGAAGAACATGGTATATTTCATGAGTTTTCCTCCCCGCGTACTCCTCAGCAAAACAAAGTTGTGGAGAGGAGAAATAGAACGCTCATTGAAGCATGTACGACAATGTTGAATGAAGCTTCTCTTCTAGAGTACTTCTGGGCAGAGGCTATCAATATGGCTTGTCATGTGCAGAACCGAGCATTGATCAATAAGAATCATCGTAAGACGCCTTATGAGCTACTGAAAGGCAGGAAACCGACCATGTCCTATTTAAGGATTTTTGGCTGCAGATGCTATGTACTCAAAAATGGGAAGTACCCACGTACTAAATTCAGAGAAAAATGCTTCGAAGGCATCTTCATGGGCTATAGTAGCCATATTTGGGCATATAGGGTCTTCAATAAGAAAACCCTAGTGGTAGAGGAGTCCATTAATGTTATTTTTGTTGAAGGAAGCTTGCTTCATTGCAATTCTTCAAGTAGCATTCTTTAAGATGCAGGTGCAAGGCTTGAACAGCTAAGTCTCGATGAGACTGAAAAAGGTGCAACTCCCAAGTACGTCAAAGTTTCCACCTCAACGCCAACTGGAGAAGATGACGATCAGGATGGAGAAAATCTCCCAGACGAAAGAGAAGCCCGAGAAGCTGTTAGAGCTCCAGATGCCAGACTCTTAGAGCTCTGACACGTGAGGGATCATCCTAGAGATCAGATCATAGGATATCCTCGTGACGGTGTCAGAACTCGCAGAGGTACAATTAACGAGATTTTGCACCTTAGCTTTCTATCACAGGTTGAGCCAAAGAAGTTCGACGAAGCGAACAAAGATGCGTCATGGATATTGGCCATGCAAGATGAACTGCATCAATTCGAACGATGCAACGTCTGGACGCTTGTTCCCAGACCAAAGAAACAGAATGTGATCAGCACCAAGTGGATCTTCAGAAACAAACTAGATGAACACGGTGTCATCATCAAGAATAAGGCTAGACTGGTTGCACAAGGTTACAGACAGGAGGAGGGGATTGACTTCGACCAAACCTTTGCACCAGTTGCAAGGCTGGAGGCAATCAGATTGTTCCTGGCATATGCCTCTCACAAAGGATTCACTGTCTATCAGATTGACGTGAAATCTGCGTTTCTAAATGGAAATTTGAAAGAGGAAGTATATGTCGCGCAACCCCCAGGTTTTGTTAATCCATCACTTCCTAATCATGTTTATTTTCTTAATAAAGCATTATATGGATTAAAACAAGCTCCTCGAGCTAGGTTTGAGACTCTGTCTAGTTTTCTTCTTGAGAACAAGTTCTCGAGTGGAAAAATAGATAAGACATTGTTTCTTAGGGAAGTCAAAGGCAAGATTCTTCTGGTTCAAATCTATGTCGATGACATAATATTCGGCTCAAAGGACAACAATCTTTGCAAGAAGTTTTCTAAACTTATGCAAGGAAAGTTTGAAATGAGCAGCATGGGAGAGCTAAAGTATTTATTGGGACTTCAAGTGAAACAGTCTGAGGATGGAATTTTCATTTCTCAGACGAAGTTCACAAATGAACTCCTCAAGAAATTCGGAATGGAGAATGCAACCTCTATGAGGACTCCAATGGGATCCACTGTGTCTCTAGACAAGGATGAGAAAGGGAAACCTTTTGATGAAACCAAATACAGAAGCATAATTGGATCCCTGCTCTACCTTACTGCTAGTAGACCAGATATTATGTTTTCCACATACGTTTGTGCCAGATATCAGGTGAACACTAAGGAATCTCATTATATTGCTGCAAAGCAAATTCTTAGATACATTAAAGTTACACCAAATCTTGGCTTGTGGTACCCAAGAAACAATGATGTCGAGCTGATAGGCTTTTTAGATGCTGACTTTAAAGGAAGCAGGGATGATAGGAAAAGCACTTTCGGGACGTGCCAATTCCTCGGAAGAAGGCTTATTTAATGGAACAGTAAAAAGCAGAACTGTGTCGCAACCTATACGGCTGAATCTGAGTACATCTCGACAGGCAGCTGTTGCGCACAACTTCTATGGACCAGAAATCAACTCGAAGATTATGACTTGCAGTTCAGAGAAGTTCCTATGTATTACGACTCCTCGAGCGCAATAGCAATTGCGAACAATCCTGTGTCTCACAGCAGAACAAAGCATATTGAAGTGCGCTACCACTTCATTCAGGAGCATGTGGAAAACAAAGATATCTCTCTCTGCTATGTCCCTACAGATAAGCAGATTGTAGATATCTTCACAAAGCCCCTAGACGAGGCCAAGTTCAGTCTCTTCAAAACTGAACTCGGTATGCTGAACTATGAAGATTTAAGACTGAAGGGATCAAGGCTCTTGGATCAAGGGGGAGCATTTGCTATGAATTTAATATCGGGCACAGATGCATGAATTGAGGGGGAGCTTTGTGCTCCAAGTGAAGTCCCAGATTTGCAGAAGCCGAAAAGGGAGAGATTACCCTCTCGGCTAAGGCTAAGGTGGCTGCCAATATTAAGTATACTATCAGGAAAATGGTAATGAATTTCACTCTCAACTGAATTTTTAGTTTATGATTTTCATTCCCATCTGTTCTATTCACCTTAGCTTGTAGGGTTTAGGCTTCTTCAAATAGGGGGAGATTGTTGGGTATTGTATCCACAATGTACCTGATTTGAAGAAGCCCCTGAACAAGCTAAGTTGAATTGACAATGTATTTGACGATCTTCTATCAATTTGTGCTTGCAGTTATTCCCTGTTAAGTACACACCAATGTCAGGGTGCAGTGGGTCAATATACACGGGTCTGCACAACGTAATCCCTCATTGAGCAGATCAGTGTGTTGACTCACGTGTTCTCTCTCTATTGGAGTGTACTTATTTTCAAGTACAGGGTTAAGGCATATCAAGAGCAGAAGAAGGAGCAAAGATGGGTCAAAGACCAAGTCATCAAAGGAAGGAAGAGAAAATTCTTCTAAGTCAAAATCGACGGGAATCACTAAGTGATTCTCGTCGACTTCGACGAGAATCATTAGTGATTCCCGCCGATTCGACGAGAATCAGTCTGCATTCCCGCCGATCTCTTCTGGATGACTGTTTTCCTACAGGAATTCTGCTAAGGCAGAATCGATGGGAATGACCAAGTGATTCTCGCCAACTTCGATGGGAATCGTTGTGATTCCCGCCGATTCGACGAGAATCAGTTTGCATTCCCGCCGATTCCCACCGGCTGACAAGGTTTCCAACTAGAATTCGGCCAAGGGAGAATCGACGGGAATCGTGAGTGATTCCCGCCGACTTCGACGGGAATCACAACCGATTCTCGCCGATTTTGCCTTAGGCAATTTTCGTCTGTTCGCTGGACCGAACCAAGAGACCGTGCGCTGTTTCGGCCGGGGCTAGGGTTTTTTCCTTGTGGGCCCCACAACGGTCTTTTAGGGTTGGATCATGATATATATACTTGCGTATTTCGAAATTCTATAGCAACTATTCACGCAAAATATAAAAGCCGACGCCATGCCCTAGCCAATCGCGGAAAATCGTCGATCGCTGACGCCGCTCGCAAGCTCATCGCCGCCACTAATCTCAGAGCTTCTTTGATCTTCCGATGACAGTACCGAGGCAAGACGAGCATCTCACATATCTCTCTTGAGATCTCTTGTCTCTTGATTCGTTGAACGAGGTTAGTTCTTGATTCTGAATCGATTGAGACGACTGATCTGACTGAGATCGTTCGTAGACCTTGCTTTCTTTGTCAAGAAGTTTGGATCTACAAAGTATCGCCGCCGCATTCACTTGCCGCTGCCGATCTTATCAAGATCCTCTCCAAGAGAGAAATCCGATTGTGGACTCTTCGTTACTTTCAAGAAAGCCTCAACGAATGAAGAAGGACATCAGATTCTCCAAAAGCGTCGTTTGTATTTTCTTATACATTCTATTTTGGTTTTGTTGTAAAGGAATTTTTATTCCTAGTTGTAAGGGTTGGGTGCAACCTGTGGTGGTAGAGTGGTGACTCCTGTGTTGGAAGGGTGTCACAACCCGCATTTTCTCCGAATTAAGAATTATCAGAGTAAGAGAAAACACGCGTCATGATGCCACGTCAAGCAGGGGATAACTGCTGATGCTCAGGCAAAACCAACTACCAACTTAATGAAAGAAAATCATGTGATTAATGATTAGAAAATCAGTTATATTTTAGAGACCGTATCCCTCGGCTCAGTGGATCACCTAGTCCACAAAAGAAAAACTATATTTATACGCTGCGGAAAAATACTTTAATTAGGTTTGACATCCTAAAGAGCACATAAGGGTCCCAAGAGAACCACTCATGCTATGCAAGACCCTACATTTAATTTATATAATATATAAGAAAACGGTCTTTATACGTGATTTGGAAAATAGTGAATACGTCTTATAAAACATGCTGATCATGAGCTTTATTTATAATAATAATTATAGTTTAAAAATAACTAGCAACCTAGCATAAAACCTTCTTAGGGCAATATCTCCAGAAAATGGTAGCAGCATAAGTAACTATATCTAGTACAAAGGTAAAAAAACTACCAGTGAGTGCCAACAACCTGACACGAACCCACTGTCATATATGTATGTCTGCAAGAAAGTACTGAAAAACTACCTCACCAACACGGCAAACGGAACACCAAGGTCCAAGAGACCACCAACACCACCACTGCAAACTAGCCACCCAACTGGCTACGGCTCAGAACCTGGGGTATTCCAAAAGAAAACAGAAACCTCAGCAAGCTAAACAAAGTAAAACTGCATGAAAGAGTCAACCAAAAGGGGAAAAGTACCTGTAAAACATGCAGTAGAAAGAGTCACAACTGCCCAAAACAGGACAACAAGAAAAGCACTACGTGCGAGGAAACAACAACAACCCAGCCCAGGAACAACATCCTGCAGGGCCTACTAGGCTACCAAGAGCCCAAAGTGCTGCAAACTACCAAGGAAGAAACTTCTAACACCCTAAACTGTGGGAGGTGGTAGTAGCAAAATCAAACAACGAGGAACCGGATTGGAGGCAAACTCAGTCCCCCCATCCACCATGTCCAAGTCAATAAGCTCGAGGGTCTACACGTGAAAGCACAAGGGACCTTCCACCCACACATGCCCAGCCCGTACCTGGAGCAAGAAAAACACGAGTGGCCTTGGCTAAATTACACAACTCCACCCCCATAAAGAGCTACAAACCACCACTACTACCCACGACCCACGATTCGGCCATTAGGAAAGAGAAACATGACCGACAAGGAAATTACAAATATAAACAAGGAATTCACTCGGGAACGTAAATCGAGGAAAGAGAAAAAGAAAGTGTTGAAATGACTCAACACGACGTGGCGCTGGGTCCTCACGACACCGCATTGAGTGAGCTTCACCCACTCAACGTGCCACGCAAGGCGAACTATCACAACAATAACTCTTACCTTACTACCTTAACACTACACAAAACACTCATGCCCACCTAACCCGCGTATCGACGCCAGCTAAATACGGAGCGAAAGGAAATATTCCAAAGCGCACGATCGATGGCGCACGATCAGTGGTCGTGTACGGTCATTGGTTGATGGTCGTGCGAAGTGAACCAGGGAAACTGACAGAAAACCTAGCAACTGCGCACGATCAGTGTCGCACGACCACTGGTCGTGCGCACTGTTGTCAGCGCTCGTGCGATTGCCGAGACAGAACTTTGGAAAATAAAAAGACAGCCGCACACGAACAGAGGCACACGACCAGTGGTCGTGCGCCCTAACGGTTGATGACCGTGCGCGGGTAACCTGTACCGTTGGGATTTCCCGAACGACACCGAAATGCGCACACGACCCACGCAACTACAGTAGCAGTAGGAAACTACCAACGACGCGCGCCACTACCATTCAAACTATGACTAATCATTCGAGACGGAAAAATAGGAGATAAAACGATAGAAACAATAGGCTTTAAACAAAAGAAAACAACTTGGCAAGGGCAAGAACACCACTTGCCTCGATTTCCGGCGAAGCTTGGTCGGCTTTCCCTCCTCTTCACGCTGCACTAGAAAGAGCAGCACCAAAAACTCACCTAACAAGCAAATCCGAACTTTAATGGCGGAAACCTCAAAAACCAAAAAATTCCAATCCCCCTAAAGCTCCACGAAAATCGAATTTCTTACCGTAGGAATGAAGATCTCGACGAGAGCAATCCGAATCCACTCTCGGAATCGAATTCCGTCCACAAACGCTCCGGGAATCGGCGATGGAAGGCAAGGCTCGGCGGTTTCTCCGTTTCCTCTCGTACAGGGGCGGCGGTTAGATTTGGAGAAGATGATCGTTCTTTTCATTCTATCATATATATATATATATATATATATATATATAATTATATAATAATATATTTTATTACAAAATTACATAAAGCACCAAAACGACGCGAAAACCGAACTACCTCGGAATTCGACGAAATTCGCACTGTAGCTAAATACCCACGCTACGAACACAACGGCGAAGTCGAAATTAATTTTCGACGAACAGAACTCGAGTTATACCCAAATGAAGCCAAACACCAACATCCCCCCGAGAGGCCACACCGGGTCACCCAAAATGACTCGGCTTGCTAGAGAGATCTTGCCAACAGGCTACAGAATAGGGCACTCAGTTCTAAGGAGCTAAACCACACTCCACAAATGGCACAAGCCACGGAAACGCGTCATCGTAACGCCAAACGAGAATAAAAATAAACGCAGAAAAATCGGGGGCGTTACAGTCACTCTCCCTAAAAGAAAGTTTCGTCCCGAAACTTTGCGCACAACACTCCTACTAAAGAAGGAAAAGTAACCAATAGGAGTTACAAGAAGGGAAACATACCGATCAAATCAGGGAAACAGGTGAGGGTAAGCCCTCCTCATGGCCGACTCTAGCTCCCAAGTCGCGCTCTCCAAATCCTGATTTTTTCACAGAACTTTCACCATCGGTATGGACTTCTTTCGCAGCACTCGCTCCTGAGTATCCAAAATATGAACCGGCACCTCAACAAAAGAGAGGTTGGGCTCCAACTGGGGCACAACGTCCAAGACCTGCCCACTACTGTGCACACACTTCCGCAATTGGCTAACATGAAATACATTATGAACTCCTGGGAAGTTTGCTGGCAAACCCAATCTATAAGCTGACACGCCAATCCGTTCCAAGATCTCGAACGGGCCCACATACCTTGGGTCCAATTTCCGATTCTTACCAAACCTCTTTACACCCACCATTGGGGAAACCTTAAGAAATACAAGGTCCCCTACAGAGAACTCCAAAGCAGACCTACGCCGATTGGCGTTCTTTTCGTACCTCTCCTGAGCTATACGAAGCTTCTCCCGAATAAGCTTCACGGCGACTTCCATATCCTCCAGCGCATCAGGACCCAACAACGGCCTCTCACCAGCCTCGGCCCAAAACAACGGAGTCCTACAGTGCCTCCCATACAAGGCTTCGAACGGAGCCATCTGCAAACTTTCCTGATAACTGTTGTTGTAAGCAAATTCCATAAGTCGCAGCCGCTCATCCCACGCTCCGCCGTGGTCTAAAATATAGCATCGGATCATATCCTCAACAATCTGATTCACCCGCTCCGTCTTCCCATTGGTCTGTGGGTGGTACGCAGTAGAATATCTCAGATCTGTACCCAAACCCTCCTGCAGACTCTGCCAAAAACGAGAAGTAAATCGGGAGTCTCGATCAGAAATGATGCTAACCGGCACACCGTGGAGTCGGATGACTTCATTCAAGTACAACTCCGCTATCTTCTTCATCGGGTAATCAATCTTATAAGGCACGAAGTGAGCACACTTTGTCAATCTATCCACTATAACCCAAACAGAATCAAATCCCCTCGGAGATTTTGGTAAGCCCGTAATGAAGTCCATAGATATACTCTCCCACTTCCAAGTCGGGATCTCTAACGGGGTCAACTTGCCACCAGGCCTTCCATGATCGGCCTTCACGCGCTTGCAAGTGTGGCACTCAGTAACAAATCGGGCTATATCACCTTTCATGCCATACCACCAGGCAATTTGCCTTAAGTCACGGTACATCTTCGTAGATCCTGGATGATAGGCAACGCTAGATCCATGAGCCTCTCTGCAAATCATACCTCTAATATCCCCAACGGCGGGGATGCAAAACCTGCCGCGGTACTTCAAAGTACCCGCATCATCGATAGCAAAATCTGGCAACTCTCCCTTCTCTGTCCTGATGAACAAGTGCAACAGATCCGGGTTGTCCTTCTGGTGCAGTCTGGTCAAAGAAATCCAGGACGGCTCTGCCACTGACAAACTACTCTACAAACCACAGCATCCCACTGAAATATCCATAAGGAGGAACTCCTCAACTAACCGATCGGCGGAGAGGTTAAAGATCTTTCCCGTCTTTCGGCTCAGGGCGTCGGCCACCACATTGGCCTTGCCCGGATGATACTGGATCTCTACCTCATAATCGGCCACATACTGTAGCCACCGCCGCTGGCGCAGATTCAACTCCTTCTGCGTGAACACGTACTTCAGGCTATTGTGGTCAGTGAAGATCTTGCACTGAGCCCCATAAAGTAGGTGTCTCCACAGCTTCAACGCATAAATAACCGCTGCGAACTCAAGGTCATGCGTAGGATAATTCTTTTCATGAGTCTTCAGCTGCCTTGACCCATAGGCAATCACCTTCCCAACCTGCATTAATACGCATCCCAGACCTACAAGCGAAGCATCCACATATACATCATAATCCACACCCTCAATAGGCAGGGCCAGAACGGGGGCAGTGCACAATCTCTTCTTTAGCTCCAGAAAAGCCTCCTCGTACTTTTTGCTCCAAACAAATGCCACATTCTTCTGAGTCAGCTTGGTCAACGGTGCAGCTAGGGAAGAGAAACCCTCCACAAATCTTCTGTAATATCCAGCCAACCCTAAGAAACTCCTGATCTCCTTAGGCGTACTTGGCCTACTCCAATCCATCACTGCTGCAATCTTTTCTAGATCGACCGAGATCCCTTCCTTGCTCACCACGTGGACTAGAAAAGAAACCTGAGGCAACCAAAATTCGCACTTGCTTAACTTGGCGAATAACTTATGGTTCCTCAACTCTGAAAGGACCAAACGCAAATGCTGCTCATGCTCCTCAGCACTACGAGAATAAACTAACACGTCATCAATGAAGACCACAATGAACTTGTCGAGGAAATCCTTGAACACCCTGTTCATCATATCCATGAAGGCTGATGGTGCGTTGGTCAGACCAAATGACATCACCAAAAACTCAAAGTGTCCATGCCTCGATCTAAACGCAGTCCGTGGAATATCCGCCTCACGGATCCTGAGCTGATGATAACCAGAACGAAGATCGATCTTGGAGAACACCGTGCTACCGCGCAACTGGTCAAATAAATCATCGATCCTCGGCAGAGGGTATCTGTTCTTAATAGTGACCTTGTTCAATTCTCTATAGTCGATGCAAAGCCGCATCGACCCATCTTTCTTCTTTACAAACAAAACAGGAGCACCCCAAGGCGACGAACTCTGCCTGATAAAACCTTTAGCCAACAGCTCATCCAACTGACCTCGCAACTCCTCTAACTCACGAGGGGCCATCCGGTACAGCGCCTTAGCAATAGGACGCATACCTGGCTCCAAATCGATCACAAACTCCACATCCCGCTCGGGAGGAAGACCAGGAAGGTCATCAGGAAAAACATCGGCGAAACCACAAACAATAGGAATCTTCTCCAAGCGTGGTACGCTAACAGCGGTTTCAACCGCCGAGACTAAACAAGCACAACAACCAGAAAGAAACAACCTCTGAGCACATACCGCAGAGATGACAGGAGAATCCTGACACGGATCAGCATACACGCTGCCGGGCTGACCGTCATCCCTGATGAAGTCCAAGCGCTTTCCTTTGCACTGAATGACTGCATCATACCTAGAGAGCCAGTCGATGCCCAGAATAACATCGAAGTCCTCTAGATCAATCATCTTCAGGTCCGCCTTCGCAAGAAAGTTCCCCAACAAAACAGGGCAATCCAAAATGCCCAAATCTGACAACACAGATTCACCAGAGGGAAACTTGACACGGAAGGAATCCCGAACACGATCTAAGGTCAACCGATGACGCTCCACAAAGGCTCTAGCCACGAACGAGTGGGTAGCGCCGGAGTCAAACAGAACCCGCGCCCAGCGGTTCTTTACCTTAAATTTCCCTATAGGAGCATAGAAAACTAAGGAACTACCACAACAATACTGCAAACATTCTAGCAAATAGAACTACCAGGCTGGAAAAACAACAAACAACTAACCTGAGATGACCTGGGTCGAAGCCTGAGCCTCCTCGGAAGAGATCACGTTCAGCTTCCCCTTTCCCTTGTCCACACGCTGAGGTGGAGGTAAAGCCTGTAACGGAACTGCAGGAAGAGCTGGCTGAAACTGAGGACACCTCGACTTGATGTGACCCTTCTGCCCACACTGAAAGCAGACTTTATCCTTGGTCCAACACTAGGCCGCATCATGGCCGGATCGCTTGCAAACGGAACAGGAGACATCTCTCCTAGGAGCACCCTGAATCGCATGAACCTGCGCCTTCCTCTGAGCTGCTGCCTTCTTGAAACATTTCTCGGCAGGGTGGCCTGACCGGCCACAGAAGCTGCACTCCACCTTGCCCCTCTTTCCCGGAGCCGCACCGGGTACCTGGGGTTTCTTCTCCTCCACCGACTTTCTCTTGTCCAACCTCATTTGCTGGCCTCTACTCTTCGCGGTCTCAATAGCCTCCACCTTCAGAGCAGCCTCTACTACACCTGCATAAGTCTCTGACCCATAAGCACTGGTCAACTGCTGCACCTCGCTCCTCAAACCACCGAGAAATCGCTTAACTCGATCAGTCTCAACGCTGACCAATCCCGGGGCAAAACGGCTCAACTTGCTGAACTCTATCTCATACTCACCCACCGTGAGTTGCCTTTGCTTCAGATGGAGGAAGTCGTTCATGAGGCGGTCACGCTCGACTGAGGGTAAGAACTTCCTCAACAGCATCTCCTTGAACACCTCCCAAGAGCATCCGGCTACCAAGCTCTCCTTCTTTCTCAGCCACCAACTCTTAGCCAAACCTTTAAGCTGATAGGCGGCTATCATCAACCTCTAATCATCCGCAATCCCTGAGTACGAGAACATCTCCTCCATGGAGATCAGCCAGCCATCTATCACCATGGAATCTGCCTTCCTATCATAAGTGGGAGGACTCAGCCTCTGAAACTGCGAGATGAAGGCCATCTCTGCTGGCACCACCACTGGAGGTCTCAAGGGTGCAGGAGGAGGAGGAATAGCTAACCCCCCGCAGGGACTTGCACACCCTGAGTCTGACCTGCCACGACAGCCACCAAAGACTAAATCTGGGCTTGCACCTCCTCCAACTGCCTGCCCATAGCTTCGCTACTCAGACGCAGACTCTCGATTATCGCATCGTTCTGAGCCCCAGATGACTCACCCTTAGACAGGGGAGTCGATCGAGTCGCAGGACGCCTTGCCATTCTAAAATCATAACAACACAAATTAGACCCTACTACAACGTCTAGAACCAAATACAAGTACATACAATACATATATAGATATAGACATAAAGCTGCTAAACTTGCTCTGAGAGTTTATCTTTTTAACAAAAGTTAGATGTTATGCCCTAACCTAGGATGGTTAACCACCACCTTACTAACTCTTGTGCCTAGATCGGGAATGCATGACTTTTATATTAATTTGAAAACTTATGTGTGTACATATGTCATCCTGCAAATCTTTAGCTTGGCACGTTGTGCTTATGCAATGATATGTTATGCATGATTGTGTTATGCATTCTAAAAAGGCCCTAATGCATGTTATGAGCGGCGTACATATGAAAATGTTATGCATCCCATACTATATAACATTCTCATGCAACGAAAAAGAAAACGTGCTAGTCGCAGCTATGTGGTGAGGTTATGCATCCCATACTACATAACCCTCACATATTTCCCCTATGGTGGATCCATATACGAACACATATTATGCATCCCATACTACATAATATGCCCCGTATACTTCATGTTATGCTATGAGTGTAGTGTTCGTGCTTTTGCCAAGACGTGCTGATGACATATCGATGTGTGAATGACATGATGCTGAACTACTAAAAAGCAAACAAAGGAAGGTTGCTCAACTAACTTGTCAAGCAACCTACCTCTGATACCAACTATCACAACCCGCATTTTCTCCGAATTAAGAATTATCAGAGTAAGAGAAAACACGCGTCATGATGCCACGTCAAGCAGGGGATAACTGCTGACGCTCAGGCAAAACCAACTACCAACTTAATGAAAGAAAATCATGTGATTAATGATTAGAAAATCAGTTATATTTTAGAGACCGTATCCCTCGGCTCAGTGGATCACCTAGTCCACAAAAGAAAAACTATATTTATATGCTGCGGAAAAATACTTTAATTAGGTTTGACATCCTAAAGAGCACATAAGGGTCCCAAGAGAACCACTCATGCTATGCAAGACCCTACATTTAATTTATATAATATATAAGAAAATGGTCTTTATACGTGATTTGGAAAATAGTGAATACGTCTTATAAAACATGCTGATCATGAGCTTTATTTATAATAATAATTATAGTTTAAAAATAACTAGCAACCTAGCATAAAACCTTCTCAGGGCAAGTAGACTATCTCCAGAAAATGGTAGCAGCATAAGTAACTATATCTAGTACAAAGGTAAAAAAACTACCAGTGAGCGCCAACAACCTGACACGAACCCACTGGCATATATGTATGTCTGTAAGAAAGTACTGAAAAACTACCTCACCAACACGGCAAACGGAACACCAAGGTCCAAGAGACCACCAACACTACCACTGCAAACTAGCCACCAAACTGGCTACGGCTCAGAACCTGGGGTATTCCAAAAGAAAACAGAATACCTCAGCAAGCTAAACAAAGTAAAACTGCATGAAAGAGTCAACCAAAAGGGGAAAAGTACCTGTAAAACATGCAGTAGAAAGAGTCACAACTGCCCAAAACAGGACAACAAGAAAAGCACTACGTGCGAGGAAACAGCAACAACCCAGCCTAGGAACAACATCCTGCAGGGCCTACTAGGCTACCAAGAGCCCAAAGTGCTGCAAACTACCAAGGAAGAAACTTCTAACACCCTAAACTGTGGGAGGTGGTAGTAGCAAAATCAAACAACGAGGAACCGGATTGGAGGCAAACTCAGTCCCCCCATCCACCATGTCCAAGTCAACAAGCTCGAGGGTCTACACGTGAAAGCACAGGGGACCTTCCACCCACACATGCCCAGCCTGTACCTGGAGCAAGAAAAACACGAGTGGCCTTGGCTAAATTACACAACTCCACCCCCATAAAGAGCTACAAACCACCACTACTACCCACGACCCACGATTCAGCCATTAGGAAAGAGAAACATGACCAACAAGGAAATTACAAATATAAACAAGGAATTCACTCGGGAACGTAAATCGAGGAAAGAGAAAAAGAATGTGTTGAAATGACTCAACACGACGTGGCGCTGGGTCCTCTCGACACCGCATTGAGTGAGCTTCACCCACTCAACGTGCCACGCAAGGCGAACTATCACAACAATAACTCTTACCTTACTACCTTAACACTACACAAAACACTCATGCCCACCTAACCCGCGTATCGACGCCAGCTAAATACGGAGCGAAAGGAAATATTCCAAAGCGCACGATCGGTGGCGCACGATTAGTGGTCGTGCGCGGTCATTGGTTGATGGTCGTGCGAAGTGAACCAGGGAAACTGACAGAAAACCTAGCAACTGCGCACGATCAGTGTCGCACGACCACTGGTCGTGTGCACTGTTGTCAGCGCTCGTGCGATTGCCGAGACAGAACTTTGGAAAATAAAAAGACAGCCGCGCACGAACAGAGGCACACGACTAGTGGTCGTGCGCCCTAACGGTTGATGACCGTGCACGGGTAACCTGTACCGTTGGGATTTCCCGGATGACACCGGAACGCGCACATGACCCACGCAACTACAGTAGCAGTAGGAAACTACCAACGACGCGCGCCACTACCATTCAAACTATGACTAATCATTCGAGACGGAAAAATAGGAGATAAAACGATAGAAACAATAGGCTTTAAACAAAATAAAACAACTTGGCAAGGGCAAGAACACCACTTGCCTCGATTTCCGGCGAAGCTTGGTCGGCTTTCCCTCCTCTTCACGCTGCACTAGAAAGAGTAGCACCAAAAACTCACCTAACAAGCAAATCCGAACTTTAATGGCGGAAACCTCAAAAACCAAAAAATTCCAATCCCCCTAAAGCTCCACGAAAATTGAATTTCTTACCGTAGGAATGAAGATCTCGACGAGAGCAATCCGAATCCACTCTCGGAATCGAATTCCGTCCACAAACGCTCCGGGAATCGGCAGTGGAAGGCAAGGCTCGGCGGTTTCTCCGTTTCCTCTCGTACAGGGGCGACGGTTAGATTTGGAGAAGATGATCGTTCTTTTCATTCTATCCTATATATATATAATTATATAATAATATATTTATTACAAAATTACATAAAGCACCAAAACGATGCGAAAACCGAACTACCTCGGAATTCGACGAAATTCGCACCGTAGCTAAATACCCACACTACGAATACAACGGCGAAGTCGAAATTAATTTTCGACAAACAGAACTCGAGTTATACCTAAATGAAGCCAAACACCAACATCCCCCCGAGAGGCCACACCGGGTCACCCAAAACGACTCGGCTTGCTAGGGAGATCTTGCCAACAGGCTACAGAATAGGGCACTCAGTTCTAAGGAGCTAAACCACACTCCACAAATGGCACAAGCCACGGAAACGCGTCATCGTTACGCCAAACGAGAATAAAAATAAACGCAGAAAAATCGGGGGCGTTACAAAGGGTTCCTTCCGTCGTGTGAGGAATTGATTTCAATCTGTTTGGAGAAGTGACCGAGTCGTCCCTTGGTGGGAGATAGGTCGAAGGGGGAAAGTGGACGTACCATAATCGGGGAACCACTATAATTTCTTGTGTGTTTTTTGTGTTGTGTTTGTTAATTTGTGCAGGTAAATTTTATTCCGCAAAAGACTGCACGACACCTATTCCCCCACCCATAGGTGGATTTAGTCGACATTAGAGACTTTCAACATATAAAATGATTTGAAATAATTAAAGAACTTTATTTTAATTTTAATTTAAGGACTTAAGGTTTGCCCCGGGTTAACGACACATAGGACCACATAATTGATGTGTGGGCTCTATTTCCGTTATCCATTAGCAATGCCGAGAGGATGCACGTATGGACCGATCCCCCTTGGGTAAAGAGAACTGCATACGCCCCCTCGAAAGAGGAGAAGCGTAGTTCTGCCGGATTGGGTTCCCCACCCAATAACTGGGTTCTTAGCTTAATGCGTGCGTTAAGGGGAATCCTTCATCGTACTAACGTTTGGTCGAATAGCCTTAGCGCCCAGGTGAGTGATATCCCTAAACTCAGGTGAGCTCATATTTTTGGAACCTCCACGACCAAGTGCCTTTTATTAATTTAAAAACAAAGTTCAATAATTGTTAAGAATTATTTTAGTCTTAATCCGATTCGATGCCGAGCGTTAACCCGTCATCGAACTAACTTAGAAAAATTCTGCTCTCTTTCTTTCCGTTTTAATTTAACTAAAAATCCCACCTTACTGATTGTAAGATAATAGTCTTCCTGGAAGAGTAAATATAATCAACGTGCCCCCGAGAACAATACGACCTCGGTATTCTCTCGAATACCGAGTACTACGCGATAGGTGCACTTTCCTCCTCTCGTTAGAAAACTCGATCTTATAACTCGGCTCGCGAAATCAGACCATTTCGAACCACCCACAGTCGGTCTCTGTTCTACGGCCATCAAGTTTTTGGCGTCGTTGCCGGGGAGTCTGTATTATTATATCGAATCCGGGACTCTATTAATCTTACTTTATTTTCAAATAAAAAAATTTTATATATAAAAAAAATCCTTCCCCCTTCGTTGTTTTTTTAGGGTGTATGACCCGTGGACAACCTTCGAGTTCTGAAAATCTTGAATTCGACCCTGAGATCGACCACTCTCTTGCGCGTATCTGATCTCTACGTCAAATTCCCTATTAGATCCCGCAGAATCCACCGGAAAACCCTCTTTCTCTTCCATGGCCGACCCAAATAATTCCCAAGCGGCCGAGCGTACGATGTCTTACTACGCTCGACCCAACTTGGATGATACGGGGTCGAGTATTGTTCGGCCTGTTGTGGAGAACAATAATTTTGAAATTAAGTCAAGTGTTATACAAATGATCCAAAATTCCATGCAGTTCGACAGACAGCTGGATGAGGACCCGAATAACCACTTGTCTAATTTTTTAGAGATTTGCGATACTTTCAAGATTAATGGCGTCACTGATGATGCCATTCATTTGCGCCTCTTTCCCTTCTCCCTTAAGTCCAAGGCCAAGGAGTGGTTGGTCTCCCTCCCGTGGGGATCCATCACGACCTGGGCAGAGTTGGCAGAGAAATTCCTTACTAAATAGTTTCCGCCCGCAAAAACTGCTAGATTACGGGCGGACATATCCTCCTTTGTGCAAAACGACTCCGAGTCTCTTTATGAGACTTGGGAGCGTTTTAAGGAATTTCTCCACCGGTGCCCGCACCACGTGCTGCCAATGTGGTTGCAGGTACAGATTATTTATAATGGACTTAACAGTCAGACGCGTCAAATGATTGACACGGCTGCCGGGGGCACTCTGAATAATAAGACCCCCGAGGCCGCCCAGGCTCTTTTCGAAGAAATGGCTATGAATGCCTATCAATGGAATGTCCCGCGGGCGCGCCATAAGCAGGTGGGCCTTTATGAAGTGGTTGCCACTGCTCAGCTAGCCCTTCAAGTCGAAGGGCTAACTAAGCAGGTGGCGGAGATGTCTGTTGCCTCCTCCACTTGCCTTGTTTTCTCCCCCCTAATGCCTGCGTGGTTGACGAGTTCGTGGACTACATGGGGAATCCGGTGCGTCCCTCCTTTCAAAACAACACTTATAGTAGCCACTATAATACGGGTTGGAGGAACCACCCGAATTTCTCATGGAGTAACCCGAATAACATGCAGCGCCCTCCTCCCCCTCCTTTTGCGTTCTCTTTTCCATCCCCTCCTCCGAAGCCTCTTCCGGTGGAGGAAAATTTTAATCGATATGTCACGTCCAATGAGTCCAATATCCGGAACATCACCGGATCGCTTAAAAATTTAGAAATACAGGTTGGACAGCTGGCGCGACTTATGTCGGAACGCGCTCTGGGGGAGCTGCCAGGGAATACGGAGCCCAATCCAAGGGAGAATGCCAACGCAATAACCCTCCGTAGCGGTAAGGAGGTGGTCGATCCAAAACGGATCGATCCTCAGGGTTTTTAATGGGCTTCTCCGAGCGCGGATCAGGGTCGTTTTCTGCCCCCCTCTTTTTCCTTTCTGTACATATACCTGCTGTCTTGTTCCTCATGCTTAGCATACAACATTGGGGACAATGTTGGAACTAAGTGTTGTAGTTGGTGACCGGGCGGTCTGGCGGTCTGGCTTGCCGGGTTGATGACCGGGCGGTCTGGCGGTTTTCCTTCAGCGGTCTGGTTGCTGTGTGTTGCTGTCTGTGGTCCAAGCAGTCTAGCGGTTTGTCACTGGAGACTTGGAGACCGGGCGGTCTAGCGGTCTCACATGGCGATCTATCTCTCTCTCTCTGACAGTTGCCGAGCAGTTAGCCCTTCTGTTTAACCGCGTGGCTTGTGCGGTTTGTGTCTGTACAATCTGCTTGTGTCATGTAAATTTTTAGTCCCACATCTCTTATTTGTATTCTCTCTTCTCTCCTCCATTCTATATAAGGGAGGCCATACCTTTGTAATAGATACCTTTTTCGGATAATAAAGTTTCAGTTCAAACCGCTTTCGGCTTGTTTTAGTTCGTTTCTTACATGGTATCAGAGGACTCGATCCTTTCCTCCTGATTGTGCGCCCTCCCTGTCCGGGCGGCTTGCTTCTCCTGTTTGCGACCTATCCGTACGGTCTCTTTCTCTTCTTGTCGTTTCCCTCGGTGTGCGCGACCTCTCTTTTCTTGTGCTTAGTCGCCGCCCTTGTTCGCCGCGACCTGTTGCCCTGTTCGCCGCGACCTGTTGCCCTGTGCCTTGTTTTGCCTGTTGCTTCTGTTCGAGCAGACTGTCTTCTACCCACTCGACTTCTATCCCTCTGCTTGGTTCTGCGGCTTGGTCGTGGATTCTCTGGCCGTTGGTGTCTGACATCGTGACCGCTGCAGATCCTCTTCTTCCTAACCGCGCGATTGTTTCCTAACCGCGCGGCTTTTTGCCTTCTGCGGCTTGGTTGTGGATTCTCTGGCCGCTGGTGTCTGACATCATGACCGCTGCAGATCTTCTTCTTACTAACCGCACGGCTTCCTGTTGTTCTCTCCTATGGCTCTTTCTGATGGTTCTACTGCCACCACTCCTGCCACCACCCCTGTCGCCAATCCGGCTCCGCCTCTCCCTCCTACTCCTTCCGGGAACCTTGTCACCGTTTCCAAGCTAGTCGGCTCCAACTACCTGGATTGGAGCGTCTCTTTCACCTTTCTCCTTCGCTCGCAACGCAAACGCCACCATCTCGTTGATGACTGGGATGCAAGTGACGCTCTTGTGCGTACTTGGCTCGCTAACAGCCTATCCGATGGGTCCCTTCCCGTCATCCGTCATGATGAGATGATCAAGGCCGCTTGGCTTCATTTGGCCGCTCTGTACTCCAAAGGGGCTCAGACGTCCCGCATCTATACGTTGTATGAGGACCTCTTTGCCCGACCTTCCTTGTCTCCTGCTGCCGCCTACCAACAGGTTCAGGCTCTTGGGGCTTAGATTCTTCAAAATCGACCATTTTCTGCGGATTTGGCTCAATAACACAAGCACTTCTAAGAGCTTCTGGTTGTGTGTTATCTGCTCCAGCTTCCTGATACTTATGACATGATCCGCCAGCAAATTCTGGGTGAGGCGGAATCTCCTACCTTATATGCTACCGCTGCTTGCATCACCGCTGTCACCTCTCTCCTTCAACGCTCGCTTCTGCCCGCTCCTTCTCCAACAGACAACTATACTCATCAAACTCAGCGGAGTGGCTCTGGTAACCACAATCACAAGTTTGGCAGACGTGCTTCTTCCCGCTACCTCTGCTCTCACTGTGGCCGCACCGGACATACTTCAGATCGCTGCTGGACGAAGCATCCCCATCTTTGCCCCTCCAGTGACTCCTCCGCCTCCTCTTCCAAGTCGTCTACTTCCGTGGTCACATCATCAGGTAGTGCCCACATGGTGACTCAAGATAAATGGCTTATTGACTCTGGTGAACCTAATCACATGAAGGGAAATCCTCAGTGCTTATCTCTACTCGAACAGCATGATTGGTTGCCTTCGGTCCTCGTTGCAGACGGTTCTCCCTCCCTGGTTCATGGGTCGGGAGTGGTTCATGTTACTCTGTCCCTTTGACTAGCGGACACTCTCTATGTGCCCAAGTTTCCGTGCAATCTATTGTTGGTTACCTCTTTATGCAAGCAGCTTCAGTGTTCTGTGACATTTACTCCGACTTCTTGTTCTTTTCAGGATCCGAGCTCCCAACGGACGATTGCTACTGGGACTGAGAGCGGCGGCCTCTACTTCCTCGAAAACGTTTTCGCTTCGTCCGCCTTCTCTTCTTCATGTACGGATCTTCTCCAATAGAATCTCCATCTCAGTCATCCTCAACCATGGCTTCTACATCAGCTTCTACCCCACCTCCCACCCTCCAGTGCTCATCTTAACTGCGATGCTTGTCAACTTAGCAAGCATCACCGTTCCTCCTTCCCGCCAAAGCAAGGTCGGGGATCCACTCGTCCATTCGATCTAGTGCTCTCCGATGTCTGGGGACCTGCTCCTACCCTCACCATTGGTCGGGGTAGTTCTTATTTTGTAACCTTCATTGATGATTTTTCTAGATGTACTTGGGTGTATCTCTTACGAGATCGCTCTAAACTTTTTGATGTATGGCTCTCTTTTTATCATTTAATTAAAAATCAGTTTGGTGTTTCTATTAAAAATTTTCGCTCTAACAATGCTCAAGAATACTTGAGTCATGATTTTTCCTCTTTTTGTGTGCAACATGGCATTATTCATCAGACGAGTTGTGTCTATACATCCCAACAAAATGGGGTGGTGGAACGCAAAAACCGTCACCTCCTCGATGTCGCTCGCACATTGATGACTCAGATGCATGTCCCTCGCTCATATTGGGGCTATGCTGTTATCCTTGCCTGCTACCTCATCAACCACATTCCCTCCTCAGTTCTCCATGGGAAAACCCCATTCTCCATACTGTATCCGGGCAAGGAGCCTTTTCCTCTCACTCTTCGAATCTTTGGGTGCACTACGTTTGTGCATGCCCCGTCTGCCACCCGTGATAAGCTCTCCCCTCGCTCCACCAAATGTGTCTTTCTGGGGTACTCCACCACTCAGAAAGGCTACTGTTGCTTTGACCCAGTTCTTCGTAAGCAGTTCTTCTCCGCTGACGTTACCTTCTTCGAGAATGCCTCCTACTTCTCGGATGACTCCTCTTCTCTTCCCCAAGCTTCCTCTTCTCTTCCCCCAGTCTTTGGTTCTCCTGTTATTCCCTTCGTTCCCTCGTCTCCTCCTGCGATATCCACCCCTACTCCATCCCTGTCCACTCCTCTCTCTCCGCCTCCATCTCCCTCATCTCCGCTACCGTCGCTCTCTCCTCCCGGGCCAACTCTCTCTGCCACGGATGCTCTGGATGCCGAGGAACCCGACGACCTAGATCTTCCTATAGCTCTTCGCAAAGGGGTGCAGATGTGTACCCTACACCCCCTTGCTGCTGTTGTTTCATATGATCATCTTACTTCTTCTCGCAGGCCTTTGCGCTGGCAATCTCTGCCACTGCCACACCTCATTCCTACCAGGAGGCCCTTGCTATTCCTCACTAGAAGATGGCCATGGATGAGGAAATGGCAACCCTGACGGAGTGAGGTACCTGGACTCTTGTTCCTCCTCCCTTCGGTACTGAGGTTGTTGGCTGTCGCTGGGTCTTTGTGGTCAAATTTACCCCGGATGGCACTGTTGACCGTTATAAGGCTCGTCTTTTTGCTAAGGGCTTTACTCAGACCTATGGGGTTGATTACTTTGACACTTTCTCTCCCGTGGCTCGTCTCAGCACTATACGGGTCCTTCTCTATGTGGCGGTCAATAAAGATTGGCCGATTTCCCAGCTGGATGTTAAGAATGCCTTCCTCATGGGTATGTTGCTCAGGGGGAGACACGAGTATGCCGGTTGAAGAAGGCAATCTATGGTCTCAAGCAGAGCCCTCGAGCTTGGTTTGACAAGTTCAGCCGCATTGTGGCGGCCGTTGGTTTTGCGCGCAGCTCTGCCGATCACTCTCTATTTATTCGTAAAACCTCCTCGGGGCTGGTGGTTTTTGCGGTGTATGTTGATGATATTCTTCTCACTGGCGATGACCAGGAAGGGGTAGGCTTAACAAAGCGGCATCTTTAACAACATCTGGTCACAAAAGATATGGGCTCTCCGAAGTACTTTTTGGGGATCGAAATCTCTCAGAAGCCCAACTCTTTAGTCCTCTCCCAGCGTAAGTATGCCCTTGACCTTCTAAAAGAAGCTAGATTGAATGGAGCCAAACCTGCCCGATATCCTATGGCTATTGGAGAAGACAAAACCTGGGGAGATGATTCGCCTCTTCTTTCAGATACTACGCGGTACAGGCATCTGTTGGCAAGCTCATATATCTCACAGTGACCAGTCCCGACATTTCCTATGTTGTGGGCAAGGTGAGTCAATTCATGCAAGCACCCAGGGAGTTTCATCGTCAGTCCGCCTTGCGGATCTTGGAGTATGTCAAAGCAGCCCCTGGGAAAGGATTACTCTTTCAGAAGAATGGTCATCTGAGGGTTGAAGCATACTCAGATGCGAGTTACGCTGATGACAAAGGGGATTGCAAGTTTACCTCCGGTTTCTGCACCTTTGTTGGGGGAAATCTGGTAAGCTGGAAGAGAAAGAAGCAGTCTGTTATTTCTAGGTCCAGTGTTGAAGCAGAGTATCAGAGTATGACATCGAAAACTTGTGAGTTAAAATGGCTACGGGCTCTAATGTTGGATTTAGGAGAGGTCTACAACCATCCTCTACTTATGTTTTGTGACAACAAGGCTGCCATATACATCTCCAAAAATCCAGTCTTCCAGGAAAGAACCAAGCACATTGAGGTCGACTGTCATTTCATTCGTGAAGAGATTTTGAAAGAACAAATTTGCACTCCCTTTGTCACTTCTGATAAAGAGCTGGCTGACATCTTCACCAAACCAGTATCCGCCTCGTTTTTCCATATTTGTGACAAGCTGGGCATGATCGATATTTATGCTCCAGCTTGAGGGGGAGTGTTGTAGTTGGTGACCGGGCGGTCTGGCGGTCTGGCTTGGCGGGTTGATGACCGCGCGGTCTGGCGGTTTCCCTTCAGCAGTCTGGTTGCTGTGTGTTGCTGTCTGTGGTCCAAGAAGTCCAGCAGTTTGTCACTAGCGACTTGGAGACCGGGCGGTCTAGCGGTCTCACATGGCATTCTCTCTCTCTCTCTCTGACAGTTGCCGAGCGGTTAACCCTTCTGTCTAACCGCGCGGATTGTGTGGTTTGTGTCTGTACAATCCGCTTGTGTCATGTAATTTTTTAGTCCCACATCTCTTATTTGTATTCTCTCTTCTCTCCTCCATTTTATATAAGGGAGGTCATACCTTTGTAATAGATACCTTTTTCGGATAATAAAGTTTCAGTTCAAATCTCTTTCAGCTTGTTTTAGTTCATTTCTTACACTAAGTACGGGGGTGTTTTCGTATTTTTGTACTTTCTTTTTCACTTACAAAAAATATATATATATATTAAAAAAAAATTCAAAAATCAAAAACAAAATACATATAAAATACAAAATTTTTTTTTTGAAGTTTCATTTTTGAAACTTTAACTTTTTCTTAACTCGGTCCGCGAGATCCGACCCATCGAGCCATCCACATAACGAGTCATCTCGCGGCAACCTAGTAAATATTTTTGTAAATAATTTTTTTAAATAATTTTTGTAAATATTCTTCCTCTTTCCCCTCTCCCTTTTTCTCTCTCACCCTTGTAAATAACTTCTCTCTTTCTCCCAAATTTTTGTAAATAGAATGAAAATTTTCTTAAAAATACAAAAAAAATTTCACAAAACTTAAAAATACAAAAATTTTTGCAAAACTAAAAAATCCAACAAATTTTATTTTCGCATTTTTCTAGTATGTATATATTAAAGAAACAAATACAATAATATATAAAAAAGATAATAACTTCAAAAATTCAAAAAAAAAATAATAATTTATGAAAAAAATAAATCAAATATATCATTCTTAAGTTTCTTGCTATCCAAAACTTTTGTTTTGAGTTTATTTATATGCGAATTTGATCAATTCTTTGTTCACTATTTGTTTGTTAATTATAGATTGAAAATTTTAAATAGTCGGGTTAAGTTTTAAAGAATTTATTATGCTTTGTTAAAGATAGGGGACTCGTTTTAGGCACTACATCTAATATTTCATAGATAGGAGCACGTGTACTATGTTAGAAAATAACGACTATAGAATTCAATTATTCTTACTTTTAGTTTTCTGAAAAATTGGAACGTATAATTTATAAAGGTTGCTCTCAGAAATTTTTTAATTAAAAATCTAGTTCTATTTTCTCCCCTTACTTATCATGACCTACTTGGTATGATAAAATTCCCCCCCCCCCAAAAAAAAATAAAATAAAAAGATCTTATGTCATTGGGAATAAGATTTCATTCCGTAAACATAAGCACCCAATAAATTAAAAGATTATATGTTATAGAGTAAGAGGATAAAATTCATTACTCCTGCACATATACATTGAGTTAATTTTTATTATGAAGAAGAAAAAAAAATTTCATGTTAAGGAAAACAAGATTTTGTTTAATTTCCTATAACATCAAAAAAAAAATTGGAGGTTTGAGAAAAAATTACCTCGCCTCAAAATCCAAGCATCTTCATAAACCAACATCAACCCCCCTTATCCAATTTCATGACTCTAATATTAATTCAAAAATCTTTTTGAGAGCATAATTCGTAAATTGTATTATTTTCGGTAAAACTCATATAAGCTAGAGTTCATATAATTCCAAACTATTTTTGTTAATCTAACCAATACAATTATTGCTTTCTATTTGATTACATCAAGAAGTCTTTTGGCCAAAACTTTTGCCCTGTTTAAATCATCTACATAATTTTAGGACTTAACTCTTATACCCCGTATATTTATTTAGATCTCTCTGATAATTAATTCAAGCGGTAGCAAAACTTAGAGTTCTTTATTATTCCTTATAAGTTCACCTCAAACTTTTGCTCTGAAATAGCAAAAGCTTAAGTATGAGGGTATTTGATGAGTTGTAAATATACCTACTTTTATAGTATTTTTATTAAGTCATTTTACTTTATTTTTACCTTTTTTGTTTTCTTTGTTTAATAAATATGCTTCTTTTTGTAAAAAAAAAACAATTCTAACTTAGTTTTTTTTGTTTTCTAAAAAATTTCAGAAAAAGTCAAAATTTGACCTGTCACGCCCGTGACAGGCACTCAATGCCTTCAGCCAGTCGACACTCAACGATTTTACTGTTCAACACTCAATGCCATCCAGTTACGCCAGTGTCAAGACCGTCACGCCCGTGTCGATGCCGACACAAAATGCTTTCCAACAGTCACCGCTGCCGATATCAGATATGCCAGCTGTCCAAGTCACGCCCCCCGTCACGCCCGTGACCGCCACGTGTTCTTTCCAGAAGCTTCCAGATCGTCGATCAGTGCTCGAAGATCGTCGACCACTGCTCGACACGCCCATGACCATGCCTGTCATGCCCGTGACAGACACGTGTCACTCCCCGACCTTCCAGAATTACACAGCTCGCCGAGTTTGCCAAGTCAATAACGCAACTGACCGACACGCCCCCTGTCACGCCCGTGACTAGGGCGTGTCAAACCCGAACTTTTTGTCTATAAATAAAAAATTTCTGTGAGGTCCAAGGGTTCACTTTTTTGAGCAAATTTTAGTGTGTCTTCTTGTGGGCGGCCCTTGGTGTTTCCAATCCAATGTAAGGAGAACTTTATCCCCCTCCCTTCTTATGTTTGTTTTAGCTTTCTCTTTAGCTTTGTAATAGTTTGTAATAGTTTTAATTATTGAAATAAAAAGTATGTTCTTTCTTTTTTCTCACTACTTAGAATGAAAATGGATTTGGGTGGCTCATTTTTCTTCTTCTTTTTATCCTTCTGTTCATCTTTGTTCATCTTTATGAAAGTGTGTGTGTGTGTATGAGAGTAATTTGTTTTTTATATGCTCTTAGTTAGTTGACATGATAGGTTTCATTATAGGTTTTTATCTAAAAAATGAGCCGTTGTAATGGCAAAATTTTGTTTAAGTCTTCCTTTCAAAATCAAAGTTGTATTGAAAACTTTTAAAGTCTTACATTTTCATTCCTATGAAATTATAAAAGATGTTTTGAAGTGATTTTTTATTTATTTTTACTTAGCTTTGTTTTAGGATTGTAAAACCTTTTTGTTCCTTTAATTTTTATTTTCACTTTTTCATCACTTTTTTGAAATCCTAAGGATGAAAATGAAACGTTTCAATTTTTCAACAACTTTGATTTCAACTTTGTTTTCAAAAAACTTTTGCTTCTTTAATTTTTATTTCATCTTTTTATTTGTTTTTGACAAGTTTTAATGGTAGAAAAGTTGTAGTTTTAATTTTTAGATAACTTTCATTTTCGTGTTATTTTTATGTGTGTGTGAGTATATGAGACTAACTTTTCATGCTTTCTTTTATGCTTTCTTCAATCATGTAGAGTGTGTGAGTGTAGGTGATAATTTTTATTGCTTTGTTTTAATGCTTTCTTAATTATGTAGAGTGCGTGCGTGTAGGTGATAATTTTATTGCTTTCATTCTCCCGCCCACTCATTCGAGCCGGGACTCGCAATTTTATTGCTTTCTCAATTATGTAGAGTGTGTGCTTGTGCGCATCTATTTCCGCCTACTCGTTAAGAGTTAAACGACGCTCTGCTTTAATTTTCCGCCTACTCAGTTTTGAGTAGGACTTGTAATTTTCATTTTTTGTAACTTAGTTTCTTTTTATTTATGCATTTATTTCCGCCTACTCGCTAAGATTTAAATGGCGCATTGCTTTAATTTACCGCCTACTCAGTTTTGAGTAGTACTTGTACTTGCATTTATTCCCCGCCTACTCATTCGAGTAGGGCTTGCTTTTTTTAATTTCTTTATGGTTTTGAAGTGTGCGTGAGTGCCTGCATCAATTAGCTTTCAATTTATCTAAACGCCCTGTTTTTTATGTTTTCTCTTATAACTGTTTAGTACTTAATTTCAAACTCACGCTTCACTAAAAACCATAAAGTCGTCCCCATACCGATGAGTGGTAAATCTCTATTAGCCTTCGACATCGAAGAACATTGGGACATATAAAATGATTTGAAATAATTAAAGAACTTTATTTTTATTTTAATTTACGTACTTAAGGTTTGCCCCGTGTTAACGACGCATAGGACCACATAATCGATGTGTGGGCTCTATTTCCGTTATCCATACGCAACGCCGAGTGGCTGCACGTTTGGATCGATCCCCCTTGGGTAAAGAGAACTGCGTACGCCCCCTCGAAAGAGGAGAAGCGTAGTTCTGCCGGATTGGGTTCCCCACCCAATAGCGGGGTTCTTAGCATAATGCGAGTGTTAAAGGGAATCCTTCGTCGGACTAACGTTCGGTCAAATAGCCTTAGCGCCCAGGTGAGCGATATCCCTAGACCCAGGTGAGCTCATGTTTTTGGAACCTCCACGACCAAGTGCCTTTTATTAATTTTAAAAAAAAGTTCAATAATGGTTAATAATTATTTTAGTCTTAATCCGATTCGATGCCAAGCGTTAACCCGTCATCGAACTAAATTAGTAAAAATCTCACCTTACTGATACTAAGATAATAGTCTTCCTGGAAGAGTAAATATAATCAACGCGCCCCCGAGAACAACACGACCTCGGTATTCTCCCGAATACCGAGTAATACGCGATAGGTGCACTTGCCTCCTCTCGTTAGAAAACTCGATCTTCTAACTTGGCACGCGGAATCATACCATTTCGAACCACCCACAGTCGGTCTCTGTTCTGCACCCATCAACGTTCATTCCTTATTTGGGTATTTTAGTGGACATTCATGCTGTGACTTGAGTTCTTATAATTTACAACATTTAAAATGCTTCCGCTAGAATGTGATCTGTATAGGATGTGTGATATTGGAAGGATGATCTCATTTAGTAACCCACCACTCTATCTGTGGTATATGGCGTCGGGCCCCGGCGGTACCTACTGCTATATGCTATGTGACAGATGGTGGTGTTACATTTAATACCCCTTAAAATTTACTTGAATTTATAAGTTCTTGTCATGATTGTTCAACTTCGTGGCGTCATAGTGATTTGATGAAATATTATATTGTTGGCTTTAATAGCCCTTAACTATTGTTGTAGAACGTATTAGAGTTATCTAGGGTTGTAAATCCTTCCTGAAGGTTGATCAACCCTTTTTGATCTAGAAATGTCTAGTAGAATCCGATGTACCGAGTCTTGAGATATATCATGATTTTCTCTGGTTGCAGGAGTTAGTGGACGTAACCACCCCCACGATGTCTGAGATTTATATCATGGTTTTCTTTTGGTTATGGGTGTTAGTGGGCGAATCCACTGCCACAAGGTTTGTTTCCTTTATTAGTATCTTGTGAAATTCTACCGGGTGTTTGGGCGTCTGCGGTGAATGGTGGAGTGTATGAGTCTCCCCCGCAATTAGACGGATATTATATATCTGTGAGGGTGTGTCTTGATGAGTGACCACCTCGCCTGTGTTTTGGGTAGAGTTGACCATATGTGGCTAATAAAATTTTTGAGTATTTTTTCTCATGGTTTAATCTTGCTTTCCACCTTTTTAGCCTTGCACATCTGGTGTGATTTGTTGTACGTGACGATTCACATAAGTTCTATGTTTCTGATTTTGGTACTTTACTTCAGTACTTTTGGTCTTGGGTTGGTACCCCTTTTGACCGTGGTTTACCTTTTGGCTTACTTTTCTGCCACCGCTTGTGCTTTCTTGCTGAGGTGTTCTGTGTTTGGAATGTCTCAGGGTCGGAGCTTTTGCAGATAGTGGAGCTGGTTTGGAGTTGCTGAGCAGCAGAGTTGGCTGTGGTTTTTTACCTCGCCGTTGCGAGGTAGTTGTCGTTTTGTTGCTTTACCTGGTTAAACATACTTTTACTTGATGTAGATTCGTGTTAGATTGTTGACGCCCACAAGATAGTTGATTTCTGGATATCTTGCTAGCTGCTAGTTGTTATCTTTTAGAGGATTTGGATAACTTGCTCTCTGGAATGATTTATGCTAGGAATGCATGTTAAGTATTTTCAAGTATAAAACCTACTATTATTATATCATACATAACATATTTTAAAACTCTAACTCATTATATTTATCAATGGTAAAAGCTATTTTTAGTACTATTATCAACCTAGAGTCTTGCATACCATGAGTTATTCCCAGGGAACGTGTTGGAACACCCTATTACTGATTTTGGTAAGGATCACTATGTCCTTAGGAATGTGTATTGACCTCATTATATAGATTTAAAGGTCAACTAGAATAGGTCTAAGGCTTAGAACTTAGGTTTGAAAGCTGCCCCCAAGACCTCCTAGATCAGATTACAAGTGTAGAAAGACTCAGGCAATTATCGCCGAGCTCAGATCGACGAGGCGTCGAACTCAGTTCGACTATCTCTGAGCTCAGTTCAACGAGTCGTCGAACTCAGTTCGACGATCTTTGAGCTCAAATCGACGTTTCTGTCTCTAGCCAAAATCCAGATCTCTAAGCTCAGGTCGACGATAGTCGAGCTCAGATCGAAGATTTCTGTTTCAAGTCAAGTTCCAGTCTCTGAGCTCAGGTTGACGATAGTCGAGCTCAGATCGATGATTTCTGTTTCAAGTCAAGTTCCAGGCTCTGAGCTCAGGTCGACGGTAGTCGAGCTTAGATCTACGATTTTCTTGAGAGATCGACGATTTCATGATTTAAAATTCAGTCAGTTATGGAATTCAAATTGATTTAGATCCAGCATTTAATGCAAAGGATTTTGTAGCCGTTTTAATCAATCTGGAGCAAGTTTCAAGGAGACTAAAGGAGAATGATTCTTAGGACTTTCCTCCACAGACAGTTATAAATTAAGGAAGTCATTTATGACTGGCTAACGACTATCTAAAAGATTGGATTTCAATATATCATTTAAGACAATAGATACAGACATGATTATCAAGGATAACAGAGAACAAGAGAAAAAATAAGAACAACATCTGAGATCTGTGAGACACACAACAACTACAGGATTACAGTATCTCATCTCTGATTCAAGTTTTTCAAGGCTTCATCAATCAAGACTTCATACACAACACATTTCACTCATTGCTTTATCAAAACTCAGTGGTGGTTTCTGAGACCTTGTCAAAACTCAGTGGTGGTAAGACACCTGATCAAAAAATATGGTTTGGTTTTTGAGCACCTTATCAAAAGCTCATTGGTGCCCAGGACACCTGATCAACTCATCCTGCAGTGGATTCCTACCTAGGGTGGTAGAAGAGTGGATGTACCCAGGTTGATTGGGGAACCACTATAGATCCTTGTGTCTTCTGGTTGCTGTGTTTGATTTGCTATGTGCTGTGTTTTTTACTTCTTGCTTTAGTTTGTTTTATTCTCTACAAGCACAATACACCTATAAATAAATTAAGTCTTCCACTGCCAATTAAATTTTAATTTACAAAATTATTTTAATATACTCTATTCACCCCCCTCTAGAGTAAAGGTAGATCTTACTCTCACTTTCAATTGGTATCAGAGGGAGGTTGGTTATTAAACAACTAGATCTTCACTAAGTTGGTTGTTTTACAGGCTAACACCTGAACCAAAAGATCTCTGATAAGATCAATCTTTAATAGAGGGTTATTATTTCTATTATAATTATTTTCATATAAAACCATGGCACAGAACAAAGATTATGCAAGCACCAGACCTCCAGTGTGCAATCTTTCTAAGTTTGCACTTTGGAAGGCAAGGATTAGATTATATATGAATTCTTTTGATGAGGATATCTATAATTCTTTTTTGACAGTGTGTCCAAGACCTCCAGCAACTACAAGTACAAGTGATGTTCCACCCCCTTCAGGAACAGATACAGAAATCAAAAAGTGGAAAGTTGCTGATGCTAAGGCAATGAACATATTGGCTCAGACTATGTCTGATGATATATTTCAAAAAGTGGCTGAATGCAACTCAGCAAAAGAAATATGGGACAAGCTATCTGAGCTTGTGTCAGGATCTGCTGATGAAAGGAAGGATAGAAGATCCCATCTCATAACCCAGTATGAGAATTTCAAGAAGGGAGAAACTGAGTCAGTTGCTGACATGTATAACAGACTCAGTCTAATTATCAGTGAACTGAAAACTTTGGATAAAGAGATCTCATTGACTTAACTCAATGATAAGATCCTAATGTGCTTCCCCAGCACTTGGGACTCAAGAATCTGGCCAATCAAGGATGCTAGAAGCCTAAATGAGATCACCACTGAAGCCCTATTGGGCAAGCTCAAGTCTTATGAGCTGCTCATCAAAAATAGAGAGGAAGAACAAAAGGCAGCTTCTCCAGCAACAAGGAAGGAGAAGACAATTGATTTCAAAGCTTCAGAAGATCATCCTGAAGACAAGGTCACAGGCAATGAAGAGCTGATGAGCCTACTGGCCAAAAGGTTTTACAAGATAGCTAGAAAAGATTTCAGGAAAAGGTCATCCAGAGGCCATGAAATGCCAAGGTATGACAAGTCCAGTAACAAAGAAATTATTTGTTTTGGATGCAGGAAACCAGGCCATATTATGCCTGACTGTCTAGAGAATCAAAATAAGGACAAGAAAGATAAGAAAGATAGGAGAAGAGACAAAGACTCTAGGAGAAACAACAATGATAAATCCTCCTCCAGCAAGAACAAACACACCAGGAAGGGATTTGTAGCTGAAACCTGGAGTGAAACTGTAGAAGAATCAGAGGTTTCATCAAGCTCAAGTTATGATGAAGATGATGCTCAAGAGAAGGAGTTCTGCATGATGGCTATCAATGCCTCTCAACATAATTCTGATGCAAAACAAGAGTCAGAATCTGAATCTGAACATGAAGCTGAAGAAGATTAGGTAATAGGTTCTTTTGATTTCAATTCAGAGGACTTTAGATTTGAATTTAAGGTACTTTGTTAAGACCTGCTAAAGTCTGAGAAAGAGATTATCTCTCTCAGAAATCAATTATCTGAGTATAGCACTTTAAAATCAGATAACCTCAAACTCTCTGAGGAGTTGGAATGTTGTAGGGAGGAGATAGCTTCACTGAAAAGTGAACTATCTCAGGCAAAGAAGTTTGAAGAATCCCTCAATGGGAGAAGCATCAGACTGATGGACATCACAAGCATAGTGAACTCAAGACTTAACAGTACATTGGGCTTGGGTGCTTCATCCAGCCAACCTATAGTGTTAACAACCCCAATTAAGTTTATCTCAGATAAAGGAAAGGGAGTTGTAGAGGTAGCTAGGAAGAATCCTGATTTACTTAAGAAAAACAAAGTTCAACGGAAAACGTCGAACAAAGCTCGAAGATCGCGGAACAGAGCTCAGCGATCTCAAGCTGAATCGTCAAACTCAGGTCTACGATCTATGAACTCTGAACTCTGGCAAAGTCAATCTTCGAACGGAGCTCGATGATCTAACCCAAGATCGTCGAACTCAGCTCAGAGATCATCGAACAGAGCTCAGAGCTTTGAACATTTTTTAAGGGTAAGTCAAACTTCAATCCTAGAGGTCCTACATCCCAAAGCTTTAACCCTTATGCTGAATGGATAATACCTCCTAGGAGATATCATCCTGAAGGCTATAAGAGTCAACCAGGGATGTCTTTTATTTTAGATTTTAAAGGCTATCAACCTAGGCCCAAGGTAAACCGGGTCAAAAACAAATAAATTTTTTTATGTGCAGGTGAATACCTATCAAACAACAAACCAGCAATGGTATCTCGATAGTGGGTGCTCAAAGCACATGACAGGGAGCAAGGATAATCTTATATTCTTCAAAGCCAAGCTTGGACCCAAAGTCATATTTGGAGATTCAAACTTTGGACAGACCAAGGGATATGGTGTAGTCCAAATAGGGCCAGTCACATTCAAGAAGGTGGCTTATATGGAAGGACTGAAGTACAACTTAATCAGCATCAGTCAACTATGTGATCAAGGCTACCAAGTGACATTCAATAGATATGATCCTCATGCAAAATCAGATCAGAGGACAACACAACAGTGCTGACAGGTAAAAGGAAAGGTAACATCTATCTTGTAGATTTTCATTCAACTAAGGCAGATATCTGCTTATTCAATTCTGTTTGTAAACCAAATGAACTGTGTCATAAGAGATTAGGACATATAAATTGAAAGTGAGGGGATAAGATACTTACTACTGTAGAGGGGGGTGAATAGAGTATTCAAAAAGAAGGAGACTCTAAACACTTCTCTTAGAGCTATTTGCGGAATATAAAAAAAATAAAAGCTTTAAATCTAAAGCCTAACTGAGTGTAGTGAATAACAGAGAAGCTCACTGAATTTTCAGTTGAACTTTTATCCTAACACAGCAACTAGCAACCTAGTTAAAACTATCACAGCCACAGAGCAATGATTAAAATAAGCAACAGACAACACAAGAGCTTTATAGTGGTTACCCAATTGGGTACATCCACTCTTCTACCACCCTGGTAGGAATCCACTATAGGTTTTTGATCAGGTGCCCTTCCACTAGTAGATCTACTTCAGGTAGATCTAAAGACCCTTCAGGCTTTTGATCAGGTGCCAAAAAACCAACAAACAGGTTTTTGATCAGGTGCCCTGCCAACAATGGTTCACTTTTGAAGGGAGTAATAACCCTTTTACAGGAGGTTGAAAGAGAGAATTAAAGATGTCTTCTCTGTGTTCAGAGAAGCTAGTGGATAGCTCTGAATATATCAAAGCTCCCCCTGGCTTAGAGAATGTCCAGGAAGAAGCTTTGCTTCAGGGTATAGGATCTCCAAATTGCTTGAGAAGACTTTCTGATGCAGCCTTGAATAAGACTCTAGATTTTGAATGAATGTTCTTCTTCAGCAGCTTTTGCAATCTAAGAGAGTTTGCAACAATGAATGTTCAGCAATCTGGGAGGTTCTTCTTCTTGAAAGCTTGAACTCTGAGTATTGATTTTCCTGAAGACAGGATGAACTCAGGAAGAAGAAGAACTTTTCTTTTCTCTTGAGATATCTGGTTCTGTGTCTGCTGTGAGTTTGTATGTTGTGTATTCTCTGTATTTTGAGTTGTGAGTGAGTATTGTTATCTCCACCCGACTGCCCTGATAATATAAAAACTTCTCTTCTTTTGAAAAAGCCTCGAGCCCTGCACTAGAAAAACTTTTCAAATAATAGAATAAAACAAAATAAAGAAACTTGTACCTGCAATATTTTCTGTCATTCCCAAAAAGGAATTAAGGATATTAAAAAATATCCTTTTAATTTGACTTTACAAATTGGCACAGGAAACAAAGCCTAACGACTATATTACAGTTGTAGAAAAGCACGATTTCCTATGATAAAACAAACGGCTTTATTCTGCCAAATCTCTCAATTAATGCTAAAGGAATATTGCAAATAAGCAAAAGAATATAAACATTAAATTGAGCAGAATATACTGAATAAAATATGTCTTAAACAAGAGGAAATAAACCAAAGATCAAATGAAATGATTATCGATAAAAGCAGACAGAAAGCGTCGACTAGAGATCGAAGATCGTCGATTTTAACAAGCAGATCGTCAACCTGAAGAAAAACTGTCTTCACAGAAATCATCGACCAAAGCTACACGATCGTCGATCTGAATAAGCAGATCGTCGACCCACTTCAGAGTTCATAAAACTCTGAGATCGTCGATCATCATTCAAAGATCATCGAGCGCCATTCGACTAACGTCGAGCACAATTCTACTTTACCATTTTCATTTCAATTCAATCTCAACTAATCTAACCTAAGGGTAGACTAACCTTTAGTCTTACCATTGACCATAGATAATTCTTTGGTCAATTAAGCCTAATTGAGATGACATGACCCAAATCAAAACTAGGGAACAAACAATCTCCCCCTATTTGGGTGATGTCACTCAAACAAAAACAAATATAATGCAAGCAGATAAGAATAAACACTAGCAAATAGATTTGAGAAAATTAGGTAGTCAGAACAAACATCACAAACATTTATCAACAGAGTTTGAAGGAGGAATAGAAGTAGCAGGAGAGAAAGTGATTTTTCTTCTAGGATCACATGCATCCTTCTTTGATAACTTCAAGTCCCGCTCTCCAATAATCTTTAGCTCTCTAGCTTTAGGCAGAACAGCTTCAGGATGTTTTTCCATATATTTTGAAGCATTAAAAACTTCTGAGCTGACTTGGAATCTGCCCAATTCTTTCTTTCTGTATATTGACATAGTAGAAAATCCCTTGATATCTTTACCTTCAGCTTTAGCTTTCTTGATCTGAGCAGTTCCCACCAATTCTAAAAGTCTAGCCATTTTGAAGTTAGGATCAAGCTCTTGACTTTCATAAGTGTTTTCATCATCTGGATTCAATGGATTTACAGCCTTAAATTTTACTGATTGAGTTAGAAAACTCTCAGTTTGCTCTTAAGATGGCTTGACATTTGAATCTTTTGGATCTTGAATCTTAAGACTGGATGGAGGAGCATACTCAGCATATTTCTTGCTTGATTTGTCAGAGTATATAACTCTTTTTCTTTTGGCATCTACTAGCTTGACCTGAGCAAGTTTTTCCTTTGAAGGTGACAATTTTGCTTTGGGAGGAGACCTAGGAGATGGAGGAGGAGAGAAAGTTGGTTGTTGATATACAACTTCCTTTACTTGCTCTCTTTGACTGTCTGAATGCCTAGTCTGCCTCTGATCATGAGACCTGCTAGGAGGAGGCTGCCTGCCCTTCCTTTGATAGATGTATGGTTGATTTAGTCTGGTAGGAGCAGAAGATCTGGGAGCAACATTTCCTGAAGCACCAGCAGAGGGAGGAGGAGGAGGAGGAACTCTCTGAATCCCCTTGGGAGGAGGAGGAGAGTTCTTCCTGCTCTTCTTCCTTGCTTTCTGAGCATTTTTTGAATACCACATCCAAGCCTCAAAATTCTTAGATTTAGGATCAATTCCTAGAATATAGTATGGAATATCATGATCTGGGTTAGGAGGTGCTGGAGCTATGGCCTTCCTTTTCTTTTGAGCAGTCCTTTTCCTTTTCTTATTACCTTCTAAATCATCAGAATCCTCATCCTCATCCTTAGAATATGAGGACCGAGGTTTTGCATAAAGATCATCAATATCTTTTAGCATAGCTTCCTCTTGTTCTTTAGCTTTCAGAAGAGCCTTTTCTCTTTCTTCTTCTAATATATCTTGAGCCAAGAGAGAATCCAAATCTGGACCTGGGGTGTCATCCCAAAGAGTAGAGGGCACAGAAGATACATCAGATTCAACTTCTGGAACAACAACTGACATACCTTTATCTGAAGACTCTACTGAATTCCACTTAGCTTCTAAGAAGGAGGTAATAATTCCTTCTAGATGTCTGGCAACTACAGGAGTGGAAATCTCCTCAAGACAAAATTTGAAGGCAAAGGCTGCTTCAGCTATTGCTTCAGAAATAATAAAACTGTCCAAAATCTGAAGGCTCATTGGTCTTTGATAGCACACAATGGCCTGAAGGGGATCAAATGAACAAGGTGAGGACTGACAGATATAATGGCCTCCAAGGGATGAGAGAGGACTCATCATCTGAATCAAGAAATGCATCTTGTTCATCTGGAACTACTGGAGCATCTATATCTACTACTATCCTCTGAACTGAATCTGGAAAGACTTCATCTGGAACTGCATCTGAACATGTTTCTAGCTCCACTATTGCTGGAGATTGCACAACCTGACGAGCCCAAGCAGAGCCTGAATCATCATCATTGAGCATCTCCCCCTGCCTGGGTTCAGTGGCAACTAAACCCAGGCCCCTAGATGAAGAAAGGGCTGAGAGGGCAGTGAAGGAAGCAGCAAGTGATGAGATGGAGATAACAAGGGGGGCAATGACTTAAGCTATCATTGTTTTGATGGATGGAGTAATGAGGTCTAGGATATTGGCAATGAATTCTGGTGTAATTTGAAATGATGGAGGAATGATAGTTGGGGAAACATCAGAATTGATGTTCTTCTGAGCTGGGGCTTCATCAATTGGTGAATTATGATGAGATGGATGATCATTAGTGGGTGATTGATGATTTGAAGTAGCTGGGGAATGATGAGGAGATAGAGTAAGCAGATTGAAAATGGAATTTATGTTGAAGTTTGGTATCTCAGCTAGATGAGCTGGAGTTGGAGAAGCAGATTATGATGGATGGTTCATAGGAGAAGAAGAATGAGTTTCAATGGAGGTGGATGGCAAGGAGGATGAAGCAGGAATTTCTTCACTAGGGTGGGAAGTGGCTTCAGGAGCCCCTTTGCCCTAAGATGTTGTAGGGGCAGACCCAACCATTGATGATTTCTGGATGGTCCTTTTTCACTTAACAAACAGAGAAGGATCAATTCTCTTGCTGACATTGATTGCTGTAGGAGCAGAGCCTAACAGCTGGGAAGCTTTCTTTGATAGAAAGAACCCAATCAGCCTTCCTTGAGTCACCTTTTTCTTATTATTCTTTTTCCTGAGCAATTCAAATATCAATCCAGCCCAGTTGATTGATTTCTTATTCAGTATTGCTGACATCAAGGCAAATTGTTGCCTGTTGATGTTGTCATGGGTTGAATGCTTTCCAAGCAACACTTTTCCAACCAAGTCAGCCAAGAACTTAAAACCAACAGATAGATTTACTTTCAAGAGCTTAGATGGAATGCCTTCTGCATGTCCCATCTCTAACAGCATTCTACCATACTCAACAGTATCTTGCTCATACTCATCAGATCCATTCTTTATCTCAAAGATTTCAGTCAGAATTTTGGGAGTAAGAATTACCTCCACACCGTTGATGGTTCCTGTCATTACTTTGTCATCTGAAGAAGATGTATAAACCCATTCCTTTATTTCTGATAGGTGGAGTTTGATTTTTGTAGACATGAGTTTCTTGAGACCTTGATCATCGCATAACTGCAGCATCTCTCGGAAAACTTGTTCGCAGTCCCTGAAAGAATCAAAATCAACACTGAAACCGGCATCAAACTTCATCACAGATAGAGTTGCAGAGGAAATCTCCATGGAATCGACGAGAGAAATCTCAAGAAGAGAGAGGGAGAAAGCGCGGGACGAGAGATCGAAATAGTCCTGAAAGTAGAATACGAAATGGCGAGCTCCGTCGACGATCTTCAGACCTAAATACACGATCGTTTAGAAATAAACTAGAATTGTCGATCTCTGAATAAAGATCAGGAGAATCGGTCATCGATCGATGATTGATTTCCGAAGCAGAGCCATCAATCGTCGATTGACGATTTCTGTCTCTAAAAGCAAAGAGTTGTCGTAGACCAAGGGTCGATAATTTCGCTCAACCTGTTCGACTATCTTCGAACACCGTTCGACGATCTTAGAACAGATTTCAACTTAGCAGATTTTTACACTTAGTCTGATCCATTCATCATGCCTAGTTGATTCAAAAAGAATAGATGTTTCTGTTCATCTAAAGGCTTTGTAAATATATCACTTCTCTTAAGATCTGTGGGTATAAACTCGAGATTTATTTTATTCTTGTCAACACAGTCTCTAAGAAAATGGTGTCTAATATCTATGTGCTTAGTTCTAGAATGGTGCACAGGATTTTGTGCTATGGAAATAGCACTGGTACTGTCACACAAAATTTTGGTATTTTTGTGTGTGTACCCATAATCCAAGAGTTGATTTTGAATCCACTGTATCTGTGAATAGCAACTAGCAGCTGCTATATATTCAGCCTCTGTAGTTGAGGTTGAAACAGAAGACTGCTTCTTGCAAAACCAAGAGACTAATCTCTCACCTAGGAACTGACAAGTCCCTGAGGTGCTCTTCCTGTCAACTCTACAGCCAGCATAGTCAGCATCTGAGTATCCAATCAACTCAAATTCTGATTCAGCTGGGTACCAAAGTCCTAAATTTGGGCATCCCTTCAAGTATCTTAAGATTCTCTTAAGAAGAGTCAAGTAAGATTCCTTGGGGTTGACCTGAAATCTAGCACAGAGGCATGTGGCAAACATTATATCAGGCCTACTTGTAGTTAGATATAATAGGAAACCAACAATGGCCCTATAATTTTTCTGATCAACATGCTTACCCTTTTCATCAGAATCAATAACTACATTAGTAACCATAGGAGTGTGCATTGCTGAAGCATCTACCATCCCAAACTTATTTACCAATTCCTTGGCATACTTAGATTGGGAGATGAAGATGCCATAAACATCTTGTTTCACTTGGAGACCAAGGAAATAAGACAGCTCACCCATACTACTCATCTCAAACTTAGAATGCATTAGGTCTGAGAACCTTTTGCATAGATTGGGATCAGTGGAACCAAATATAATGTCATCCACATAAATTTGAACTAACAGGATCTTGTCCTTATAGTGCTTAATAAAAAGGATTCTATGAACTATGCCTCTAACAAACTTATGTTCTAATAGGAAACTAGCTAGAGTTTCATACCATGCTCTAGGAGTCTGCTTAAGTCCATACATAGCTTTTTGCAACTTAAAAACATGTGAGGGATAAGTTAAAGAAATAAAACCAGGGGGTTGTTCAACAAATACCTCTTCCTTTAGCTCTCCATTCAGGAATGTACTCTTTACATCCATTTGGAACACCTTAAACTTCATGTAGGCTGCATAGGCTAGAAAGATCCTTATTGCCTCTAGCCTTGCAACAGGAGCAAATGTCTGATCATAATCTATGCCTTCTTTCTGTCTATAGCCCTGTGCTATAAGCCTTGCTTTATTCCTTATAATAATTCCTTGAGCATCCAACTTGTTTCTAAACACCCATGTGGTGCCTATAACTAGTTGACCTTTTGGTCTTGGAACCAAATTCCAAACTTTACACCTTTCAAACTGGTTTAGCTCCTCTTGTATATCAATGATCTAGTGGGGATCTTGCTCAGCATCTTTTATGGTTAGGGGCTCAATCTGAGAAAGAAAACAAGCAAGCATCACATCTTGACTTAGTTGATGTCCAGTTTGCACACCAGTTGAAGTGTCTCCAATCACTTGAGATGTAGGATGATCTCTAAGTGTGACATAATAAGTTTGTGGTATGTGATCTTCAACAGCAGTAGGAATCAATTCCTCAGGTGGAATTAGATTGGCTGTTGGTAGAGTTGCAATCACTTCTACTTGGTCTTCATCACTGTCTGAATAAGTTAACTGAAGAGTTGGTTGAGGTTGAGTCTCCTATGTGAGTTTCAGCTCTTCCAAATTCTTGCACAAGTAAGGTACCTGCAAAGAGTTACTGGAAGAAGTATCCTTCTCTCTGTAAAACATGTTAGTTTCATCAAAAGATACATGTATGGACTCTTCAATTTTCAATGTGGATTTATTAAATACCCTATAAGCTTTTCTTACTTGGGAATATCCTAGAAAGATTCCCATTGAAGCCTTTGCTTCAAACTTTCTAATGTAGTCTTTGTTATTGTTGTGAATGTAAACTACACAGCCAAAAATTCTAAAATAATCTATTTTAGGGTTCTTTTCTTTAAGCAATTCATAGGGAGTCTTCCCCTTTAGTTTATGTATCCGACTCCTATTCAGTACATAGTTAGCTGTGCTAACTGCTTCTGCCCAAAAGGATAGAGGCATATTAGTATCTGCTAACAATGTTCTTGCAGCTTCAATCAGGGTTCTATTTTTCCTTTCCACTATCCCATTTTATTGAGGAGTTCTAGGAGCATGGAAGCTATGCTTGATACCTTCTTTCTCACAGAAATCTTGCATAAGAAGAGATCAGACTCAGTACCATGATCACTTCTGATCAAGGCAACTTGAGTAGAGTACTCAGTCTGTATACAAGGTAGAAAATCTGTAAGAACTTTAAAGTTATCAGATTTAGTTCTCAAGAAGAAAACCCAAGTGAACCTAGAGTAATCATCTACAATTAATAGGGTATAAAATTTCCCTCCTAGACTCTGTACAGCAATTGGATAAAGAGATCCAAGTGCAATAGGTACAGGATTCTAGGTGAATCACTTTTATTTACAGCTTTGAAACTATTTTTAGTTTGCTTGCCTAGCTGACAAGCCTTGCATAGGCCTTCCTTCTTGTAGGGGCAAGAGGGCAAACCTTTGACAAGGTTGTATTTAGATAACCTAGATATATTCTTAAGGTTAACATGACCTAACCTCTTATGCCACAAAGTATTATTACTACTCACCTCATTAAATAAACAAATTTCAGAAGAGGTGGATTTAAAATCTACAAGATAAATATTTCCTTGCCTAATGCCTACTAATACAACTTTATTATTCAAAGTAATATTGCACAGAGTATTAGAAAACCAAACCTGGTAGCCAGCATCACAAAGCTGACTTACAGAAATGAGATTGTGCTTCAGTCCTGTGACATAAGCTACCTTCTTGAAAGTCACTGACCCTATGGTGAATTTACCATATCCTTCAGTCTGACCACAGCTAGAATCACCAAAGACTACCTTTGGTCCCAACTTGTCTTTGAAGCTTGAAAGGTTCTCTTTGTTTCCAGTCATATGCTTGGAGCATCAACTATCCAAATACCACTTGTCCTGAGTGATAGGATAGGTCTTCACCTGCAATAAGATAAATTAAACATTGTGGATCCAGGTAACCTTGGGTCCATTGTTCTTCACATAGGAAAAACTAGAAATGAAAGAATATGCAGGTTGAGGGTGATATCCTAAGGGATGAGATATCCTAGGTGGGATAATCCAATTAGCAGACCTAGGGTTGCTATTAAACTTATGATTTCTGTGAGCATTGTTGTGATTATGGAAATTTAGTTCTTATCGTCGATCGATGTTCGATGATCGGTACCCAGATCATCGATCTTGGTTTACAGAAAAGGATTCTGGATTCCACGATCGTCGATCTCTGTTCGACGACTCAGGCTGAGATCGTCAATCACTAATTGCTACGTAGTTATGCCCAGCAGGTGGGTTCAGAGATCGTCGATTGTCGTTCGACGATGGGTGCAGCGATCGTCGATAGGCGTTCGACGATTTTTGTATTTCTATGAATTTTTGTTTCCTTTTGTCTCTCTTAATCTTATTTAAGGTTTTTTTAGCATTTTGAATGACCTCAGTGTTGTGTATTCCCTTTTCAGAAACAAACTTTACTGGAGTAGACAGATTGTATTCAAGGAGCAATGGGGGTCCACTAGGGGAGGCACCTAAGCCTAACTTATTATTGCCTGTCCTAGTGTTGGCAGTGCTTGTGATTTCTAGCAACTTAAGGCTTCTGTCATTAAGTGAATCTTTTAACCTCTTAGCTTTAGCTAGTTCTAATTTAAGAAATTTAATTTCTTCAGATGATCTAGTGAGTTTAGATTCTAACCTAATGTTTTCACTAGATAGAGATTCTGATTTAGCTAGTTTATCTCTAAGCAACTTAATCTCCTTTTTTGAGCTAAGTAAATCTAGGCAAAGAGTTTTAAATTCATGCTTAAATTTGAAAGTGAAGGGATAGATTCTACTCTAGAGGGGGGTGAATAGAGTTATCAAATTTTGCACTAGACAAAACTTAATGGTCTACCCAACTCCCTTGGAGTGAAGTGCGGAATGAAAAGATTATAGATATTGATTTAACCTTAAAGCCTAACACAAGTGATGTGTACAAACTCAAGCTAACTGTAATTACAGATAAGGCTTGGAAAACCTAATCAGCAACTAGCAATCCTAGTTATATCTATTCACAGCCACAATGTAGGAATTAAACAAGTGAATCCAGACGACACAAGGAAATTTATAGTGGTTCCCCAAACAACTTGGGTACGTCCACTCTTCTACCCACACGGTAGGAATCCACTCAGGTTTTTGATCAGGTGCCCTGCCACCAACAGGATCTGCTTCAGGTAGATCCAGAAACCCTTTAGACTTTTGATCAGGTGTCTAAAAACCAAGCATAGGTTTTTGATCAGGTGCCCTGCCACCAAGGGATACTTTTGAAGGGAGTAATAACCCTGTACAGGAGGGGGAAGAAGGTTAAGATGTCTTCTCTATTTTACAAAGATTATAGAAGCACAAAAACTTGCACTGAGCTAGAAAGCTCTAAAGAATCAAGGCTCCCCCTGGCTCAAAGATGTCCAGGTGAAGTCTTGCTTTAGTGCAGAAAACTCTTCAGAAAGTTCTGAAGGAAAAACTACAAGAAGATAATAAATAATAAAATAAAGATCTTCAAGCAGCTATCTTCTTCTTCTTCTTCTTCTTCTTCAAAAGAACTCTGAGTTTGAACTTCCTGAAAGCAGGAGAACTCAGGTTGAAGAAGAGTTGAAGATCTTAACACTTCTCAGTTAGATGGAAATTGCTGAGAGCAGAAAGACTTGATCTTGATGAAGGCTTGAATGCTTGAGAATATCTGGGTAACTAGTTAGCTAGCTTGAATTCTTCTTCAAAGGGTCCTTTATATAACATCAGCAAGCAACGACTCTCTTCAATTTGAATAACTTGTCTTCTTCTGAGACTTGAGACCTGGGCTGTAAATATCAAGAAGACAAAACAATCTCTGCAGCAGAAACATTCTATAAAAGGAATAACCCTTTTTCTAGGAAGCTGCAGGAAGCAATTTGATAATAAAGTACTAAATAAAGTCATATCAGAAACAAACTCTTTATAGCAAAAAGAAGACTTTCCAGTCTAACGGCTATAAAGGGCTGACAGCAGATAAAGTAAATTATAATGACAGCTAATAAGACAAACAACTTTATCTAAAAAGATTTGACTCAGAAAAAAAGAATAGAGCAGATATGCCTGGAAATATTATCATAAAACTTAAAACAACGTGCCAGAAAATGTATTAATTAATTAAATATAATAAATAAATACAAAATATAAAGGCAGACAGAAAACGTCGAACGACCTTCGGAGATCGTCGACCGACGCACGGAGATCGTCGAACTATCGGGCAGATAGTCGAACGATCCAGATAGTCGAACTATCAAAGGAGATAGTCGAACTATCACAGCAGATAGTCGAACTACCAGAAGATAGTCGAACTATCAGATAGTCGACCTATCAACAGATAGTCGAACTATCAGGGCAAAACAGATAGTCGAGCTATCAACAGATAGTCGAGCTATCAGATAGTCAACCTATCAACAGATAGTCGAACTATCAAAAACAAACAGATAGTCGACCTATCAACAGATAGTCGAACTATCAGATAGTCGAACTATCAAAGCAGATAGTCGAACTATCAAGCGAGAACAGATAGTCGAACTATCAACAGATAGTCGAACTATCAGATAGTCGAACTATCAAAGCAGATAGTCGAACTATCAAGCGAGAACAGATAGTCGACCTATCAACAGATAGTCGAACTATCAAAAACAGACAGATAGTCGAACTATCAACAGATAGTTGAGCTATCAGATAGTCGACCTATCAACAGATAGTCGAACTATCAAAACCAAATAGATAGTCGACCTATCAACAGATAGTCGAACTTGTTGGTACCCTAGTTTAATTTGAGTTTAGTCCTCTCCTTTGTGCTCCTTGACCCAAGAATTATCTATGGTCAATGGTTAGTAGTCTAGCTGTAGAGTCCTCACTTTTCCAGATTGAGAATTTGGTTAAGTAGTTTTTCGTTCGACTATAGTCGAACGCCGCTCGACTATCGTCTATCGGCTGATCGACGATCGTCTATCAGTTGGTCGACGCTCTGTCTGCGTTGATAGTTCGACTATCTGTTGATAGGTCGACTATCTGCTTGGCGTGGTAGTTCGACTATCTGTTCTGATAGATCGACTATCTGATAGTTCGACTATCTGTTGATAGGTCGACTATCTATTATCGCTTGATAGCTCGACTATCTGCTTTGATAGTTCGACTATCTGATAGTTCGACTATCTGTTGATAGGTCGACTATCTGTTCCGCTTTGATAGGTCGACTATCTGTTGATAGGTCGACTATCTGTCGTCTTTGATAGTTCGACTATCTGTCCTGATAGTTCAACTATCTGATAGTTTGACTATCTGTTGATAGATCGACTATCTAGTCTGTTTTGATAGTTCGACTATCTGTTGATAGGTCGACTATCTGTTTTCTGAGGAAGGTCGACTATCTGCTTGATAGGTCGACTATCTGTTTGTTTCCGATAGTTCGACTATCTGTCGATAGGTCGACTATCTGATAGCTCGACTATCTGTTGATAGCTCGACTATCTGTTTTGGCCTGATAGTTCGACTATCTGTTGATAGGTCGACTATCTGATAGTTCGACTATCTTCTGGTAGTTCGACTATCTGCTGTGATAGTTAGACTATCTCCTTTGATAGTTCGACTATCTGGATCGTTCGACTATCTGCCCGATAGTTCGACGATCTCCGTGCGTCGGTCGACGATCTCCGAAGGTCGTTCGACGTTTTCTGTCTGCCTTTATATTTTGTATTTATTTATTATATTTAATTAATTAATACATTATCTGGCATATCTTTTTAGCTGTATTATGATAATATTTCCAGGCATATCTGCTCCATTCTTTTTGCCTGAGTCAAATCTTTTTAGATAAAGTTGTTTGTCTTATTAGCTGACATTATAAATTACTTTATCTGCTGTCAGCCCTTTATAGCCGTTAGACTGAAAAGTCTTCCTTTTGCTATAAGGAGTTTGTTTCTGATATGACTTTATTTAGTACTTTATTATCAAATTGTTTCCTGCAGCTTCCTAGAAAAAGGGTTATTCCTTTTATAGAATGTTTCTGCTGCAGAGTTTGTTCTGTCTTCTTGATATTTACAGCTCAGGTCTCAAGTCTCAGAAGAAGACAAGTTATTCAAATTGAAGAGAGCCGTTGCTTGCTGATGTTATATAAAGGACCCTTTGAAGAAGGATTCAAGCAAGCTAGTGCTACACATATTTTCAAGCATTCAAGCCTTCATCAAGATCAAGCTTTCTACTCTCAGCAATTTCCATCTAACTGAGAAGTGTTAAGACCTTCTACTCTTCTTCAACCTGAGTTCTCCTGCTTTCAGGAAGTTCAAACTCAGAGTTCCTTTGAAGAAGAAGAAGAAGAAGATAGCTGCTTGAAGATCTTTATTTTATTATTTATTATCTTCTTGTAGTTTTACCTTCAGAACTTTCTGAAGAGTTTTCTGCACTGAAGCAAGACTTCACCTGGACATCTTTGAGCCAGGGGGAGCCTTGATTCTTTAGAGCTTTCTAGCTCAGTGCAAGTTTTAGTGCTTCTCTAATCTATTATAAAATAGAGAAGACATCTTAACCTTCTTCCCCCTCCTGTACAGGATTATTACTCCCTTCAAAAGTATCCCTTGGTGGCAGGGCACCTGATCAAAAACCTGTGCTTGGTTTTTAGACACCTGATCAAAAGTCTAAAGGGTTTCTGGATCTACCTGAAGCAGATCCTGTTGGTGGCAGGGCACCTGATCAAAAACCTGAGTGGATTCCTACCGTGTGGGTAGAAGAGTGGACGTACCCAAGTTGTTTGGGGAACCACTATAAATTTCCTTGTGTCGTCTGGATTCACTTGTTTAATTCCTGCATTGTGGCTGTGAATAGATATAACTTGGATTGCTAGTTGCTGATTAGGTTTTCCAAGCCTTAACTGTAATTACAGTTAGCTTGAGTTTGTACACATCACTTGTGTTAGGCTTTAAGGTTAAATCAATATCTATAATCTTTTCATTCCGTACTTCACTCCAAGGGAGTTGGGTAGACCATTAAGTTTTGTCTAGTGCAAAATTTGATAACTCTATTCACCCCCCTCTAGAGTAGTATCTATCCCTTCACTTTCAATTGGTATCAGAGGGAGGTTGACTGACTGAATAGGCTAACACCTAAGTCACAAGATCCTGATAGATACCAAAGCTTATAGATATTCACTATCATGGCCCAGTCCAAGGATTATTCTAGCACCAGACCTCCAGCATGTAACTTAGCTAAGTTTGGCATCTGGAAGGCAAGGATAAAACTATATATGAATTCTATTGATGAAAACATCTTTGCTTCTATTTTGTCAGGTCCCCCAAGAGCACCTGCTGCTGCTTCTGCCTCATCATCTGATATGAGTGCAGTGCCTCCTCCAGATTACAATGATGAGTACAAGAAGGCCAAAATAGCAGATGCCAAGGCAATGAACATACTGGCTCAAACAATGTCTGATGAGGTATTCCAGAAGGTTGCTGACTGCTCCTCAGCAAAGGCCATGTGGGATACACTGAACCAGATTGTAGCTGGTTCAGCTGATGAAAGGAAGGACAGAAGGTCCAACCTGATCTCACAGTATGAGAACTTCAAGAAAACTGATGCTAAATCAGTTGAAGCCATGTACACCAGGCTCAGCTCAATCATCAATGAGCTGAGGACCCTGGACAAGGACATATCATTGACAGAGGTCAATGATAAGATTCTTATGTGCTTCCCTAGCACATAGGATCTAAGGATCTGGCCCATCAAGGAAGCCAGAAGTACAAATGAGATCTCCACTGAAGCCCTCCTCGGCAAGCTCAAGTCTTTTGAGCAAGTGCTGAAGACAAGGGAAGCAGAAGCTGAAGCAAAGACCCCCACTCCAACAAGAAAAGAGCAATCTCTAGCTCTTAAGGCTGCTGATGCTTCTGAAGGCAGCCAATCAAATGAGGAACTAATGGCATTGTTTGCCAAGAGGTTTCTCAAGATGGGGAGAAAGGAGTTCAGAAAGAAGTCTTCACGCTATGAAGACAAACCAAGGTATGATCGCTCTCCTGCTAAAGAAATTATTTGTTATGGTTGTAGGAAGCCTGGACACATCTTGCCAGAGTGTCCAGAGGAGAAGAACAAAGAAAAGAGAAAAGAAAAAGAACAACACAGGAAGCACTCCAAGCCATCCTCCTACAAAAACAAAAAGAAGGAGAGAGGTTTCATTGCTGAAACCTGGAGTGATTCTGATGAAGAATCCTCCTCATCAAGCTCCAGTGAGGATGAGGAAGAGAAGAAGGCAAAAGAAGTTTGCCTGATGGCAATAGATGCCTGCAGCAACCACTCTGCTGCAGAGAGTTCTGATTCTGATGAAGAGATGCCTACAGAAGATGAGGTACTTTCTTCTTATGATTTTACTTCAGAAGAATTTAAATTAGACTTTAAATCTTTATGCTTAGATTTGATTAGCTCTGAAAAGGAAATAAAAGAACTTAGAAATAGGTTAGCTGACTCAGAATTAATAGCCACTGAAAATGTTAGGTTAAAGGAAGATCTCACTACTTGTAGTGAAGAAATTAAATTTCTTAAAATAGAGTTAGCTAAATCTAAGAGATTAGAGGAATCACTTAATGGTAGAAGCCTTAAGTTGTTAGAAATTACCAGCATGACTAACACTAGGTCAGGTAATGAAAAACTAGGCTTAGGAGCTTCTCCCAGTGAACCCCCAGTTCTACTTAAAAATAACCTTTCAACTCCAGTAAACTTCATTTCAGCTAGTGGAATGAAGAACACTGAGCAAGTAAACCTAGTTAATAAAACCTTAAATAAAGCTAAGAGAGAAAAGAGAAAGAAGTTTTTTAAAGAAATGCAAAGAGCGTCGAACGCCGCTCGACGATCGGAAGCTCAATGGTCGAACGAAGCTCGACGATCTGAGCGCCCATCGTCGAACGTCGATCGACGATTTCAACATGATTTTCAAAATCATAATCAGTATCATAGAAACCTAAATGAATATAGAAACCCTAGGTTTGTTGACCCATCATCTGCATGGAGAATCCCACCTAGGAGATCTCACCCACTAGGTTATCACCCTCAGCATGCATTCTCATATATTTCCAGTTTTTCTTATGTGAAAAACAAGGGACCCAAGGTTACCTGGGTCCACACTGTCTAAATAATTGTCTTGCAGGTGAAGGCCTATCCAATCACTCAAAATAAGTGGTATTTGGATAGTGGATGCTCTAAGCATATGATAGGAAATAAAGATCTTCTGTCAAAGTTCAAAGCTAAGCTCGGCCCAAAGGTTATCTTTGGAGACTCCAGCTGTGGTCAGACAGAAGGCTATGGCAAGATCACAATTGGAGCAGTTACTTTCAAGAGAGTTGTATATGTCAATGGACTGACGCATAATATGATTTCAGTCAGCCAGCTATGTGATGCTGGCTACCAGGATTCATTTTCTAACTTCTCTTGCAATATTACTTTAAATAATAATGTTGTTTTAGTAGGTATTAGAATAGGTAATATCTATTTAGTAGATTTCAATTCATCTCATTCTGAAATCTGCCTGTTTAATGAAGTAACCCTTAATAATAATTCTTTGTGGCATAAGAGGCTTAGTCATGTAAACCTTAAAAATATATCTAGGTTATCTAAACACAACCTTGTTAGAGGTTTACCTTCTTGCCCCTACAAGAAGGAGAGCCTATGCAAGGCTTGTCAGCTAGGCAAGCAAACCAAAAACTCTTTTAAATCTATTAATAAAAGTGACTCTCCTAGAATCCTGTATCTATTACACTTGGACCTTTTTGACCCAATAAATGTACAGAGTTTAGGAGGGAAGTATTACACATTAGTAATTGTAGATGACTTCTCTAGGTTCAGTTGAGTTTTCTTTTTGAGAACTAAGTCTGATAACTTCAAAGCCCTTACAGACTTTCTACTATGTGTGCAGACTGAGTACTCTACTCATGTGGCCTTGATCAGAAGTGATCATGGTACTGAGTTTGACTCTCTTCTCATGCAAGAATTCTGTGAGAGAGAAGGTATCAAACATAGCTTCTCAGCTCCTAGAACTCCTCAACAAAATGGGGTAGTTGAAAGGAAGAATAGAACACTAATTGAAGCTGCTAGCACATTGTTGGCAGATGCTAACATGCCTCTCTCCTATTGGGCAGAAGCTGTTAGTACAGCCAATTATGTCTTGAATAGAAGTTTGATACACAAACTTAAGTGTAAAACTCCTTATGAGTTGCTTAAAGGAAAGAAACCTAAAATTAACTACTTTAGAGTTTTTGGCTGTATTGTTTATATTCATAATAATAATAAAGAATATATTAGAAAATTTGAAGCAAAAGCTTCATTGGGAATCATGCTTGGATATTCCCAAGTAAGCAAAGCTTATAGGGTTTATAACAAATCTACCTGTAAGATTGAAGAATCTGTGTATGTGTCATTTGATGAGCATCAGATATTTTACAAGGAGAAAGAAAATTCTCCTTCCTCCAGTTCATTGCAGGTACCTGATGCCCCTCAAGAAATTCTTCAACTATCAACTCTTCAGATCACTGAATCAGACAGTGATGAAGACATTGCTGAAGCAGTTGTTGTTCCACCAACAGTAGATCAAATTCCTCCTGAGGAATTAATCCCAACTATTGCTGAAGATCACATCCCACCTGCTGATATTGTCACACTTAGAGATCACCCCACATCTCAAGTGATTGGAGACATATCAGCTGGTGTGCAAACAAGACACCAATTAAGACAGGATGTGATGCATGCTTGTTTCCTCTCACAGGTTGAGCCCCTCACCTTTAAAGATGCAGAGCTAGATCCCCACTGGATCATTGTAATGCAAGAGGAGCTCAATCAGTTTGAGAGATGTAAAGTTTGGACTTTGGTTCCAAGACCTAAAGGCCAACTGATCATAGGCACCAAGTGGGTGTATAGAAACAAGTTGGATGCAAATGGAATTATAGTAAGGAATAAAGCAAGGCTTATAGCTCAGGGCTACAGACAGGAGGAAGGTATAGACTATGACCAAACCTTTGCTCCTGTTGCAAGGCTAGAAGCAATAAGGATCTTCTTGGCCTATGCAGCCTACATGAAGTTTAAGGTGTTCCAAATGGATGTCAAAAGTGCATTCCTGAATGGTGAGCTTAAGGAAGAGGTGTTTGTTGAACAACCACCAGGGTTTGTTTCTTCAACTCAGCCCTCACATGTTTTTAAGTTGCAGAAAGCTCTATATGGACTAAAGCAAGCTCCCAGAGCCTGGTATGAGACTCTAGCTAGTTTCCTTTTAGAGCACAACTTTACTAGGGGAGTAGTTGATAGAACCCTTTTCGTCAAGCATCACAAGGACACAATCCTGTTAGTTCAGGTGTATGTAGATGACATTATATTTGGCTCCACTGATCCCAAACTTTGCAAAAGGTTCTTTGACCTGATGCACTCTAAGTTTGAGATGAGTAGTATGGGTGTGCTGTCTTACTTTCTTGGTCTCCAAGTTAAGCAAGATGCTGATGGTATCTTCATCTCCCAATCCAAATATGCCAAGGAATTGGTAAAGAAATTTGGGATGGCTGATGCTTCAGCAATGCCTACACCTATGGCTACTAATGTAGTTATTGACTCTGATGATCACGGCAAGCCAGTTGATCGAAAGAATTATAGGGCCATTGTTGGTTCCCTATTATATCTAACTGCAAGTAGGCCTGATATAATGTTTGCTACATGCCTTTGTGCTAGATTCCAGGTCAACCCCAAGGAATCTCATCTGATTCTTCTAAAGAGAATCCTGAGATACCTGAAGGGATGTCCAGATCTAGGACTTTGGTACCCAGCTGAGTCAGAATTTGAATTAATTGGATATTCTGATTCTGATTATGCTGGTTGCAGAGTTGACAGGAAGAGCACCTCAGGAACTTGCCAGTTCCTGGGAGAGAGATTGGTCTCTTGGTTCTGTAAGAAGCAGGCTTCTGTCTCGACTTCAACTGCAGAGGCTGAATATATAGCTGCTGCTAGTTGTTGTTCACAGATCCTGTGGATTCAAAACCAGCTTGTGGATTATGGTTACTCACACAAAAACACCAAAATCATGTGTGATAGTACCAGTGCTATTTCTATTGCATAAAATCCAGTGCACCACTCTAGAACGAAGCACATTGAGATTCGGCACCATTTCTTGAGAGATTGTGTGCAAAAGAACAAGATTTGTCTTGAGTTCATATCCACTGAGTTTCAGAGAGGTGATATATTCACCAAGCCTTTAGATGAACAGAAGCATCTGTTCTTTTTAGTTCAATTAGGCATGATTAATGGACGAGACTAAGTGTGACTATATCTGCCTATATTGAAACTTGTTTGAAGATCGTCGAACGATGATCGAAGATCGTCGAACGGATCAAGTCTATCGTCGACCTTTGGTTGATGATGGCTTATCTGTCTGAAGATCGTCGACCGGCGTTCGACCATCGTCGAACAAGTCGAGCTCATCGTCGATCTCTGGATGACGAAAGCCTGTTGTTTGTGAAGCCAGAAATAGCCGAACGATGGTTCGACTACTCTGCTTCTGAGCCGATCGTCGAACGGCCGTTCGACTATCGGGTCAAGTATCTTTTTAATAGATCGACTATTTCCGGTCTAATATAAAGCCGATAGTCGACCTAGGTTAAAAGATCTTTTGTTTATCGTCGACGGAGCGTGTCTTTTCGCATTCTGCATTCCCGCTTGCGATTTTCGGCCGTTTCGTCTTCTTCGTCCTCTCCAGCTTTCTCGAGCTTTCTCCAGCGAATCAATGGCGGTCTCTCCAGCAGTTCTAGCAGTTGTGAAGTTTGATGCTGGCTTTAGTGTTGATTTCGACGTGTTCAGTAGCTGCGATGCCAGGATCGTAGAAGTTCTTCAGCTTTGCCGGGATCAAGGACTCGAGAGGTTAATGTCTGCAAGGATTAAGATAAACATCCCAGAGATCAAGGAATGGGCCTTCACGTCGTCCTCCACTGACGACTCGATGACTGGTACCATCGGCGGAGAAGAGGTAATCCTAACTTCGGCCGTTCTAACTGAAATTTTTGATTTAATAAATGGTGAAGAGGACTATGAGCAAGATGCTCAAGAATTCGGAAGAATGTTAGTTGAGCTGGGACATGCTGAGGGCATTCCCACGAAGCTGCTCAAAGTAAATTTCCCTTTCAAGATCAAGTTTCTTGCTGAGTTGGTAGGAAAAGTGCTCCTGGGTAAGCACTCTGCTCATGATAATATCACAAGGCAACAATTCGCACTGATGTGTGCGATTGTTAATCGAAAAAGGATAGATTGGGCGGGAGTGATGTTTGATTTAATAAGGAAAAAGAATGGTAAAAAGGAAGTTACCCTCGGAAGGGTTATTGGAATCTTCCTGAAGGAAAAATACCCCTAGCTGCTGAGTTCAACCGCAACAACAATTAACGCAAGCAAGAAGATGGATCCTAACCTGTTCTCTAAATGGAAGAGAACTTTTGTGAAACCCGCTCTCACAGGGGTTGCTCCAGCAACATCTGAGGACACCAGGACTGAATCAGTCACTCCTCACCATGTCGAAGCTGGCTCAGCTCTCCCCTCCTCCTCTTCTGCTTTGCTGTCTGCCTCAGTTGAAGTACCATCAACTTCAGCTGAAGTACGACCTTCTCCCTCTTCTGCTCCAAAAACAACCACGGTTGTTCCTCTTTCCCCTCCAGCATCTCCAATTCCTTCTCATCAGACTAGGATATCTGCTCCTAGCTTTGATTTGTTAGGATCTGAGAGAATTCCTACTCCTCCTCTGTCTCCCATTCATTCCCCAGTTAATTCTCCAATTAACTCTCCAGCTCCATCTCCTGTTCAATCCCCTGTTCACACCATTCTTCATCCCAGCACTACACCCATATCTGCTGCAGCTCCATCCACTTCACATCCATCATCTTTTGAGATCACTCCTGAACTTATCTCCCGCATTGTGGAGTTGATTACCCCGTCAATCAAAACCATGATTGCCTCCAATTAACTCTCCCAGCACTACACCCATATCTGATTACCCCGTCAATCAAAACCATGATTTCAGTAGATACTGAAACCAGGCCCCGTCAATCAAAACCATGATTGAAGGGGTAATCAGATATGGGTGTAGTGCTGGGAGAGTTAATTGGAGGCAATCATGGTTTTGATTGACGGGGTAATCAACTCCACAATGCGGGAGATAAGTTCAGGAGTGATCTCAAAAGATGATGGATGTGAAGTGGATGGAGCTGCAGCAGATATGGGTGTAGTGCTGGGATGAAGAATGGTGTGAACAGGGGATTGAACAGGAGATGGAGCTGGAGAGTTAATTGGAGAATTAACTGGGGAATGAATGGGAGACAGAGGAGGAGTAGGAATTCTCTCAGATCCTAACAAATCAAAGCTAGGAGCAGATATCCTAGTCTGATGAGAAGGAATTGGAGATGCTGGAGGGGAAAGAGGAACAACCGTGGTTGTTTTTGGAGCAGAAGAGGGAGAAGGTCGTACTTCAGCTGAAGTTGATGGTACTTCAACTGAGGCAGACAGCAAAGCAGAAGAGGAGGAGGGGAGAGCTGAGCCAGCTTCGACATGGTGAGGAGTGACTGATTCAGTCCTGGTGTCCTCAGATGTTGCTGGAGCAACCCCTGTGAGAGCGGGTTTCACAAAAGTTCTCTTCCATTTAGAGAACAGGTTAGGATCCATCTTCTTGCTTGCGTTAATTGTTGTTGCGGTTGAACTCAGCAGCTAGGGGTATTTTTCCTTCAGGAAGATTCCAATAACCCTTCCGAGGGTAACTTCCTTTTTACCATTCTTTTTCCTTATTAAATCAAACATCACTCCCGCCCAATCTATCCTTTTTCGATTAACAATCGCACACATCAGTGCGAATTGTTGCCTTGTGATATTATCATGAGCAGAGTGCTTACCCAGGAGCACTTTTCCTACCAACTCAGCAAGAAACTTGATCTTGAAAGGGAAATTTACTTTGAGCAGCTTCGTGGGAATGCCCTCAGCATGTCCCAGCTCAACTAACATTCTTCCGAATTCTTGAGCATCTTGCTCATAGTCCTCTTCACCATTTATTAAATCAAAAATTTCAGTCAGAACGGCCGAAGTTAGGATTACCTCTTCTCCGCCGATGGTACCAGTCATCGAGTCGTCAGTGGAGGACGACGTGAAGGCCCATTCCTTGATCTCTGGGATGTTTATCTTAATCCTTGCAGACATTAACCTCTCGAGTCCTTGATCCCGGCAAAGCTGAAGAACTTCTACGATCCTGGCATCGCAGCTACTGAACACGTCGAAATCAACACTAAAGCCAGCATCAAACTTCACAACTGCTAGAACTGCTGGAGAGACCGCCATTGATTCGCTGGAGAAAGCTCGAGAAAGCTGGAGAGGACGAAGAAGACGAAACGGCCGAAAATCGCAAGCGGGAATGCAGAATGCGAAAAGACACGCTCCGTCGACGATAAACAAAAGATCTTTTAACCTAGGTCGACTATCGGCTTTATATTAGACCGGAAATAGTCGATCTATTAAAAAGATACTTGACCCGATAGTCGAACGGCCGTTCGACGATCGGCTCAGAAGCAGAGTAGTCGAACCATCGTTCGGCTATTTCTGGCTTCACAAACAACAGGCTTTCGTCATCCAGAGATCGACGATGAGCTCGACTTGTTCGACGATGGTCGAACGCCGGTCGACGATCTTCAGACAGATAAGCCATCATCAACCAAAGGTCGACGATAGACTTGATCCGTTCGACGATCTTCGATCATCGTTCGACGATCTTCAAACAAGTTTCAATATAGGCAGATATAGTCACACTTAGTCTCGTCCATTAATCATGCCTAATTGAACTAAAAAGAACAGATGCTTCTGTTCATCTAAAGGCTTGGTGAATATATCACCTCTCTGAAACTCAGTGGATATGAACTCAAGACAAATCTTGTTCTTTTCCACACAATCTCTCAAGAAATGGTGCCGAATCTCAATGTGCTTCGTTCTAGAGTGGTGCACTGGATTTTATGCAATAGAAATAGCACTGGTACTATCACACATGATTTTGGTGTTTTTGTGTGAGTAACCATAATCCACAAGCTGGTTTTGAATCCACAGGATCTGTGAACAACAACTAGCAGCAGCTATATATTCAGCCTCTGCAGTTGAAGTCGAGACAGAAGCCTGCTTCTTACAGAACCAAGAGACCAATCTCTCTCCCAGGAACTGGCAAGTTCCTGAGGTGCTCTTCCTGTCAACTCTGCAACCAGCATAATCAGAATCAGAATATCCAATTAATTCAAATTCTGACTCAGCTGGGTACCAAAGTCCTAGATCTGGACATCCCTTCAGGTATCTCAGGATTCTCTTTAGAAGAATCAGATGAGATTCCTTGGGGTTGACCTGGAATCTAGCACAAAGGCATGTAGCAAACATTATATCAGGCCTACTTGCAGTTAGATATAATAGGGAACCAACAATGGCCCTATAATTCTTTTGATCAACTGGCTTGCCGTGATCATCAGAATCTATAACTACATTAGTAGTCATAGGTGTAGGCATTGCTGAAGCATCAACCATCCCAAATTTCTTTACCAATTCCTTGGCATATTTGGATTGGGAGATGAAGATACCATCAGCATCTTGCTTAACTTGGAGACTAAGAAAGTAAGACAGCACACCCATACTACTCATCTCAAACTTAGAGTGCATCAGGTCAGAGAACCTTTTGCAAAGTTTGGGATCAGTGGAGCCAAATATAATGTCATCTACATACACCTGAACTAACAGGATTGTGTCCTTGTGAAGCTTGACGAAAAGGGTTCTATCAACTACTCCCCTAGTAAAGTTGTGCTCTAACAGAAAACTAGCTAGAGTCTCATACCAGGCTCTGGGAGCTTGCTTTAGTCCATATAGAGCTTTCTGCAACTTAAACACATGTGAGGGCTGAGTTGAAGAAACAAACCCTGGTGGTTGTTCAACAAACACCTCTTCCTTAAGCTCACCATTCAGGAATGCACTTTTGACATCCATTTGGAACACCTTAAACTTCATGTAGGCTGCATAGGCCAAGAAGATCCTTATTGCTTCTAGCCTTGCAACAGGAGCAATGGTTTGGTCATAGTCTATACCTTCCTCCTGTCTGTAGCCCTGAGCTACAAGCCTTGCTTTATTCCTTACTGTAATTCCATTTGCATCCAACTTGTTTCTATACACCCACTTGGTGCCTATGATCAGTTGGCCTTTAGGTCTTGGAACCAAAGTCCAAACTTTACATCTCTCAAACTGATTGAGTTCCTCTTGCATAGCAATGATCCAGTGGGGATATAGCTCTGCATCTTTAAAGGAGAGGGGCTCAACCTGTGAGAGGAAACAAGCATGCATCACATCCTGTCTTAATTGGTGTCTTGTTTGCACACCAGCTGATATGTCTCCAATCACTTGAGATGTGGGGTGATCTCTAAGTGTGACAATATCAGCAGGTGGGATGTGATCTTCAGCAACAGTTGGGATTAATTCCTCAGGAGGAATTTGATCTACTGTTGGTGGAACAACAATAGCTTCAGCAATGTCTTCATCACTGTCTGATTCAGTGATCTGAAGAGTTGATAGTTGAAGAATTTCTTGAGGGGCATCAGGTACCTGCAATGAACTGGAGGAAGAAGAATTTTCTTTCTCCTTATAAAACATCTGATGCTCATCAAATGACACATGCACAGATTCTTCAATCTTACAGGTAGATTTGTTATAAACCCTATAAGCTTTGCTTACTTGGGAATATCCAAGCATGATTCCCATTGAAGCTTTTGCTTCAAATTTTCTAATATATTCTTTATTATTATTATGAATATAAACAATACAGCCAAAAACTCTAAAATAATTAATTTTAGGTTTCTTTCCTTTAAGCAACTCATAAGGAGTTTTACACTTAAGCTTGTGTATCAAACTTCTATTTAAGACATAATTGGCTGTGCTAACAGCTTCTGCCCAATAGGAGAGAGGCATGTTAGCATCTGCCAACAATGTGCTAGCAGCTTCAATGAGTGTTCTATTCTTCCTTTCAACTACCCCATTTTGTTGAGGAGTTCTAGGAGCTGAGAAGCTATGTTTGATACCTTCTCTCTCACAGAATTCTTGCATGAGAAGAGAGTCAAACTCAGTACCATGATCACTTCTGATCAAGGCCACATGAGTAGAATACTCAGTCTGCACACATAGTAGAAAGTCTGTAAGGGCTTTGAAGTTATCAGACTTAGTTCTCAAAAAGAAAACCCAACTGAACCTAGAGAAGTCATCTACAATTACTAAGGTGTAATACTTCCCTCCTAAATTCTGTACATTTATTGGGCCAAAAAGGTCCAAGTGTAATAGATACAGGATTCTAGGAGAATCACTCTTATTTACAGATTTAAAAGAGTTTTTGGTTTGCTTGCCTAGCTGACAAGCCTTGCATAGGCTCTCCTTCTTGTAGGGGCAAGAAGGTAAACCTCTAACAAGGTTGTGTTTAGATAACCTAGATATATTTTTAAGGTTAACATGACTAAGCCTCTTATGCCACAAAGAATTATTATTAATTGTTACTTCATTAAACAGGCAGATTTCAGAATGAGATGAATTGAAATCACTAAATAAATATTACCTATTCTAATACCTATTAAAACAACATTATTATTTAAAGTAATATTGCAAGAGGAGTTAGAAAATGAAACCTGGTAGCCAGCATCACATAGCTGGCTGACTGAAATCAAATTATGCTTCAGTCCATTGACATATGCAACTCTCTTGAAAGTAACTGCTCCAATTGTGATCTTGCCATAGCCTTCTGTCTGACCACAGCTGGAGTCTCCAAAGATAACCTTTGGGCCGAGCTTAGCTTTGAACTTTGACAGAAGATCTTTATTTCCTGTCATATGCTTAGAGCATCCACTATCCAAATACCACTTATTTTGAGTGATTGGATAGGCCTTCACCTGTAAGACATTTATTTAGACAGTGTGGACCCAGGTAACCTTGGGTCCCTTATTTTTCACATAAGAAAAACTGGAAATATATGAAAATGCAGGCTGAGGGTGATAACCTAGTGGGTGAGATCTCCTAGGTGGGATTCTCCATGCAGATGATGGGTCAACAAACCTAGGGTTTCTATTTTCATTTAGTTTTCTATGGTACTGATTATGATTTTGAAAATCATGTTGAAATCGTCGATCGACGTTCGACGATGGGCGCTCAGATCGTCGAGCTTCGTTCGACCATTGAGCTTCCGATCGTCGAGCGGCGTTCGACGCTCTTTGCATTTCTTTAAAAATTTCTTTCTCTTTTCTCTCTTAGCTTTATTTAAAGTTTTATTAACTAGATTTACTTGCTCAGTGTTCTTCATTCCACTAGCTGAAATGAAGTTTACTGGAGTTGAAAGATTATTTTTAAGTAGAACTGGGGGTTCACTGGGAGAAGCTCCTAAGCCTAGTTTGTCATTACCTGACCTAGTGTTAGTCATGCTGGTAATTTCTAACAACTTAAGGCTTCTACCATTAAGTGATTCTTCTAACCTCTTAGACTTAGCTAACTTTATTTTAAGAAATTTAATTTCTTCACTATAAGTAGTGAGATCTTCCTTTAACCTAACATTTTCAGCAGCTATTGATTCTGAGTCAGCTAACCTATTTCTAAGTTCTTTTATTTCCTTTTCAGAGCTAATCAAATCTAAGCATAAAGATTTAAAGTCTAATTTAAATTCTTCTGAAGTAAAATCATAAGAAGAGAGTACCTCATCTTCTGTAGGCATCTCTTCATCAGAATCAGAACTCTCTGTAGCAGAGTGGTTGCTGCAGGCATCTATTGCCATCAGGCAAACTTCTTTTGCCTTCTTCTCTTCCTCATCCTCACTGGAGCTTGATGAGGAGGATTCTTCATCAGAATCACTCCAGGTTTCAGCAATGAAACCTCTCTCCTTCTTCTTGTTTTTGTAGGAGGATGGCTTGGAGTGCTTCCTATGTTGTTCTTTTTCTTTTCTCTTTTCTTTGTTCTTCTCCTCTGGACACTCTGGCAAGATATGTCCAGGCTTCCTGCATCCATAACAAATAATTTCTTTAGCAGGAGAGCGATCATACCTTGGTTTGTCTTCATAGCGTGAAGACTTCTTTCTGAACTCCTTTCTCCCCATCTTGAGAAACCTCTTGGCAAACAATGCCATTAGTTCCTCATTTGATTGGCTGCCTTCAGAAGCATCTGCAACCTTAAGAGCTAGAGATTGCTCTTTTCTTGTTGGAGTGGGGGTCTTTGCTTCAGCTTCTGCTTCCCTTGTCTTTAGCACTTGCTCAAAAGACTTGAGCTTGCCGAGGAGGGCTTCTGTTGAAATCTCATTAGTACTTCTGGCTTCCTTGATGGGCCAGATCCTTAGATCCCATGTGCTAGGGAAGCACATAAGAATCTTATCATTGACCTCTGTCAATGATATGTCCTTGTCCAGGGTCCTCAGCTCATTGATGATTGAGCTGAGCCTGGTGTACATGGCTTCAACTGATTCAGCATCAGTTTTCTTGAAGTTCTCATACTGTGAGATCAGGTTGGACCTTCTGTCCTTCCTTTCATCAGCTGAACCAGCTACAATCTGGTTCAGTGTATCCCACATGGCCTTTGCTGAGGAGCAGTCAGCAACCTTCTAGAATACCTCATCAGACATTGTCTGAGCCAGTATGTTCATTGCCTTGGCATCTGCTATTTTGGCCTTCTTATACTCATCATTGTAATCTGGAGGAGGCACTGCACTCATATCAGATGATGAGGCAGTAGCAGCAGCAGGTGCTCTTGGGGGACCTGACAAAATAGAAGCAAAGATGCTTTCATCAATAGAATTCATATATAATTTTATCCTTGCCTTCCAGATGCCAAACTTAGCTAAGTTGCATGCTAGAGGTCTGGTGCTAGAATAATCCTTGGACTGGGCCATGATAGTGAATATCTATAAGCTTTGGTATCTATCAGGATCTTGTGACTTAGGTGTTAGCCAATTCAGTCAGTCAACCTGCCTCTGATACCAATTGAAAGTGAAGGGATAGATACTACTCTAGAGGGGGGGTGAATAGAGTTATCAAATTTTGCACTAGACAAAACTTAATGGTCTACCCAACTCCCTTGGAGTGAAGTGCGGAATGAAAAGATTATAGATATTGATTTAACCTTAAAGCCTAACACAAGTGATGTGTACAAACTCAAGCTAACTGTAATTACAGTTAAGGCTTGGAAAACCTAATCAGCAACTAGCAATCCTAGTTATATCTATTCACAGCCACAATGCAGGAATTAAACAAGTGAATCCAGACGACACAAGGAAATTTATAGTGGTTCCCCAAACAACTTGGGTACGTCCACTCTTCTACCCACACGGTAGGAATCCAATCAGGTTTTTGATCAGGTGCCCTGCCACCAACAGGATCTGCTTCAGGTAGATCCAGAAACCCTTTAGACTTTTGATCAGGTGTCTAAAAACCAAGCACAGGTTTTTGATCAGGTGCCCTGCCACCAAGGAATACTTTTGAAGGGAGTAATAACCCTGTACAGGAGGGGGAAGAAGGTTAAGATGTCTTCTCTATTTTACAAAGATTATAGAAGCACAAAAACTTGCACTGAGCTAGAAAGCTCTAAAGAATCAAGGCTCCCCCTAGCTCAAAGATGTCCAGGTGAAGTCTTGCTTCAGTGCAGAAAACTCTTCAGAAAGTTCTGAAGGAAAAACTACAAGAAGATAATAAATAATAAAATAAAGATCTTCAAGCAGCTATCTTCTTCTTCTTCTTCTTCTTCAAAAGAACTCTGAGTTTGAACTTCCTGAAAGCAGGAGAACTCAGGTTGAAGAAGAGTTGAAGATCTTAACACTTCTCAGTTAGATGGAAATTGCTGAGAGTAGAAAGACTTGATCTTGATGAAGGCTTGAATGCTTGAGAATATCTGGGTAACTAGTTAGCTAGCTTGAATCCTTCTTCAAAGGGTCCTTTATATAACATCAGCAAGCAACGACTCTCTTCAATTTGAATAACTTGTCTTCTTCTGAGACTTGAGACCTGGGCTATAAATATCAAGAAGACAAAACAATCTCTGCAGCAGAAACATTCTATAAAAGGAATAACCCTTTTTCTAGGAAGCTGCAGGAAGCAATTTGATAATAAAGTACTAAATAAAGTCATATCAGAAACAAACTCTTTATAGCAAAAAGAAGACTTTCCAGTCTAACGGCTATAAAGGGCTGACAGCAGATAAAGTAAATTATAATGACAGCTAATAAGACAAACAACTTTATCTAAAAAGATTTGACTCAGGCAAAAAGAATAGAGCAGATATGCCTGGAAATATTATCATAAAACTTAAAACAACGTGCCAGAAAATGTATTAATTAATTAAATATAATAAATAAATACAAAATATAAAGGCAGACAGAAAACGTCGAACGACCTTCGGAGATCGTCGACCGACGCACGGAGATCGTCGAACTATCGGGCAGATAGTCGAACGATCCAGATAGTCGAACTATCAAAGGAGATAGTCGAACTATCACAGCAGATAGTCGAACTACCAGAAGATAGTCGAACTATCAGATAGTCGACCTATCAACAGATAGTCGAACTATCAGGGCAAAACAGATAGTCGAGCTATCAACAGATAGTCGAGCTATCAGATAGTCGACCTATCAACAGATAGTCGAACTATCAAAAACAAACAGATAGTCGACCTATCAACAGATAGTCGAACTATCAGATAGTCGAACTATCAAAGCAGATAGTCGAACTATCAAGCGAGAACAGATAGTCGAACTATCAACAGATAGTCGAACTATCAGATAGTCGAACTATCAAAGCAGATAGTCGAACTATCAAGCGAGAACAGATAGTCGACCTATCAACAGATAGTCGAACTATCAAAGACAGACAGATAGTCGAACTATCAACAGATAGTTGAGCTATCAGATAGTCGACCTATCAACAGATAGTCGAACTATCAAAACCAAACAGATAGTCGACCTATCAACAGATAGTCAAACTATCAGATTGTCGACCTATCCAAGCAGATAGTCGAACTATTAAAGCACACAGATAGTCGAACTATCAACCGATAGTCGAACTATCCACGCAGACTGAAAGTCGAACAACGGATAGTCGATCGTCGAACAGTTAATCGACGATAGTCAAGCGGCGTTCGACGATAGTCGAACGAACAAACTACTTAACCAAATTCTCAATCTGGAAAAGTGAGGACTCTACAGCTAGACTACTAACCATTGACCATAGATAATTCTTGGGTCAAGGGACTAAAAGAACAAGACTAAACTCAAATCAAACTAGGGTACCAACAAAATTCAGCAGAGGTAAAATTATAAGATGCAATTACCTGGTCTTCATTAGATAATTCATCCTCCTCATCTTTAGTCATCTCTGCAGCTGAGTTGCTGCTGCAGGCATTGATTTCCATAAGGAAAATCTCCTTAGCTTTCTTCTCTTCTTCATCATATTCACTGGAGCTGGAGGAAGAGGAGTCTTCCTCAGTATCACTCCAAGTCTTTGCAACAAGACCTTTCTCTTTCTTCTTATATTTGTGAGAAGATGTCTTGGAATAGTGCTTCTCATGTTCCTTCTCTTTTCTCCTTTCCTTATGCTTTGTCATTGGACACTCAGGGAGAATGTGTCCAGGCTTCCTGCATCCATAACAAATAATTTCTTTAGATGAGGTTTTATCATACCTTGGCTTGTCATCATATTTTGATGACTTTCTTCTGTTGTCCTTTCTGCCCATCTTGTAGAACCTCTTGGCAAAGAGTGCCATCAGTTCTTCATTTGATTAAGTCACTTTGGACTCATCATCAGCCTTAAGAGTAAGGGTTTGCTCTTTCCTTGTTGGAGTAGATGCTTTGGCTTTAGCTTCAGCTTACCTGGTCTTCAGTACTTGCTTAAAAGATTTGAGCTTGCCAAGGAGAGCTTCAGTTGAAATCTCTGTTGTACTTCTGGACTCCTTGATTGGCCAGATTTTAAGATCCCATGTGCTGGGGAAGCACATCAGTATTTTATCATTGACTTCTATCAATGTGATCTCCTTATCAAGTGTCCTCAGCTCATTGATAATTGAGCTGAGCCTTGTGTACATAGCTTCTACTGTCTCAGCTTCTTACTTCTTGAAGTTCTCATATTGGGATATGAGGTTGGACCTTCTGTCCTTCCTCTCATCAGCTGAACCAACTACAATCTGATTCAGTGAGTCCCACATGGCTTTTGCTGAGGTGCAATCATCCACTTTCTGGAATGTCTCATCAGACATAGTCTGAGCCAGAATATTCATAGCTTTGGCATCAGCTATCTTGGCCTTCTTGTAAGTTTCATTATACTCAGGAGGTGGCACTGCATTGAGATTTGCAGATGTTGTAGCAGTAGCTGCAGCAGGTGGTGTTGGTGGCCCTATTAAGATGAAGAAAAAATATCTTCATCAATAGAGTTCATGTAAAGTCTAATTCTTGTCTTCCAGATGCCAAACTTGGCTAAGTTGCATACTGGAGGTCTGGTGCTAGAGTAATCTTTGTACTGGGCCATGAATCTAATGTGAGTGTATATGGTATCAAAGTATCTTATCACAAGATCTTATGGTTCAGGTGTTAGCCTGTTCAACCAATCAACCTGATAAGGATTTAGTTGTTGAATAACCAACCTCCCTTTGATACCAATTGAAAGTGAGGGGATAAGATACTTACTACTCTAGAGAGGGGGGGGGGGGGGTGAATAGAGTATTCAAAAAGAAGGAGACTCTAAACACTTCTCTTAAAGCTATTTGCGGAATATAAAAAAAATAAAAGCTTTAAATCTAAAGCCTAACTGAGTGTAGTGAATAACAGAGAAGCTCACTGAATTTTCAGTTGAACTTTTATCCTAACACAGCAACTAGCAACCTAGTTAAAACTATCACAGCCACAGAGTAATGATTAAAATAAGCAACAGACAACACAAGAGCTTTATAGTGGTTCCCCAATTGGGTACATCCACTCTTCTACCACCCTGGTAGGAATCCACTACAGGTTTTTGATCAGGTGACCTGCCACCAGTAGATCTGCTTCAGGTTGATCTAAAAACCCTTCAGGCTTTTGATCAGGTGCCTAAAAACCAACAAACAGGTTTTTGATCAGGTGCCCTGCCACCAATGGTTCACTTTTGAAGGGAGTAATAACCCTTTTACAGGAGGTTGAAAGAGAGAATTAAAGATGTCTTCTCTGTGTTCAGAGAAGCTAGTGGATAGCTCTGAATATATCAAAGCTCCCCCTGGCTTAGAGAATGTCTAAGAAGAAGCTTTGCTTTAGGGTATAGGATCTCCAAATTGCTTGAGAAGACTTTTTGATGCAGCCTTGAAGAAGACTCTAGATTTTGAATGAATGTTCTTTTTCAGCAGCTTTTACAATCTGAGAGAGTTTGCAACAATGAATGTTCAGCAATCTGGGAGGTTCTTCTTCTTGAAAGCTTGAACTCTGAGTATTGATTTTCCTGAAGACAGGATGAACTCAGGAAGAAGAAGAACTTTTCTTTTCTCTTGAGATATCTGGTTCTGTGTCTGCTGTGAGTTTGTATGTTGTGTATTCTATGTATTCTGAGTTGTGAGTGAGTATTGTTATCTCCAGCCGACTGCCCTGATAATATAGAAACTTCTCTTCTTTTGAAAAAGCCTCGAGCCCTGCACTAGAAAAACTTTCCAAATAATAGAATAATACAAAATAAATAAACCTGCACCTGCAATCATTTCTGTCATTCCCAAAAAGGAATTAAGGATATTAAAAAATATCCTTTCAATTTGACTGTACAAATTGGCACAGGAAACAAAGCTTAACGACTATATTACAGCTGTAGAAAAGCACGATTTCCTATGATAAAACAAACGGCTTTATTCTGCCAAATATCTCAATTAATGCAAAAGGAATATTGCAAATAAGCAAAAGAATATAAGCATTAAATTTAACAGAATATACTGAATAAAATATGTCTTAAACAAGAGGAAATAAACCAAAGATAAAATGAAATGACTATCGATATGAGCAGACAGAAAGTGTCGACCAGAGATCGAAGATCGTCGATCTGAACAAGCAGATCGTCGACCTGAAAAAAAACTGTCTTCACAGAAATCGTCGACCAAAGCTACATGATCGTCGATCTGAATAAGCAGATCGTCGACCCACTTAAGAGTTCATAAAACTCTGAGATCGTCGATCATCATTCAAAGATCATCGAGCGCCATTCGACTATCGTCGAGCACAATTCTACTTAACCATTTTCATTTCAATTCAATCTCAACTAATCTAACCTAAGGGTAGACTAACCTTTAGTCTAACCATTGACCATAGATAATTCTTGGGTCAATTAAGCCTAATTGAGATGACATGACCCAAATCAAAACTAGGGAACCAACATAAACCTTAGAACTATTGCTAGGCTATCCAAGGACAACCTTGTTAGAGGACTACCTTTTGGCCCCTACAAGAAGGAAGGACTTTGCAGGGCTTGTCAATTAGGCAAACAAACTAAAAATAGTTTTAAGTCACTTAATAAGAGTGATTCACCTAGGATCTTGTATCTGTTACACATGGATCTTTTTGGACCCATTACAGTACAAAGCCTAGGAGGGAAATCTTACACTTTAGTAGTTGTAGATGACTTCTCTAGATTCACATGGGTGTTCTTTCTGAGAAAGAAGTCTAATAACTTTAAGTGTTTGACAGAGTTTCTCAAATACATACAGATTGAGTTCAATACTCACATTGCCCTGATCAGAAGTGATCATGGGATAGAGTTTGATTCTCTTCTTATGTAAGAGTTCTGTCATAGTGAATGGATCAGACACACTTTCTCAGCTCCTAGAACTCCTCAACAAAATGGGGGTAGCTGAAAGGAAAAATAGAACCCTTATTGAATCTGCTACTACATTGTTGACAGATGCTCACCTTCCTCTATCCTTTTGGGTAGAGGCAGTGAACACCTCAAACTATATGTTGAATAGAAGTTTGATACATAAGCAAAAGGGCAAGACTCCCTATAAATTACTCAAAGGGAAGAAACCTAAAGTAGATTATTTCAAAATTTTTGGTTGCATTTGTTACATACATAATAATGACAAGAAATACATAGCAAAATTTCAAGCCAAAGCTGATGAAGGAGTGTTTTTGGGATACTCTATGATCAGGAAGCTTATAGGGTGTATAACAAATCTTCTCTTAAAATTGAAGAATCTGTACATGTATCTTTTGATGAAACTAACATATCTTACAAGGAGAAGAATACTTCTACCATAGAGGAAACAACAAGAGGAAACAACAACACAGGTTGGTGAATAATCAACACCCCCTGTTGATTTAGTAACATCAAGAGATCATCCAATTTCCCAAGTGATTGTAGACATCTCAGCTGGTGTGTAAACCAGAAATCAGGTCAACCAAAACCTAATGCACACCTGCTTTCTTTCTCAAATTGAGCCTCAATCCATACAAGATGCAAAACAAGATCCACACTGGATCATTGCAATGCAAGAGGAGTTTATTAATTTGAAAGGAACAAGGTTTGAGAGCTAGTGCCAAGGCCATAGGATCACTCCATTGTTGGAACAAAATGGGTGTTCAGGAACAAACTGGATGATCAAGGAATTATTGTAAGAAATAAGGCAAGGCTAGTTGCATAAAGATACTCACAAGAAGAAGGAATAGATTATGAACAGACCTTTGCACCAGTTGCAAGGCTAGAGGCCATAAGAATATTCCTAGCCTATGCAGCACACAAGGGATTCAAGGTCTATCAAATGGATGTAAAGAGTGCATTTCTCAATGGAGATATCAAGGAATAAGTCAATGTTAGACAACCCCCATGTTTTATCTCTCCAACTCATCCTGATTATGTTTTTAAATTGCATAAAGCATTATATGGTCTCAAGCAAGCTCCTAGAGCATGGTATGAGACCTTAGCATGCTTTCTTTTGAAAAATGATTTTATAAGTGGTAGAGTAGACCAAACTATTTTTATTAGAACCCATAAGTCCAATACCCTACTAGTACAAATTTATGTAGATGACATTATCTTTGGATCTACTGATTCAAATTTGTGCAAGAGGTTTTCCAACCTATTGCATTCTAAATTTGAAATGAGTAGCATGGGTGAGCTTTCCTTCTTTTTAGGATTGCAAGTCAAACAGCATGCTGATGGCATATTCATTTCTCAAACCAAGTATGCTTAAAGAATTGGTTAAGAAATTTGGTATGTCTGAAGCATCATGTATGAAAACACCCATGCCTACCAATGCTATATTAGATACTGATGAACATGGGAAACCTGTTGATCAAACAACATATAGAGTAATGATTGGCTCTTTATTGTATCTTACAGCTAGTAGACCTGACATAATGTTTACTACATACATCTATGCTAGATTCCAAGTAAGCCCTAGAGAGTCACACTTAACATTAGTAAAAAGGATTCTTAGGTATGTGAAAAGTTGTCCAAATCTAGGTCTCTTGTATCCAAAAGATTCAGGATTTGAATTAACTGGATTTTCAGATGCTGATTATGCTGGATGTAGAGTAGACAGAAAAAGCACCAGTGGAACTTGTCAGTTTCTTGGTGACAGACTTGTCTCCTGGTTTTGTAAGAAACAAACCTCTGTGTCCACATAACCTGTTGAAGCTGAATACATGGTAGCAAGTAGTTATTGCTCATAGATATTGTGGATTAAAAATTAGCTCCTAGACTTTGGTTACAACTTAGATAAGTCAAAAATATTTTGTGATAACCCCAGTGCTATTTCTATAACACAAAATCCAGTCCTCCATAGTAGGACAAAACATATAGAGATTAGGCATCACTTTTTAAGAGATAATGTTGAGAAAAATAAAATGAACTTCAATATATCCCAACTGATTTGCAAAGGGGAGATATTTTCACCAAATCCTTGGATGAAAAGAAACACACCTTCTTCCTGAATCAGTTAGGAATGTTAGATGGAGGAAGTTTAAATTAAGACTCAAGATTTTAAAACTTTAAAAATCTACCAAGACTAGGCTAAAAACTTGATTTTTTTAGTGTCTATAGGTTCTTTCTGAACTCTGACCTCCGCTCAGCGTTTTTCCCCAAGATTGTCGAATGGAGATTGACGTTCTCATGAGATCGTCGAATGGAGCTCAGCGTTTTCCAGATAGTGCTAGGCTATCTCTTTCCGGTCAGAGATTGTCGAATACAGCTCGACGCTCTCCAATATAGTCGAACGGAGATCGACGGTGTTGAAGACCTTTCAGATTCCTTTAGAAGCCCAGATCGTCGAACGGAGTTCAACGATCTTTCCTTTTCGGCGTCAAACCCTGATATAAAATTCATTTTTCGGCAGTCGTTCTCCTTTTGCGCATTCATACTTTCTGCAGAGCTTTCTTTCCCTCCAAACCTCTCTGCACTTGGTCTTGTTTGTTCATTTTTGTAGGAAAAACATGGCCGCTTCAGTTGCCATCTTAGCCGCAATGAAGTTTGACACAGGTTTTGATATCCACATGGATTCGTTTGAAGGAAGTGATCAGATATTCAAGGATATTCTATAACTGTTCAAGGAGTAACAGTTGGTGACAATCATGACTATAAGGATGAAGCTGGCTGCAGATGAGATAAAAGAATGGGTATACACAGCCCACAATCTGGATCAAAATACTGTGGTCGGGAGTATATCAGGAACCCAGGTATCCCTTACTCCTGCACTTCTAACAGAAGTTTTCCAATTAAGTACTGGACATGATACAGTGGAATTGTCTGGAGAAGAGTTTTCTACTATGTTAGATAGAATGGGACATTCTGCAGCAAACCCTAACAAATTGCTTAAGAAAAACCTTTCAGTGGAGTATAGGTTCTTGGCTGATGTAGTGGGAAAAGTACTATTAGCAAAACATTCTGCTCATGATACAATATCTAGGTATCCGTTTTGTTTGATGGCTGCTTTAGTTGATAAGAAACATCTGAACTGGGGAGAAATCCATTTTGATTTAATTAAGAAGAAGATTAACAAGAACCTTGTTAACTTTGGGAGGATATTAGGCTTGTTCTTGCATAACAGATGCCCCCAATTGCTTGTGTCCAATGGTATGCACATCAATGCTTCCAAGAGACTCTCCTGTGCTCTCTTTGGAAAGTGGGATAGGCAAATTGCCAAACCCAGCTGGGGTCCTTCAGCTACCACCACTTCAGGCACAAGGACTGTTTCAGTCTCTTCCCCTCAGGCAATTGCCTCCTTAGAAGAATTGCTTGCTTCCTCCTCCTCATCTCCACCATCTCCACCTCCTGTTTCTTCAACCATCCCTACATCCACCATTTCAATCTCAATTTCATCCCCCATCATAATTTCCTCTCCAATCTTAATTCCATCTCCAACTATCTCTTCACCACCTCCAGCCACTCATCAAGAGCAATTCCATCCTATACATTACTATCCCCCTCTTGACATTAATTCATCCATCCATCTTCCATATTTCAACATCTTAGAGGATTCCTACATGGATGATTCTCATTCATCACCTCTAGATCCCCCATCATCTTCTACTTCTTACCAACAACTGCTACAAGATATTCTGGCTCAACCATCTTTCACCCCATCCATCTCCATTCCAGTGACATCCATCACCACCATTCCCATTTCACAACCATCCATACCACTTCCATCCACATCCTCTCTCCACATAACTGCAACTCCATCAACACCATCATTCTCTGCACCTTTATCCTCTACCTCTACTCAAGCATCCCTTAAGCAAGTAGACATTCCTGCCCTTGCAGATAAACTATATGTGATGTTAGATCCCAAGCTAACACTCTTGCTGGATACCTCCATGGCTCCTCTTCTTAAATCAATCAATGGGTTATCTGCCAGGCTTTCTTCTTTCCATCCTCCTCGGGCAATCCCTTCTTTGGGGTGCCTTGATCCAGTTTATACTGAATCAAGGCAGGGGGAGATGCCAAATGAAGAAGTGATGTTGCCTGCTCCAGAAGAAGAAGTGCCAGATCTGCTAGTGGCTCAAGCCCCAGCTCCAGTTCCAGCATTCAATGCAGTTGACTTCAGGTCACTGCTTTCAGATTTTGATGCTTTCTATAGCAGATATCTTCCAGCTGAAGAAGCTGAAGATCTTACTAAGGACATTGTGCCTGTCTCTAGCTGTGATCCCAGCTTGATATTATCTTATATCAATTCTATCAAGGCTGTGGAAATTATTACTACTGCTGATGATGTGTGTGTTGATACTGCTGCTGAGAAAGTTTGTTTTGATACTACTGATGATATGATAATGATAGAGGCTAGTGTTTCAGAGCCTGATATTGTTATTGAGCCTGCTGTTGTGGATAGTGCTATTTTTGTTGTTGCTGCTATTAATGGTGTTTCTGTTTCTACTGTTAGTGCTGCTCCTACTGTTGTTTCTGTTGTTGCTCCTGCTAGTGTTGCTACTTCTGCTCTTACTCTAGCTTCTGTTACTGCTCCTGTTCTTGCTGCTGCTGCTTCTTCTAAATAACAGCAAGAATATATTAAAAGGATTGATGAGATATATGACAATCCCCAGAGTTCTGAAAGTGATGATTATAGAACTGATTCTGATGACTCCTCTGCAACCATTGCAAGGAAGAGGAAAGCAAGAAGCAAAGCATTGAAGAGAGTCCCTCCATAAAAAGTCACCAATGATAATGATATTCCCTACTACATTCTGCATGACTGTCAAATTACTGAACCCTGGATGCAATTCTCAAGGAACCAATTGAAGGCTATGAAGAAGAGGAGGAAGTATGACGAAGGCACATCTCATCATAATCCTCCTCCTCCTCCCTCTCCAGATGCATGATCTAGTGGAAGTTCAGCACAACAAACCTCTCATACTACAACTCAAAGTTCCTCTCAGGTTCAAGATAGATCACAATCTAGAGGACATCAACACAGAGGCTACCAGTCCAGAAGAGGCCAATATAGAGGAAATCAAAGAGGATACAGAGTTTATTCAAGAGGACAATCAAGACAGCATCCTTATCAAAGGGAAGGACAAGGCCCAATTGATTCAACTTCTGGTCCATTCCCATATAAGCTCAAAGAAATTGTGCCCTCAAGAGCTCCTCCTGCTGATACTATCAATAGATATGAACCTCCTGTTCCCCATGAAGATCTATTGAACAATCCTATCTCTTGGACAACAAGGATGAAGGAATTAGCTGCTTTAGACCAGATAAAGAAAGTAAGAGAACAAGGAAAAGATACTTCAAATATTACTACATTGTCTGAACAAATAAAGAAAGAACTTGAGAGATATTCTTCTAGAAATTCTTTGACCCAGAAAGTTATATAAAGTTGCACCCAGAGGCAGTTGTCCCATGAACCAAATCTCAAACCTCCCTAGGTGCTGCTGATGACAGAAGATCTAAGAAAGAAGCTCAAGATCCCAACAGAGAAATTCTATTCAAAAAGGGCAAGGAAAAGGACTAATTATGTAAGCTGAACAGTATATATCTCTCTCTGACTATCTGCTGTGATTATTCATTTGCTTCTGCAATGCTGCATTTCTCTTTTTTGCAATGTTGTATTTGCTTTTGTTTCTGCTTGTATGCTTTTAAAATTCCTATATCTTATAAATAGTAATCCTAACCCAAATAGGGAGAGATTGTTGGAACACCCTATTACTGATTTGGGTAAGGATCACTATGTACTTAGGAATGTGTGTTGACCTCATTGTATAGATTTAAAGGTCAACTAGAATAGGTCTAAGGCTTAGAACTTAGGTTTGAAAGCTGCCTCCAAGACCTCCTAGATCAGATTACAAGTGCAGAAAGACTCAGGCAATTATCGTCGAGCTCAGATCGACGAGGTGTCGAACTCAGTTCGACTATCTCTGAGCTCAGTTCAACGAGTCGTCGAACTCGATTCGACGATCTTCGAGCTCAGATTGACATTTCCGTCTCTATCCAAAATCCAGATCTCTGAGCTCAGGTCGACGATAGTCGAGCTTAGATCGACGATTTCTGTTTCAAGTCAAGTTCCAGTCTCTGAGCTCATGTCGACGATAGTCGAGCTCAGATTGATGATTTCTGTTTCAAGTCAAGTTCTAGTCTCTGAGCTCAGGTCGACGGTAGTCGAGCTCAGATCGACGATTTTCTTAAGAGATCGACGATTTCAAGATTTCAAATTCAGTCAGTTATGGAATTCAAATTTATTCAGATCCAGCATTTAATGCAAAGGATTTTGTAGCCGTTTCAATCAATCTGGAGCAAGTTTCAAGGAGACTAAAGGAGAATGATTCTTAGGAATTTCCTCCATAGACAGTTATCAATTAAGGAAGTCATTTATGACTAGCTAACGACTATCTAGAAGATTGTATTTCAATATATCATTTCAGACAATAGATACAGACATGATTATCAAGGATAATAGAGAATAAGAGAAAAACCTGCCACTAAGTGGGTATTCTCGGGGACTTGCCATTCAATCTGCTACCCAGTGAGCCTACATCCCTGCCAGCTTTATAAGGGTCTGGTCAGTAGGTCTTCTCGGGGCCTTGCCATTCAACCTGCCACTAAGTGAGCCTATAGTCCTGCCAGCTTGATTAGAGCCTGGTCAACGGGTCTTCTCGGGGCCTTGCCATTCAACCTGGCACCGAGTGAGCCTACAGTCCTGCCAGCTTGATGAGAGCCTGCTCAGCGGGTCTTCTCGGGGCCTTGTCATTCAACCTGCCACCTAGTGAGCTTACAGTCCTGCCAGCTTGATGAGAGCCTGGTCAGCGGGTCTTCTCGGGGCCTTGTAATTTAACCTGCCACCGAGTGAGCCTACAGTCCTGCCAGCTTGATGAGAGCCTGGTCAGCGGGTCTTCTCGGGGCCTTGCCATTCAACCTGCCACCGAGTGAACCTACAGTCCTGCTAGCTTAATGATAGCCTGGTTAGCGGGTCTTCTTGGTGCCTTGCAAATAACCCTGCCACCGAGTGAGCCTACAGTCTTGCCATCTTGATGAGAGCCTGGTAAGTGGGTCTTCTCGGGGCCTTGCCATTCAACCATCGTAATCTCATCTCATGGAGGGAAACACCTGGAATTTAATTATATCAGGAAACTGTACCAACTTTACAAGTATTGGAAAAGATAAAAAGTTAAGGGTAGAATCTCTTTAGGTCATCGCCGCTTCGGGCGCGATCGAGGGGTACCCCGTCCACATCCTGGAGGTGGTACCCTCTTGACTTCAAGACCTCCATTATTACAAAGGGGCCCTCCCAGTTGGGGTTAAGCTTTCCCACTGACTTTTATCTTTTACTTCCTTCCCTCCTTAGTGAGAATTTCCAACTCCAGCACCTCAACCACTGCCTTCAGCCTTGAGGACTCCTTCTCTCCCTCCTACTCCCTCAGCCTCTCCTCCTGCTCCCCGAGCTCATGCTCTACGACTTCATACCCCTTAACGGTCGCAGCCACCTCCCTCAAGAACCTCTCCACCTCTTCATTAGTCGGGACCCCTCCTAACAATGAACCTCCCTGCTCTTCCAGCCGAGCTTCTACCCTAAATGGCTCCCCTACTTCTCTTACCTTTCTCTTCCTTTTCCTCCCTCCTTCCTTTCCTCCTGCCGTTTCCGGCTCCACCGTAATGTTTCTCTCTACTCCTACTCCTTCCTCCTTCTCCTCTACCTCCACTCCAACCTCCTGCTCCCATCACTCCATCCTCTTCTCCAGCTCCTCGACGTCATCTTGCCAAGAGATGGTATTTACCGCCATCACGTAGCACTCTCTGGCTGCTTTTGGATCTCCTCAGACTATGATTTGGGTTCCTCCGATGTTGAGATTCAAGCAATGATGGAAAGATGATGGAACGCACCTAAAGGAGCTGATGAAAGGGCGCACAAAATGGCCTTGTAGCTGATGGGAGCGTCGACTATCACGAAGCGATAATTCCTAGACAGCCCTCCTAGAGTTACCTGAAGCCCCACTCCCCCCTCGACTTCCTTCCATTCACCCGAAAACAAGAACAATAGGCCATCGACTGCCAACACCCTTCTTGCCTCCACCCTCATCTCGTTGAATGCCTTCTGCCTGATCAGAAAAATTGACTCCGGGTTCCTCTTCCTCTTCTTTGAGGTCGAGAAGCGCAACTGGAAGCTCCTACTCAAGTCCTCAAAACCATATATCGATCCTGTCGAGAGTTGATGAAACAAGTCCCTAGCTTTGTCCTTCAAGGTGATGGCAAAAAGACGGCACTTGAATGCGTCCGTCATCGGCCTGATCGAGACCACATCTTTGAACCATTATAAGTGTTGGAGAGGGTCGTCTTTCCCCACATAGTAGGTCATCACTAGCTCACAAAACCCTTATAGGATGGGAGCAGAAAGGATCAACTCGCAAAAAGGGGACCCTTTCGCTAGGGGTCTCGCCACCTCCACTCGCGCGATGACATCCCCCGATGAGATGGCACTCGCGGGACTGGGGAACAGCTCCCTACCCGCCAGGTCTCGCCTGCTTCCTTCCACCACCTTCTCCTTCCAAGGCCGCCCCAGGCGTATCCTCTCCGAATCTTGCCGAGATGAGCCCTTCTTAAGGTGCGAGACCGGACGGCTAAGGCAGGGGGGTCGAGCAATCACCTCACCGCAAGATCTCCTGCAATATGTCCATGATGCCTCCGATGGATGCCATGAATTCTTCTCTCCCAATGTACCCTCCCGGGTTCTGGGACCCGCCCTCATCTCCTTCTCCAATATCTCCTGCCAAGAAGTGGTTCAAGATTCTTCTGTGTAGGCTGCGATCCATGCTCACCGCACAAAAAATGTTGAAGCCAAAAACCTGACTTCTCCTAGAGTTCGGATCTAAGGTTGCAGCTCACACCTACTCTTCCCGAATTTCTCCCTGGACGAGAGTCTCAAAGACTAAAAACAGACCATGGGCTTCAGCTAAGAGGTCCCACCTATTACTCGGAAGAACAAAGTATTCTTCCCCTCCCTAGCTAGTGATGAGCTAGGTGCCTTAGTGGAAGAAGAAGATGAGGTCAACAACCTTCTTCTAGGCACCTTACCGATCTATTTATTAGCCAATGAGTTTGATCTGCCAATAACTAAACTGAACCATCCTAAAATTACCAAAATACCATGGGTTGGGTCTGCCAACAGCCAAACTCCGTTGTTATGAAGGGCTATCTATAGATCACCAAGGGCAAAAGTGTAAAATCACCTGGGGTTAAAAATGTAAAAACCGTCTTCCCACTGGACCGGCACTCGACCAACCATCAAATCGGTGCTAGGCCCATCGCCGAACCGGCGCTCGATGAGAGCGATGTCTCGTGGGTGAGGGCTCCTCCCTCTCATGCCTAATCCTGCCTCGCGAGTAACCTGTCTCGTCGGTTCCTTCTTGCCATGCGAATGTGCCCTCGCGTCGCGAGTGGCGCTCTCTCTTGATCCCTTTCGCCTAGCGAATTGGCTCTTGCCTCGCGCGTGGCCTTCTCCCTGGGCCCCACTCGCCTAGCGAGTGGCCCTCTCCATAGGTCTGTCTCGCCTTCTCCCCTCTTTTCCTTGAGCCTTCTGCTCCCGCGAGCCCGAGGTTGTACAGTTGTGTATATGGATGCATCACACATTGGACTTGGTTGTGTTCTAATGCAAGAAGGAAAGGTGATCGCGTATGGATCAAGGCAATTAAAGATTCATGAAAGAAACTACCCTACACATGATTTGGAATTTGCTGCTGTAATCTATGCGCTGAAGCTTTGGAGACATTTATTGTATGACGCACTATGCAAGATCTACACAGCCCATACGAGTTTGAAGTACGTCTTCACTCAAAAGGAACTGAATCTACGCCAGCGTAGGTGGTTAAAGTATGTGGTTGATTATGAAGTGGAGATCCTTTATCATCCAGGAAAGGCTAACGTAGTAGCCGATTCTTTGAGTAGGAAGACTGCCAAAATCTTCAACCAATCTTTGCAATTCTTGGTGGAAGAATTCTTGTTGATGGACATTAAAGTTGGGCGTAGTACTATGCCTGCTTGGTTGGAAGCAGAAGAGACTTCTTGGATTTCCCTCACCAGAGTGCACCAGAAGGATGACCCTGATTTGTTGCATCTATGGAATATAACTAAGAAGGGAGAGCTACCTGATTTCTCTTTGGACGAGTTAGATACTCTAAAATATCAGGGTAGATTTTGTATTCCCGCTTTTGGTGACATTCGGGATAAGATTTTCAATGAAGCTCATTGTTCCAATGTTGCCTACCATCCTGGTTCCACCAAAATGTATAAAGATCTAAAGCAAATTATTTGATGGTCTGGAATGAGGAACGATATATCAAAGTTTGTGTCAGAATATTATACGTGTCAGCGTGTCAAGGCTAACCATAGAAGGCATGGTGGTAAATGAATGCCGCTTGATATTCCAAGCTGGAAATGGGAGAGTATTTAAATGGATTTCATCACCGGTCTACCGAAATCTACCCGTAGGCATGACTCTGTTTGGGTGATAGTCGATAGATTGACAAAGTGTGCTCACTTTATTCCCTTTAAGATTGGGTATTCTATAAAAAAGATAGCTAAGTTATATCTTGATGAGGTCATCAGATTACCTGGAGTGCCTGTTAGTATTGTGTCAGATCGAGACTCTCGATTTACGTATCACTTTTGGAAGAGTTTATAGGAGGGGTTGGGTACCGATTTGAGGTATTCCACCGCTTATCATCCGTAGACAAAAGGTCAAACAGAGCGAGTTAATCAGATCGTGGAAGATATGATCAAGTGTTACATATTGGATCGCGGTGGTGCTTGGGATGAGCGTCTCAGACTCATGGAATTCACTTATAATAATAGTTACCAAGAGAGTATGAAGATGGCCCCGTTTGAGGCCTTGTACGGAAGGCATTGTAGGACTCCTTTGTTTTGGGCTGAAGTTGGTGAGAGACCGCTGCTAGGTCTGGAAGCCCTTGAAGTGATGAATTGTTCTGTGACTCATATTCGGGAGAAGCTTCGTGTAGCCCATGAGCGTTATGAGAAGTTTTCTAATCGATGAAAGGTCGATCTGGAGTTCGCCGTTGGGGACTTGGTTTTTTTGAAAGTCTCTCTGATGTCAGGTGTTAATAGGTTTGGAAGGAACCACAAGTTAGACCCCCAGTATGTGTGACCTTTTCAGATCCTTGAGAGCATCGGAGTGTCAGCTTATAGCTGGTTTTGCCTACTACATTCTCTTGTGTCCATGATGTGTTCTATGTGAGCAGGTTGCAGAAGTGTGTTCGTAGTGATCGTCAAGTCCTTAACTTGGAGCCCCAGATTCAGCCCAACCTTTAGTACATGGAAGAACATGTCTATGTTTTGGAATCTCAAGAGCGAGCGTTGCGGAGATAGACCATTCCCATGGTTAAGGTTCTTTGGTGAAACCAAGACGTCGAGAGTGTGACGTGGGAATTGGAGTCAGTGACGAGGGAATCTCATCCTCATCATTTCTCTTAGTGTCTGGTACGTCTTCCTGTTTTTGGTGAATGTTGGTTTTTCTCGTTTTGGTTTGATTTTGGAAGTTATGATAAGTTTCAGGACGAAACTTCTTTTTAGGGGGAGTGACTGTAACGCCCCCGATTTTTCTGATGATATTATTTATTCTGGGATCATCATATTTATGACGTCAGGGAGTTACTTTCTACATCATGATGACGGCGCTGCACCGTTAGTGAGTTTTCTCGTCCGTTGGATCTGTTTGACCAGATTTTTGGGGTTTTGAAGGGATTGAATGTTTCCATGTTGGAAGTATTGAGTTTTGAGGTTTTTCGACTTGTCTGGTTTTATTTCAATCCGAGCATTTTGGAGTCTCGGCGCATGTTTTGATTCTTGTGATGATTTTGCTTAAGTAAGCATTCGATGATAATGTCTCAAAATTAGTTCGTCGGATTCTAGGGTTGTCCTCGCTCTAAATTCGTAGAGTCGACATTTTATCTCGGATTATTAGCCAAATCTGAATTTCTGATTTTCTCATGCTTGTCCTTGAGAAGTGTTGTTTTTCTTCCCAAGAAGGCCTTGCCGTTCTCGAGACGCTCTACCTTGTTCCCGAGAAGTGTTATCCTTGTTCTCGAGTGATCCATGGTCACTTCTCGAGAAGGCACTTGGTGTAATTGAGAAAATTCCTCTGGCTCTCAAGAAATGCTACTAGTTCTCGAGAGTCCCATTCTTTATACTCGAGTATTACCCCAACTGAACTCGAGAAATTGCTCAGTTGTTCTCGAGAAGTGCCCTTGTTCTTGAGATAGACAATATTGTTCCTGCGAGGTCCTTTTACTTCTCGAGAAGATTTTTAGTACTCGAGTAATCCTCTAGCTCTCGAGAAATTTACCTAGCTCTCGAGAAGGCATTATCTGGTTCTCGAGTAATGCTTCTAGCACTCGAGAAATGTCTTCTCTTCTACTCGAGATATTTTACCTGTAGTGCTCGAGTAGCCCTTGTTGTACTCGAGTAGCCCCTATAGTACTCGAGTAGCCCCTGTAGTACTCGAGTAGCCCCTATAGTGCTCGAGTAGCCCTTGTAGTACTCGAGTAGCCCTTATAGTACTCGAGTAGTCCTTCCCTAGTACTCGAGTAGTCATTCCAGTACTCGAGTAATCCATTCCTTCTATTTCGGGAAAAAACGGATCAGTCGACCCCGGTTCATTCTTCTAAGTGTAAAGACTTTTCTATTGTATTTATGATATACGTATATATATAAATACTCATCTTCGTCCTCCTTCATTAGACCGAACTTTTGTCTACCTCCCGAACCAGAGCGGCGTGAGTGAGAGAGAGAAGGTTCTTCCGTCGTTCTTCCGGTGGCTGCCGACGGTGCTCCATTGCTCGAAATGTGAACCGATCATAGTTCCTGAAAGCTCTCAGCGAGAGCTTCGTCATCGTGGTAAAATCTTCCCCATTTCTTGAGTTTTCCTTGTTAGGCTTTTTGGCCCTAACCTCTATTTCGGCCATTTTTGTTCAGATTTCGACTCCTCTCGTCTTCTTTAGCCCCGATCTGCGATAAGGAGTGATTTGGAGAGTTTTTCCGGCGAAACCAAGGTAAGTGGTGGTTTCCCTCTTTTTCCCCTTTCTCCTGATCTTGATGGTAATTGTTTAACTTATGTTCTTTAATCCTTCTACACTTTTGTCATTCCAACTATAGATATGTTTAATACCCCTTAGAATTTACTTGAATTTATAAGTTCTCGTCATGATTATTCAACTTTGTGGCGTCGTAGTGATTTGATGAAATATTATATTGTTGCCTTTAATCGCCCTTAACTATTGTTGTAGAACGTATTAGAGTTATCTAGGGTTGTAAATCCTTCCTGAAGGTTGATCAACCTCTTTTTGATCTAGAAATGTCTAGTAGAATCCGATGTGCCGAGTCTTGAGATATATCATGATTTTCTCTGGTTGCAGGAGTTAGTGGACATAACCACCTCCGCAATGTCTTAGATTTATATCATGGTTTTCTTTTGGTTGCGGGTGTTAGTGGGTGAATCCATCGCCGCAAGGTTTGTTTCCTTTATTAGTACCTTGTGGAACTCTACTGGGTGTTTGGGCGTCTGCGGTGAATGGTGGATTGTATGTGTCTGCCTCGCAGTTAGACGGATATTATATATCTGTAAGGGTGTGTCTAGATGAGTGACCACCTCGCCCGTGTTTTGGGTAGAGTTGACCACATGTGGCTAATAAAGTTTTTGAGTATTCTTTCTCATGGTTTAATCTTGCTTTCCACCTTTTTATCCTTGCGCATCTGGTGTGATTTGTTGTACGTGATGATTCACGTAAGTTCTATGTTTCCGATTTTGGTACTTTACTTCTGTACTTTACTTCAGTACTTTTGGTCTTGGGTTGGTACCCCTTTTGACCATGATTTACTTTTCGGTTTACTTTTCTGCCACCGCTTGTGACTTCTTGCTGAGGTGTTCCGTCTTTGGAATGCCTCAGGGTCGGAGCTTTAGTAGGTAGTGGAGCTGGTTTTGAGTTGTTGAGCAAACGAGTTGTCTGTGGTCTTCACCTCGCCGTTGCGAGGTAGTTGTTGTTTTGTTGCTTTACTCGGTTAGACATACTTTTACTTGATGTGGGTTCGTGTTAGATTGTTGACGCCCACAAGATAGTTATTTTTATGATATCTTGCTAGCTAGCTACTACTTATTCTCTTTTAGAGGAATTGGATTACTTGCTCTCTGGGATGATTTATGCTAGGAATGCATGTTAGGTATTTTCAAGTATAAAACCTACTATTATTATATCATGCATAACATATTTTAAAACTCTAACTCAATATATTTAGCAACCGTAAAAGCTATTTTTAGTACTATTATCAACCTGGAGTCCTGCATACCATGAGTTGTTCCCTGGGGAACGTCTACACTCATATAGGATGTTTAATCTTATTAATAAAGTATTTTTCGCAGCGTATAAACTATTTTCTTACGTGGACTTGATGAGCCACTAAGCCGAGGGATACGGTTAATTGCCTAACTTAAATTGGTTTTTCACTAAATCACTTAAAGATCTCTCTTTTTGTGTTTAGTAGGAGGTTTTCCTGAGCGTTCACAGTTATCCCCTGCTGACGTGGCATCATGACACACATTTTAACTTACTTTGATAAATTATTATATGCGGTGAAAATGCGGGTTGTGACAACGACATAATTTGAATGTGGGTCCAGTCAAGTATGATGAGTGCCACCTCCCTCAAAAGAAGACAAACAGTAGCTTCTAGCGCTACTGTAGCTTTCCCACAACGACATGAAGTATTTGGACTGAGCTCGACGATCGTCGATCTGAGACTGATGAACTCTGTGCTGAGCTCTACGAACTTTAGAACCACTAGCTTTATATTTAGCTTGACGAAATGTGAGCTTTGCTCGATGAACTCTGAATCTTAAAACTTTTAACTTGAGTTTGATGAAAGGCGGGCTCAGGTCGATGAACTCTGAATCTTCAACCTTTAACTTGAGCTCGACGATCTGTAAGCTGAGCTCGATGAATTGCGAATCTTCAAACTTTAACTTGAGCTCGACAAACTGTGATCTGAGCTCGACGAACTGCGAATCTTCAAACTTTAACTTGAGCTCGATGAAAGGTGAGCTCAACTCGATTAAATCTGAATCTTCAATCTTTAACTTGAGCTCGACGATCTGTGAGCTGAGCTCGACGAATTGTGAGCTGAGCTCGACGAATTCTGAACCTTAAGCTTCTGAGTTTTACCTCAAGGAATGATGAGCTAAGCTCGACGATCTGTCAGCTGAGCTCGACGAACTCTGAACTCAGTTCAACGAACTCCACTTTCTGGACTTAGAAGATTTCTGCTGGCTTTGTCTCAGCGGTTCTTTCTCAACTGTCTCAGCGGTTTCTTCTTCACAGCTGAGACTCTTCTGTCTCAGCAGTTTCTTCTCAACTATCTCAGTGGTTTCTTCTTCATAGCTGAGACCGTCTTCTGTCTTAGTGGTTATTTCTTCACTGCCGAGACTGTCTTCTGTCTCAGCTGTTTAGCTGAGACAAACACTTCTCTCAATGATATGTGTTGAGCTTCTTAGCTGTCTCAGCAGTTATGCTGAGACATTCTTCTCAACTATCTCAGTTATCTCAGTGGTTATGCCTTAGTCAAACTATCTGACTTCCAGCTTCCTCTTCATGTTCACCTGTCCAATCAAGGACAACCTGCATGTAATAACTCAAGCATACATCAAATACATTATGTGTGTATGCCATTGACCAGTTTGATGTTTTCAAATCTGGAACATTGGGGTCAAGGGACCCAACATCTCCATTATAAGCTCTGAATGCAGAAAGAGCGAAAAATAAACTAAGTCTGCACGAAGCTTGGATGAGAACATCTATGAAGCTTGGATGAGAATATCCACGAAGCTTGGATGAGGGAATCCTTGCGGAGAAAAATGCTAAGTCCTTGAAGCCTTGGAGCGTCTTCATGCATGCATCCACGAGAGCACTTTCTAGTGCCTTCTCCCGAGCTCATGAAAGCATCCAAGTGAGCATCGGGTGTTGTCCACACGAGAGAGAGCCGAGCAAGTTCCAAGCAGAGAAACGATCTAAGTCTCACGTTCTCGCTGAAAAACATCAGAGCTCTCTCTAGTCTCTGGAGTTCTTTTTCTTCAAATAAAGGCCTGAGCGCCTTTTTAAAGTTTCCTGAAGGGACATGTTGGTAATTTTTCCTTGTTGAAACTTGAGTTGGCAAATGGAAACGTTCCGTTCCGGCCACCTGGATCACTAATTTTCATGAAATGACAAACATGCCACTAGGGCGGCCTCGACACGTTGCCCGACGGCGGTGGTGGTCGGAGGCTGCGACGGCCACTGGCCCGCGCCCGCTCGCGCGTTATGGTGGCGTCCGTGTTCGTCGTGCGAGCGTGCTCATACTTAGTGTGTGCACTCCTGAAAGGGTGGCAAACATGCCAGTTGTGCGTGCATATACGAGCCAGTTACACTTGCGTGGTTGTTTGGCTCCCTTGGCTTAGTTTGGGAAAATCCATGGGGAACCCCATTAATGATCAAAACTAGTTTATTTTCTTGGTAGTTGTCATAACCTTTGTCTTACAAAACATACTTTCTATGATAATGGAGTTTTTGACCAAACTTACTGAAGCCAATAAGCGGTGCCAAATGAAGCCCTAATTGCACAGGCCAGCCGTAGAAGATAAAGAAAATTGATGAAGCAGAGATGACCTGAAGATAAAAGAAAGGACCGTCCACCACGTGTGACGATATATATGAAGCCAAGTGGTGTAATAGTAGTATCCCTTGATTAAATAGGTGGTGTTGATAATTATCTAAACTAAAAAAGAAATTGAAAAAGGTGTAAAAATTTATAGTATCCCTTGTCTTATACTATGCAATATGAAAAATAGAGATATAAAAAAAAAGAGTTTTCTTTGCTACTTTCAATTATTTGTCTTGACTCTTGAATTAACATTTGTATCAGAGCGAGTTCACCATCAGTAAAAGGAGCACATGTTCTTTATTCTCTTGGGCAATCATCTAGTTGATATCATTGCTATTTATACAACATCATATGGCTTCTAGCTCTTCATCTACCATAATAACTTTTCAATCTACATATAATGGTGTACCCATAATTGATGGCGAGATACCTAATTAGTAGCAAATACAAATAAAAACATTATTTTTATCACCAGTCCTTTTGGCTACTACTATAGATGGATTTGAAAAGCCTACTCTGAAAAATCCATTGAACATATGGGAAGCATCAACTAGAAAAGAATATGTAGAAAATATCAAGAGAGATGTCAAGGACTTACTATATATACAGTAAGGAGTAAAAAGAGCTATCTTCTCAAGTATAATAACAGTTTAAACATCCCAAGATGTATGGATTGTATTGCAAATAAAATACAAATGATCTGATAGAATAATAATTATCAAGACACAATCAGTATGGATAAATTTTGATAACCTCAAGATGAGAGAAAGTGAAAGCATCACTACATTTTTCTCAAGAGGAGGTATTGTTGAAACCGAACTCAGTCTCTGTGGAGTTCACCCTTGGGTAAATGGTGATTGCACACTTACTTCTCTCTCACGAGCCAAATAACTAAGGAAAAAGAATAAGGGACAGACCCAAGGGCTCGGTGTGGAGGTCCCACCACACACCCGGAAGATCTTATAGCGCTTCCCCTCCCTAGCCAAATACCGAGCTAAGGATACCTCAGAAAGCGCAAGAAGACCTGGGCACAAGAAAGCTTGCCTTCTGAGGTACTCCATTGGGTCTATTTATAGATTTCTGAAAACGGTCTGCAAATAGCCTGTAACATCCCAAATTTCAAGTGACTTAGATTTGGGTTAGACATGTGGTGGATGCTAGGGTTTAGCTAGGTTTGACCCTAGGAGGAGGATCTAGACCATGTGGGGCCCACTATGGGGCCCAAGTCAACCTAGGTCAAACTAGGCTAAATACAAACCCTAGCCACACCATGACCCCACCACATTGCCCTAACCCTAAATACAATCTAAGTGGACCCCAAGGTAGGCCATGGGGTCAACTAGTTGACCCATGTTGGGTCAAGTCAACATATTGACCTAAATAGTGAAAATGGTGCCCTAGCCCATTTCACTAGGTTGGGTCCACCCAAACCAACCCAAACTCATTAGGTGGGTCTAAAGTGACCCTAAACCCCCTAGGGAAGAGAAAAATAGGGGCATGCAATAGTAATTTTGGGAAATTACCTAGGAGAGAGAAAATGTGATAAATAGGAGAGAGAAAAGGTGGTGGAGTTATTTTGAGCCACTTGGGCTCACCTCACCAACCCACATTGGGTTGGCTGACCATGTAGGGCTATTAGGAGGTGTGGGACCCCACCATGCAGCCTTGGGTCAAGCCCAAGCCCAACCCAAGCCCAACATAGCCTAAACAACTTGGTGGAGTCAACCCTCCCTATTCACTCACCAACCTTGGCCCCCAACCCTAGAACCCGACCATTAGGGGTTAATTAAACCAGCTGGGAGCAGTGGGGCCCACCCCCAAGCCACCTAGCCGGCCACACAAGCCAACCCGAGCCCTAGCATTGTTGAAATCGCCCCCCCTTGGTGAATCCGCCCCAAGCATTGTTGAAATCGCCCCCCTCTCTTAACTCACCCCCAAACCGACCCCACACCCTCACTCACACTTCATTCCACCCCAGAGAGAGAGAGAGGAAGCAAGGAAGCCATGGAAAATCGTGGAGCTCGCCGGAATTTGCGTGCAAGGGGAAGCCGCCGCCACCCTCAACCACAACCACCACCAATGGTCCGTATCCCCTCCCCTCTCACTGTACTAGTATCCTAGCTCATCTAGGTTAGAAGTCGAGCTCAAACGAGCTCGACATAGGGATCAACAAGCTTGGAAAAAGCTTTAAAAATGGCGGTTTTTAGAGTTTTCGGGTTGGCTGCGCCGCCGCCGTCCGCCGCCCTCCGCCGCCCAGTCGCCGGCCAGCCCTAGCCCCGACCACCGTGAGGCCGGGGGAGGACTTGGCCGGAGGCCCCGCCGCCGGCGATGGCCGGAAATGGCCCCGCAAGGGACACCTGCTCGGGCTGGCCATGCATGCATGTGCATGAGGAAGAAAGGCAGCCACCGTTGGATTAGGCTTTAAGATTCGTGCACATTTTATTATTAATTCTGCATTATTTAATTTTATGAATAAATGAAATACTGTCACAATATATCAGTTATTTTGCATGTTGATTATGAAGTACTTAGAGGTCCCACCTTAGGGTGGACCCTGAATGAAAAATCTAGATAGATGAGTTAACTTTAAAATGCCACAGAAATCATAGGGTTTGGACCAGTAGGCTGCCCTGTAGGGCTGTTTTGCTAGGACTGCCCCCTAACTAGGGCAGAAATTAAAACTGATGCCCTGCTCAAACCCTAAGTCCAAATGGACTGAGATTTTGGGCATGTGATTAATTTGGTCAAATCTAGGCCCTCCCCAAAAATCAGAATTTTTGGGGAACATTTTGCTATAGTTTTTACAAAAATACCCAAAAGTAAATAAATGTGATTTTTGGAGTTTCCTAACTCCAAATGGCCCCAAATTTTGGTGGCACCCTCTCATGGGTATATTAGACCCATGGTTAAAATTTGGGCTAAATTGATTCACTGCATGATGAGGAATCTCACTTGCATGTTTGAGAAATGAAATTTGACTTGGGCTGCAAATAGCAATTTTGCAGAATTTCAAATGGCTGCCCAAGCCAAACCAGAAGCCCCCTTGACCTGAGATTTTGGTCAGAGGTATAATTAGGGCATATTCAGGCTCTGACCAAAAGTGGGCTTGATTGGAAATCAAAATGTGGGAAAATTACCAAAATACCCCTAGGGCTTAACTAGGTGATTCTTGGAGTTAGCTAACTCCAAATGGACCCAAATTTTGGTGGCTGGCCATTAGGGACCATATAGACCAGTGGTAGAAATTTCCCTGAAATTGGAACAAGTCATGTTGGGAAAGACCCACATGCAAGAATTGAATTACTTAGGCTCGGGGTGCAAATAGCAATTTTTGATATTTACCTAAAGGGGTACAATTAGAATGCACATCCCCTGAATTAGTAGACCAGTAGGGTATAATTTAAAACCCTAAGTTAGTTGGGATTCTTGGGAGCAAAAATCCTACACTTAATGAATTCGACTGTTTCGATAATTGGATGAACACGTAAACATTTTTCTAAAATAATTCAAGCTAGGGTTTAGAAGATTTATAAAACCCTAATGATATTATATAAACTCAAGGGAGACATATTCGAGCCCTTGAGATTCGACTTGATAAATTGAAGATTTGAATTATAAGTATTCGGGAAAATGACGATTTTACCCTTAACAGTAATTGAAGGATTCTGATGATGATAAGTAATAAATAAATCGACGTGCCCTATTTATAATAATCTCATGTGATTAAACACAACACAATGCATTCGGAAGTTCATTCAATGGATCATTAGAATAGGTCATCTCACCCTAGACATTCAGTCTCGATAGACGTGCCGTACGTAAATGCTTATCTAGAGAATGCCACCCTAGGTTAATAAACAGAACGATGGGGATGGTATTATAACTTGGAAATGGCAGGGTGGTATTAGGTCTGGGGCTACATTTAGAATAAGTAGGATTTCTCTACTAGGACCACCGGGAGATAGAATAAGATGGGATAGTCGTGGAAATTGGGAACAAACCTGGGTGGTGTTGATGGTATCATAAGTATAGCAACGAGTGATAGAGTGCAAATCACTTTACAATAGGCATAACGGAGTCCGACAGAAGATCGTCGCCTTTCCGACAATAATACCATAAGTCATTAGGCTACTAAGGAGTAACACTAAAGGAAAATCATGGGTAACGGGTAAACATCAACTAAAACTAAATATCCTTGCGAAAGGGAACTTCGGGTTTCATGCCCGTCTTGGTTCCTAGTGCCCTCGAGACCCCCTCACGGGGCATGCCTTGGGCAGTCCTGGGATTCACTTTAAATTACTAGGTATAATAAACCTTAAACAAGAGTAGTCTAATAGGTTTGGAGTTCTACGCGATAGGTTCGCCGGTTAAATAAGGTTGGGAACATCATACGAGTGGCTTGCTCACCTGTTTCATAAGGTTGGAGGGATACAAGCACTTGCTCACCTGTTTCATAAGGTTGGAGGGATACAAGCACTTGCTCACCTGTTTCATAAGGTTGGAGGGATACAAGTAATGAGCTCATCCTAACCGGGTTGGAGTGGCTTGCTCACCTGTTTCTTAAGGTTGGAGGGATACAAGCGCTTGCTCACCCAAATTGGATTGGAGGGAATGTGTTAACAATATCAGTACGAGCAGGAAGCTCAGATTTATACCTTGCATGTGCATAAAATTAGTGGCGAGTCAGGCGGGACTGGCCAGTCGATGCACCGATGGCAGTACGATGACTCGGGCGAGGAGTACGGGTGGAGGGGCCAGTATGCTTAAATATATAATGCTGCGGAATCCCCGAAGACGTGCACTCGACCTACAAGACTGACGGGTAGTCAGCAAAATACGTACGCAAAACTCTAGAGTGCACCTAGGACGTGTACAGAGGCGTATGAGAGGGGTCTAGGACTGGTAGTGCTTATACCTACCTAGAAGTGGAGAGCCCGCTCCACTGTTGCCGTAGCCACAACGGTAGTACCCGAGAGTGATGCAAGCTCTCAAAAAGAGGGAACTAAAGGTCTGTGATCACGGAGTCGTGTGTGTGTGTTGCACTTGCATGTTTAACATATTCATCATAACATACATTCATACATATTAGGGCATACGCAATCATAGATCCTTATCATATAAATTAGTATGGGCTCTTTTATATGATAAGTTACTTTTGGAAACCCTAACTTACATGTTCGTATGGGCGTTCATATAAGTTAGGGTACTCTTGTGATATTGATAGGAGTAGGAGTAGCAGTAGCGTACTTTCCTTTCTATACTACATTTACTCTCAGTTCTATCTTCTTACTGCAGTACTTTTCTTTCTGCACTGTCTTTACTTACTTGTACTGTATATAGAACTGCTAGATCATATATAGAACTGCTAGATCATATATATATAACTGCTAGACTTTACTTACTCCTGCTAGATAGAAATGTCACCTGCTCCACTTTGCTACCCCTTGTTGTCCTCCGCATCTTCCTTCCATCCGGTGCCTAAGAGCGACAGGAGGAGGTGTTGAGGATACGGCTTAGTCTTTTTGACTAACATACGTTGACTCCCCCTTTTTAGGAGCTCGAGGAGATAGACCAGCACGTCCAGCGGGACGAGGAGGCAGGGCATGAGGAGCAGCTACCACCACCACCAGACACTACTACCGCACGTCCTCAGGTGGGAGGAGATATAGTAGATAGCTTAGTTTACAGCTTTCTGTTTGGTGAGAGAGAGTCTCATTTCTATTGATGTATATGGGCATAAGCCCTATTTCTCTTTGTACTCATTGTGGACTGTTGTAGCTTTTCATTCTTATATATATGATGTGCTCTGTGACTCTGTGGACATGTGTATTGGTTAGTTTATACACTTTTGCTTCCGCATCTCTAGTGAAAAATGATCGTAATAGCCGGCAGAATCGGCGTCTTACGGTGTCGACTAACTCAGGAGTTAGTGTCACCGTAAGGCGGCGGTCCTGGGCATAAGATCCGGGTTAGCCTCGGGATGAGGAGACAGGATCTTACAAACTGGTATCAGAGGAAAATACGATCATTAGAGAAAGAAGTCCACAACACTGGAACACCCCGCTCGAGAGTAGTTTGCGGACAAACTATTCAGCGGAAGCAATGGTGTGCCCATGTGTAAAAAGTCACACTAAATAGTCCATTAAACAATGAGTTAGGCCAAATTTTGAAGAAATTTTGACTTAAGAATCACCTTTTTGCAACCTCTACAGGTCGCCGTGCCACAGAACGTGGTCCCTCCCCCTCCGGATGCCACTCCGTTCATGCAGACTGAGATGGGACAGACCCTCACTGCGATCCTAGATGCATTTAGAGCTCAGCAGGCCCCGGCACAGCTGCCAAATCCAGGGTCAAACTGGTTGAGTGCGTTCAGGAGCCTGTCCCCGCCCATGTACCACGGGACGGAGAATGCTGTGAAGACAGAGGAATGGCTGGAGGCCATACAGGAGATGCTTGCAGGCATCAGCTGCCCGGTGCAACAGGCAGTACCCTTGGCGACTTCTGCTTTAGATTCACATGCCTGGAGATGGTGGAAATCCATGATGGATTCCACATATGCTGATAGGGACCCATCAGAGATCTCATGGGAGGAGTTCAGTGAGTCCGTCCTTGGACATTTTGTGTCAGATACAGACAGAGATGAGTTGGAGGAAAGGTTCTTGAACCTCAAGCAGGGGACTCGTTCTGTGATTGAGTACCAGAGGGAATTCTCCCATTTGGCCAGATTTGCAGGCTTCCATGATCTAGAGGACCGGAGGTATGCAAAGAAGTTCTACCGAGGACTTAGGGATTCGGTCCGGCAGGCACTGCTATTTATTTCTCATGGATCAACGACAGAGATCATCGAGATGGCAAAGAAGCACGAGGCGGACCAGCTTATGACACAGAGTAGAGGGAAGAGGCCACTTGATGGGCCATGGCACGGAGAGAGTAGTAGAGGCCCCCAGAAGGGCAAGGTCATTGGGTTCAAACGAGGCGGGGGACGTCGCCGTCCCAACTACAGGCAAGAGAATTACAGACAGGAGAACTACAGGCAGGAGCAGAGGCCTCCTCCAGTGTATGCTCCTCCACCTCTTCAGATTCATGGACCGATCGGGCAGGAAGATCAAGGTCAAAGACAAGTGGTCTGTTTTGGGTGCCACCAGCCGGGGCACTATAGAGCTGATTGTCCGCAGCAGTTCCGTCAGCTTCCTCCTCCTCCTCCACCCCCTCCAGTGGCCCCTCCAGCATACCAGGGTCGAGGTCGAGGACGAGGCCGAGGCCGAGGACGAGGACATCACGGCCGAGGCAGGGGTCGTGATCAGATGTACGCCTTGGATCTTGCCGTTCCAAGAAACCCAGAGGAGGTCATTACAGGTAATTTAAAACCTTAAAAGTTTCATTTCCTTCAAATTACTTGACCTTATAAGCTCATTAAGCCTCGTAGAATAACACTCGTTAAAATAATCAAAACCTCAGGCATAGTCATCGTCAATGGCAAACCTGCCCATACCTTATACGACACGGGTGCTACACACTCGTTCATATCAGAAGCCTTCATCAAAGGGCTAGATGGCGTGGAAAGATTCACGGGCGCGGAGAGAAGGGTGCGTCTGCCTGACGGCTCGGAGATAGTGACTACGGAGCATTGCAACTTGGAGGGAGAGATCGCTGGCAAGATATTCCAGATACCGGGGACGATCCTGATGCTGCAGGACTTCGACATTATTCTGGGCATGGTGTGGTTACATTGGAACTACGCCCAGATAGACTGTCTGTCCAAGAGGATCACCCTCAGGCATGGCGACTCCTACGTCACCATCGAAGGTATCCGACCTATCCCACCTCTTTCATTATCTTCCATACAGGCTGTCAAAGCCTACGAGCAGGGCGAGGAGGTGTATCTTGTATGCTTCGAGATGATAGTGGCGGAGACGGCCATTTCCGATATACCCGTGGTCCGGGATTTCTCCGACGTATTCCCGGAGAAATTGCCCGGACTACCACCGGCCAGAGACACCGACTTCCGTATCCAGTTGATACCGGATGCCAAGCCCGTATCCCGGGCACCGTACCGGATGGCTCCAAGGGAGCTGGCAGAGTTCAGGACGCAGTTACAGGAGCTAGTGGAGTCCGGATTTGTCCGGCCTAGTTCTTCACCCTGGGGAGCACCAGTTTTATTCGTGAAGAAGAAAGACGGTTCGCTCCGGTTGTGCATTGATTACCGGGAATTGAACCGGCTTACGGTCCGGAACACTTACCCACTGCCACGGATTGATGAGCTGTTCGATCAGCTTCAGGGAGCATTCTGGTTTTCGAAGCTGGACTTGAGATCTGGATATTATCAGTTGCGGATCCAAGAGGAGGACATACCAAAGACGGCGTTTAGTTCTCGGTATGGCTTGTTTGAGTTCACGGTGATGCCCTTCGGGCTCACGAATGCGCCCTCAGCATTCATGAGTCTGATGAACCGTGTATTCGAGCCTTACTTGGATCGGTTCGTCATAGTCTTCATCGACGACATTTTGGTCTATTCCAAGACCAAGGAGGAACATGCGCAGCATCTATCGTTGGTTTTGGAGAAGCTGAGGGAGCATAGCATGTATGCTAAGTTCTCTAAGTGCCAGTTCTGGCTTGAGGAGGTAACATTCTTGGGACACACCATCAGTGGGGCTGGACTAGCCGTGGATCCAGCTAAGATCGAGGCAGTTAGAGATTGGCCGCAGCCGAAATCGGCCACGGAGATACGCAGCTTCTTGGGACTAGCAGGCTACTACCGCAAGTTTGTGGAGGGGTTTTCCAGGATAGCTCTCCCCCTCACATCCTTGACGAAGAAAGAGGCAGGATTTCATTGGTCTGAGAAGTGCGAGGCAGCGTTCCAGGAATTGAAGAGCAGGCTCACCTCATCCCCTATCCTTGCACTTCCAGCTGGGAAGGAAGGATTCCAGATTTACACCGACGCATCATACCAGGGGATGGGTGCTGTCCTAATGCAGCACGGTCATGTGATAGCATACGCTTCGAGACAGTTGAAGAAGCACGAGCACAACTACCCAGTCCATGACCTAGAACTCGGGGCAGTGGTATTCGCATTAAAGATATGGAGGCACTATCTGTACGGGATCCATTGTGATATTTTCTCCGATCACAAGAATCTCAGGTACATCGACACTCAGAAGGATCTGAATCTACGCCAGAGGAGATGGCTAGAATTCCTATGTGATTATCAGTACAAGATCCATTACCACCCGGGGAAGGCAAACACTGTGGCGGATGCCTTGAGCAGAAGAGCTGGCACTACTAGTACGGAACCTCGGGTGGGAGCTATGTCGTTGGCTCAAATGGTGGAGGACCTACACATTACTGTGGTGTCAGAGACTGAGCCAGAGCTGTACCGGGAGTATCTGAACTCCATGATTAGTGATTGTGACATTCGGGAGCGCATCTGGGCGCATCAGAGGCAGGATGCAGATTTAGAGCCGATATTCAGAGCCCTAGCTGAGGGCAAGGCAGAGGATTACACGCTACGCGACGACCTCGTTCATTTCCGTGGCCGTTTATATATACCCGCAGGAGGTGGTATCCGGGAGGATATACTCAGGGAGTCGCACCACACACAGTACTCAGTGCACCCCGGTATCACCAAGATGTCGGCTGATTTGCGGAAGAGCATGTACTGGCCCGGAATGAAGAGGGAGATCATACATTATGTTACGCACTGCGAGGCATGTCAGCTAGTGAAAGCTGAATGCAAGAGCCCAGGAGGATTATTACAGCCATTACCGGTGCCAGAGTGGAAGTTTGAGGATATTGCTATGGATTTTGTGCATGGGTTGCCTCGCTCCCACTCTGGGCACGACTCCATTTGGGTCATCGTCGATAGATTGACCAAGGTAGCCAGATTCATACCGATCCGGAAGGACGCCCCAGTTGCCGTATTGGTGAGGTTGTTTGTGGAGCAGTTCGTTAGATACCACGGCGTTCCCAAGACGATTGTCTCGGATCGTGACGGTCGATTCACTTCTAGGGAGTGGAGGGCAGTGCATACTTACTTAGGTTCGCAGCTCTCTTTCAGCACTGCCTTCCATCCACAGACCGACGGTCAGACAGAGCGGACCAACAGGACTATGGAGGATCTGCTGCGTCTTTGTATTTTGGATACGGGGAAGCCCTGGGAGCGACTGTTGCCCTTAATTGAGTTTTCTTATAACAACAGTCACCAGGCGAGCATTGGGATGGCTCCTTACGAGGCACTATATGGGAGGAGGTGTCGGACACCTCTATCATGGGTACAAGATGAGGATACACGAGCTCACAGTTCAGAGTATGTCGAGGATACGGAGGCTCAGATACGACTGGTCAGAGATCGGATGTTGGAGGCCCATAGCAGACAGGCGAAGTATTACGATGCGCGGCATCGTAAGGTGGAGTTTCAGGTGGGAGACAGGGTTTTCTTGAAGATACGTCCAGTGCACGGCGTTTCCCGGGTGCGGAGGCACAAGAAGCTCAGTCCGAGATATATGGGGCCTTACTTGATCCTGGAGCGGATCGGCCCCTTGGCTTACCGACTGCAGCTACCGATAGAGTTGGGAACTCTGCACGACGTCTTTCACGTCTCCTCCCTACGACGAGCACTCCTTCGCCCTGAGCAGCATATTTTTACTACCGACGGGCCAGTAGCATCAGATCGATCAGTTCGTTTAGAGCCGGTCCGCATCGACGATACCGCCGTCCGAGTGTTGCGGAAAAAGAAGGTCCCTCTCGTGAAGGTGTTGTGGTCCAACCACGGACGGGAGGAGCACACCTGGGAGCCGAGGGATCTCATGATGGAGCGACACCCGGAGCTATTCTCCTCAGGTACAACTTAGTTTTATATTTTCCTTCTAGTTACGTTTCGAATCTTTTATAAGCTTGTCGTAGAAACCCCGTAGCCCGAACTTAAATTTCGGGGACGAAATTATTTTTTTGTTTATAGGGTTTGTAACATCCCAAATTTCAAGTGACTTAGATTTGGGTTAGACATGTGGTGGATGCTAGGGTTTAGCTAGGTTTGACCCTAGGAGGAGGATCTAGACCATGTGGGGCCCACTATGGGGCCCAAGTCAACCTAGGTCAAACTAGGCTAAATACAAACCCTAGCCACACCATGACCCCACCACATTGCCCTAACCCTAAATACAATCTAAGTGGACCCCAAGGTAGGCCATGGGGTCAACTAGTTGACCCATGTTGGGTCAAGTCAACATATTGACCTAAATAGTGAAAATGGTGCCCTAGCCCATTTCACTAGGTTGGGTCCACCCAAACCAACCCAAACTCATTAGGTGGGTCTAAAGTGACCCTAAACCCCCTAGGGAAGAGAAAAATAGGGGCATGCAATAGTAATTTTGGGAAATTACCTAGGAGAGAGAAAATGTGATAAATAGGAGAGAGAAAAGGTGGTGGAGTTATTTTGAGCCACTTGGGCTCACCTCACCAACCCACATTGGGTTGGCTGACCATGTAGGGCTATTAGGAGGTGTGGGACCCCACCATGCAGCCTTGGGTCAAGCCCAAGCCCAACCCAAGCCCAACATAGCCTAAACAACTTGGTGGAGTCAACCCTCCCTATTCACTCACCAACCTTGGCCCCCAACCCTAGAACCCGACCATTAGGGGTTAATTAAACCAGCTGGGAGCAGTGGGGCCCACCCCCAAGCCACCTAGCCGGCCACACAAGCCAACCCGAGACCTAGCATTGTTGAAATCGCCCCCCCCCTTGGTGAATCCGCCCCAAGCATTGTTGAAATCGCCCCCCTCTCTTAACTCACCCCCAAACCGACCCCACACCCTCACTCACACTTCATTCCACCCCAGAGAGAGAGAGAGGAAGCAAGGAAGCCATGGAAAATCGTGGAGCTCGCCGGAATTTGCGTGCAAGGGGAAGCCGCCGCCACCCTCAACCACAACCACCACCAAGGGTCCGTATCCCCTCCCCTCTCACTGTACTAGTATCCTAGCTCATCTAGGTTAGAAGTCGAGCTCAAACGAGCTCGACATAGGGATCAACAAGCTTGGAAAAAGCTTTAAAAATAGCGGTTTTTAGAGTTTTCGGGTTGGCTGCGCCGCCGCCGTCCGCCGCCCTCCGCCGCCCAGTCGCCGGCCAGCCCTAGCCCCAACCACCGTGAGGCCGGGGGAGGACTTGGCCGGAGGCCCCGCCGCCGGCGATGGCCGGAAATGGCCCCGCAAGGGACACCTGCTCGGGCTGGCCATGCATGCATGTGCATGAGGAAGAAAGGCAGCCACCGTTGGATTAGGCTTTAAGATTCGTGCACATTTTATTATTAATTCTGCATTATTTAATTTTATGAATAAATGAAATACTGTCACAATATATCAGTTATTTTGCATGTTGATTATGAAGTACTTAGAGGTCCCACCTTAGGGTGGACCCTGAATGAAAAATCTAGATAGATGAGTTAACTTTAAAATGCCACAGAAATCATAGGGTTTGGACCAGTAGGCTGCCCTGTAGGGCTGTTTTGCTAGGACTGCCCCCTAACTAGGGCAGAAATTAAAACTGATGCCCTGCTCAAACCCTAAGTCCAAATGGACTGAGATTTTGGGCATGTGATTAATTTGGTCAAATCTAGGCCCTCCCCAAAAATCAGAATTTTTGGGGAACATTTTGCTATAGTTTTTACAAAAATACCCAAAAGTAAATAAATGTGATTTTTGGAGTTTCCTAACTCCAAATAGCCCCAAATTTTGGTGGCACCCTCTCATGGGTATATTAGACCCATGGTTAAAATTTGGGCTAAATTGATTCACTGCATGATGAGGAATCTCACTTGCATGTTTGAGAAATGAAATTTGACTTGGGCTGCAAATAGCAATTTTGCAGAATTTCAAATGGCTGCCCAAGCCAAACCAGAAGCCCCCTTGACCTGAGATTTTGGTCAGAGGTATAATTAGGGCATATTCAGGCTCTGCCCAAAAATGGGCTTGATTGGAAAACAAAATGTGGGAAAATTACCAAAATACCCCTAGGGCTTAACTAGGTGATTCTTGGAGTTAGCTAACTCCAAATGGCCCCAAATTTTGGTGGCTGGCCATTAGGGACCATATAGACCAGTGGTAGAAATTTCCCTGAAATTGGAACAAGTCATGTTGGGAAAGACCCACATGCAAGAATTGAATTACTTAGGCTCGGGGTGCAAATAGCAATTTTTGATATTTACCTAAAGGGGTACAATTAGAATGCACATCCCCTGAATTAGTAGACCAGTAGGGTATAATTTAAAACCCTAAGTTAGTTGGGATTCTTGGGAGCAAAAATCCTACACTTAATGAATTCGACTGTTTCGATAATTGGATGAACACGTAAACATTTTTCTAAAATAATTCAAGCTAGGGTTTAGAAGATTTATAAAACCCTAATGATATTATATAAACTCAAGGGAGACATATTCGAGCCCTTGAGATTCGACTTGATAAATTGAAGATTTGAATTATAAGTATTCGGGAAAATGACGATTTTACCCTTAACAGTAATTGAAGGATTCTGATGATGATAAGTAATAAATAAATCGACGTGCCCTATTTATAATAATCTCATGTGATTAAACACAACACAATGCATTCGGAAGTTCATTCAATGGATCATTAGAATAGGTCATCTCACCCTAGACATTCAGTCTCGATAGACGTGCCGTACGTAAATGCTTATCTAGAGAATGCCACCCTAGGTTAATAAACAGAACGGTGGGGATGGTATTATAACTTGGAAATGGCAGGGTGGTATTAGGTCTGGGGCTACATTTAGAATAAGTAGGATTTCTCTACTAGGACCACCGGGAGATAGAATAAGATGGGATAGTCGTGGAAATTGGGAACAAACCTGGGTGGTGTTGATGGTATCATAAGTATAGCAACGAGTAATAGAGTGCAAATCACTTTACAATAGGCATAACGGAGTCCGACAGAAGATCGTCGCCTTTCCGACAATAATACCATAAGTCATTAGGCTACTAAGGAGTAACACTAAAGGAAAATCATGGGTAACGGGTAAACATCAACTAAAACTAAATATCCTTGCGAAAGGGAACTTCGGGTTTCATGCCCGTCTTGGTTCCTAGTGCCCTCGAGACCCCCTCACGGGGCATGCCTTGGGCAGTCCTGGGATTCACTTTAAATTACTAGGTATAATAAACCTTAAACAAGAGTAGTCTAATAGGTTTGGAGTTCTACGCGATAGGTTCGCCGGTTAAATAAGGTTGGGAACATCATACGAGTGGCTTGCTCACCTGTTTCATAAGGTTGGAGGGATACAAGCACTTGCTCACCTGTTTCATAAGGTTGGAGGGATACAAGCACTTGCTCACCTGTTTCATAAGGTTGGAGGGATACAAGTAATGAGCTCATCCTAACCGGGTTGGAGTGGCTTGCTCACCTGTTTCTTAAGGTTGGAGGGATACAAGCGCTTGCTCACCCAAATTGGATTGGAGGGAATGTGTTAACAATATCAGTACGAGCAGGAAGCTCAGATTTATACCTTGCATGTGCATAAAATTAGTGGCGAGTCAGGCGGGACTGGCCAGTCGATGCACCGATGGCAGTACGATGACTCGGGCGAGGAGTACGGGTGGAGGGGCCAGTATGCTTAAATATATAATGCTGCGGAATCCCCGAAGACGTGCACTCGACCTACAAGACTGACGGGTAGTCAGCAAAATACGTACGCAAAACTCTAGAGTGCACCTAGGACGTGTACAGAGGCGTATGAGAGGGGTCTAGGACTGGTAGTGCTTATACCTACCTAGAAGTGGAGAGCCCGCTCCACTGTTGCCGTAGCCACAACGGTAGTACCCGAGAGTGATGCAAGCTCTCAAAAAGAGGGAACTAAAGGTCTGTGATCACGGAGTCGTGTGTGTGTGTTGCACTTGCATGTTTAACATATTCATCATAACATACATTCATACATATTAGGGCATACGCAATCATAGATCCTTATCATATAAATTAGTATGGGCTCTTTTATATGATAAGTTACTTTTGGAAACCCTAACTTACATGTTCGTATGGGCGTTCATATAAGTTAGGGTACTCTTGTGATATTGATAGGAGTAGGAGTAGCAGTAGCGTACTTTCCTTTCTGTACTACATTTACTCTCAGTTCTATCTTCTTACTGCAGTACTTTTCTTTCTGCACTGTCTTTACTTACTTGTACTGTATATAGAACTGCTAGATCATATATAGAACTGCTAGATCATATATATATAACTGCTAGACTTTACTTACTCCTGCTAGATAGAAATGTCACCTGCTCCACTTTGCTACCCCTTGTTGTCCTCCGCATCTTCCTTCCATCCGGTGCCTAAGAGCGACAGGAGGAGGTGTTGAGGATACGGCTTAGTCTTTTTGACTAACATACGTTGACTCCCCCTTTTTAGGAGCTCGAGGAGATAGACCAGCACGTCCAGCGGGACGAGGAGGCAGGGCATGAGGAGCAGCTACCACCACCACCAGACACTACTACCGCACGTCCTCAGGTGGGAGGAGATATAGTAGATAGCTTAGTTTACAGCTTTCTGTTTGGTGAGAGAGAGTCTCATTTCTATTGATGTATATGGGCATAAGCCCTATTTCTCTTTGTACTCATTGTGGACTGTTGTAGCTTTTCATTCTTATATATATGATGTGCTCTGTGACTCTGTGGACATGTGTATTGGTTAGTTTATACACTTTTGCTTCCGCATCTCTAGTGAAAAATGATCGTAATAGCCGGCAGAATCGGCGTCTTACGGTGTCGACTAACTCAGGAGTTAGTGTCACCGTAAGGCGGCGGTCCTGGGCATAAGATCCGGGTTAGCCTTGGGATGAGGAGACAGGATCTTACATAGCCAACCTCCGCTGTTTTGAACAGCTATATGCAGGCCAACTGGGTCTACCAACAACGTAACTCCACTGTTCCAACAGTCTATAGGCAGGACAACGGGGTTAAAATAGTAAAAAATCATTACAAAAGACTGGCCGAGTGGCCCTATGGAACCTCCACTCGTCGGGGGTGGCGAGTGCTTGATGGAGCTGGCACTCGTCGCCTCTTCCCAGCCCTGGGCGAGTGTAGGCCCAACCTACCCCACTTGCCTGCTACACGCCGAACCCCTGGGGAGAGTTCCAGCTGACCCGCTCCACTCTCCCCTTAAACGATCCACCCAACTTGGGCGAGCCGGACTGCTGGACTTTGGCCCATTTGGCTCCTGTCGACCGCTACTCGCCGAATATGGGGTTGTACACAATCCCCGCTCTTTGCGAGATTGGCCCAAGATCGGAAAGAAACATCCATCCCTGCAATATGCGGCGAGTGCGACAGGGGCCATAGAATCTTTTGGTGGGCTCCACCAACGAATATATATATATGTCCGCGTACCTGGGTGACCTTTGCCATTCCCTCTTACTTGAGCCTTACCAAGATGCCTCTCTCCAAAGAACTCCAAGAGAAGCTTAATTGCGCTCGTAAGCTCAACGCTGCTCGCACTGACGCGTTAGTAGGTCTGCCTCCCATCGCTGTACTGTGCGAGCCAATAAAATCCAATCTTGCAGAGAAGGCCAAGTCCATCCCAAAGGATGCTGAATCCATCTACCGTGACCTGGAATCAACCTTGACTCCTGGGCTTGCCTCCTCCAAACCAACTGCCAAACACAAGGGGAAGTAGTCATCAACATTCCCGCCGACCCTAAGGACCATCAATCCAATGCAGAGATCTCCACACCGTAAGTCCACTCCCCACACGATAACTCGCGGCCTCAGACTCCCCACAACACTTGCCTGCAGAGTAAATCACCCCCCTTTTGGACCATGGGGCTGGATTAGCCGAAAATCAGATTGCCAGCTCGTACTCCTTCTCAGTAGCCCGCACCTACTTCTGCATATCAAACTCACTCATTGATGATGGCCACGTCTCCCGACGAATTGCAACAGACAAACGACACTGAATTGTTCTCACTTGTTCCAATTCTACGATCGCACAATTTAAATGCAGCACACCCGAGTCGCAGTAATATCAATCTAATACTAACGCATTAGTTCGCTACACCCATAGAGATCAAATAGAGGCGATGAACTTGTAACATCCCAATTTGCGCTAGGCCCCTCATGCGCGCTTTTGAGTCAGGAGAAATGATTTGGGCTCAGGGAGTGCTGACAGCTAGGCTTACACTTGTGTAAGGGAAGAGAAGTTAGTCCAGAAAAGGACACGGGTAGTGACACGGGCGTGTCCATACCCGTGTGGTGCTCTGGTACCTGGGTTGTAAATTCGTGGAGTTTCAAGAGAAGGACACGGGTAGTGACACGGGCGTGTCCCTACCCGTATGTATGTGGACACGGGTAGAGGCATGGGCATGTCCCCTACCCGTGTGTGTAATTTCCATCGTCGATCGAGTTTCCCGAGCAGGACACGGGTAGTGACATGGGCGTTTCCCTACCCGTGTGCATATTTCCAGGAAGCCGGCCGTGTCTCCCGAGCAGGACGCGAGTAGAACACGGGCAGGAACACGACCTTGTCGGGTGACACAGGTAGTTGACATGGGCGTGTCCCTACCCGTGTTGGTGTCCAAACGACACTCTAACCGTCGACGATGATTCACTCGAGCAGGACACGGGTAGGGACACGGGCGTGTCCCTACCCGTGTTGGTCCTATATATATAGGATTTCTTAAACTTTGGTTGTTTTTCATCCTCTTCCCAAGCCTTTCCTGTAGAGAGACTGGTTCTGGAGCAATCTTCATCCCGTGAAGAACCACCGCTGCCGAGGAGAAGAAGATGTCGCCGCAAAGGTTGACGAGATCCATGGCCGGAAATGGTGGAAATGCCGGAATCGAGGTGAGCTTCCTCCCCTCTCCCTTGGTGCTAGATCTCTAGTTATTCCTATGCGAGATATCGACTCAAAAGAGTCTTTATGTGTGAGATGAAGATTTCTAGGAAGAGGCCATGCTAGGACTTGTGTTCTAGGGTTTAGTCATTTTCAACCACTCCTTCCATCAATGTGAAGATGGGGGATGATCTCGTGAAGAGAAATGCCTTATGAGGGTGAATAAGGGAGGAGGAATTTCTGGTTGTGATTTGGGAAGATGGGCTAGAGGAGGAAGACAGACCGATGCCGTTCGTTCCGCCTTAAGATGCGCGCAGAAATCTACTTTCTGCGCAGCGATCTTCGTGGCCATTTTCAGTTATGAAACAGACAGATTTGAGCTTTCGACTAAACACAAAAGTCATAGACCATGGAATTACCTTTCCAACGAGTGGTTACACGTCTTCGTGCGAAGTCTGTAGCCACAGGAAAGCCTGATCGAATTTTGTGGCTGATAGTATAAATTTGCGGAATCTGTAATCTGTACGTAGCAGACTTTGAAGTTGATTTCAAGCATGAAACGGACAGATTTGGCCCTCCATCTAAACATAAAATTCGTAGCTCTTGGAAATACCTTTCCAACGATGGGTTAAACACTTTCACCAAATTCTTATAGCATCAGGAATCTCCGTTTGAAGTTCTGCACTCTATACAATTCCTGCATGCTTTGTTCTTTTGGTTATGTAAACCTAATTTAGAACTATTAGAGAGATTTTGGATAATTAGCGTTAAGTTTGTTGTGAGTAGTTGGATTGATCCTTTGTAATCAAATAAAGAAGTGAAATGTACTAGTTTGAGATAATTTGGTTGATAGATCCCTAGGTGAATTAGTGGGTAGGCGAGTTAGATTGTATAAACAAACTAGATATGTGAATCGGTAAGATGAGCTAAATACTAGCATGGTGATGAATATTGTGTGGAAGAGAATTGAATAAGGTTAGTACATGAATATGTGGAAGGGTTGATAGTGCGTGAGTGTTTGCCACACTTGATCGATTGTGTTGGTAAGGTACTCGGTAAGGAGCCCTTGTGAGCTATTGAGCTCGAAATGTGAGATTGCATGCAGTGTGAGTCGATACGTGGTGTCATAATCCTTAGTTAAGGATAGATTGGCAGGTTTACGGGCTCTCCAGTCGTCACACCGACAGGAATTGATGGTTAGAACTTGGGCGGTTGGGCTTGGTCCTCAGTGCTCATTCCCGGGGCTCCTTCCATGCCAGGTGAACGGTTGGGCTTGGTCTTCGTGCTTTTTCCGAGGCTCCTTCCGGGTCACTTCTTAGGCTAGTTCGGGGCTTGGTTCTCGGTGCACATCTTCCCGAGACTCCTGCTGAGCCATAGTACGCGTGTGAGATTCGCTGGTGTGTTCTTGGCGTTGAGGCATGTGGAGGCCTAGGACAGGTAGTGTGGAGACCAGCCTAGTATTCGAGATGCTCGTTCTACTGTCACCGTCTAGCCATGATGGATGATGCCTGAGAGGTTAGCTACCTACTTGAAAAGTGGGAACTAAGAGTCTGTGTTGACACAAAAATTGCTTGTGGGTGATCATGGGTGATTCATTGCATATCATTCATGGCATTGCATTACATCGCATACACAAGATCCTCATCGCATAAGTTTGTATGGGCACTCTTATACGATGAGTTACTTTACTTTATGGCCGATCCTTAACTTATATGTCTGTATGGGAATTCATATAAGTTGGGTTACTTTCTGTTGTAGCTTTACTCTTTCATACTCTGTTGTAGATGATAGAACTGCTAGGGTAATTGGTTTGCTCATTTATTGTGCTACTATATACATACATTATTTACTGATCACTCTATACCATCTGTTTGTACTATAGCTTTATATACATATATTGTACCCTGTTCCTTTCTCCAACCGGTGCCGAGGAGTCGACGGAGGAGCGGATGTGATAGCCACTTAGTCGTTATGACTAATGGATGCTACGTCTTCCTTTTTAGGAGGAAACCCCACAGACGGTGCAGCAGCAGGTTTTGTTGCAAGACAGCCAGGCCAGGACGATAGGGCCTGAAGGGACGGTACGGTCGTTACCGACAGTGACAGATGTGAGTTTTTGAGAAACTTTTTGATGTAGGCCCTTTTGGGCAAGTTTATTCGTACTCTGATACTTTGGAAGCTTGATGAAGCTTCTTTATTTATTGTACTTTTTGACTAATTATATGCTTTGTGTGGATTTTTACTTCTGATTTTATTCTGGTTGGGTTGACATGATTGATGTTGGTAAAGGCCAGCATAATAGGCGTCTTGTAGTACATGCTAGCCCGAGTGCTAGCGCTACCGCAAGGCAGCTATTCTGGGTATAAGACTCCCCTCGAGCCGTGTCTTGTAGTACATGCCGGCAGAATAGGTGTCTTGTAGTGCAGGCTAGCCTGAGTGCTAGCACTACCGCAAGGAGACTGTTCTTGGCATAAGACTCCCCTCGAGCCTTGTCTTGTATTCTGGGAGGGGGGAGGGTCTTATAAATGGTATCAGCTTGCTACGATCCTTAATTAGAGAAGTCATTTAACAATGGTGCCACCCCAATTCGATTAGTAAGTTTGGGGACAAACCGACTTAGCGAAAGCAGTGGTGTGCCCATATATAATTCACACTAAGTATGTCCAATTTTGACTTTAAGATTAGCCAACCTGACCTTAGGTTTGTATTCTACGTGTAGATCCCAGTGCACGTTGAGCCAGTTGGGGGAACCCCCAACCCATCCGTACCCACACAATTTCAACAATCAGAGCTAGGGCAGACGCTCACAGCTATCCTGGATGCCTTCAAATCCCAATAAGCCCACGTACAACAACAAGGTCCGGGCTCCAATTGGGTGAGCACTTTCTGAGCTCTCTCCCCTCCTGCTTACCTTGGGACAGAGTCGATAGTGCGTACGGAGGAATGGCTCGACACCGTACAAGAACTGTTGGCAGGAATTAGATGTCCAAGCAACATGGCTGTGACCCTAGTAGTGACCCTCCTAGAACTACACGCCAAGAGTTGGTGGAAGTCCCTCATGGGCTCCACCTTTCAAGGGCGAGTGTATACAGAGATCAGCTGGAACGAGATCTCGGGAGACTTTTTGGAGCACTTCATTCCCTCGTCTGCTCGAGATGAACTCGAAGAGAGATTCCTACAGCTAAAGCAAGGATCCAAGTCAATGACGGAGTACCAGCAGGAGTTTAAACATTTGGCTAGATTTGCTGAATCCTATGAGTTGGATGACAGAGGATATGCAAAAAGGTTCTACAAAGGCTTACGAGACCCCCTGAGTCAAGCCCAATTATTTATAGCAGACTATAGCCTGGCTGAAATTATTGATATGGCGAAGAGGCTAGAAGCAGACCACTTGGGAAAAGACCCGCTGAGGGTGTGATGGAAGCTGGACCTAGAAACAGAAGGAGACACAACTTCGGAGGAGGAAGAGGACATCAGAGAGGTGGCAGGCATTTCCACCGGAATTATAAAGTGGAGCACCCGGTTCCATAGCCTCCAACATTGCCTCCACCACCACAACCTCAACAGTTTCAGCAACCCGGTGGGCGGCAGGAGAGAGTGTGCTTCAAATTCAACCAACTGGGCCACATTCGACGCTACTGCCCGCAACTATTTGTAAATGTGCCTCTTGCTCTCCCTCCAGCATCTCATCGAGGGCGGGGGCGTATGCGTGATCGAGTACGAAGACCACGAGGAGGAAACCCTGGCCCCGCTCGGAATCAGGTGTACGCATTGTACATGACACAGGAGCGGAACCCTCAGGAGGTGATTGCTGGTATGATTACATGTAGTCATCTTATTTTCATTAGTAACCTTAAGTTGCTTAATTCATACTAGATATCTAGCTTGAGTATTGTTATTGGTACTTAGGCACTATGGTATTCGGCGGGAAACCGGCCTATACGTTATTCGACACTGGTGCCTCACACTCATTTGTGTTTGCGAACTTCATTAAATACCTAGAAGGAGTGCAATACTTCACTGGTATTGCTCGAAGAGTACGCCTCCAAGACGGCTCTGAGATGACTGAAACCGCCAAGTGTGAATTGGAGATACTCATTGGGGGAAAGACCTTTGATACCCCTTCCACAGTTTTGAGAATACCAAAATTTGATCTCATTCTGGGCATGGCATGGCTGGATTGGCACTACGCAAGAATTAACTGCGCGGAGAAGCTAATTTACTTGAGGCATGGAGACTCAGAAGTCATCTTTCAAGGTATTAAATTCGCACCTCGCATGTTATTATCCTCGATCCAGGCCATAAATGCCCATATGGAGGGGGATGAAGTCTTTATGATTTGTTTTGAGTTGAAAGAGATGACGTTGGATATCAAGGAGGTGCGGGTGGTGCGAGATTTTCCTGAGGTTTTTCCTGAGAAACTGCCAGGATTTTCCCCGCATAGAGAGGTGGATTTCGAAATTAAGCTTGTACTAGGAGCCAAGTCCGTCTCCAGGACCCCTTACCGAATGGCCCCGAAGGAACTCGCAGAGTTTATGGTTCAGTTACAAGAACAGGTGGAATCAGGGTTTGTTTGCCCCAGCTCATCACCTTGGGGAGGCCCTGTTCTGTTCGTAAAGAAGAAGGATGCAACCTTGCGATTATGTATAGACTATCGGGAGCTCAATCGACTGACGGTACGGAACACCTATCCGCTACCTCGGATCGATGAGTTGTTCAACCAATTTGGTAGGAGCACATTTGTTTTCCAAATTAGATTTGCGCTCGGGGTATTATCTGTTGAGAATATAGGAGGAGGGCATTCATAAAATGGCCTTTAGCTTAAGGTACGGCTTGTACGAGTTCACTGTGATGCCGTTTGGGCTCACAATTGCCCCTTCAGCTTTCATGAGCTTAATGAACAAAGTGTTCGAGCCTTATCTAGATGTCTTTGTCATCATTTTCATCGATGACATTTTGGTCTACTTTAAGACGGAGGAAGAGCATGCTGAACATCTGACCTTGGTACTGAAGAAGCTAAAAGAGTACGCCTTGTTTGCCAAGTCCAGCAAGTGCGAATTTTGGCTCCAAGAGGTTGCCTTCTTGGGCCATGTGATCAGTGGGGCTAGGTTAGCTGTGGATCCGGCCAAAGTGTGTGCCGTGAAGGAGTGGTCGCCCTTAAAGCCAGTGGCCAATGTGTGGATCTTCCTTGGACTTGTCGGGTACTATCGCAAGTTTGTAAAAGGCTTCTGAAAGATCGCCCTTCCTATTACTACGCTGATAAAGAAAGGTGTGCCGTATGAGTGGACACCCCAGTGTGAAGCTGCGTTTCAGGAACCGAAGGACCGACTTACATACGCACCCATCCTAGCCCTTCCATCCGGGAAGCAAGGATTTCAAGTTTACACTAATGCGTCGTATTAAGGAATGGGAGCGGTATTGATGTAGCACGAGCATGTGATTGCATATGCTTCAAGACAGCTGAAGAAGCATGAAATCAACTACTTGGTACATGATCTAGAATTGGGAGCGGTGGTGTTCGCCTTGAAGATATGGAGACACTATCTATATGGCGTCCACTGCGAAATCTTTTTAGACCACAAAAATCTAAAGTACGTCCATACACAGAAGGAATTGAATTTAAGATAGTGGCAGTGGCTAGAGTTTTTATGCGATTATGAATTCACTTTGAACTACGACCCCAGAAAAGCAAATTTCGTTGCTGATGCTTTGAGCAGAAAGTTACCGGAATCGAACTCAGAGTCCCGATTGATGAGAATGGAGTTAGCCTGGATGCTCGAAGAGATGGAGATCACCCTGGTATATAAAGACCAATCAGAAGGGTATACGGAGTACTTAACCGCGATGAGCATAGTCTATGATATTCGAGACCGAATCCGGGCGAAGCAAGGAAAAGATGCGGCTCTAGCCCCGGCAATCAAGTTAATTGAAGATGGGACTACTGACGAGTATTCCCTAAAAGACAGCCTCGTTCATCTCCGTGGCCGGCTTTACATTCACAAAGACGGTAAAATTCGGGAAGATATCTTGAGAGAGGCACATTGCACTCAGTATTCTGTGTATCCTGGGATTGACAAGATGTACGCCGACTTGCGGAAGACCATGTATTGGCTGGGAATGAAGAGGGACATCCGATATTTTGTTACGCACTGCGAGGCCTGTCAAAGGGTGAAGGCAGAATGCAGGAGCCCTGGTGGATTATTACAGTCATTTCCCATCGCCGAGTGGAAGTTCGAGGATATCTCCATGGACTTCGTCCACGGATTGACCCGCTCACGCTCAGTTAATGATTCAGTATGGGGGATCGTTGACCGCCTGACGAAGGTAGCCCAGTTTATTCCTATGAAGAAAGAAGCTCATGTGTATGTTTTGGTACACCTCTTTGCGGAGCAGTTCATATGGTATCATGGTGTGTGAAAGACAATTGTTTCTGACCGGGATGGTCGGTTTACCTCTAAGGAATGGAGGGTCGTACAAGCGTACTTGGGTTCACGCCTTACCTTTAGCACTGCGTTCCATCCTCAGACGGACGGGCAGTCTGAGAGGACCATCATAACATTGGAGGACCTATTGAGACTATGTGTATTGGATAGAGGAGAGCCGTATGAAAGGCTCCTACCCTTGGTGGAATTTTCATATAACAACAGTCACCAGGCCAGTATCGGGATGGCTCCCCATGAAGCTCTTTACGGAAGGAGGTGTAGAACCCCCTTATCATGGGTACAAGATGAGGAACCAAAGGTTTTGGGTATTGAATACATCGACGATACCAATGTGGTGGTTAGGCTAATACGGGACCGCATGCTGGAGGCTCAAAGTCGGCAGGCTAAATACTATAATGCAAAGCACCGGGTGGTAGAATTTCATGTGGATGACAAAGTGTTCCTGAAGATCCGGCCGATGAATTGAGTGTCACGGGTACGTGGTAAGAAGAAGCTCAGCCCAAGGTATGTTGGGCCTTACACTATATTAGAAAAGATTGGCCCTTTGGCCTACCTGTTGGAGTTACCACCAGAGCTGGAGAATCTTCATGACATATTCCTTGTGTTGTCTCTCCAGAAGGCATTGTTGCGGTCCGATCAACATATTCCCACCATTGATGGAGTAGTAGCGACCGATAGATCTATATGACTAGAGCCGGTACAGATAGTAGACAACGAGACAAGGATTTTGCGCCGCAAGAGGGTTCCTTTGGTAAAAGTGTTGTGCTCTAATCATGGGAAGGAGGAGTATACATGGGAGCTGGTGGACTTGATGCAAAAGCGCTACCCAGAGTTGTTTCCTTCGGGTAAAAATTTGAAAGCATATTTTAATTTATTTTTCACGCTTTCCTCTCCCCATAGCCTTAGTCTGATTTCAGGGATGAAATCTTTTATTTTGTTTATAGGATTTGTAACGTCCCAATTCGCGCTAGGCCCCTCGTGCGCGCTTTTGAGTCAGGAGAAACGATTTGGGCTCAGGAGTGGTAGTAGATAGGCTTACACTTGTGTAAGGGAAGAGAAGTCAGTCCAGAAAAGGACACGAGTAGTGACACGGGCGTGTACATACCCATGAGGGTTGGAAATTCGTAGAGTTTCTAGATAAGGACACGTGTAGTGACACGGGCGTGTACATACCCATGAGGGTTGGAAATTCGTAGAGTTTCCAGATAAGGACACGTGTAGTGACACGGGCGTGTCCCTACCCATGTGTATGTGGACACGGGTAGAGGCACATGCATGTCACCTACCCCTATGTATAACTGCCATCGTCAATCGAGTTTCCCGAGTATGACACAGGTAGAGACACGGGAGTGTCCCTACCCGTGTGCATATTTCCAAGAAGCCGACCGTGTCTCCCGAGCAGGACATGGGTAGAACACGGGCATGAACACGGCTGTGTCGGGTGACATGGTTAGTTGACACGGGCGTGTCCCTATCCGTATTGGTGTCCAAATGACACTCTAACCGTCGACGATGCTTCACCCGAGCAGGACACAGGTAGGGACACGGGCGTGTCCCTACCCATGTTGGTCCTATATATATAGGATTTCTGGAACTTTGGTCATGTTTCATCCTCTTCCCAAGCCTTTTCTGTGGACAGACTAGTTCTGGAGCAATCTTCATCCCGTGAAGAACCACCGCCGCTAAGGAGAAGAAGATGTCGCCGCGAAGGGTGACGAGATCCATGGACGGAAATGGTGGAAATGCCGGAATCGAGGTGAGCTTCCTCCCCTCTCCCTTTGTTCTAGATCTCTAGTTATTCCTAGGCGATATATTAACTCAAAAGAGTCTTGAGGTGTGAGATGAAGATTTCTAGGAAGAGGCCATGCTAAGACTTGTGTTCTAGGGTTTAATAATCTTCAACCACTCCTTCCTTAAATGTAAAGATGGGGGATGGTCTCGTGAAGAGAAATAGACTTATGAGGGTGAATAAGGGAGGAGGAATTTCTGGTTATGATTTGGGAAGATTGGCTAGAGGAGGAAGACAGACCGATGCTGTTCGTTCCGCCTTAAGATGCGCGCAGAAATATGCTTTCTGCGCGCAACGATCTTTGTGGCCATTTTCAGATATGAAACGACCAGATTTGGGCTTTTGACTAAACCCGAAAGTCATAGCCCATGGAAATACCTTTCCAACGAGTGGTTACACGTCTTCGTGCAAAGTATGTAGCCTCGGGAAAGCCTGATCGAATTTGATGGTTGATAGTATAATTGTGCAGAATTTGTAATCTGTACGTAGCAGACTTTGAAGTCGATTTCAAGCATGAAACGACTAGATATGGCCCTCCGAATAAACATGAAATTCGTAGCTGTTGGAAATACCTTTCCAACGAGGGGTTAAACACTTTCACCAGATTCCTATAACATCAAGAATCCCTGTTTGAAGTTCTACACTCTATACAATTCCTGCATGCTTTGTTCTTTTGGTTATGTAAACCTAATTTAAAACTATTAGAGAGATTGTGGATAGTTAGCGTGAAGTTTATTGTGAGTAGTTGGATTGATCCTTTGTAATCAAAATGACGAAGTGAAACGTACTAGTTTGAGATGATTTGGTTGATAGATCCCTAGGTGAACTAGTGAGTAGGCGAGTTTGATTGTATAAACAAACTAGATATGTGAATCAGTAAGATGAGCTAAATACTAGCAAGGTGATTAATATTGTGTGGAAGAGGACTGAATAAGGTTAGTACATGAATATGTGGAAGGGTTGATAGTGCGTGAGTGTTTGCTGCACTTGATCGATTGTGTTGGTAAGGGACTCGGTAAGGAGCCCTTGTGAGCTGCTGAGCTCAAAATGTGAGATTGCATGCGGTGTGAGTCGACACGTGGTATCGTAATCCTGGGTTAAGGATAGTATGACAGGTCTACGGGCAAGCCAATCATCACACCGACGGGAGTTGACAGTTATATCTTGGGCGGTTGGTCTTGGTCCTTGGTGCTCATTCCCGGGGCTCCTTCCATGCCAGGTGAACGGTTGGGCTTGGTCCTCGTGCTTTTTTTTAGGCTCCTTCCGGGTCACATCTTAGGCTAGTTCGGGGCTTGGTTCTCGGTGCACATCTACCCGAGACTCCCGCTGAGCCTTAGTACGTGTGTGAGCTCCGCTGTTGTGTTCTTAGCATTGAGGCATACAGAGGCCTAGGCCAGGTAGTGTGGAGACTAGCCTTGTAGTGGAGATGCCCGCTCTACTGTCACCGTCTGGCCACGACGGATGACGCCTGAGAGGTTAGCTACCTACTCAAAAAGTGGGAACTAAGAGTCTTTGTCGACACAATAATTGCTTGTGCGTGATCATGGGTTAGTCATTGCATAACATTCATGGCATTACATACATCGCATACACAAGATCCTCATCGTATAAGTTTGTATGGGCACTCTTATACGATGAGTTACTTTATTGTTGGGCCGATCCTCAACTTATATGTCTGTATGGGCATTCATATAAGTTGAGTTACTTTATGTTGTAGCTTTACTCTTTCATACTCTGCTGTAGATGATAGAACTGCTAGGGCAATTGGTTTGCTCATTTATTGTGCTGCTATATACATACATTGTTGTTTACTGATCACTATATACCACTTGTTTGTACTTTAGCTTTATATACATATATTGGACCCTGTTCCTTTCTCCGCCGGTGCCGAGGAGTTGTCGGGGGAGCGGATGTGATAGCCACTTAGTCGTTATGACTAACAGATGCTACGTCTTCCTGTTTAGGAGGAAATCCCGCAGACGGAGCAGTAGCAGGTTTTGTAGTAAGACAACCAGGCCAGAACGACAGGGCCTGAAGGGACGGTACGATCGTTACCGTTAGTGACAGATGACAGTTTTTGAGAGACTTTTTGATGTAGAACCTTTTGGGAAAGTTTATTCTTACTCTGATACTTTGGAAGTTTGATGAAGTTTCTTTATTTATTGTACTTTTGGACTAATTATATGCTTTGTGTGGATTTTGACTTATGATTTTATTCATGTTGGGTTGTCATGATTGATGTTAGTAAAAGCCGGCAGAATAGGAGTCTTGTAGTACAGGCTAGCCCGAGTGCTAGCACTACCACAAGGCGGCTGTTCTGGGCATAAGACTCCCCTCGAGCCATGTCTTGTAGTACAGGCCGACAGAATAGACGTCTTGTAGTACAGGCTAGCCCGAGTGCTAGCGTTACTGCAAGGCGGCTGTTCTGGGCATAAGACTCCCCTCGAGCCGTGTCTTGTGTTCCGGGAGGGGGGGGGGGTCTTACAGAACCAATATTCTCACAAGCAAAATGGACCGACCCGATCCGTTCGAGCATGTGTTGTACCAAAAGAGATCCACTGAAAATAAACGATTCAAAAATGGTAGATCTCTCCCAACAAAAAGAAAACGAGGTCCGCCAATCCTCACAAACTTAAATATTTCTAAAGAAAACACAAAAATCATTCGGATCAAAAAAGCACAATGAAATCAAAGTTTCGGAAGCAACGCCAAAGAAAACCACCAAAAGAGTTAATCAAAGAGGGAAACACTCAAAGGTAGAAATTTTGTTACCCCAATCGGAATTGATGATTCCGAGTTACTAAATTGGTTCGCTCTTCAACGGCTCCGCTAGAGTCACGCCAAATGGAGAGAAACTCGTCAAGTGTCCTTGCTTCACGCTGGAGAAGGTTCGTAATCGCTGTTGATCTTGACCTTGGCCGAAACTCCACCAAGAAAGGCTGAGTTAGATTGGCCGAAATCTATGAGAGAAGCCAAAAGATGGCCGAATTCCTCAAAGGGGGTTAGCCTTCAAATACTTGTGGGGGATTGGAGAGGAGAAAGGTTGTTAAGGTGGAGAAGAGAGGAGGGAAGAGGGGAGAAGAATTATGGCCGAAATCCACAAGGAGGGGAGAAGGGAGGGGGAGGCCAAGGAGGAGAAGAAGTGGGAAATCTCAATTCAAGATTAGGGTTTCAATTTTCATTTATCAATCTACTAAATCCTTCATAAGCAAGACCTTTTATAGCCTACGCCATCCAATCTCCTCCATTAAAATAAAATAAACACATGATGGTTATATGCATCTATCATAAATCTTACATAACAAATACAAATATTAAATTCATGAAATAAAAACTCCCAATTTAAAATAATGCAACAAGGAAATAAATAAATATAATAAAACATTATAATTATTATATTATTGTCGTGGCTATGGCGTTGTAGCAACAATGGCGTTGTAGCGGGGATGACGTTGTAGCAAAATTATTGTCGCGGTGATGGCATTATAGCGGCGATGCTGTTGTAGTAAAATAATTGTCGTGGCGATGGCATTGTAGCGGCGATGGCATGCATCAAAATTATTGTTGCGACATCTTCCATCCGAGTCTTCAAACGTACGGTTGCGGCAGCGATCAACATAATGCATGGACCCAGCGTCGCCATGGAGCTCGCTAAAGAACTCGTCAGCACCATCCGCAACGTCATCATGAACAAATGGCGGGACATCATCGCCACCAATCAAACAGTAACGATCATCACGAGCAAGTGGTGTGACAACGTCGCCATCAATCCTCCCCCACTCAAAATTACTCATCACCGATGAGTGGCCTGTGAGGGGAGAACAGTCGAAAGCAACAACAATATGGGGCAAATCTAGCCCCACAATCACAGTAGTAGTAGGGTGATCATGCCACATCAAATAGCACCTGTCAGGCAAAAAGAAGGTATTGGGGAACCTTGTAAAAGCATTAGTCAAAGAAGGTAAAAAAGTTTCAACATCAACATTGAACATACCTCTAGTGGAAATCGTAAGAGAGAGCGATCCAGGACCCAGCTCACCCCTCAACCCATTAGAAAACATAGTGGACGGAATAAACGGAGAGGCAGATAATTCAAGTGGTGGAGAAATAAATGACGTTAAATCCGAAATATTGAAAATGGGGTATATACCTCAATCAGTGGGTATCTCCAAAAGATATGCATTTTGTCCTAACCTCTTAAAAATTCGGAAAGAACTGGCTTATCGATTCGCTAACTTTTTTATGGAACTCGAAGACAACCGTTCAGGGATGAGACGCACCAAGACAAAATCATCAACATTAAAGTGAGACACTCTTCTATGTACGTTAGCATGAGATTTATAAAACGCATGTTGGGCGACTAACGTTTCATGAATGTGCTTATGTAAATTGTGAATTTGGAGAGCGAATTCTTGTGCAAAATCACTTGATTTATATGTTGGAGGTAACAAAACTAAATCAGGTGGTACCGGTGCTAAATGGTTTAATAGATTTAATTTATATTGAAAGTTTAGCGGACGCAAACCAATGTGCACACCCGTCATGAAATATGAAATGAGCACAATAGACGACCTCATCGTAAACGTAAAATCAGAGAATTGATTATTCGTAGGAAGTCTGGAGGATACAAAACTACAAAAATTTGTGGCGAGACTGAACACGAATTCTATCAACTCACTATTACCTATCTCAGCTATCGTTATAGTCACGGGCAAACATACGTCGTAAGCAGGTGGGTGAAAATATATGCAACCTTACCGAAGGAGTAAACACGTCGTGATAAAGCTAAGATAAGAGGCACTGTCTCCACAGAATCAGAATCGATTGCAATCGAGGACAAAACCGTAGATGGACACGCAAAAAAATGAACAGTCAAAGGTGACGCGTAGTTAGATCCAGGAGGCACGGTGAAAAAACCAGCTACAAAATCTAACAACTCTAACAACTCACTAGAACTTGTATGACAAGACATGTCAAATGGAGGGGCCAGCAAGATTTGCAAAATAAAACGACTCAGATCAGACATACCTAACTCGTATCCTAAAGGGTCCACTAGTCGAGTCAACGGATCAGGTGGGAGAGTTGGTAAAACTAAACCCGGGAGAGAATCAAAATCATCTTCAATTTCACGCAATGGAGACAGCATCAAGGGATGCTTATCCGGGTCTATTTCAATATCGTCATCCAAAAGTACTACTCTCTCACTTGAAAATTCTTCTAACACACTGGTCGCATTATCCAAATAAAAATCAGTAAAGGTCTCAAAAATGGGCAAAATCGAACCCAACAAAATTTCTAATTCACATGAAGCTTCAGGCAATGGTGATAACATCAAAGAAATAACCTTTGGGTTCTCAGTGCTAAAGTCATCCAAAATTCACCTTCCCTCATATGGTAAATCATCCATAATAAAACTAGGGAAATCCTCACTCTCAGGCTCCTCAGATGACTCAGATACAATCTCAGCTAGTGTAATCGTAGGCTCTATCACGATGGGGATCGTAGCATGGAGAGGGCACCAATACAAGGGTGATCAAACACAATGCTATCAGGGTATGTAATAGGCAACGAGATACTCTCACAGATCGGAATTACATCATCCCATACATCATCTTCCAAATCACTAGGATATCCAAGGTCCTCAACGTCACTAAAATCATCTATTAAATCGACCTCGACCTTAGTGGTGGGCTCAGTCCTAGATAATGCCTCAGACTCATCAGGAGAGTCAACGACTAGATCAGGCAGCTCAGGGGGAGACTCAAAATGGACTACAGGCGTATTCAGAATAGGACGCACAATAGAACCATGATCAGATACGCCACTGGACTCACATGTCGTAATCGTCTGTCTGCCCCTACAGATAGGACTACTCTCACCCCGCGGGCTCATGGCAGCCCTAGCAGTCACTTGTACAGAACTCGGGATAGGGGACCTCACCTTATCCTTTCCTCCATAGCTAGGTGCAGGTATGCTATGGGTAGTTCTACCAACTTGGGGAAAGGGTCTATCCTGATGAAAAATGTCACTCCTATGGTCAGGTGGGGATCTAGTGCCATAACTATTTTTGCTAATGATTGTGGTGCTATTAGTACGAAGGTAGTCGGGATCAAATTCATCAGCAAGTAAGCTACACATGTACGACCAAGCATATTGATAGGTACCAACACGACGCTCTTCGTTTAACAAAAACACGCGGGCTTGACCTACTAACCGCTCTCGGGCTACGACAACCTTTTGGTGGTCTTCCCATACTTGTCAATCAAAATAAATTTCTATCCCCTTAAGCCAGTCTCTAAAAATCACAAAGCATAAAATAATATCTGGCAGAATCATAAAGTTTCAGCAGATATAAACAGAAGTGCCCTGTAACAAATTTACAACAAATAATAATTAAGATCAAAAGCAGAAAAAGGAGAATTGTCAAGCTTTCTTTGAAGTATCTTGTGAAGTTATAGCAGAAGGTTTGGTGAATATAATTTCTCTGTTTGGATCATCAGCTTCCTTCTTTGACATCTTTATATCTTGTGCTCCAGGAATTGTGATAGTAGAAGCTCTAGGTACTGCTACTTCAGGATGCAAAGACATATATGTATCAACATTAAAAAGATTTTGTACCTGATACTTTTCAAGCTCTTTCTTCCTATAAGAAGACATTATTGTAAATTGAGAAGTATCTTGTCCTTCTTCTTTGGCTTTCGTGATTTGACATAGTCCTATTAGTTCTTTATACCTGGCCATCCTAGAGTTAGGATCCATCTCTGGATCACACATTGGGGACAAAGGCCTTTCAGGACTAGATTTCTGAATGTCTTGAGCTTGCTGCTATTGTTGTTGCTTGCTTGCTAGACTGAGACTGAGATTCTAATCTAGATGGCCTATCTCTGCTGCTGTAAGAAGATCTGGAATGTTGAGAAGATGTAGACTTTGGAGCTTGAGAAACACTTCCAGAGTATCCAGCTACTGGAGGAGGAGGAGGAGGGCCTCTCCTGAATGGTGGTGGAGGAGAGTACCTCCTGCTCTTCTTCCTTGCCTTCATTTCATTTTGGGAATTTCTCATCTAGTGAGGGGATTCTGGAGTGAGCTTTATATTATAAAAAATATAATATGGAGTATCAGCAGTTAGAGATGGTTTAGGAGCTGCCTTTGGTGGAACTTTCTTCTTGAACTTTCAATTCTTAGAACTGGAATCTTCAGAATCATCAGATTCATCATCATCATCATCATTAAACTCTTCTGCAAGATTATCCTAAAGATCATTAATACTTTTGAGCATTTCATCAGAAAGAAAAGGATGAGCCTGAGGTTGTACAGTTTCAGCCTAAGGCTATTCTTGAAATACTGGCTCTATAACAACTTCTGTAACAGCTTAGTCCTGAATAGACTCACTTTTTTCTTCCATGTCTTGAAACATGAACTCATCAAGATCAGGAATACGAGAATCAGCCCATCTAAAGGTTGGAGGAGAAAAAACCTTGTGCTCTGAGTCAATTGTTGGCTTTATAATAATATCAGAAACTGAAAACCTTGTACTAATGGCAGAACGATTGTCCAAGGAAATTTGAATGCTCTGCTTCTTCTTCTTTCTCAGAAATCTCTTCTGAACTTGCTGTAGTAGGTGATGATAGCTACAGCTGGCTGGGTGAACTTTTATACCAGTGGGTTTGAACTTCAGCTTTAAGCTCTACAACAATGGCGAGGAAGAAGACGATGAAGTTTCGCCTCTTTGTGAAATGTTAAACCCTAAAAGTTTTCTTCCCCAAAAGTTAATTCGTCTCAGCCGATCTCAAGCCTTTTATCTTCCGTCGTCTAATGGCTATTTGACCAGTGGGCCCACCTGAAGTCATTGGCTATAACCTTGATTTTATCGAAAAAGTCAGACAGTAGGCCTGCGACGCAATTTGTCGTGTACTGTAGCTTTCCCAATGCAATTTGAAACTTTGCTGACTAATGCTGACGTCAACATATATGGACTGTCATTTTCACAATTTCATCCAAGGAGTTGAGTGCATTGAATGAATAGCCTTCACTCAGCGGAAAAACACTTAGCCAAATAATCTGCCCAGCTAGGCGTTGAGTGAATCTTCATCACTCAATGAATTTGTACTTAGCCAATTACTTTTGCACAGTTAGGCATTGATTGTGTTGACTGAACGGCTTTCACTAAATGCTTTTGTCCTTGGACAATAAAAATAAATCGCCATAAGTGGGTACCTCGTTACTAGTGGGAGGAAAAGTGTGGGGATGATTGGTACTCCTCTGATATGTAGGCAAGGCTGGGGTGTGATGAGCCATAACCTTAGCATAGAAATAGTCTAATCGGGATACATAAACATCATGGGCCATTTTCTAGCGGTGATGGGACATAAAATTCTACTCAAATCTGTTGCACATGCAATGAAATAATGACTCTGATTCTATAAAATTATATTAGATGGAATTGTTCCCGCTAAACAACCAAAGCAATATATAATTTTTTTATATTTTCTTGCTGATAATAAATAGAAGATTATTTAATAATTTTTTTTGAATTTTTTTACAGAAAAATAAAAATTTAGGCCGCAATTGGCATACCAGGGATTTTTTTTGTAATTTTGACAAATAAACGAGCAAGACAAGTGCGTATTGACGTCCTAAGAAAAGGGGGAGGGTGCCAATTAGAAAATTGACGTGAACCTCCCTCTGATACCAAATTGATGCATGCTACGTCTCCCGACGAACCGCAATGGACAAATGACACCGAATTGTTCTCACTCGTTCCAATTCTACGATCGCACAATTTAAACGCAGCACACCCGACTCGCAATAATATCAATCTAATGCTAACGCATGGGTTCACTATACCCTTAGAGATCAAATAGAGACAATGAACCAATATTCTTTTAAGCGAAATGGACTGACCCGATCCATTCGAGCGTGTGTTGTACCAAAAGAGATCCACCGAAAATAAATGATTCGGAAATGGTAGATCTCTCCCATCAAAAAGAAAACGAGGTCCGTCATTCATCACAAACTTAAATAGATCAAAAGAAAACACAAAAATCATTCGGATCAAAAAACCACGATGAAATCAAAGTTTCGCAAGCAATGGCAAAGAAAACCACCACAAGAGTTAATCTAAGAGGGAAACACTTAAAGGTAGAAATTTCGTTACCCCAATCGGAATAGATGATTCCGAGTTACAAAATTGGTTTGCTCTTCAACAGCTCTGCCAGAGTCATGTCGAATGGAGATAAACTCGTCCGCCATCCTTGCTTCACGCTGGAGAAGGTTCGTCGTCGCCGTTGATCTTGCCCTTGGCAGAAAATCCACCAAGAAGGGCTGAATTAGATTGGCCAAAATCTATGAGAGAAGCTAGGAGATGGCCGATTCCTCAAGGGGGGTTAGCCTTCGAATCCTTGCGGGGGATTGGAGAGGAGAAATGTTGTTAAGGTGGAGAAGGGAGGAGGGAAGAGGGGAGAAGAATTGTGGTCGAAATCCACAAGGAGGGGAGAAGGGAGGGGGCGGCCAAGGAGGAGAAGAAGAGGGAAATCTCAATTCAAGATTAGAGTTTCAATTTTTATTCATCAATATACTAAATCCTCCATAACCATGGCCTTTTATAGCCTACACCACTCAATCTCCTTCATTCAAATAAAATAAACATATGATGGTTATATGCACCCATCATAAACATGACAAAACAAATAAAATAATTAAATGCATGAAATAAAAACTCCCATATTAAAACAATGCAACAAGAAAATAAATAAATATAATAAAACATTATAATTATTAGATTATTGTCGCGGCAATGTCATTGTAGAGGCGATGAGGTTATTGCGGCAATGGCGTTGTAGCGAAAATATTGTCGCGGCGATGGTGTTGTAGCAAAAGATATTGTCGCGGCGATGGCGTGCATCGAAATTATTGTTGCGGCATTGTCCATCCGAGTCTTCAAACGTACGGTTGCAGCGGCGATCAACATAATGCATGGACCCGGTGCCGCCATGGAGCTCGCCAAAGAACTCGTCAGCACTATCTACAACATCATCACGAATAAATGGCGGGACATTATCGCCACCAATCAAACGGTCACGATCATCACGAGCAAGTGGCGGGACAACGTCGCCATCAATCCTCGCCCACTCAAATTACTCATCACCTATGGGTGGCCCGTGAGGGGAGAACAGTCGAAAGCAGTAGCAATATGGGACAAATCTTGCCTCACAATCAAAGTCATAGTAGCGTGATCATGCCACATCAAATAACACCTATCAAGCAAAAAGAAGGTCATGGGGAACCTTGGAAAAACATTAGTCAAAGAAGGTGAAAAAGTTTCAACATCAATATTCAACATACCTCCAGTAGAAATCGTAAGAGAGAGCGATCCAGGACCCAGCTCACCCCTCAAACCGATTAGAAAATATAGTGGACGGAATAAACAGAGAGGCAGATAATTCAAGTGGTGGAGAAACATAAGACGTTTAATATGAAACATTGAAAATGGGGTATATACCCCAATTAGTGGGTATATCAAAAAAATATGCATTTTCTCCTACCTTTTTAAAATTATGAAAGGACTGGCTCGCCGATTCGCTAACTTTTTTATGGAGCCCGAAGGCAACAACACCAAGACCAAATCATCAACATTAAAGTGAGACACTCTTCTATGTACGTTAGCATTAGATTTATAAAACACATGTTGGGCGACTAACGTTTCATGAATGTGCTTATGTAAATTGTGAATTTAGAGAGCGGATTCTTGTGCAAAATCACTCTATTTATACGTTGGAGGTAACGGAACTAAATCAGGAAACGCCGGTGGTAAATGGTTTAATCGATTTAATTTATATTGAAAGTTTAACGGACGCAAACCAATGGGCACACCCATCACGAAATTTGAAATGGGCATAATACACGACCTCATTGTAAACGTAAAATCAGAGAATTGATTATTCATAGGAAGTCTGGAGGATACAAAACTACAAAAATTTGTGATGAGACTGAACACGAATTCTATCAACTCACTATTACCTATCTCAGTTATTTTCGTAGTCACGGGCAAACAAACATCGTAAGCAGGTGGGGTAAAAATAAGTGCAACCTTACCAAAGGAGTAAGCACGTCAAAATAAAGCTAAGATAAGAGGCACAGTCGCCACAGAATCATAATCGATTGTAATCAAGGACAAAACCGTAGATGGACATGTAAAAAAATGAACAGTCAAAGGTGATGCGTAGTTAGATCCGGGAGACGCGGTGAAAAAACCGGCTACAAAATCTAACAACTCACTAGAACTTGTATGACGAGACATATCAAATGGAGGGTCTAGCAAGGTTTGCAAAATAAAACGACTCAGACCAGACATACCTAACTCGTATCTTAAAGGGTCCACTAGTTGATTCAACGGATCAGGAGGGAGAGTCGGTAAAACTAAACCCGGGAGAGAATCAAAATCATCTTCAATTTCACGCAACGGAGACAACATCAAGGGACGCTCATCTGGGTCTACTTCAATATCGTCATCCAAAAGTACAACTCTCTCAATTGAAAATTCTTCCAACACATTGGTCGCATTATCCAAATCAAAATCAGTAAAGGTCTCAGAAATGGGCAAAATCGAACCTAGCAAAATTTCTAATTCACATGTGGCTTCAGGCAATGGTGATAACATCAAAGAAATATCCTTCGGATTCTTAGTGCTAAAGTCATCCAAAATTAACTTTCCCTCATAAGGTAAATCATCCATAATAATACTAGGGGAATCCTCACTCTCAGGCTCCTCAGATGACTCGAATACAATCTCAACTGGTGTAATTGTATGCTCTATCACGATGGGGATCGTAGCCTGGAGAGGGCACTCAATACTAGGGTGATCAAACACAACGCTAGCTGGGTATGTAATAGGCAATGCGATACTCTCATAGATCAGAATTACATCATCCCACACATCATCTTTGTAAGACCCCATTTTTTTCTTTTTCAAACCCGGGGGTCTTATGCCCAGAATCCCCATTTTGCGGTGGCACCGACACTCAGGAAGGCCGCCACTACAAAACGCCAATTTTGCCGGCCTTTTCGATCATCAAAGAGAGAGTAGTAATCATAAACTGAGATATAATTGAGTCCACAAACATCATATAAAAATGAGAAATCACAACAAGTCCATAAATATAGAAAAGAGAGAGTACTGCAATAGAACAGTACAAATGAAATATAAACGGGCTTAAGCCCGGTACATCAGATCCTCACTACAATTTCGCGCGGAAACTATAAGAAAGACTAATCACTCATGGAGCTGGTCACTGGTGCTCCGGTACTAGACTGGCCCACCTCCATGAGCACTGCACTCCACTGGTGCTGGTCCCTTACTCCGATCCTGAGGCCCTGTAATGTTGTGGTCCGAAAACCATTAGTCATAAAGACTAAGCCCTATCATACCTTACCCTTCCCCCCATGGATCCTAAGCACCGAGCGAGGAAAAGGAAAGGGAATCTATGAAAGTGGAGAGTACAAAATGGTAGGTGATGGTGGATCTAATCTAGCAGTTCTATTTATCAGACAGAATAAGCAGTAAATGATTCAACATACCAAAAATGTAATATGGAACCTTAACTTATATGATCGCATAAATGAACACATAAGACAAGGGATCTTCTACAAAGCTCCCATCACATAAATAGTCCCATTCATATTTATACGATAGGGTGTCGGTTGAAGGCAGTTTAAAGATATTATAAAGCATAACCTTAACTTATAAACTTTCCCACACAAGCCTATATGCTAAGGGGTCATTTTACAAAGCCTAATGTATAAACCGTCCCATACCGATTTATAATTTAGGGGTAAGGGTTCAATGATGATGCCATGGTATGCAATACAATGTTATGTGGGTTAATGTTTATGTCCATGCAGTGCAACTCACAAACACGACTCTATGCGCACAGACCTTTAGTTCACCCTATTTGGACAGCTAGCTTCACTCCAAGGAACCTCCGTAGTGGAAAACAAAGACACTGGGTCGGGCCCCTTACTCCTAGGAGGGTATCCACACTACCAGGCCTAGCCCTTACGTACGCCTCTAGAAGGACACAACCTAGAGTCTCCACGTACTATGCTGGACATATCATCCAGACTTTCCCTGGCAAAGTGTCCCACACTGCCGAGTCAACGTATCGACGTCAGTGTGAACGACCATCCAATACCGAAGACCCACCACCTTATTTTTTTGTGCACACGCAACCTTGATGTATCATCCACCGAGCCTAAGCTCCCCAGACTAGCCCGTCCGTCATATTTACCTACCAAGCCAAGCATGCCGGGCTAATCTGCCCATTTCCACATCCACCGAGCCTACTGCCAGGACATCCTGGTCAAACTAACTTCCCGAGACACCGGGATGTGAGAAAGTGAAACCCTAGTTATACTAGTTGCACTTGAAGTTTATTATTCCTACTGTTTAGGTTAGCTCAGGACTACCCCCGGTATACCCCGTGAAGGGCTCTCAAAGGGCACTAGAAACTATGATGGTAGCTGAAGCCAATCATTCCCTTTCGCATGACACTTACTATTATTGGTTGTTACCCAACTCCGAATCCCTTTAATGTTGTACTGGACCAAACCCTAGTGTATTTTGACTCTTTCTCTCTCCACGGGGAAGACAATGTTTCGTCGACCCCAAGCACCTCTTTACACTAGTCAAAACCTCCCACTCCTCATCACAACTCCCAATGATGAACTCATTTCACTTATCAAATCAATACACTAATATCCCAACTCTCTAGGTTTATTTTGCACAATATTATGATTTCTGCAGTTTTTACTAAACACAGACCATCCTAAGCTATATGATGTATACAATGGGAGGTACTCCAAATTATCATCCAAAATCCCTATAATATTTATTGGTTGTCTATCATAACATGATTAGCTTAAATACAGAAGTTTATAATTTTTCTAAGTTACTTGATAATTTATTTAATTTCCTAAGAGATCTAAATTCCTTAGTTTGAACATGAAGTACTATTTTCATGCAAGAAAAATGTTCCACAAAACTATGATAAATACAAGACAACTACTTATCAGTAGATTCAAGGTCTCCAAATTTTCAGTGAGACTTAAAGACCTAAACATAATTTTTGAACTTAACCTACATTAACCAATTTAAAGAGACAAATACTGCCAATATACTTCCAATAATTCTGAGAAAATTCAAAAATGAACATAAAGACATAAAAACACTCCAGGTCATGTTTCATAATTTATCAATGAATAATGAACTCTAAACTTGATTTTTCATAATAATCCAAGTTAATAGGTTAATGAATTAAGTACAACAATTATTCATCTAAAAATTATAACAAAATTCCCATATGTGTATATCGACCTAAAAGCACTACTGATCAAGTTTCATTATTTTCCAATTAAAAGGGAGCTCTAAATCTATTATTGATCATATTCCCGTATTTATATACTTGTGAAGTAAGTACTGGAAATTTACATCTAAAAATTACAATAAAATTCATGTATGATCATAATGATCAAAAACTCACTCTGCCTTAATTTCATAATCATTTATAGATATTAAGGTCATAATAAAAACATAGTTAATTAGGGCTACTACTGGTATTGCAAAAGTGATACTAAAATTATTGATCTGAAATTCCCAATAAAATTATCCAAGGCTTATAATGACATTATGACTACACTACCCAAGTTTCACAACTTTTCACAGAGTTCTAGTTACCTATCCTTCAATTTTAAAGATTGTGACCTAAATTAGGATTAGAGTTTTGAGGGGTTTATCTATCTCTAAAACTACTAAGATTTTCACCAGAGGACTTCAGCTACCCTAGAGTCATCTCTACCAAATTTCAAATCCATACAAGGGCATTTGCCCACATGCCCTTCACAAACCCCCAAAGACCAACCTTAAGGTTTGGTCTTGGGTCCTAAGGAAAATCTACCCAAATCCACCCCATCTCCCATGGGAGGGTGTCCAAGGTCATACAAAACTAGTGGACAAAGTCTCAGCCTCTGTTGAGGTGATTTGACCTCTTAGACTCACAAAAAGTACTGTGACCTAATTACCCCTTATTGAGCCAACTTAAGGTTTGCTTGCTTCCAACTTAAACCATCACCAAAAGTGATTAAAATAAATATGGAGCCTTATACTATCCCCCAAGATCACCCACTAAAATTTCGATGGTTTTTGAGGTGCTTAAGGCACCTAATTAAATTCCATATGATTTATTAAATTATTCACAAAACTATGGAAAAATATTGTCCAAAAATTCTGATTTTTGGACAGTGTTAGAGGAAGGTTATGAAAATCCTATGCCCTAAATTTCAAAGTATTTGGACGAGTGGTTTGGTGTGGGAAATAATTTTTATGACTAGTCACACCTAGGTATAGGTTGCACCAAAATGACTGCTGTGGTCAGACCACTTATCCAAAGTGGTTGAAACTAATTTTAAATTCAAGATAACTCCTAGAGCTATAATTTTTATTTTGATCATTTCCTCACATAGAGCCTCTAGGTATTTTTCATTAATTTTCAAAAGTGTCTGTTATTATATTACAGAAAATACATTAAAATTAAAAGGATTGAAATTGATCAGCACAGATCTTGATGCAAGATCCGACGGCTGTCGGATCGTCTTCCTCCTCCAGCCATGAACCTAGATTGCCCGAACCTGGGCAGACTTCCAGCCGCCTCTGCCGGCCACCTGGCCGTCTCCCTGGCCGGCCACCACCACCACCACCTCCGACAAGGTGGTGGCCATCGATTGGCGGCGACACGGCCGCCGAAGGGGCCGACTCCGACAATCCCGAGAGGTGAGTTTTGATGAAAAAATTAAGAAATTTGCCACCATCGATTGGGCTCAATTGAGCCCGATCCTTAGCCCTAACAGATCCTATGATCTACCCATAGTGAGAGAGGAAGGGGAGGACCTTACTTGTGGCCTGGAGATGCGTCGATCGCCGGGATTCCATTGGTAGTGGAGGAGTCGCCGGAGCTCTGAAATAGCACAGTGAACTCGCTTGTCTCCTTCGGGTAAGGTGTCGAAAAGCTTGCCCTGAATCCAGGGATGCTTTTAGGTGAGTAAAAAGGGGGAGAGGAGGGTCCAAGCTTGAAGTGGCCATTAATGGCCCCTTAATGCAAATTTCGACCATGGTATGGGGGGGGGGCGTGAATCTGGGCATAAACAGGCCGGGAAATGGCTGGGAACTCCTCCTCTTTACTAGAGAAACTGAATCCAGCCCTTAATGGGGGAGAGTTAAGTGGTTCAAGCTTCAAAACCATTAATGGCCTTGAATCTTGAATTCGGCCATGGCTTGAGGGCTCCTACATTGGTGGCTGGCTGGCTGGCTTCATTGGGAATTTATTGCAGAGGCCATAATGAAATGAATGGAGATCTTGGGGAAGGAGGAGAGTGTGCCCCATGGTCTTCCCACATTACTCCCCTCTCTTTCTCTCTCCTCCATTAAAGGGAATTTGGAGTTTTCTCTCTCCTGCCTATCAAAGTTGACCTTGATGACCACTCCAGCCTATTGACATCCCACTAACCCATATTTTTAATGGAAATAAGGTTAGCCCAAATGGAAAGAGGGCTTGAGCTTAGGTTAGCCGATTTGAGCTAGTGTGACCTAACCTAGACTATGGTTGACCTAAGTCAATTTGACATTTTGAGTTGCCATCAATGGGTCCTTGGTGACCCATTGGACTCGCCTAAGGTGTAGGTAGGATTGGGTAGGGTTTACTTGGCACCTTGGAGGTCACTTGACCCTTAGTAAGGACACTTTGACCATTTTAGGGCTAGAGGTGACTTTGGTCAACATGACCATTTGGGTTGACCCCAAGGGATCTTTGTTGACCCATTGTCCCCACTTTATGTCTAGGAAGACCTTAGTAGGGTTGGTTGGGCTTGTTAGGGGCACATTGCCCTTAGTTAGGGCACCTTACCGAATTTAGGCCTAGGATGGTCCTAGGTCAACTTGGCCAACTTGGGTTGACTCCAATTGACCCTTAGGGCCTTTCAATAGATTGGTGAGGTTATGGTGGGGTCTTGGGGTCATGGTGAAGCTCTATGGTCATCCTAAACTAGTGTTTAGAATTCTACTATTTGTAGACCATGGTGATCTCCACCTTCATGCCTAATCTCACTTGCTTTTCTTGGGCTTATTAGGGTTTTGTCATGACCTAGTCATGAAAAAACCACTTCTAGGGATCTAGCTGGAAATGGGATGTTACAAATCCCAAAAAACAAAAGCAAAAATTTTGTTCTCGAAATTCAAGTTAGGCCTGCTGGGTTTCTACTAAGGGTAACTATTTGTAACATCCAATAGGAGGTTGAATGTATACTTTACCTGGAGGGATCCGGGTACCTCTATTGAATTAGATTTGGTGGCTCCCAGGTATGATCCTCTTGCCTATGGTTCTATAGCACCTTGATGAGTGAGACCTTCTTGCACCGCAAGAGCCGCACCGCTGTGTCATCTATCCTGACCGGCTCATCTTGTTACCGATTGATCAAAATCTTCCAAGCTATCTATACCAAGAACCTACTGTTCCGGCTGTAGTAGAGCCTTCTTAAGAGAGGATACTAGGAAGACGTCGTACAAACCCGCTAACTTCGGCGGTAGATCCAGCTTGTAAGCCAAAGGGCTGATTCGCTCCCGGATCCTGTAACACCTCATATTCCATGGACTGAGCTTCTTCCGCCTGCGTACCCGCGAGACTCCATGCACCAGACGTATATTCAGGAATCATGGTCTCCATCTTGAGACTCTACTTGGCAATGTCGCGCATCGTAATATTTTGCCGGTATGCTCTGGGCCTCCAGCATCTTATCTTGAAATAGTCATACCCAGGTATCTGGGTTCTTCATAAATTCCGAGTCGAGTGCCTTTGAATCCTCACCCTAGATCAATGATAGTGGAATCCTGTACTTCCATAAAAGGGTGGAGAGATGTGTTGAATGTCAGCCGATAGTCCATATATGCCTGTACTGATCCTCTCTCCTTGGACGTACACCATCCATCCTAATTTGACACGATCACCTTAAGCATACCATGATAACGGACTTCTACTCCCAAACTTCATGAAACACCCACGGGAGTTTTCTTTTGGGTCGGGGTGACCCCAGCTACCCCGAACAGTCTATCCTCGATGTTCCCTTTATAATTGTGCCCAGAGTGGGGATGAGGAATCCTGTGTATGAAAATCCCTAATTATACCCTCAAACTTCCACTCTAACTCGGGCAGTGTATGATAATTGTGCCTCTTTCTTCACTCCGAGGAGATACATGTTCTGAGATACACCATACTTCCGGTGATACATCATAGCGATTAATTTTTTTCCTTCTCAGATATTCTGAATCTTGTTACCCATCATCTAATTTTTCGTGATCATAGTTAATCCTCATCTTATCACCAAGTCATTGTCTTGGTAATCCTACAGGTCATCATTCCAAATATGTTTTTACAAATTCTTTTCTTCTCCCGAATAACGTCGAATTATATCGACTTCAATCTCACTATGTTTGTTATGTCTCATTCTCTAAATTAGGTCTAAGGAAACCCAAGTCAATACTAATTCACCCAATAAACAAAGGGCAAGTCCCCAAAAAATAAAAGGTAAGCCCCCAATAAACAAAAGATAAGCCTATACCTACCTTGGGCTAAATATCTTTGATATTACCATACTATATCCGTCCCAGCTGGGTGTACAATCCCTAGGGCATCAATCCTCGACTTGGGGTTCCAACCTGAAACCTGTTGATATACTCCATACTCTAAACCCTCTGAGTCACATTTACGATAACTTTATCTGGGTCAACATATTCCTAATCCTAATTGGGTCTCTTCCGAACTTGAATTCCTATCCGACCCTCGGTGTTTGTCATAGTGGATGTCTCCAGGTATTCTTGTTATTGGTACGAGAGTTGAGACTATATGTCTTCAACCATTCTACTAATGGTTATTGGTTTAAATTCTCCTTAAAGTAGTCCTACCAGTTTGAGTAATGGACCGTAGGGTCACCTGAGTTTATGTCTTAGGTTGTCATTCTCGTGTTAAAATCCTCCTTTATTCTCTTTAGGTATCTCCTTACCTTAACCAAGTTCATACCGAAGGTCTATTTTTTTACTAGGGCATACTATAAGTTATCATGGTTAGTAATGGGTCCTAGTGGGTTGAGTTTAACTCGTTGGCTAGAGAACTATAAAATGAGATCTTCGAGATGGAGGTGCTCCCCGTTGGGGAAGGGTTTGCCGTAGGCTACAAAGAAGAATTCAGATTAATGAAGAAGTGGACTTTTACATGTGATTTCCCTTATGGGCACACCACTGCTTCCGCTGCTAGTTTGTACTCAAACTAAGCTCGCGCGGGGGTGACCCAGGGTTAGTGGACTTCTACTTTTCCGATCGAGGTTTCCTGTGATACCACTTGTAAGACCCCTTTTTTTTCTTTTTCAAACCCGGGGGTCTTATGCCCAGAATCGCCATTTTGCGGTGGCACCGACACTCGGGAAGGCCGCTACTACAAAACACCGATTCTGCCAGCCTTTTCGATCATCAAAGAGAGAGTAGTAATCCTAAACTGAAATATAATTGAGTCCATAAACATCATATAAAAATTAGAAATAACAACAAGTCCATAAATATAGAAAAAAGAGAGTACAGCAATAAAACAATACAAATGAAATATAAACGGGCCTAAGCCCAATAAATCAGATCCTCACTACAATCTCTTGCGGAAGCTATAAGAAAGACTAATCACTCACTGAGCTAGTCACTGGTGCTCCGGTACTAGACTGGCCCACCTCCATGTGCACCGTACTCCCCTGGTGCTGGTCCCTGCGCTGCTGGTCCCTAACTCCCTTCCGGAGCCCCTTTAATGTTGTGGTCCAAAAACCATTAGTCATAAAGACTAAACCCTATCATCCCCTACCCCTCCCCCCATGGATCCTAAGCACCGAGCGGGGAGAAGGAAAGGGAAGCTATGAAAGTGGAGAGTACAAAATGGCAGGTGATGGTGAAGCTAATCTAGCAGTTCTTTATATCAGATAGAATAAGCAGTAAGTGATTCAACATACCAAAAATGAAATATGGAACCTTAACTTATATGATTGCCTAAACGAACACATAAGCCAAGGGATCTTCTACAAGTCTCCCATCGTATAAATAGTCACATTCCTATTTATACGACAGGGTGTCAGTTGAAGGCAGTTTAAAGATATTATAAAGCATAACCTTAACTTATAGACTTGCCCACACAAGCCTATATGCTAAGGGGTTGTTTTGTAAGTTCTAATGTATAAACCGTCCCATACCGATTTATACTTTAGGTGTAAGGGTTGAATGATGATGCCATGGTATGCAATACTATGTTATGTGGGTTAATGTTTATGTCCATGTAGTGCAACTCACACACACGACTCTATGCGCACAGACCTTTAGTTCCCCCTATTTGGGCAGCTAGCTTCACTCTCAGGAACCTCCGTAGTGGCAAATACAAACAGTGGGTCGGGCCCCCCACTCCTAGGCGGGTATCCACACTACCAAGACTAGCCCTTACGTACGCCTCTAGAAGGACACAACCTAGAGTCTCCACGTACTATGCTGGCCATATCCACCAGGCTTTCCCTCGCCAAGTGTCCCACACTGCCGAGTCAACGTATCGACGTCGGTGTGAACGACCGTCCAATACCGAAGACCTACCACCTTATTTTTTGTGCACATGCAACCTTGATGTATCATCAACCGAGCCTACGCTTCCCGGACTAGCCCTTCTGTCATATTTACCTACTAAGCCAAGCTCGCCGGGCTAATCTGCCCATTTCAAAAACCACCGAGCCTACCGACCGGACATCCTGGTCAAACTAACTTCCCGAGACACCAGGGTGTGAGAAAGTGAAACCCTAGTTATACTAGTTGCACTTGAAGTTTATTATTCCTAGTGCTTAGGTTAGCCAAGGACTGCCCCCGGTATACCCCGTGAAGGGCTCTCAAAGGGCACTAGGAACTATGATGGTAGCTGAAGCCCATCGTTTCCTTTCGCAAGGCACTTACTATTATTGATTGTTACCCAACTCCCAATCCCTTTAAGTTTGTACTGGATCTAATCCTAGTGTATTTTGACTCTTTCTCTCTCCACGGAGAAGACGATGTTTCGTCGACCCCGATCACCTCTTAACACAAGTCAAAACCTCCCACTCCTCATCACGACTCCCGATGATGAACTCATTTCACTTACTAGATTAATACACTAATATCCCAACTCTCTAGATTCATTTTGCACCATATTATGATTTCTGCAGTTTTTACTAAATGCAGACCATCCTAAGCTATATGATGTATACAATGTGAGGTACTCTAAATTATCATCCAAAATCCCGATAATATTTATTGGAGGTCTATCATGACATGATTAGCCTAAATCCAGAAGTTTATAATTTTCCTAATTTACTTGATAATTTATTTAATTTCCTAAGGGATCCAAATGCCTTAGTTTGAACATGAAGTACAATTTTCAGGCATGCAAAATTTTCCACAAAATTATGATAAATACAAGACAACTACTTATTAGTAAATTCAAGGTCTCCAAATTTTCAGTAAGTCTTAAACCCCTAAACATAATTTTTGAATATAACATACATTAACCAATTTAAAAAGACAAGTACTGCCAATATACTTCCAATAATTCTGAGCAAATTCAAGGATAAACATAAAGACATATAAACACTCCAGGTCAAGTTTCATAATATATTAGTGAATAATGAACTCTAAACTTGATTTTTCATAATAATCCAAGTTAATAGGTTAATGAACTAAGTTCAACAATTATTCATCTAAAAATTGTAACAAAATTCCCATATGAGCATATTGACCTAGAAACACTACTTATCAAGTTTCATAATTTTCCAATAAAAAGGGATCTCTAAATCTATTATTGATTATATTTCTGTATTTATATACTTGTGAAGTAAGTACAAGATATTTACATCTAAATATTACAATAAAATTCATGTATGATTATAATGGTCTAAATCTCACTCTACCCCAATTTCATAATCATCTAATGGATATTAAGGTCATAATAAAAACATAGTTAATTAGAGCTACTACTATTATTGCGAAGGTAATACTAAAATTATTGATCTGAAATTCCCAATAAAATTATCCAAGGCTTATAATGACATTATGACTATACTACCCAAGTTTCACAACTTTTCACAGAATTCTAGTTACCTATCCTTCAATTTTAAGGATTGTGACCTAAACTAGGATTAGGGTTTTGAGGGGTTCATCCATCTCTAAATCTACTAAGATTTTCACCAGAGGACTTCGGCTACCCTAGAGTCCTCTCTGCCAAATTTCAAATCCATACAAGGGCATTTGACCACATGCCTTTCATAAACCCCCAAAGACCAACCTTAGGGTTTGTCTTGGGTCCTAGGGAAAATCTACCCAAATCCACCCCATCTCCCATGGGAGGGTGTCCAAGGTCATAACAAACCCGTGGACAAAGTCTAAGCCTCTATTGAGGTTATTTGACCACTTAGACTCACAAAAAGTACTATGACCAAATTACCCCTTATTGAGCCAACTTAGGGTTTTCTTGCTTCCAACCTAAACAATCACCAAAAGTGATGAAAATAAAAATGGAGCCTTATACTATTTCCCAAGATCAACCACCAAAATTTCGGAGGCTTTTGAGGAGTTTAAGGCACCTAATTAAAGTCCATATGATTTATTAAATTATTCACAAAACTATAGAAAAATATTGTCCAAAAGTTCTGATTTTTGGACAGTATGAGGGGAAGGTTATGAAAAGCCTATGCCCTAAATTTCAAAGTATTTGGGTGAGTGGTTTGGTGTGGGAAATAATTTTTATGACTGGTCACACCTAGGTATAGGTTGCACCAAAATGAGTGTTGTGGTCAGATCACTTATCCAAAGTGGTTGAAACCAATTTTTAATTAAAGTTAACTCCTAGAGCTACAATTTTCCTGTTGATCATTTCCTCACATAGAGCTTCTAAGTATTTTCATTAATTTTCTAAAGTGTTTGTTATTATAATACAGAAAATACATTAAAATAAAAAGGATTGAAATTGATCAGCACAGATCTTGATGCAAGATCCGACGGCTGCTGGATCGTCTTACTCCTCCAGCCAAGAGCCTGGATTGCCCGAACCTGGGCCGACTTACAGCCGCCTCTGCCATCCACCCGGACGCCTCCCTGGCCAGCCACCACCACCACCACCACCTCCGACGAGGTGGTGGCCATCGATTGGTTGCGACACGGCCGCCGGAGGGGCCGACTCTGGCAATCCCGAGAGGTGAGTTTTGATGGAAAAATTCAGAAATTTGCCACCATCGATTGGGCTCAATTGAGCATGATCCTTTGCCCTAACAGATCCTATGATCTACCTATAGTGAGAGAGGAAGGAGAGGACCTTGCTTGCGGTCTGGAGACGCGTCGATCGCCGGGATGCCATTGGTGGTGGAGGACTCGCCAGAGCTCTACAACAACACAATGAACTTACTTGTCTCCTTTGGGTAAGGTGTGGAAAAGCTTGCTTTGGATCCAGGGATGCTTTTAGGTGAGTAAAAAGGGGGAGGGGAGGGGCCAAGCTTGAAGTTGCCATTAATGCCCCCTTAATGAAAATTTCGGACATGGTATGGGGGGGGGGGTAAATCAGGGCATAAACAGGCCGGGAAATGGTTGGTAACTCCTCCTCTCCCCTAGAGAAACTGATTTCAGCCCTTAATGGGGAGAGTTAAGTTGTTCAAGCTTCAAAGCCATTAATGGCCTTGAAGCTTGAATTCGACCATGGCTTGGGGGCTCCTCCATTGATGGTTGGCTAGCTGGCTTCATTGGGAATTTATTCCACAGGCCATAATGAAATGAATGGAGAGCTTGGGGAAGGGGGAGAGTGTGCCCCCATGGTCTTCCCCCATTACTCCCCTCTCTTTCTCTCTCCTCCATTAAAGGGAATTTGGAGTCTTCTCTCTCCTGTTCATCAAAGTTGACCTTTCTGACCACTCCAGCCTATTGGCAGCCCACTAACCCATATTATTCATGGAAATAAGGTTAGCCCAAATGGAAAGAGGGCTTGAGCTTAGGTTAGCCCATTTGAGCTAGGTTTGACCTAACCTCGACTAGGGTTGACCTAGGTCAAGTTGACCTTTTGAATTGCCATCAATGGGTCCTTGGTGACCCATTGGACTCCCCTAAGGTCTAGGTAGGGTTGGGTAGAGTTTACTTGGCACGTTGGAGGTCACTTGACCCTTAGTAAGGGCACTTTGACCATTTTATGGTTAGGGTTGACTTTGGTCAACATGACCATTTGGGTTGCCCCATGGGATCTTTGGTGACCCATTGACCCCAATTTAGGTCTAGGAAGACCTTGGTAGGGTTGGTTGGGCTTGTTAGTGGCGCATTGACCTTAGTTAGGGCACCTTGCCCAATTTAGGCCTAGGATGGTCTTAGGTCAACTTGGCCACCCTGGGTTGACTTCAATGGACCCTTAGGGCCTTTCAATAGATTGGTGAGGTTATGGTGGGGTCTTGGAGTCATGGTGAAGCCCTATGGTCATCCTAAACTAGTGTTCAGAATTCTACTTTTTGCAGACCATGATGATCTCCACCTTCATGCCTAAGCTCACTTGGTCTTCTTGGGCTTCTTAGGGTTTTGTCCATGACCTAATCATGACAAAACCACTCCTAGGGGTCTAGCTGGAAATGGGATGTTATAAATCCCAATAAACAAAAACAAAAATTTCGTCCTCAAAATTCAAGTTAGGCCTGCGGGGTTTCTACTGAGGGTAACTACTTGTAACATCCCATAGGTGGTTGAATATATACTTTACTCGGAGGGATCCGGGCACCTCTATTGCATTAGATCTGGTGGCTCCTTGGTATGCTCCTCCTGCCCATGGTTCGTCTACAGTACCTTGACCAGTGGGACCTTCTTGCGCCGTAAGACCCGCACCACTGTGTCATCTATCCCGACCGGATCATCTTATTACCGATTGATCAAAATATGCCAAGCCATCTATACCAAGAACCTACTATTCCGACCGTAGTAGAGCCTTCCTAAAAGAGGAGACTAGGAAGACGTCGTGCAAACCCGCTAACTCCGGCAGTAACTCCAACTTGTAAGCCAAAGGGCTGATCTGCTCCCGGATCCTATAACACCCCATATTCCATGGACTGAGCTTCTTCTGCCCGTGTTCCTGCGAGACTCCATGCACCAGACGTATCTTCAGGAATCATGGTCTCCATCTTAAGACTCTACTTGGAGCAATGTCGCGCATCGTAATATTTGGCTGGTCTGCTCTGGGCCTCCAGCATCCTATCTTGAATTAGTCACACCCAGATATCTGTGTTCTTCATAAATTCCGAGTCGAGTGCCTTTGAATCCTTGCCCTAGATCCATGACAGTGGAATCCTGTACTTCCATATGAGGGTGGAGATCTGTGTTAAATGTCGGACGACAGTCCAGATAAGCCTGGACTGATCCTCTCTCCTTGGACGTACACCATCCATCCTGATTCGACACGATCACCTTAAGCATACCATGATAACAGACTTCTACTCCCAAACTTCATGAAACACCCACGGGAGATTTCTTCCGGGTCGGGGTGACCCCAGCTACCTCGGCCAGTCTATCCTCGATGTTCCATTTATAATTATGTCGGGAGTGGGGATAAGGAATCCTGTGTATGAAAATCCCTAATTATACCCTAGAACATCCACTCTAACTCGGTCAGTGTATGATAATTGTGCCTCTTTCTTCACTCCAGGGAGATACATGTTCTGAGATACACCAATACTTCCGGTGATACATCATAGCAATTAATTTTTTTCCTTCTCAGATATCCTGAATCTTGTTACTCATCATCTAATTTTTCGTGATCATAGTTAATCCTCGTCTTATCACCAAGTCATTGTCTTGGTAATGCTACAGGTAATCATTCCAAATATGTTTTTACAAATTCTTGTCTTCGCCTGAATAACGTTGAATTATATCGACTTCAATCTCACTATGTTTTTATGCCTCATTCTCTAAATTAGGTCTAAGGAAACCCAAGTCAATACTAATTCACCCAATAAACAAAGGGCAAGTCTCCAATAAATAAAATATAAGCCCCCAATAAACAAAAGATAATCCCCTACCTACCTTGGGCTAAGTATCTTTGATATTACCATGCTATATTCGTCCCAGCTGGGTGCAAATCCCTAGGGCATCAATCCTCGACTTGAGATTCCAACCTGAAACCTGTTGATATACTCCATACTCTAAACCCTCCGAGTCACATTTAAGACAACCTTATCCGGGTCAACATGTTACCAATCCTAACTGGGTCTCTTCAGTACTTGAATTCCTATCCGACCCTCGGTGTTTGTCGTGGTGGTTGTCTCAAGGTAATCTTGTTACTGGTACGAGGGTTAAGACTATGTGTCTTCTACCATTCTACTAATGGTTAGTGGTCTCAATTCTCCATAAAGCAGTCCTACCAGTTTGAGTAATGGACCGTAGGGTCACTTGAGTTTATTTCTTAGGTTGCCATTCTCATGTTAAACTCCTCCTTTATTCTCTTTGGGTATCTTCTTACCTTAACCAAGTTCATAATAAATATCTATTTTTGACTAGGGCATACTATAATTTGTCATGCTTAGTCATGAGTCCTAGTGGGTTGAGTCTAACTCGTTAGCTAGAGAACTATAAAATGAGATCTTTGAAGCCAGAGGTGCTCCGTACTGGGGCAGGGTTTGCCGTAGGCTACAAAGAAGAATTCCAGTTAATGAAGAAGTTGACTTTTACATGTGATTTCCCTTATGGACACACCACTGCTTCCGCTGCTAGTTTGTCAGTGATATAAAGGATATATATATATACAAGGCATACTGAATATAAGAGAAAAGTCATGAATTACCAACATGCATCGAGTAGAAGTTGAGGCAACTTCGGCTATAAGTCGACACAACTTCGATTGGAATTTGACGTTACTTAAAATAGAAGTTAGAGCAACTAAGTTTAATAAGTAGACGACACTCAAAGGATTACATCAACACTTACTTCGTGATGATATCGAAGTGGACTTCTACTTTTCCAATGGAGGTTTCCTCTGATAGCACTTGTAAGACCCTTTTTTTTCTTTTTCAAACCCTGGTGTCTTATGCCCAGAATCGCCGTTTTGCGGTGGCACCGACACTCGGGAAGGCCGCCACTACAAAATGCTGATTCTGCCGGCTTTTTTGATCATCAAAGAGAGAGTAGAAATCATAAACTGAAATATAATTGAGTTCACAAACATCATATAAAAATGAGAAATCACAACAAGTCCATAAATGTAGAAAAGAGAGAGTATTGCAATAGAACAATACAAATGAAATATAAACGAGCTTAAGCTCGGTACATCAGATCCTCACTACAATCTCTCGTGGAAGCTATAAGAAAGACTAATCACTCACGGAGCTGGTCACTGGTGCTTCCGATACTAGACTGACCCACCTCCATGCGCACCGTACTCCACTGGTGGTAGTCCCTGTGTTGCTGTTCCCTTACTCCCATCTGAAGCCCCTGTAATGTTGTGGTTTGAAAACCATTAGTCATAAAGACTAAGCCCTATCATCCCCTACCCCTACCCCCATGGCCCCTAAGCACCGAGCGGGGAGAAGGAAAGGGAAGCTATGAAAGGGGAGAGTACAAAATGGCAGGTGACGGTGGAGCTAATCTAGCAGTTCTATATATCAGATAGAATAAGCAATAAGTGATTCAACATACCAAATATGAAATATGGAACCTTAACTTATATGACCACCTAAACGGACACATAAGCCAAGGGATCTTCTACAAGGCTCTCATCGCATAAATAGTCCCATTCCTATTTATATGACAGAGTGTCGGTTGAAGGCAGTTAAAAGATATTATAAAGCATAACCTTAACTTATAGACTTGCCCACACAAGCCTATATACTAAGGGGTCGTTTTGCAAGGCCTAATGTATAAATCATCCCATACCGATTTATACTTTAGGGGTAAGGGTTGAATGATGCTGCCATGGTATGCAATACTATGTTATGTGGGTTAATTTTTATGTCCATGCAGTGCAACTCACACACACGACTCTATGCGCACAGACCTTTAGTTTCCCCTATTTGGATAGCTAGCTTCACTCCCAGGAACCTCCATAGTGGAAAACAGAGACAGTGGGTTGGGCCCCCCACTCTTAAGAGGGTATCCACACTACCAGGCCTAGCCCTTATGTACGCCTCTAGAAGGACACAACCTAGAGTCTTCACATACTATGCTGGCCATATCCACCAGACTTTCCCTGGCCAAGTGTCCCACACTGTTGAGTCAATGTATCGACGTCGGTGTGAATGACCGTCCAATACCGAAGACCCACCACCTTATTTTTTTGTGAACATGCAACCTTGATGTATCATCCACCGAGCCTAAGCTCCCCGGACTAGCCCGTCCGTCATATTTACCTACCGAGCCAAGCTCGTCGGGCTAATCTGCCCATTTCCACGACCATCGAGCCTACCACCCGAACATCCTGGTCAAACTAACTTCCCGAGACACCGGGGTGTGAGAAAGTGAAACCCTAGTTATACTAGTTTCTCTTGAAGTTTATTATTCCTACTGTTTAGGTTAGCCCAGGGCTGCCCCCGGTATACCCCGTGAAGGGCTCTCAAAGGCACTAGGAACTATGATGGTAGCTGAAGCCATTCGTTTCCTTTCGCAGGGCACTTACTATTATTGGTTATTACCCAACTCCCAATCCCTTTAATGTTGTACTTGATCTAACCCTAGTGTATTTTGACTCTTTCTCTCTCCATGGAGAAAACGATGTTTCGTTGACCCCGAGCACCTCTTAACACTAGTCAAAACCTCCCACTCTTCATCACGACTCCCAATGATGAACTCATTTCACTTACCAGATCAATACACTAATATCCCAAGTCTCTAGGTTCATTTTGCACCATATTATGATTTCTGCAGTTTTTACTAAACGCAGATCATCCTAAGTTATATGATGTATACAATGGGAGTACTCCAAATTATCATCTAAAATCCCTATAATATTTATTGGAGGTCTATCATGACATGATTAGCCTAAATACAGAAGTTTATAATTTTCCTAATTTACTTGATAATTTATTTAATTTCGTAAGGGATCTAAATGCCTTAGTTTGAACATGAAGTACTATTTTAAAGCATGCAAAATGTTCCAAAAAATTATGATAAATACAAGACAACTACCTATCAATAAATTCAAGGCCTTCAAATTTTCAGTGAGATTTAAACCCCTAAACATAATTTTTGAACTTAACCTACATTAACAAATTTAAAGAGATAAGTACTGCCAATATACTTTCAATAATTCTGAGCAAATTCAAGGATGGACATAAAGACATATAAACACTTCAGTTCAAGTTTCATAATTTATCAGTTAATAATGAACTCTAAACTTGATTTTTCATAATAATCCAAGTTAATAGGTTAATGAACTAAGTACAACAATTATTTATCTAAAAATTGTAACAAAATTCCTATATGAGCATATTGACCTAGAAACTCTACAGATAAAGTTTCAAAATTTTCAAATAAAAAGGGAGCTCTAAATCTATTATTGATCATATTCCCGTATTAATATACTTGTGAAGTAAGTACTGGAAATTTACATTTAAAAATTACAATAAAATTCATGTATGCTCATAATGGTCTAAAACTCACTCTACCCCAATTTCATAATCATCTAATGGATATTAAGGTCATAATAAAAACATAGTTAATTAGGGCTACTACTATTATTGTAAAGGTAATACTAAAATTATTGATCTGAAATTCCCAATAAAATTATCCAAGGCTTATAATAACATTATGACAACACTACCCAAGTTTCATAATTTTTCACAGAGTTCTAGTTACATATCCTTCAATTTTAAGGATTGTGACCTAAACTAAGATTAGGGTTTTGAGGGGTTTATCCATCTCTAAATCTACTAAGATTTTCACCAGAGGACTTTAGCTACCCTACAGTCCTCTCTACCAAATTTAAAATCCATACAAGGGCATTTGACCACATGCCCTTCACAAACCCCCAAAGACCAACCTTAGGGTTTGGTCTTGGGTCCTAGGGAAAATCTACCCAAATCCACCCCATCTCCCATGGTAGGGTGTCCCAGGTCATAACAAACTAGTGGACAAAGTCTCAGCCTCTGTTGAGGTGATTTGACCACTTAGACTCACAAAAAGTACTATGACCTAATTACCCCTTATTGAGCCAACTTAGGGTTTGCTTGCTTCCAACCTAAACCATCACCAAAAGTGATGAAAATAAATATGGAGCCTTATATTATCTCCTAAGATCACCCACCAAAATATTGGAGGTTTTTGAGGAGTTTAATGCACCTAATTAAATTCCATATGATTTATTAAATTATTCTCAAAACTATAGAAAAATATTGTCCAAAAATTCTGATTTTTGGTCAGTATGAGGAAATGGTTATGAAAAGCCTTTGCTTTAAATTTCAAAGTTTTTGGGTGAGTGGTTTGGTGTGGGCAATAATTTTTGTGACTAGTCACACCTAGGTATAGGTTACACCAAAATGAGTGCTATGGTCAGACCACTTATCCAAAGTGGTTGAAATTAATTTTAAATTAAAGTTAACTCCTAAAGCTATAATTTTTCTGTTGATCATTTACTCACATAGAGCATCTAAGTATTTTTCATTAATTTTCTAAAGTGTATGTTAATATAATACAAAAAATACATTAAAATTAAATGGATTGAAATAGATCAGCACAAATCTTGATGCAATATCCGACGGTTGCTGGATCGTCTTCCTCCTCCAGCCAAAGGCCTAGATTTCTAGAACCTGGGCCGACTTCCAGCGGCCTCTGTTGGCCACCCTGCCGCCTCCCTGGTCGGCCACCACCACCACTATCTCCGACGAGGTGATGGCCATCGATTGGCGGCGACACGGCCGCCGGAGGGGACGAATCTCGCGATCCCGAGAGGTGATTTTTGACGGAAAAATTCAAAAATGTTCCACCACTGATCGGGCTCAATTCAGCCCGATCCTTAGCCCTAATAGATCCTATTATCTACCCATAGTGAGAGAGGAAGGGGAGGACCTTGCTTGCAGCCTTGAGACGCGTCGATCGCCGAGATTCCATTGGTGGTGGAGGAGTGAATGGAGCTCTGCAACAACACAGTGAACTCGCTTGTCTCCTTCGGGTAAGGTGTGGAAATGCTTGCCCTGGATCCAGGGATGCTTTTAGGTGAGTAAAAAGGGGTAGGGTAGGGGCCAAGCTTTAAGTGGCCATTAATGGCCCCTTAATGCAAGTTTCGGCCATGGTATGGGGGGGGGAATCTGGGCATTAACAGGTCGAAAAATGGCTGGGAACTCCTTTCCCCTAGAGAAACTAATTCCAGCCCTTAATGGGGAGAGTTAAGTGGTTCAAGTTTAAAAGCCATTAATGGCCTTGAAGCTTGAATTCAGCCAAGGATTGGGGGCTCCTCCATTGGTGGTTGGCTGGCTGGCTTCATTAGGAATTTATTCCACAGGCTATAATGAAATGAATGGAGAGCTTGGGGAAGGAGGAGAGTGTGCCCCATGGTCTTCCCCCATTACTCCCCTCTCTTTCTCTCTCCTCCATTAAAGGGAATTTGGAGTTTTCTCTCTCCTGCCCATTAAAGTTGACCATGCTGACCACTCCAGCCTATTGGCAGCCCACTAACCCATATTATTCACGAAAATAAGGTTAGCTCAAATGGAAAGAGGGCTTGAGCTTAGGTTAGCCCATTTGAGCTAGGTTTGACCTAACCTAGACTAGGGTTGACCTAGGTCAATTTGACCTTTTGAGTTTCAATCAATGGGTCTTTGGTGACCCATTAGACTCGCCTAAGGTCTTCGTAGGATTGGGTAGGGTTGACTTGGCACCTTGGAGGTCACTTGACCATTAGTAAGGACACTTTGACCATTTTAGGGCTATAGTTGACTTTGGTCAACATGACCATTTGGGTTGACCCCAAGGGATCTTTGGTGACCCATTGACCCCACTTTAGGTCTAGGAAGACCTTGGTTGGGCTTGTTAGGGGCACATTGCCCTTAGTAGGGCACCTTGCCCAATTTAGGCCTAGGATGGTCCTAGGTCAACTTGACCACCCTGGGTTGACTCCAATGGGCCCTTAGGGCCTTTCAATAGATTGGTGAGGTTATGGTTGGGTCTTGGAGTCATGGCGAAGCCCTATGGTCATCCTAATCTACTATTTAAAATTCTACTATTTGCAGACCATAGTGATCGTCACCTTCATGCCTAAGCTCACTTGGTCTTCTTGGGCTTCTTGGGGTTTTGTCATGACCTAGTAATGACAAAATCACTCCTATGGGTCTAGCTGTAAATAAGATGTTACAATATTTCAAATCACTAGGATATCTAAGGTCCTCAATGCCACTAAAATCATCAGTTAAATCGACCTCGCCCTCAGTGGCGGGCTCAGTCCTAGACATTGCCTTAGACTCATCAAGAGAGTCAACGACTAGATCAGGCAGCTCAGGGGGAGACTCAAAAGGGAGTACGGGCGTATTAGGAATAGGACACACAATAGAACCTTGATCAGATACGCCACTGAACTCACATGTCGTAATCGTCTGTTTGCCCCTACAGATAGGACTACTCTCACCCCGTGGGCTCATGGCAGTCCTAACAGTCACTTGTACAGAACTCGGGATATGGGACCTCACCTTATCCTTTCCTCCATAGGTGGGTGCAGGTATGCTTTGGGTAGTTCTACCAACTTGGGGAATGGTCAATCCTGTTGGAAAATGTCACTCCTATGGTCAGGTGGGGATCTAGTGCTATAACTATTTTTGCTAACGGTTGTGGTGCTATTAGTACGAAGCTAGTCAAGGTCAAATTGATCCGCAAGTAAGCTACGCATGTGCGGCCAAGCATATTGATAGGTACCAACACGACGCTCTTCGTTTAACCAAAACACGCGGGCTTGACCTACTAACCGGTCTCGAGCGACGACAACCTTTTGGTGGTCATCCCATACGTGGAAATCAAAATAAATTTCTATCCCCTGAAGCCAGTCTCTAAAAATTTGAGGACTCCTATAACCGTCATAAGTGGGTACCTCGTTCCTAGTGGGAGGAAAAGTGCGGGGACGGTTGGTATTCCTCTGATATGCAGGCAAGGCTGGGGTGTGATGAGCCATAACCTTAGCATACCAATAGTCTAATCTAGATACATAAACATCATGGGCCATTTTCTAGCGATGACAGGACAAAAAATTCAATTCAAATTTGTTGCACATGCAATGAAATAATGACTCTGATCCTATAAAATTGTATTAGATGGAATTGTTCATGCTAAACAACTAAGGCAATAAATAATTTTTTTATATTTTCTTGCTGACAATAAATAGAAGATTATTAAATAAATTTCTTTTGAATTTATTTGCAGAAAAATAAAAATTTAGGCCGCTATTGGCAGACCAGGGAATTTTTTTTTGTAATTTTAACAAATAAACGTGCAAGACAAATGCGTGTCGACGTCCTAAGAAAAGGGGGAGGTTGCCAATTAGGAAATTGACGTGAACCTTTCTCTGATATCAAATTAATGCAGGCCACGTCTCCCGACAAATCGCAACGGACAAATGACACCGAATTGTTCTCACTCGTTCTAATTCTACGATCGCACAATTTAAACGCAGCACACCCGAGTCGCAATAATATCAATCTAATGCTAACGCACGGGTTCGCTACACCCTTAGAGATCAAATAGAGGCGATGAACCAATATTCTCTCAAGCGAAATAGACTGACCCGATCCGTTCGAGCGTGTGTTGTACCAAAAGAGATCCACCGAAAATAAACGATTCGGAAATGGTAGATCTCTCCCAACAAAAAGAAAACAAGGTCCGTCAATCCTCACAAACTTAAATAGATCAAAAGAAAACACAAAAATCATTCGGATCAAAAAACCACGATGAAGTCAAAGTTTTGCAAGCAATGTCAAAGAAAACCACCATAAGAGTTAATTATAGAGGGAAACACTCAAAGGTAGAAATTTCGTTACTCCAATCGGAATAGATGATTCCGAGTTACTAAATTGGTTCGATCTTCAACGACTCCGCCGGAGTCACGCCAAATGGAGAGAAACTCGTCTGCCGTCCTTGCTTCATGCTGGAGAAGGTTTGTCGTCGCCGTTGATCTTGCCCTTGGCTGAAAGTCCACCAAGAAGGGATGAATTAGATTGGCCGAAATCTATGAGAGAAACCAAGAGATGGCCGAATTCCTCAAGGGGGGTTAGCCTTCGAATCCTTGTGGGGGATTGGAGAGGAGAAAGGTTGTTAAGGTGGAGAAGAGAGGAGGGAAGAGGGGAGAAGAATTGTGGCTAAAATCCACATGGAAGGGAGAAGGGAGGGGGCGGCCAGGAAGGAGAAGAAGAGGGAAATCTCAATTCAAGATTGGGGTTTCAATTTTCATTTATCAATCTACTAAATCCTTCATAAGCATGACCTTTTATAGCCTACACCACTCAATCTCCTCCATTCAAATAAAATAAACATATGATGGTTATATGCACCCATCATAAACATGACATAACAAATAAAATAATTAAATGCATGAAATAAAAACTCCCAAATTAAAACAATGCAACAAGGAAATAAATAAATATAATAAAACATTATAATTATTAGATTATTATCGCGGCGATGGCGTTGTAGCGGTGATGACGTTATAGCGAAATTATTGTCACGACGATGGCGTTGTAGCGGCAATGGTGTTGTAGCAAAATAATTGTCGCGGCGATGGCGTTGTAGCGGCGATGGTGTGCATCGAAATTATTAGTGCGACATCGTCCATCCGAGTCTTCAAACGTATGGTTGTGGCGGCGATCAACATAATGCATGGACCCAGCATCGCCATGGAGCTCACCAAAGAACTCGTCAGCACCATCTGCAACGTCATCACGAACAAATGGCGAGACATCATCGCAACCAATCAAACGGTCACGATACTCCCGAGCAAGTGGCGGGACAATGTCGCCATCACTAAGCTCCACCGACCATTTTTCAAACCTCCCTGAATGCTCGACCCCCTCAAAGATGTTGTGGAGGGGGTGGTCCGTCACTACCAGGATAGAGTGTGCTTGGAAATAAGGTCAAAGCCACCGAGACGAGATGACCAGAGTAAAGGTCAGCTTCTCCAAGATCGGATAACGAAGCTATGCCTTCCTCAGGACCAGGCTTACGTAGTATATGAGCAGCAGCTTCTTCTCCTCTTCCTGAACCAGGACGGAACTCAAGGCCTCTACTCCGACCCCGAGATATAAGGATAGATCCTCCCCCTCTTTTGTCCCTTGGAGTAGGAGGGCCTGAGTTAACTGCCTCTTCAAGGCTTGGAATGCCTCCTCGCATTCCTTAGTCCACTCAAACTTCTTGCCTCCCTTTAATTCTTTAAAGAAGGGAGCATACTTCTCCCTAGCCCGGGAAAGAAACCTGCTTAGCCCTGCAAATTTTCCTATCAATTGCTGGACCTCCTTAGCATTCCGAGACGTCGTGATCGCCTTGACTTTGTCAAGATTCGGCTCTACCCCTGTGGTTGTGAGAAGATGGCCAAACAAGTTGCCCCTGTTGGCCCCAAAAACCAATTTCAAGGGGTTCAACCTCATTTTGTACCTTCAGAGTGTGCCGAAGGTCTCCTCCAGATCCCGGAGGTAGGAGTCCACCTCCCGGCTTTTGATCATCAAATCATCTACATATATTCCAGGTTCCTCCCCTTTTGCTCCTAGAAGACCCGATCCATCATCTTTTAGTATGTCGCCCCTGTATTTTTTTAACCCAAAGGGTATCATCTTGTACCCATCCCCAGTGATGAAGGAGACATCTTTTACATCGTGGGGGGGGGGGATGCATCCTGATCTGATGATAACCTGAAAAGCTTCTAAGGAACTCATTACAGGAAAACCGATGACTGAGTCAACCAGTGCGCCGATTCGAGACAAGGGGTAACAATTCTGATGGGTCCATTGACCCCAATGTTCCAGATTTGAATGAAGTCAAACTGGTCAATGACATACACATATAATGTATTTGATGTATGCTTGAGTTATTGCATGCAGGTTGTCCTTGATTGGATAAATGAATAGGAAGAGAAAGCTGGAGGTCAAATAATTTGACTAAGGCGTAACCGCTGAGACAGCTGAGACAGCTGAAAGAATGTCTCAGCATAACCACTGAGACAGTTGAGAAGCTCAACACATATCGTTGAGAGAAGTGTTGGTCTCAGCTAAACCACTGAGATAGAAGACAGTCTCGGCTGTGAAGAAATAACCGCAGAGACAGAAGATTGTCTCAACTGTGAAGAAGAAACCGCTGAGACAGTTGATAAACCACCATGACAGAAGTGTCTCAGCTGTGAAGAAGAAACTGCTAAGACAGTTGAGTAGCAACTGCTGAGACAAAGCCAGCAGAAAATTTTTTAAGTCGAGAAAGTGGAATTCATCGAGCTCAGCTCACAGATTGTCGAGCTCAAGTTAAAGGTTGACGATTCAGAGCTCGTTGAGCTCAGCTCACTGATCGTCGAGCTCAAGTTAATGGTTGAATATTCAGAGTTCATCGACCTGAGCCTTCCTTTTCGTCGAGCTCAAGTTAAAGTTGAAGATTCTGAAGTTCATCGAGCTCAGCACAGAGTTCGTCGATCTCAGATCGACGATCGTCGAGCCCAATCCAAATACTTTATGTCGTTGTGGGAAAGCTACAGTAGCATCAAAAGCTACTATTTGTCTTCTTCTGAGGGAGGTGGCGCTCACCATACTTGACTGGGCCCACATTAAAATTGTGTCGTTGACTCAAATCAATAGATATAAAAGGAAGAGAAGAAAAGAAGATTAGGATTAATGAAAAATAAGAACGAAAGCAGAAAATGAAAAAGGGGCGGTTAGACTTCATCTTCTTCGACAAGCTTGAGAGCAAAGTCCAGCAGTGAAAGCCAGAAGGTAAAGATAGATGAAGCTTCTTCCAGTTCAGCAGGATTGTTCCTTGAAGAACAAGTTGGTTGATTCAATCTATCAGCAAGAGAAGATAGCTGTATGAAGGGGTGTAAGCCTTCAACAGTAGATAGATGCTCACCTATGCAGCTAAGAAGAAGTTGGTTGTAGAAGAAGACTCATCCCTTCTACAGCAAGCGGGCTAGACTGATATCTACTCAGTCCAGCAAGTTAGACTCAGAGATTTATCTCTGAGTCAGTATTTCAATTTACTTAAATATTTTCTGTAGGATTCAGTTTATTTGAATCTAAGTGTAGGGCACTTTGTGCCTCAGTGGTAGGTGACTAATTAGTCACTAAGTTAGGTGCCCTACTGGGGTACTGAGGTAGGATCCAAATGTGGATCTGATTTGTAGGGCTTAAGTGCCTTAGTTAGGAGAGTGTTGCTCTTTGAAGTCAGATCCAAGTGTGGATCTGAGGAAAGGCTGTCATCCCAGCCTGAATATAGGGCCTAGTGCCTGAGGTAGGTGACTGGTGAGTCACTGAGCTATAGGTGGCAAGTGTGTCACTGAGTTGTAGGCCTTGGAGGAGGCTGAGCTGTAGGTGTCTAGAAGGGCACTAAGGTAGGTACCTGAAAAGGTACTGAGTTGTAGGAGTACTGTAGCACTATGAGAGTAGGGATATGTGCCTGAAGTTGTAGGGCTGAGAAGCCCGAGCTGTAGGCCTTAGAAATAAGGCTAAGGTAGATGGTTAGTGGACCACTGAGCTGTAGGAGGATTGCAGGGCTCTGAGGTAGGAACCCTTGTGATTCTGAGTTTGGATTCTGAAAAGAATCTATGTTTAAGGCTGAGGGCCTGAGGTGTAAGCTCTGAGGAGCATATTAGTGGAGTTTGTGCCTAGTCCAACAAATTACTTGGATAGGTGGGAGGGAAAGTAGATGTACCCAATTGGGGAACCACTATAAATACTTTTGTGCTTGCTGTGTTGCTTGTTTCTTTCTTGTATTGTAGGTAATTATGACAAGCCCTAGATCACAAATCTTATAAACAGCAAAAAGGCTTAAGAAATTTCAAACACCTATTCACCCCCCTATAGGTGACTAGCTAACCTTTAAGTAATAACTTTCAAATCCTTAGACATGATTTATTAAGTAAGGAAAAATTAACACACATTCTCCACTAGCCATCTCCTTTTTTAACCATTACTACATTGGAGACTCAACCGGGGTATTGAATTTCGGATACAAAGCCAACCTTTAGGAGTTTGGCCATCTCCTCCCCGAGGGGCTCGGCAAGCTTGTCTGCGATGGACCTCTTCTTCTGTTGGATGGGTTGAGCCTCTGGATCTAGATTGAGACGGTGGCAGGCGACGTCCGCATCGATCCCTGGCATCTCTGCCGCTCTCCAAGAGAAGTTGTCTACGTTCTTCTTGATGCATGTCTGTATCCTCTCCTGGTCCACCGGGGTCAGCCCCCTGCTGATGCGCACCTTCTCCACCTTTCCCCCGAGGATGAGAACTTCCATCTCCACCACCTCTTCTGTAGCCTCCAAACAAGACAGCTTTCCCCATTCTCCAACGTCCCCCTCCCTTGGATTAGGACCTCCTCCTCAGCTTCCTCCACTGCCATCGCCTCGGCCGGCTCCTCCTGGACCTCCGCCATCCCCACCTAGGTGCGGTTCTCTTCCAATTCCACCTCCACTCCTACTTCCTCCTGCTCCGCCACCTCCATCCTCAGATCCATTTCTTCGGCCCCTCCTGCCAAGAAATAGAGTTCACCACAGGTGACGTAGCACTTCCTTGCCACCTTGGGGTCTCCTCGGACCCGAACCTGGATCCCCTAGGCATTGAGCTTCAAGCATTGGTGGAAGGATGATGGGATGCGGCAGAAGGCGCTGATGAGAGGCCGTCCAAAGATGGCTTTGTAGCTGCTGGGGGCGTCCACGATGAGGAACAAACAATTTTGAGACTGCCCCCCCCAGAGTGACATGGAGCCCACACCTCCTTCAACCTCATTCCTCTCCCCAGGAGAACCCAAACAAAGGCCCGTCCGATACAAGCACCCTCTTGGCATCCACCTTCATTGCATCAAATACCTTCTTGAAAATGACGTTGACCGGGCTCCCGTTATTGATGAGGATCCGGGATACAGGGAAATTCTTGACCGTGGTATGGATGACCAACGCGTCGCAAAAGGGATCCTTATGATCTGGCATGTCACTCCTATAGAAGATGATCTTCTCCTCCGAGGGGTGGGGTCTAGGATGTGGAGTCAATACTCCTTTGGTATATGGTGTAGAGGACCTTTCGATAAGTCTCAACTCCTACCCCTCATGGATCACTCCAATCCCGCTTTGGGCCCCAACATCGGCCCGGTACTTACACCTGTCCTCCTCTGCCCGAGGCAGGAGTTCCTCGATCTGCACCTCCCGGCTTTCCCGCTGCTGTTTCTACTCCCTCTTGCCTCTCACCTCGAGGAACTCTGGGCACTTAGTCATAGCATTACCCTACTCCTGGTGGAAGTCACAGTAGGGTAACTCTACCCTGACCTCCCTTCTTCTCCTCTACTGGCCCCTCCTCCTCTACATGGCTATTGCCATAGCCTGATGCTGATCAGGGAGAGGAGGCCTCTGACCCTGCCTCCAGCTTGGAGGATGGAACTGACCCTAGCCCCCCTGACGGTTGTCTCCTCTATGGAAACCTATCAACTGGCCCTGGTCCTACCACTCCTGCTGCCTCCATCAGAGCCGATTATTCGGCTCCTGGTGCCCCCACCTTGGCTACTACACCTGCTGTTGTTCCCACTGCTGGGGTTCAACTCTCCTCGCCTCCTGACCTCGGCCACCTCCTAACCCCTTCTCCTCCTCCATGGCTCACCTGGTCAGCTTCTTCACAAACTCGGGGTTTGATGCTTCCCCATCGACTTCCCTTGTCGCCCTCTCCATCAATTACTCATAGGAGAGAGGTGGCACCCTCTTCAACTCCATCCTGAAGAAACCCTGCTATAGACCCAAGGTGAAGGTAATTATTAGGGTGTGCCCTGGCTTCTACTAGACCTGGGTGACCTCCTCCTAGAACCGGTCCACATAACTCTGCAAGGTCTCATTCACCCCCTACTTAATGTGGAACAGGGACTCTGACTCCTTCCTCTTCTTGTAGGTGGTGAATCATAACATGAACCCCCGATGCAGGTCCTCAAAGCAGTAAATTGAGTTGGCTGGCAGCTGGTGGAAACACTCCCTCGCATTTCTCCTTGAGGGTGATGGCGAAGAGTCTGCACTTAAAGGCATCCGACATCTGCCTTTTCGAAACCAAATCCTCGAACTACTGGATGTGCTGGACCAGGTCATCCTTCCCAGTGTAGTAAGACATCTCCAGCTCCCTAAACCCCTCTGAAACTGGGGCAGAAGAAAACAACTCACTGAAGGGGATACCTCCCCCTGCTAGTCAAGACAGAGGATCTCGCACCCCCATCTCGCCGAACTAGTCTCCGCTCGCCGACTCGGGGAAGAGCACTCTCCCGAGGAGATCGCGCTCCCTCCCCTCCTCTGCAACCTCCTTCCCATCTCGCCGAGCCAGGGAATCCTTGCCTAGAGCTGGGGCGGCGGTGACTAGGACAGCTGGTGTCGAGCACTCGGCATGTGCGCTGAGTGCGAACCTGACGAGGCTGAGCACCTCCTACCAAAATTCCTCGAACATCCCCACTGTGTTAAGACGGGGAGGGGGTTGCGAAGTCGACCCTGTCCGAACCTTACCCTTCTCCTCCAGTCATCTAGCCTGCTAAAGATTTTCAATGCTGACTACTCTCTACGCTCACCGCACCAAAATGTTGAAACCAAAAACTTGGTCTCTATGGAGTTCAACCTTGTGGAAGGGGTGATCACACACTTACTTCTCTCTTGCAAGCCAAACGACTAAGGAAAAAGAATAAGGGACAGACCCAAGGGCTCGATGTGGAGGTCCTACCATACACTCGAAAGATCTTAGTGCGCTTCCCCTCCCTAGCAAAATGCCGAGCTAAGGATACCTCAAAAAGCGCAAGAAGACCTGGGCACAAGAAAGCATGCCTTCTGAGGTACCCCCTCAGGTCTATTTATAGATTTATGAAAATGGTCTGCAAATAGCCAACCTCCGTTTTTCTGAACAGCTATATGCAGCCCAACTGGCTCTGCCAATAACGTAAATCTGTTGTTCCACTCGCTGGGGGCGGCGAGTGATTGATGGAGCTGGCACTCGCCGCCTCTTCCCATCCCTGGGCGATTGCGGGCCCGGCCTTCCCCATTCGCCTGTTGCACGCCGAACCCCTGGGGAGAGTGCGAGCCAACTCGCTCCACTCACCCCTCAAATGATCCACCCCACTTGGGTGAGCCGGACTGCTGGACTTTTGCCGATCTGGCTCCTGTCCACCGCTACTCATCGGATATGGGGTTGTACAGGTATTAGTAAATGATATAAGAATTCTGAGTGATTAAATTGAGGGTAAACAAAGAGTATTTAATGTACTACGCAATCTATTAACAATGTATAATAAGTTGTTATGGCTATAGAAGAAGCACCGAGTTTCGACAAATACACTCTACTTAAACTCAGAATTTCACTTCAAGATGATGAAGAACGCTTTAATAGATTCAATCCCCCAAAAGAACAAGCTTTGCAAACTAAGTTTACTAAAAGCAAAGATCCAATTATGGATATATCCTCATATAAAGGTTCTTTCAGAGGCAGTTCTAGGGGCACTAACAAAGGTAATTTGAGAGGAAGTATCAGGGGAAATGGAATGGCATGTACAGAAGGAAAAGTAGGAGAAATTCAACCATGTATGGAAAAACCTAATTGATTATGCATTTTGTGTAAACGCATAAATCAAAAATTGATAGATTGTTTTTTTCAAATTTAAAACTTTTAGAAATCGTTCTCATTTTTAGAAGGATTGTTGGAGTTACAATAAATAGCATAATCACTTCTCTCAGATCAACACTTTGGACCTTGATATACTATATAAGGTCTTCCATACCTATTTATCAACAACAGAAGAAAAATAAGATTTATATATAGTGGATAGTAGTTGTTCTAATCATATGAGTAATAATTGGGATAATTTTCTGGAATTAACTCCAACTCAAAAAGTTGAAGTTTATTTGGGAGAGGGAAAGTCCTTGAAGATAGAAGGAGAAAGAATTATTTCAGCTCTTAGCGCAAAAGGAATACCAAAGGAAATTATAATATTTTGTGTTCCCCAATTGGCTCAAAACCTCTTGACTGTAGGTCAACTGATAAGTCAATATTTATAGATATTTTAAAAAAGTTTCTATTTAATAAATAGTCATTTTCTTTTTAGTTTTATATTAATATTTGTATTAATTTGTTTCTTTTCTTATTTCAGATCAATCTGGGCTTCGAATAAAAAATCGAAGCTTGCAGGACTGATTAGGAGAAGAAACTTAAGAAATCTAAAAAAGATCGCATTTACACGCCCATGTCAGAGGCATAACAAACCAGTCACAGGCGTAACTCGTGGGCGTGACCTATCCGAAAGATCCAGAGACCGTGTCACATCTAAAAAAAATTACATGCCCCCATGTCACCCGCATGACCGTTGGGTCACGGGTGTGACTCATAGGCATGACATCCAGCGCAGGCATGTCGCTGCTTTAAGATGCTAGTTTCAGATCCAGGACGTTTCAAGCTTACACGCCCTAGGTCACTGGCGTGACCTCTTCAACAACTGCTAGATTATCTCCCGCCATTTTGAGTTCTCGTCGTTTCTAGTAATAGTAAAGACACGTCCTAGAACACTGGCGTGGCCTAGGGGTGTGACCCGCCAAACAGCAATTTTGGCAGTTTTTCTCCCGACGTTCCCGGGCTTTTGAGAGGACGGTTCCATACCTGGTACGCCCCTAGTCACGGGCGTGACCTAGGGGCGTGACTTTCCCGAAAAATTTCTATAAAATCCAAACAGAGCCAGGAGCTCCAGGAGTCAACTAGGAGTAAATTTTCGGCAGATTTAGTAGCTCAGTTTTCAATTATTATGCATTTCTTTATGTAATTTTCAATTTTATAAAGTAGATTTTTTTGTTTACTTTTAATTCAACACTTTTCCTTTATTAGTAATCTTGTTCTTGTCTTTTTTTATGTACTTCCTTTATCATGTTAAGTAGCTAATTTCATTAGCACTTGATCATGATAACCTTTGAAATTAAATAAACTTCTCTTCTTTACCAAGCTCTCTTTATTTCCACTTCGATCTATCTTTGATTTTATTAGTACTAGATTCATATTTCATGATTTCGATATTAGATCCGTATACTAGATTTACTTAGAGGTTATGGATACGAGTAGATCACTCAAAGGTAGAAGGAGGTTCATGCATTCCTCGAGAGGGGATGCCATAAATCTTCCGGATTGGAGTCAAATCCAATAGCGGGGTTCACCTCATAAAACAAGCTTAGGGGTTTCGACTGGATGAGAGGTCTTAATCAATAAACCTAAGTTTAGTCGAGAGCATATTCTCGAGAGTGGCATTTTTGTATTTTGCGAACCTCAACGGTCGAAGTAGTTAATTTAGAAGTTTGCCTTTCATGAAAAGTTTTTTTTTTAATTCAAAGGTAGTCTAGATCAAGTGTTACTTTTTATTTCATTTTCTTCTTTAGTTTAATTAACCTCTAATTTATATTTTAATAGAATAATATTAATTTGCATGAGTAGTAGTAATCAATAGGCCCGAAAGAATATGACACTTGATATTTTGTTAAAAATAAACTATACTATGAACGATAGGTACTCTAGCCTATAGTTTGTAGAATTTAGAAATATTTTCAAACCTAAATTTTACCCATCAAGTTTTTGGTGCTGTTGCCGGGGAGTTATTTTAATGATATTTTGAAAGCGTAAATTTTATTAATTTTATCATTCTCTTTCTCTACCTCCATTTCTTTTTTCTTTAAAATTCAATTCCATTAGGTAAAAGTTATTTATTTTCTTTCATTAAAATATGTTATCTAAATTGGACATCTTGCTTGCCGAGCTTGAAAATAAACTCAATATTTTGGAAGTAGCAAAAAAATGTCAAATTATTTGTTATTATTGTGGTGCTACTCATCGAAGTGAGGATTGTTATAATTATTATTATTATAACCAAAGTTTTCGTATGAAAATAATTTTTATAATAATTATGAAAATAATTATTCTCGCTTTTATGATAATTCTTTTTCAAACTTTCATGAAACCAATTTTTCAAATTTTACTAATTTTCTTGGAAGCAATTTTTCAAGCTTTAACGAGAATAATTTTTTTAATTTAAATAGTTTTTCTTCAAACTCGGATGTTGACTTATCTTAGTCGCAAGATCAACCGGAAAAATCCACGAGTAATGAGAATAATTATCTAAATTCGAATTTTTGTTCATATTTTTCCGCATCTCAAGTTGAGTCTTCTAATTTTGGGGAAATTTTATAATTTCATTTTTCCCCTCCCCAAAATTTAGCTCTCATTAATACTTGTTCTAATAATTTTCTCCGTCTTCGAATGTCTCCTATAGAGGAATATGAATCTTCATGTGCCCCCTTAGTGTATTATTCCGAAGAAGAAAAAATATTATTATATCAAGAATTTATAAATTGTATGGGCACAACGGGTGAATTAGAAGAACATGTTTCTTCTCCCACTTCTCCCGATTCTTCTCATCTTCATCATGAATTTTCATGCATAACCTATAAATATTTAAGCATCCAAATTCATGAAAATGATGTGCCCAATAATTTTATTTTAAATGAATTTTTAGATTACAATTTTATTTTAGAAAATAAACAACCTGAGCTTATACATCTAGCTTCGCAAGAGCCTCCTCATTGCGAAAACTTTTCTGACACTTCTTTTTTATTTTTCTTGCACTAAAAATTTTCAAGAAAAAGATGAGCCGTTGCAATCAAATGTCGTCCCCGATCTATTTGCCGCTCATCTACAAAAATTCAAATCACCCCAGGTATGGATAGGTGATTTGAATTTAAATTTTCAAGTCAACCGTTCAAAGAAGGAAAAATCAAGAAGTCAGCGAAGGAGTAGTCGGGTGAGCGTCTTCGGCGTCTTCACCCATGCGTGAATTTAGGGAGCTGTCTGCTCACTTAAAATTTCACTTTCCTTTTTCCTAACCCAAACCGTCTAGCTTAAAGACGGGAGAAAGAAAAGCGCTCTTGGGAGACACCCCTTGCTTATCTTTAATTTCTTACAATTTAATTTTCTATGCATTTTTTCTTTTCCCCCTCCTACTTGGCATATAAATATTGGGTACAATGTTTATTTTTAAGTATGGGGGTGGAGTCCCCTTTACAGTTTTTATTTAAAAATTGAAAAATCTTTAAAAATATTATAAAAAATCATTTCCTTTTTATTTTAACCAAAAATACAAAAAAAATAGAAAATCAAAAATTAACTTCTTAGAAAGGGCTGTATTGGTCTTTCATCCCATAAAACCGTCTAGTACCTTGCGAACTCATCACTGGGTAGTCCTCCGAAAGTCCAAGAAATAAAAAAAAATTAGGATTATAATTTATGTTTTTGGTATTTATGTTTAAGAAATAAATCAAAACAAAATAATAAACCCCTACTTAATTTTTTTGTGATTTTTAGAAAATTGTTTTGAGTTTTTTTATAAGAATTTTTATAATTTTTGATTTTTTAATCTTTTGTTTCATCATTGTTAGTTATATTTAATTTTTAGGTGATTTAATTTTAAGAAATACTTTATGAGTTAAATTTGTTTAGAGTAATTTATTTAGCTCTTTTTCTCTTTCAAATCTAATTAATCTCAACTTTGTTGTACCTAGCTTAATAATTTTAGATTTTAATTATATGCACTTTATGCTTTAAGATTCTTAGAAAATTTTAATTTATACTAAAAATTTGTCTAGCCTTTCCCTTACTGTTTTTAATTTTTTTGTTAGATCATATGTCATGGGGATAAGAGGATAAAATTCATTATCCCCTGGTAAACATATGCATTTTCTTTTTATGGTTAGATCATATGTCATGGGAATCAAACATTCCTTGGTACACATATGCAATCCCAAAAATAAAAGATGGAGTAAGAGGAAAAAATTCATTACTCCCAATTATTTTATTTTTATTTGAAGAGAGAAAAATATTTGTTCATATGTCATGAAAAATGAGAGGATAAAATTCATCATTTTCTTGATAAACATATACAAATATCAAAAATAAAAAATTTTGTTGGGTGAGGATAAAATTCATCAACTCCAATCCAAAACCTCTTTATATTCCTTTCTTTTTCAAAACCCATTAGCAAATAAAATTGCATAAGATTTAAATTAAAATTCTAAGAGAACATAAGTAGTAATTTGAATTTTTTTCCTTTAAGTCTCTTTTTAGATAAAGGTGTTAAAAATTCTTAATCTAGTTTTGTTTGTTAAACTAGTCAATTTTGAAATTAAAATTAATTATTTGAGAAATTTTTGCTTAATATCTTTGCTCTTCACATTTTAATTTCATATTTTAGGACTTAAATTTCAAATCCCTAAATTTTAATTTTTAACTTTCTTTTGATTTAATAAATTTTTAGTTTAATTAAAAAATTATATTAATTTCTTATAAGTACTTCTCATAGTTTTGCTCTGGAATAGCAAAAGCTTAAGTGTGAGGGTATTTGATAAGTCAATATTTATAGTTATTTTGATATAGTTTCTATTTAATAAATATTCATTTTCTATTTAGTTTTATATTAATATTTGTATTAATTAGTTTCTTTTCTTATTTCATATCAATCTGGGCTTAAATCGAAGCTTGCAGGACTGATCAGGAGAAGAAATTAAAGAAATCTAGAAAAGATCGCATTTAAATGCCCATATCACAGGCGTGACAAATCGATCACGGGCATGACCCGTGGGCGTGACCCATCCGAAAGATCCAGAGACCGTGACACGTCAATTAAAATTACACGCCCCCCATATCACGGGCATGACCGTTGGGTCACGGGCGTGACTCATAGGCGTGGCATCCAGCTCAGGTGTGCCACTGCTTTAAGATGCCAGTTTCTGATCTAGGATGTTTCAAGCTTACACGCCCTAGGTCACGGGCATAACCTAGGGGCATGACCTCTTCAACAACTGCCAGATTATCTCCTGCCGTTTCGAGTTCCCTCCATTTCCAGAAATAGTAAAGACACACCCTAGGTCACATGTGTGACCTAGGGCGTGACTCGCAAAACAATAATTTTGGCGGTTTTTCTCCCAATGTTCTCGGGCTTTCAAAAGGACAGTTTTGCACCTGACATACCCCCTAGTCATGGGCGTGACCTAGGGGCGTGACTTTCCCGAAAAATTTCTATAAATTCCAGACAGAGCCAGGAGCTCTAAGAGTCAACTAGGAGTAGATTTTAGGCAGATTTAGTAGCTCAGTTTTCAGTTATTATGCATTTCTTTATGTACTTTTCAATTTTATAAAGTTGATTTGTTTGTTTACTTTTAATTCAACACCTTTCCTTTCTTAGTAATAATGTTTTTGTCATTTTTATGTACTTCCTTTATCATGTTAAGTACATAATTTCATTAGCACTTGATCATGATAACCTTTGAAATTAAATAAACTTCTCTTCTTTACCAAGCTCTCTTTATTCTAACTTCGATCTATCTTTGATTTTATTTATATTGGATTCATATTTCATGATTTTGATCTTAGATATGTATCTTAGATTTGCCGAGAGGTTGTGGATACAAGTAGATCACTCAAAGGTATAAGGAGTTGCGTGCACTCCTTGAGAGAGGACGACATAAATCTTTCGGATTTGAGTCAAATCAAATAGCGGGGTTCACCGCGTAAAGCAAGCTTAGGGGTTTTGACTGGCCGAGAGGTCTTAATCAATCAACCTAAGTTTAGTCGAGAGCGTATTCTCGAGATTGGTGCTTTTGTATTTTGGGAACCTCTACGGCCGAAGTAGGTAATTTAGAAGTTTGTCTTTCATGAAAAGTTTATTTTAATTCAAATGGAGTCTACATCAAGTGTTACTTTTATTTCTTTTTTCTTCTTTAGTTTAATTAACCTTTAATTTATATTTCAATATAATAATATTAATTTGTGTTAGTAGAAGTAATCAACAAGCCCGAAAGAATATGACACTTGATATTTTGTTAAAAATATCATATGCTATGAATGATTGGTACTCTTGCCTATAGTTTGTAGAATTTAGAAATATTTTTAAACCTAAATTTTACCCATCACCAACTTATTGAAAATGGCTATAAAGTGTTATTTTATGCCAATTATTGTCAAATAGTGGAAAATTCATTACATCATATTATCTCCTCCATACCCATGAGCTCTAATAAGATATTCCCTTTGCTTATGCAATACAACTCTGGCCTCACAAACAAGGAGAATGGCTTTTTTGAGTCAATATTGTGGCATCATAGTTATGGACACTTGAATTATCATGATTTAAGTCAGTTAAGATAAAAAATCAATGGTACATGGAATACTATTTATCCAACCTATAACAGACATATATGAACATTGTATCATTAGAAAATAGCATCAACAATCATTTCCCAAAGAATCTGCTTGGATGGTTTCTCTACCACTTGAATTGATTCATATAGATTTATGATTACCTACATCTACTCCATCACTATTAGAAAGTACTTCTTTCTTACAATGGATGATTACTCATGAATGCAATGGGGTTTTTCATGAAACAAAAATCAGAAACATATCAACATGTCATATACTTCAAACAAATGGTTGAAAATAGAGTGAATATAATATCAAATCCATAAGAAGTGATAAATGTGGTGTGTTTCTAAGCAATGAGTTCTTTGGCTTCTGCTTAAACCAAGAAATTCCTAGACGACTCACCATTAGAATGAATCCACAACAAAATGGTGGTGTAGAAAGAATAAATTATACCATTGTGGAGATGGCTCGTACAATCCTAAAAGCTAAATCTTTACCAAAGAATTTTTGGTCATAAGTTGTGAGCTTTGTTGTTTATATAATATATAGATCCCCTACAAATGCTCTCAAGTCAAGCACTCCATATAAAATGTATTATGGTTGAAAACCACAAGTCTTGCATTAAACAACATTTGGATGTGTGGCATATGATTCTGTAACCAAAGAAAGAATAAATAAGTTGGATAAAAGGAGTGAAATATGTATGATTGGATATAGTTCAGAATCCAAGGGTTATAAACATTATATTCTCATAACCAAAAAATTAATAACTTCCTGAGATGTCATCTTTAAAGAAGAAGGGTCATGGGATTGGACTAACATGAGAGATCAGAATATATCTCTGGAGGTTGCTAACAGTTGCAGAAGAGGATAGTCTTCCTGAAACTCTTGATCTCACTCTACCATAATCTCAACGCAACCTCATGTTAGAACATGTATTCCACATCTTTTGATTTGAGAATAACAAATCACATTGTGTATTTGATCATGTTTATTGTGTGTTTATAGTGTACAGGAACAAAGTGCTCTCAACAGAGTCGATCCTCCTGCGCAAGAAATGCAAAATGAAGATTGTGCTCTAAACAGAGTGCTACCATGGAGGGGTAACTTCTAACACTAGTAGTAGCACTCTCTTAGAATGCAATATTGATCAGATGAGAATATCATCTAGAAAGGAATGTCAGTTAGAGCCATAATTAGCAAGTCTTACCTCGACATGATCAAAGTTAATGCATGACATTAACTTATGGAAGACCCTCCATTTCACAGCTATTAGGAAATGGGGAAGGAGATATGACGATATAGAGGAGATAATGCTAATGCAACGCGGTAGTATTTATCGCAGTGCAGTAAGAATGGTTGCCTAAATTGGAGCAACATGTCTACCATTTTGGGCTCGATTTATGTGCCTCTCACCTTCCTTATAGGCTACCATTTAACCGTCACCCTACTGCTGGCACTAGGATTTGAGTCATTTTAAAGAGCAAATCTCTTCCTTTCATGAACGATGTACTAGATTTATAAACTCCTATATTTAGTGAGAGCCCTCCTTCCTGAAGTGCAGAGGACTCCCGACACCATTCGTGAAGGACAGAGAACTTGAAGTAGGATTCAATATGCTTACTCTATGTGAAGGTTGTATGCATTGACTCTGACAATCTCTTGGCGTGCCTTTAACCTAATCTTCAAGTTATTCTATGAGGGGGGTTTTATTTATGATTTTATTCTTGTATCTATTGTACTCTCTTTTTATTGGAAATGGAAATTGTTGCAGGGGTTGACGATCAGGTCTTGTGAGACATAAGAGGAATTCACCGCGAGTGGTGGCGACTAGGTCTAGGATTAAATCTTGGGCGCGGGTTGAGGCCTTATCTATGGAGAGATAGGCTAAAGTCAATCTATCCTTGAGAGAAGGTTCAATATAAAAAACCAAATGTATTTCTATAATCACCTAGACTTCAAGCATGATTGGAGTCAAGTTTTGCAATCAATTTTTAGATATTAAATTATTTCATTCTCTGTTTTGCTTCATATTTCTATTCTCTTCATTTCGAGCAAAATGACAATCTCTGTCACTAATGGTGAGCGGTAGTTACTTATCGCTTGTAGTAGTAATAGAAACTCAATCTCTCCTTAAGAACATCTCTATAAAAGATATTTTTTTCAAAAAGTTATAAGCCAAACTTTCATGAAATGTTTCGTAAGATATTTTAAACTTATAACTACTTTTGTATTTAGATTTAAAATATCTATAAAACCCTTATTCACCACCAAGGGCGCCTACAGAACTAACAAATATTATTAGAGGTAGGTTATTCCAAAACGGACTAACAACTAGGAATAATGGTGCTCCATGAAATAACTTTTCTTGAGGGTTAAGGGATTAGTAGGCCTTCGTTGTTACTAGATCAGATTATAACTACTAGAGAACTGGGATGTGATATTTTCTTATGACTTTATATATAAAAGTATGGGCTTGGGTTGTGCAATGTATACTTCTATATTTGTAGTTAGAGAAATAACCATGGAAAAGCCCAAAGATAAATGAGATGAGGGAGATTAAACAAGGTGTAAGAATAATGATAAAGCAATGAAAACTCTATTTGTGCTTTAAATATAACTAGATTCAACCGAGTCTGTGCTTGAGAAACTACTTATGATATCTGTAATTTATTGGAAATAACTCATGAAGGTACATTACAGGTTAAAGATTCAAAGCTAATCCAACTGGAATTGAGTATGAAAAATTCAAAATGGATGCGAATGAGAATGTAGACTCAATATACCCACGGTTCACCAAGATCTTCAATGCCTCAAATTTTTTTGGGAGGACTTTATCCAATGGCTACTTGGTGAGAAAAATCATTCAGTCTCTCCCTCCAAAGTTCAATTCAAATATCATGGCAATCTCTGAGTCACACGATCTAAGAAAACTCCAAATTGAGAGCCTCATATGGAATCTAAAAACCCATGAGGTTGAACAAAAAAATCCAATAAGCAGGATACAAGAAGGATCCAAATAAGAAGGCCTTGGCACTGAAGTCAAAGAGAGAGGATGACGATGATGATGAAGAGGGTGAAGAAAGCCACTTCATGAATAATTTTTAAAAAATTCATGATGAACACAAAAGGAGAAACACCATCTAGAAATACTTCCAAAAGGATGCAAGGAAGAAAGGCCCGTCTTATAAAAAGGAAAACGGGGCCAATAACGATGATAAGCGGCCTCCACCAGAGTGCTTACACTCCAAGAAGACCGACCAAATGCAAAGTCAATTCCCAAAATAACTAAAAGAGCGAAAGGAAAGGCAACACAAAGTAAAAGAGAAAAAGAAGGTACTAAAGGTGACAACATTGGATGACTCATCCTCTAAAGGTTCAAACGGCTCCACCTCCAACGAAGATGAAGAGGACATCATGTGCTTTATGGGAAATGCCACGAACCGTCAAACAATGATAACAGTGTCCAAAGCAACAATGAGATACTGCCTTCTACCTTTGAAGAGTTATGTGATGATTTAAAAGTTCTTGATATTCTCAAAATTAAAAATAAAATCTTATTAAAATAAACTCAAAAGTTAACTGAGGAGTTAAAATGATTGGGAAAATAGAAGATGTATTGCCAAGATTGTGATCACTCTTTGGGAAGAGTAAAAGAACTAGAAGATGCACTTTCTAAGTCCCACTCCAATATCAAAACTCTGAAGAATCAAAATGGGGACTTAGAAAGAAGTTTAAAAACCTCTCTCTCTCTCTCACAAATAGAAAGTGGAAAGACAACTTTTTAAAATCAGTGTATAATGATAGTTAATGAAAACACCTCTTTAAAAGCTCGGTTCTATGACTTAAACATGGATTGGAAAATTTGGAGTTGGTCAAAAGACCCTTAACATGATTTTGACCAAGCAACGTCAAGGAAGTACAAAATATGGGTATGGTTATGGCTCTGGAAGTTATCGCCCGACAATAACATATACCTTCAGTGGTAGAAATAGAAACATAACACATTTTATAAAAAAATCAAACATATTTTCTGCTACTCCCCAACCCTCTAGCAAAAGTCCAAAGATGTCACAACCAGCATTTTATCCGCATTTACTAAAGTATCAGAGTAAGAGAAAATATGTGTCGTGATGCCACACTGTGCAGGGGACAACTACAGACGCTCAGGCAAGAACCTACTCCTAACACTTTTCATGAAATTTCCCAAGTGTGTTATAATGAAGATATAGTTTGAGTTTAGGTTTTTATGGCCGTTTCCCTCAACTCAGTGGATCAACTAGTCCACGGGTGAAAATATATATACGTAACAGAAAATACTTGGTTTATTTTAGTTATTATCCTATATGAGTATGCAGATCAAATAGGACTATTTATGATATGCATACCTCTAGATTTAGTATAAATATGAAAAGAGATTTTACGTTCATTAAAATAGATTGTTCTTTGATTTAAAGATATGTTATGAGTATGCGGTAAAAGTATTTATCTTTTTAAACTTTGAAAGTAACTATCATGTAATCCTAACATAAAGGCATCCAAGAGAGCAAGTAAGTACGACAAACAACAAGATATTAGCATACAAGCTAGCAAATCGTCTATCATCTACAACAATTCACTATAGGCATCAACAACCTGACATGAACCCACAGAACAAAATATATATCTGAACAAAAACAAGAACAACAAAACTACCTCACGAAGGTGAGGGAAGAAAACCACAGCTCCTAAGCCCACGCCAAGAACCACCAACTCTAGCAGCTCGAACCGCTACTACTCCGAGTCTGAGGCATTAAAAAAAAGAACGCCTCAGCAAGAAAATAAGCAAGTGGCAAAAAGACCAAAATTAAATAGTCAAGAGAAGTCTAAGGGTTACCAAACCAAGAAAGAAAAACTGTCAAACCATAACACCTAAGTCAAAGATCAGTAAACAAATGAAGAATTTAAGAGGTTAATTATATAAAAGGGTCACCAAGTGCGATATAAAACCATGCTTCAATAATATCTTGCAAGAGTATGCATATGAATATATGTATGTATATAAAAAGAAAGAGACTAATCAGCTCAAACACGTGAATCATTAACACCGGTACAAACGGTTCTGAGTCGGTGGCCACATTATCCAACACAAACCATCAGACCAAACATCTCGAAAAGGCACTATAGTGGTGGCCACATTGTCCAACATAACACAACAGTCCATAAGAAGAGAAGAAAACACACCAGGTGTAATGGTTCATATGCCAGCACTAAGGTGGTGGTCCTTTATCCACTGGCAAGCCAAGGCCACAATAAAACATCAAAAACACAGATAAAAGCCAAAACTTAGCATCAAAATTCTTCAACGACTAAGAGGAAAGAAAAATCCCAAAATTTCTCTAAGGCATACTCGACGAATAGGAAGGTCACTCGTCGAAAAGTTTCTAAGTCCATACAGATTCGTCGAAAGCACTCGACGATTTCACGGTTCACTCAACGAATATGACCTTGGTTCGATGGATAAACACGACGAATAAGATTTAGCAAACTTTAATGCATTCAATGATAATCGACGAATTCAAGACAGACTCAATGAAATCAATCAAAATCCAACGATACTCGACGAATCTTACTTAACAAAAAGGGCTTGACACACGTCGAAATTTTTACTTGGAAGCTTCCTACAAATTCTACTCAACGAATTTGACTTGATGAATTCAAGCAAAACCCAAGGATACTCGACGAATTACACTTGGCAAATTCAAGACACTTGATGCCAATACTATAGGCCCTCGACGAATTCGTCGAGAATACTCGATGAACTATACTAGACGAAAAGGACTCAATCTCACAGGATCACTCGACACTTCACTTGACAAATTTGTTGAGACTACTCAATGAATTTCACTCGATGAAAAGAACTTGGTTTCAGACAGAACCCTACTCTACTCGACGAATCAGACTCAGTAGAAATCCTACACTACAAGACGAATTCAAACATGGCTGAACCCTACACTACTCCTACACTCTATGAAGGAAAAAAAAGAGGGGAAATAAGAACAAAGGACTAGCAAGAGGGGAGGAATCACCACTTGCCTCAAAATATTCCGAAAACTAGCCCCTCAAGCACTCTGCTGCAAGGATCAGCCGCAGAAACTCGTGTCTACGATTTCTGAAACTTTTCTGGCAAATCAAGGGTTAAGGTCGCATACCCTAATGCAAAAAATCCATGAAATGGGAAAGTCTTACTATGCACACAAAGATCTCGACGAGATCTTTCCAGATCTATGCTCCATCGAAGGTTCCGTGCACCGAATCTCTAATAAGCGATAGCCGGAAGGCTTCGCGATTGCCAAATCATCACTACTTCTTCCGCTCTTCGGGCCGAAGGTTTGGGGAAGGCGATGAATAGGGTTTTCGGTTTATAAGGATATATGTATGCATATATAATTTATATTATTAATATAATTTTCGAGAAAACTCAAACGACGAGAATGACTAAAACACCTCAATTTTCGATGAAAATCGCACCAAAACTAAATGGCGGTGCTACGAATCCAGCGGTGAAGTAGAAATCAGGATCGAACAACCCAAACTCGGATTAAAAATTCTCGAATTTAAAATAACAATAGTCCTTATAAAGTTTATCGAGATCCCAAATAAGCTCGAATCACAACGAAACTTCACTAGCACGCTAAAAATTAACCACTTAAATTTTCCCAAGTCAAAACTCTAATTCCGAATAACAAAATATTTTGCACTGACGATGACACCCCACTAACTATGCATCAATATAACACCCTTACGTCACTATTACGCCACAAAAGGATTAAAAAAATTATCAAAAATTCAGGGGCGTTACAGCCACTCCCCTAAAAAGGAAGTTTCGTCCCGAAACTTGATACGCAATTCGAATCTGAAATAGAAAGGAAGTAACCAAAGGTTATCAGATAGAAAACTTACCAAGGGAAACTAGGTTGAAAGGTGAGGATGAGCCTCTCTCATAGTAGACTCCAACTCCCATGTCATACTCTCGACGTCCTGGTTTCGCTAAAAAACCTTGACCATGGGTATAGTATTTCTCTGTAACACCCAATCCTGAATCTTTAGAATAAGAATAGGCTCCTCGACATAGGAAAGATTAGGCTGCAACTAGGGCACTGAGCCAAGGACATGCGGATCACTAAGCAAACACTTTCGCAGCTGCCTCACATGAAACATATTGTGAACACCAAGGGAAGTAGCGGGCAAAACCAGCCTATAAGATGATACTCCGATGCGCTCAATAATCTGGAAAGGTCCCACATATCTGGGATCCAACTTGTGGTTCCTTCCAAACCTCTTACCACCTGGTATCGGAGAAACTTGAGAAAAACTATGTCTCCAACTGTGAACTCCAGATCAACCCTCTATCGATTTGCATACGTTTCATAACTCTCTTGAGCTACAAGAAGCTTTTCACAAATATGAGTTACAGAAATACTCAGCTCTTCCATGGTTTTTGGACTTAACAACGGTCTCTCACCAACCTCAGCCCAAAACAAAGGAGTTCGATAATGCCTCCTGTACAAAGCTTCAAAGGGGGTCATCTGCAAACTTTCTTGATAACTGTTGTTATAGGAAAGTTCCAGCAGTCTAAGATGCTGGTCTCATGCTCCACCATAGTACAAAATATAACATCTGATCTTATCCTCCAAAATTTGATTAACTTTTTCCATTTGACTGTTGGTCTGTGGGTGGTAAGTGGTTGAATACATGAGGTTAGTGCCCAACCCTTCCTGCAAAATTTCCCAGAAACGTGACGTAAATCTAGAGTCTCGATCTAACACAATACTTACCGGCACTCCATGCAATCTGATAACCTCATCAAAATACAATTCAACTATCTTCTTCATGGAGTATCAAATCTTGAAAGGCACAAAGTGAGAACATTTCGGCAATCTATCAACTATTACCCATACAGAGTCATGCCCTCGGGGAGACCTCGACAAACCGGTAATAAAATCTATAGAAATGTTCTCCCACTTCCAACTTGGAATATCCAAAGGCGTCGGCTTGCCACTAGGCCTTCTATGATCTGCCTTAACACGCTTGCAGGTGAAGCACTCAGACACGAACTTAGCTATGTCATTCTTCATCCCATACCACCAAATATCTGCTTCAAATCTCTATACATCTTTGTAGAGCCAGGGTGATATGTGACACTAGACCCATGTGCTTCACTGCAAATCTTTGCCCAAATATTACAGACAGTTGGAATACAATATCTATCGTGGTACTTCAAAGTACCCACTTCATCAATCGAAAAGTCTGGTAATTCCCCTTTTTCAGTTCTACTATGGATATGCTACAAATCGGGATCATCCTTCTAATGTAGCCTTGTAAGTGTAATCCATGATGGCTCTACCACTTCCAAGCTACTCGGTGAGTCGCTATTCACAACAGTTAAATTCATCAATAAAAACTCCTCCACTAAGTATTGCATAGAAAGGTTATATATTTGCACGGTCTTCCTACTCAAGGCATCAGCTACAACGTTAGCTTTGTCTGGATGATAAAGGATATCGACCTCATAATCTGTGATATACTCCAACAATCTATGTTGGTACAAATTCAGCTCCTTCTGAGTGAATACATACTTTAAACTCTTGTGGTCTGTATAAATCTTACACAGCGCGCCATATAACAAATGTCTCCAAAGCTTCAGGGCATAAATTACTGTCGCAAACTCCAAATCATGTGTAGGATAATTCTTTTTGTGAACCTTTAATTTCCTTGACCCATACGCAATCACTTTTCCCTCTTGCGTCAAGACATATCCAAGCCTGACGTGTGATGCATCCACATAAACAGTATACTCCACTCCTTTGGTAGGTATAGTCAACACTGGAGCAGTGCATAATCTCTTTTTCAATTCCTGAAAAGCTCCTTCGCACTCATCGCTCCACACAAATGCAACATTCTTCTGCATAAGCTTAGTCAAAGGTGCAAACAATAAAGAGAATCCCTCCACAAACCTTCTATAATAGTCTGCCAACCCTAAGAAGCTTCTTATCCCTTTAGGCATGGCAGGTCTTTTCCAATCCAACACAACAGCTATCTTTTATAGGTCCACAGAAATTCCATCCTTATTCACAACATGACCCAAAAAGTTCACTTGAGAAAGCCAAAACTTGCACTTACTCAATTTCACATATAACTTATGCTCTCTCAAAGTAGACAGAACTTGGCGCAAATACTGAGCATGCTCCTCAGCACTCCGAGAATATACCAGAACATTATCAATGAAAACGACCACAAAATGATCGAGGAAATCCGTAAACACTCTATTCATCGTATCCATGAAGGTAGATGGTGCATTTATCAGTCCAAAGGACATCACCAAGAAATCAAAATGTCCATGCCGAGAAAGAAAAGTTGTCCGTGGAACATCCGACTCACGGATTCTTAATTGATGGTAGCCTGAACGAATATCAATCTTTGAGAACACCATACTACCACATAATTGATCAAACAAATCATCTATCCACATCAAAGGATACCTGTTCTTGATGGTTACCTTATTTAACTCCCTGTAATCAATGCACAGCCTCATAAAACCATCTTTCTTCTTCACAAACAAGACGGGAGTACCCCAAGGCAAAGAACTTGGCCTAATGAATACACACTATAACAATTCATCTAGCTGGGTACGCAACTCTTCCATCTCACGAGGGGCCATACAGTACGGTGTCTTAGCAATAGGGAAAGTAATCGACTTAAGGTCAATCACAAATTCCATATCTCTCTCAGGCAGAAGACCATAAAGACAAACTTGGAAAACATCGGGGAACTCTCGCACCAAATAAATATCCTCGATACGCACGAAAAATACTAACAGTTCCCAAAATAGAAACCAGATAAGCAAGACAACCAGAATCTAAGAGTTTCTGAGCACATACCGCAGAAATAATCGAGAAATCTTGGCACGAAAAATCTATACACACTCATGGGATGGCCGTTGTCCATCTTGAAGTCCAAGTGCTTTACCTTGCATTAGATAACAACATCATACTTGGACAACCAGTCCATGCCCAAAATCACATCAAAGTCCTACAGGTCTAGCACCATCAAATCAGCAAAGGCTCAGACGTCACCTAAAAGGATAAGACAACTCTTGATTCCCTGGTCCGACACCACCGAATCACCAGACAGAAACTTAATGCAAAACAAATCGCCGTCTTGATCGAGGGTCAGACGGTGACGTTCTACAAAAGTCCTAGCCATGAATGAGTGGGTAGTACCAGAATCAAAAAGATCGCACGCCCAACGGTTCTTTACCTTAAACTCCCCTGAGATCACTTGGGTGGAAGTATGCGCTTCTTCCATGATCACCATATTCAACTTGCCCTCCCCTTTATCCAGATGTTGCAACAGCGACAAGGCTTGAAGTGGAACTGGCTACAACGGGGGCTGAGGCCGCAGGCACTTAAAAATCAAATGCACTTTCTACCCATACTAGAAATAGACCTTATCCTTTGTCCAACAATGGGCAACGTCATGCCCTTCTGCTTACACAAATCACATACCAGATCTCCTTTGGGCGTGCTCTAAATTACAATCACCTGTTACTACTTTTGAGCTCCTAATCTCTTGAAACACTTCTTGAGGGGATGGTCTTGCCAGCCACAGAAGCTACACACTTCCTTGCTTCTTTTCTTCGAAGCTAGGACATATGCCCGAGAGCTTCCACTATCATCAGATTTTCTTTTGTCCTTCCTCATCTACGCACCTCGATTCTTGCCATTATCAATAGCCTTGACTCTCGGAGTAGCTTCCACTGCCTCAGCATACGTCTCTAACCGGTAGGCGGTAGCCAACTATTGGATGTCGCTTCGAAGTCCTCCTTGGAATAGCTTCGCCCTACCTGTCTCAGAGGCTACCAGATCTGTAGAAAACCTGCTCAACTTACTGAATTCTATCTCATACTTACTAACCATGAGTTGTCTCCGTTTCAAGTGTAAAAAATTATTCATCAGACGGTCTTGCTCGACCGATGGTAGAAATTTCTTTACCAACGTCCTTTCGAGAGACACTCTTTCTCTCGGATCCACCAGCTCTTAGCAAGGCCTTTCAGTTGGTAAGCAACAACCATTACCTTTTGACCCGAAAAAATTCTCGAGTACAAAAACATCTCCTCAATGGCAAAAATCCAATCATCTAATGCCATGAAATCTGCACTCCCATCATAGGTAGGGGGTCCTAATCGCTAGAAGTGCGAAATGGAATTCATCTCCGGTGGTAGAAAAACTGAAGGCACAAGAGGAGAGGGAGGAACAAGTACAGTCTGACCCACTATAAGGTTTTGTACCAAAGGCTGCTCCCTTAAGGAGGCCAATAAGGCCTGAATCTGTGATTACATAGCAACCATCTTTCTTGACCGAGCCTCATTGCTCTGTCGTAGCCCTTCAATCACGGCCTCACTTTGAGCACCTGACGACTCACTCTCAGACTAGGGAGTCAACCTTTTAGAAATACGCTTAGGCAGGCATTCCTAATAATACAACGAATAACTCCTCAAACCTAGCTTAATGCTAGAACTACTCAATTTAGTTCAGACCATACATGAATAGATACCTGCTCTTCTGCTACTTTGCTCTGGAATTTTCAAAGGTGATGTTATGCTTTAACTTAGGATGATATACCATCATCCTATTGATTCATGTGCATATAATATGAATGCATGAACCCTTATTCCTTTGCTTTAAAACCATGTGTGTACGTATGTCATCATGTAGATCTTAACTTGGCACGCGTGTTAATGATATGTTATGTCATGCATGTTGTGTTTTTCATTCTAATAAATGTCTTAATGCATGTTATGAGCGGCGTACACATGAAATATTATGCATCTCATACTACATAATATCGCATGTAACAAAAAAGCAAAATCTAATGGGCATCCATGTGATGATTGTTAAGCATCTCATACTATATAACAGTCACATATTGCTTTCTATGAGGATCCATATACAAACACATATTATGCATCCCATACTACAAAATATGCCTTATATACTTCTTGTCATGCTTATGAGTGTAGTGTTCATGCTTTCTCCAAGATATACTGATGATACATCGGTGTGTGTATGCAATGAGATAAGACAACTAAAACCTTACTAGAGATAGCCGTTCGACCAATTTGTCAAACAAACCTGCCTCTGATACCAACTGTCACAACCCGCATTTTCTCAGCATTTACTAAAGTATCTGAGTAAGAGAAAATACGCGCCGTGATGCCACGTCGTGCAGGGGACAACTACAGATGCTCAGGCAAGAACCTACTTCTAACACTTTTCATGAAATTTCCCAAGTGTGTTATAATGAAAATATAGTTTGAGTTTAAGTTTTTATGGTCGTGTTCCTTGACTCAGTGGATCAACTAGTCCACGGGTGAAAATATATATATGCAGCAAAAAATACTTGGTTTATTTCAATTATTATCCTATATGAGTATGAAGATCCAACATGACTATTTATGATATGCACTCCTCTCGATTTAGTATAAGTACGATAAGAGATTTTACGTTTGTTAAAATAGAGTGATATTTGATCTAAAGATATGATATGAGCATAAAGTAAAAGTATTTATCTTTTTATACTTTAACAGTAACTAACAAGCAATCCTAATATAAAACCATCCTAGAGAGCAAGTAAGTACGACAAACAACAAGATATTAGCATAGCAGCTAACAAATATTCTATCATCTACAAAAATTCATTGTGGGTGTCAACAACCTGACACAAACCCATAGAACAAAATATATGTCTGAACTAAAATAAGAACAACAAAACTACCTCACAAAGGTGAGGGAAGAAAACCAAAGCTACTAAGCTCACGCAAAGAACCACCAACTCTAGCTGCTCGGACAACTATTGCTTCGAGCCTGAGACATTCAAAACAAATGCCTCAGCAAGAAAATAAGCAAGTTGCAAAAAAGAACAAAAGTATATAGTCAATAGAAGTCCAAGGGTTACCAACCCAAGACAGAAAAATTGTCAAACCACAACACCTAAGTCAAAGCTCAGTAAATAAATGAAGAATTTAAGAGGTTAATTATGTAAAAGTTGTACCAAGTGCGATATGAAACCATGCTTCAATAATATCTACAAGAGTATGCATATGAACATATGTATGTATATAAAAACAAAGAGACTGAACAGCTCAAACACGTGAATCATTAACATCGGTACAAATAGTTCTGAGTCGGTGGCCACATTGTCCAACACAAACCATTAGACCAAACATCTCGAAAAGGCACTGTGGTGGTGGCCACATTGTCCAACACAACCCAACAGTCCATAAGAAGAGAAGAAAACACACCAGATATAAAGGTTGACATATGGGAACTGAGGTGGTGGTCCTTTATCCACTGCTAACCCAAGGCCAAAATAAAACATCGATAACACAGATAAAACCAAAAACTTAGCATCGAAATTCCTCAATGATGAAGAGGAAGGAAAAGTCACAAAATTTCTCTAAGGCATACTCGACGAATAGGAAGGTCACTCGTCGAAAAGTTTCTAAGTCCACACAGATTGGTCAAAAGCCCTTGACGATTTCATGGTTCACTTAACGAATATGACTTGGTTCAACAGGTAAACTCGATGAATAAGACTTAGCAAACTTTAATGCATTAAATGATACTCAACGAATTCAAGACAGACTCAACGAAATCAATCAATATCCAACGATACTCGATGAATCTTACTCAGCAAAAAGGGCTTGACAAACATTGAATTTTTACATAAAAGCTTCCTATGAATTCTACTCAATGAATTTGACTTGATGAATTCAAGCAAAACCCAAGGATACTCGACGAATTACACTTGGAGAATTCAAGAAACTTGACGCAAATACTTTAGGCACTCAATGAATTTGAAGAGTATACTCGACGAAAAGGACTCAATCTCATTGGATCACTCGACACTTCACTTGACGAATTCTTCGAGACTACTTGGCGAATTTCACTCGACAAAAAGAACTTGGTTTCAGACCGAACCCTGCTCTACTCGACGAATCAGACTCAGTAGAAATCCTACACTACTCAACGAATTCAGACTTTTCTGAACCATACACTACTCCTACACTCTATGAAGGAGATAAAAGAGGGGAAATAAGAACAAAGGAACTAACAAGAGGGGAGGAATCACCACATGCCAAAAAATCTTCCAAAAATCGGCATCTCAAGCGCTCTGCTGCAAGGATCGGCCTCAAAAACTCCTCGTCTATGATTTCTGAAACTTTTTGAGCAAAGCAAGGGTTAAGGTCACATACCCTAATGCCAAAAATCCACGAAATAGGAAAATCTTACTGTGCACGTGAAGATCTCGGCGAGAGCTTTTTGGATCTATGCTTCATCGAAGGTTCCGTCCACCGGATCTCTAATTTGCGGCGGCCGGAAGACTTTGTGATGGCCGAATCGTCACTACTTCTTCTGCACTTTAGTCCGAACGATTTGGAGAAGGCGATGAATAGGTTTTTCGATTTATAAGGATATTTATATACATATATAATATTATATTATTAATATAATTTTCGAGAAAACTCAAACGACGAGAATTACTTAAACACCTCGGTTTTCGATAAAATTCACATCAAAACTAAATAGCGGTGCTACGAATCCAATGGCGAAGTCAAAATCAGGATCCGACAACCCAAACTTGGGTTAAAATTTCCCAAAGTTAAAAAAACAATCATCCTTATAAAGTTTACCGAGATCCCAATTAAGCCCGGATCACAATGAAACTTCACTAGCACGCTAAAAATTAACCACTTAAATTTTCCCAAGTCAAAACTCTAATTCCGATGGACAAAATTCCGCACTAACGACAATTCCCCACAAACTATGCATTAAGGTAATGCCCTTACGTCACTATTACGCCACAAAAGGGATTAAAACAATTATCGAAAATTCAGGGGCATTACAAAAGATAACTCCGAAAAAGGTTTCAACCCATTTTATTTCGTGTACCAAATGCATTCACTTTGGACAAACCATAGACTCTTTTGTAATGAATGGACGATGTTTGATTATGAAAATTTGGGTGCCTAAGTTTTCTACCTACTTTATGGGAGGGATCTCTTAGGTATCTAGATCTTTACTCACATATACTTTCTACATATAGTGGAAGAATAAGGAGAAAGATGATATTATTGGATCGTGTAGTGCCCTTAGAGGGGCAGGGGGAATAAGGGTTCTTAAAATGTTAAATTTATGAGGAGAAAAATTAAATATTTTTGGTTTCAATTGCTACCGCCGAAAATAGTGATACTGCAAAAAAGTAATAAGATCTACATACATTTATAAAATAATAAGATCATGATTATTATGCTTAATGAAGAGCATGGAATCGGTACTTCCCATCATATATCAGTGCTTTAATGAAAAAAGATGTTAGTCATTCATACCAAGCACACGACGCTTGTTTTAACCCAAAGACCTCCTTCTCTAATTTATATACATAATTAGGATATTTTTCATTTATAAAATCAGGGGGTTGTTCAACATAAACTTCTTTTATTATCCCATTAAAAAACACTTTTTACATCCATTAAAATAGTTTAAAACTTTTGTAATTTGCAAAAGCTAGTAAAATTCTAATTGATTCTAAGAGAGCAACGAGTGCAAATGACTCATCAAAATCTACCCCCTCGATTTGTGAAAACCCTTATGCCACCAATCTAGCTTTATTTCTAGTAATTCGTGATTCACCATCAAGTTTATTTTTTAAAATCCATTTTACGCCAACTACCAGATGATTTGATAGTCTTTCTACTAATTTCCAAACTTAATTACGTTCAAATTGATTTAATTCCTCATTCATAGCAATATACCATAATTCATCATTTAAGGCAGCGAAAATGCTTTTTGGTTCAATTTCAGATATAAAGCATAAATCTGAAAAGGTTTCATGTAAAGAAGAGCGAGTCGTTGACCCTTTAGATGGTTCTCCAATGACAAGTTCCCTTGGATGGTCCTTTGAAAATTTGAGTACACTTGGTGGCACAAACTTGTCTCAAACTTCAACTTCCTCTTTATTAGTGTCAAGAGGCACATCATCCTTATGCTCCACAGGTGAAGAGATTTCATCATCATTTCCTGTCACTATAGGATCTACATCTGGAAATATTTCATCAAATCTAACATGAATGGATTCTTCAATCACTTTTGACCTTTTATATTATAAATTTGATATGCTTTACTAGATGAAGAGTATCCAAGAAATATTCCTTCATAAGATTTTTTTCGTCATATTTTCCTAATGCATCTTTATTATTTAAAATAAAACATTTACATCCAAAAACATGAAATAAGACACATTAGATTTTTTATGATAATAAAGATCATAGGGTGTAAGTTTTAGAATTGGTCGAAGCATTACTTGATTTATTATATAGCATGCGAAGTTCACATCTTCGGCCTAAAAAGATCTAGGCAGCCCATATTTAGATATCATAGTTCTAGCCAATTCTTGAAGAGTTCTATTTTTCCTTTCCACTACACCATTTTGTTGTGGGACGCGTGGAGTAGAGAACTCGTGCTTAATTCTTAAGTCATCGCAAAAATTTGTTAAATTTTCATTTTCAAATTCCCCTCCATGATCCAATCGGATACACTTAATTTTTAAGTCTAGTTCATTTTATATTCTATCTCATAATTTCAAAAATTCAGTAAATGCATCTGATTTAGAGGTAAGAAATAATGTCTAACAAAATCTAGAATAGTCATCTATCAAAACATATGTATATTTTCTACCTCCAAGATAGAAGTGTTTATAGGCCCAAATAAATCCATGTGAATTAGTTGAAGTAGACTAGTTATAGAAATCTCACTTTTATTTTTGAAAGATGTTTTTGAGAATTTTCCTTTTTGACATGGTGAGCAAAGAGAAGATAATTTTTCGTGTAAGGTTGGTAAACCTCTTATTAATTTATCTTTAGATAATTTAAAATCAATTTGGTGCTAGATGGGACAAGACGTCTATGTCATAGTTCAAGTTCATTATTTTTTGAAATTAAAAATTTTAAAGTAGCAAATGAAAGATCATAAAAAGATATCATATATACATTATGATCTAGGTGCATGAATATAACATTTTTTATTTTAGATTTATAATTTTGCAAAGGATTGGTAGATGACTCAAATAAAAAGTTTAAACCTTTATCGTATAGTTGACTAATAGATATTAAATTATATTTTAAGGTTTTAAAATACAAAACATTTGTGAGAGATAAAGAGTCGTTACCCACTGTACTAGATCCCATGATCCTTCCCTTTCCATTATCAGCAAATGTCACCATCCCACCTTTCCTTTTTGCTAGATTAAGGAACTTTGATTTGTCTCTCGTCATGTGTTTAGATCATCCAAAATCCAAGTACTGCATGTCTCTTTTGTCCTTAGCCTACCAACACACCTAATAAGAAGAAGAGAGTAAATATCAGGATACCGAAATGGTTCCTCCCATAGTATAGGTGGAAACCTTAAGCACCTAGATTTGCTTTAAAGGGCAATGACCCGTTCTCCTGCACAATCCGAAAGTGTTACCAAAGCGTAGGCATTTGGTACACAAAATAAAGGGGGTCGAGAGCCTTTTTAGGTTTGGATTTGTACTGGAGGACTGGGGATAATCAGAATTATAAGACACTCTCCCATATGCTTAGTTATTATTTCTATTACTACCGCAAGCGGTAGGTGTTACTGTCGGGCGATAGTGACAGAGACCATAACCAAGTCTGAATTTTGTATTTCCATAGCGATGGTTTGTTAGGATCATGTCCAACATTTTTGACCAAATCAAAATTTTTCTATGTCCACGGTTATGTCATTGACTTGGTTTTTAAGGCGGTGTTTTCTCCCACTAGGGTTCGACACCTATTTGCAAGCATTTCTTTCTGAGATCAATTTAAGAGAGAGAAGATTTTAGGTCTTTCTCTAAGTCCCCCTTTTGATGTTTGAGAGATCTCACATCGGAGTGGGCCTTAGAGAGGGCTTCTTTAAGTTATTTTAGTCTTTCCAATGAATGATCGCCTATGAATGCGCTTATGAGTGCATCTCTAAAACTAGGCAAAGATGAAGCCATTATTTCAATTGATCAATCTTTATATAGAGGAATGATTATATCAATATTATATTTGAGTGTATCTACACCCAATATTACGTTTATCGTATGTTTATGTGCTAGATTTGAGGTTAATATAAAAGAATCATATTTAAAAGCCATTAAATGAATGTTTAAATATTTAATCGGGATAGTTAGATTAGGACTATTGCATCCACATAATATTTCCTTTACTTTACAGGGCTATTCTGATTTGGATTATGCGGGTTGTTCGGTAGATCGAAAAACACTAGTGGCATGTGTCATTTCTTATGCCCTACACTCGTAGCATGGTCGAGAAGGAAATAGAATTATGTTAACCTCTCCACCTCTAAGGCCGAATACATCATACTAGGAAGTTATTGTGCACAAGCCTTGTGGATGATTCAAAACTTTGAAGACTTTGGCATCCATCTAACTAATATAGAACTAAAGTGTGACAACAAGAGCATTATCGACCGAACAAATAATCATGTTTGTCATTCTAGATCTAAACACATAGACGTGAAACATTATTTTATTAGGGATCACATTAAGAAGGAACTTGTTCAAGTTAACTTTATATGTATTGAATCTCAACTTGCAGATATATTCACCAAACCTCTTACTCATGCATGATTCATTATGCTTATACTAGAATCAGGGGGGTTTTGGCATCTTAGCCCAAAGTGCAAAATCCGCAACTTTTTGTATTTTTTTTTATTTATTTGCTGCATTATGTAGCCCATATATTGAAAAATCAAAATAAAAAAGAATTGAAAACAAAAAAAACTTGAAAAGAATGTTTTTCTTTGAAAAATTAAATCTCTGTTGCTATAGCCCAACGTTTGTTTTTAATGCCAGTGTTTGCATTAAATGCTGAATTTTGCTATTTTTTTCTTCATATTTTTTTGACATTAGTTTTTTTACTAGGATATTTACACTAAAACCAAAAAAATTATAAAATAATTAAAAATTGAAAAACACGTGTTCTTTTATATATATAAAAAATGAACTACAAAATTGAAAAACAAACAAAAAATAATAAAAATATGTTTTTGCATGTCCTATTTGTGATTTCTTGTGTATTATTTAAAAAATATCAAAAACTATATATTTATAATTGAAATTCAAGGATGATTAAGTTTATGTTTTCAAGTGTCATAAAACATTGTTTTATTTCTGTCTCACCTTGAAAACTATCTTATAATATGCAATGACATTAATGGTAGCACACATGTGTAGGAATGTTTAGCATGCCTCTAAGTATGAGTAATGTTTAATAATGATTTATTTGCTCACTTATTTCTGTAACCTGCATACGTTGTTAATCTTAGCATTGCATGATGGTATAGTATAATAACATAAATAATTAAAATGCATAAATAGATTACCTGCGCAATATTGAATTGTTTATTATAATTCTTTGTCTTTCGTGCACTAATATATATTTAGAGAAATGTGGTTTTCAAAAATTAAAATGTTATGTTTGAAAACAAGTGAATTTTGAGTTTTTTATCACTAAAATAAAAAAACAAATAAAAATATGACAAGAAAAACTCCACAAAGCACTACTCACCCTCCTAATAAGACTTAATAAGTACTGTGAGGTTGAAAATCACGGAAAAGAATTGTAAGTGTCTTATAGCAAACAAATTATACACCACTTCTCTTAGTACACTGGATCACAAAATATAAATAAAGTTAAATAGAATAAATGTGATCCCCCAAGCACTACTTCACACCATGATAAGTCTTTAAAAGTATTGTGTTTGTTAAGCACCATGATAGTTGTACTTTTCATTCATGCGCATTGAAATATTGTTGAAGAAAAATTATTTGTGTATTTTAATGTTATGTTATTCTATTACATTCTCATGTGCTTTGATTAATTCATTTATATTCTTTATAAAAAACATTTTTGTACACACCATTATCTTATGTAAAACTTCTACTCGAGAGAATTTAAATCTAATGCACATCTACACAATTCTTTATAGGCTTTAGTAAATTCACAGATAGTAAAGCATGACCACTATAATGTTTAAGTCTACTTGAAATGTGAATTTATTATATATAAGTTTAATATATTGTCTTGAAAAATTATATCATGCTTGTAAATGTTTTATATAACATATCTTAGATTTAAAATTCAAAACATCTTCTTTAAAGACTAAAACTCATATATTCTGCATATGCTTTTAATTTCTAAAATAGATATTTATCTTAAAGAATGCTTAACATTTATTTTTTGATGTGTTGCTACTTCTGCTCGATCATGATTATTTACTTACTCAACAAGTGATAACTATAAACTTATCAACTTTTTCATCTTTACATAGAATATAAAATAAAACTTATGCTAAAAATTTACCCACCCTTTTTTGATAATACCAAAATGGGGAGAACAAATTTGAGGAAATCTACCATTTAGGGGGAGTACAATAAAATTTCATAGGTAGCAACTATATAAAGATGAAAAAGTTCATAGGGGGGAGTAGGTACGTTTATCACGTCAACCACTTACTAGAAACACCACTTTGGTTATATTTGATTGATTATTCATAGAGGATTTATTATTATCAAGAGGGAGAGTTTGTTGGAACATGCATTCCGCATCTCTTGGATTGAGAATAAAAAAATTTCATTGTATATTCGAACATGATTGTGGTGTGTTTAGAGTGTATAGGAACTATATGTAAAATCCTCCTACACGAGCAATGAAAAATGAAGATAGTGCTCTGAACAGAGTGTTAGCGCAGAATGGTAATATCTAACGTTGGCGATAACACTCGTCTAGAAGGCAATATTGACTGGACGAGAATATCGGTTGGAAAGGAATGTTGGTTAGATCCATAATTAGCAAGTCTTACTACAACACAATAAGAGTTAACATGTCACGTTAACTTATGGAATGTTTCCATTCGATGACAAATTGAGGAGAAAAGGGGAAGGAGATCTGAAGGTATAGAGGTGATAATACTAATGTAGCGCACAAGAAGGGTTGCCTAAATTGTAGTAGCACGTCTACCATTTTAGGCTTGATCTGCGTGACTCTCACAATCCTTATATGCTACCACCTGGTGGTAACCCTACCTATTGGAACACCCTATTACTGATTTGGGCTAGGATTACTATTCTATGTTTATGATTTTTATTTTGACCCAACTTGTATAAACTAGGGCCATAGGTTATTTCCAGGGTTGTTACTTCTGAAGGAATTCCAGAGAAGCTCAGTTCGACGAAAGCTAAGCTCAGTTTGACGAACTCTGAACTCTAACTCTAAGTTCAGTTCGACGAAAGCTGAGCTCAGTTCGACGAACTTTAATCTCAACTCTAAGTTTAGTTCAATGAACACAGGGCTCAGTTTGACGATCTCAGATCTTAACTCAAAGCTTTGTTCAATGAAATCCAAGCTCAGTTCGACGAAATCCTTGCTAAGTTTGATGATCAAATAATTTCTATATCAACAGAAGGCAGAATGTTTTCAAATGTTTGGTAATTGAAACTCTGATATTTAATGCTAATTTTCTAATGAAATAGTCGTTTAAGGCAGCATTAAATATGGATTTATCACAGAGTTTTAAATACTAATTAATTTGAAGGCAGTTACATTCTCAAGGGATTCTTCAGACATTTCAAGAATCGTTTTATTTCAAATATTGAATTCCTCCCTGATAGCACACACATATATATATATATATAAGGTTGCTGCTCAACAAGATAATGGGGAGCAGACAGATAAAGATGGAGATATTGATATATATATTCTGCTTCAGACTCTTCAAGTGACACATTTTCAACCAGACATCCAAATATAGATCTATCTAGAATATCTACTGGAGAGCAGAAGCATACAGAAGGCCTATACCCTGAAGAAAAGTTCCCTCTCCTTATCACAATCTCTATTCAAATCAGGGGGAGCTTTTTGCAACATCATCCACTTAGTCTTCTTAGAGATACTTGATAGAGAAGACAACATCTAACTTTCTTTAGTTTATTCTTAAACTATGCACAGGGTTCTAACTCCCTTCAAAAGTTAACACTTGGTTCATAAGTCACCTGATAAAAATACTTAAGCTTGGTTTTTGGGTGTCTGGTCAAAATCCCAAAGGATTGCTAGATCTCCCTTAGAAAATAGATCTTTTGGTGATCGGGAACCTGAGCAAAAACTTATAGTGGATACCTACTAGGGTGGTAGAAGAGTAGACGTACCCAGATTTATTGGGGAACTACTATAAAATCCTTGTATGGTCTGTGATTATTACTTTCTATTTTGTGTGTTGTGTTTATCATCTATATATATATCACTAATTTTAAATATGCTATAAAAATAAATCAAAGTTTTTAAAATACTCTATTCACCCCCCTCTAGAGTAAAGTTAGATCTATCCCTCAATTTCAATTTGTATCAAAGGACTAAACATATAGAAATAAGGCACCACTTTATCAGAGATAATGCAGATAAAAATAAAATTAACCTAGTGTTTATTTCTACTAATTTATAGAGAGCGGACATTTTCACCAAACCCTCAGATGAAAAGAAACATATTTTATTTTTAAATCCGTTAGGAATGATTGATGGTGAATCAATAATTAAATTTTAATCGGAGATCGACGAATTGTGAACATTTCGTCGAACGGAAATCGATGAAACGTGATCCTTTCGTTAAACTTTCGTTGAACAGAGTTCGACGAATTAGTTTCGAGAACCTTTCGTCGAACGTAGCTCGATGAATTATAATCCTTTCGTAAACCTTTCGTCGAACGGAGATCGACGTATTGTATTTCTTTTGTGAAATTTTTGTCGAACTAAGTTCGATGAATTATTTATCGTCGGACGGAGTTCGTCTTTTCAACTTCTGAAAACTTATACTTAGGTTTTCATCGAACTCTATCCCACTAATTCTCAATTTCTCTTGCACTTGATCTTTCTATTTTGCAGGCTAATAGCGGTGTCACAAGCAATTCTCTCTGCAATGAAGTTCGATTCAGGTTTTGATATCGACATGGAATCTTTTTGTTATTCAGATAAAATTTTCCAGGGCATCTTACAACTCTTTGAGGCACAGCATCTGAGAAACTTTATGACTACCCGAATCAAGCTTCCCGTCGTAGAGATTAAGGAATGGATTCATACTGCTAAGATTCAGGATATCTTAACCATTACTTGTTTAATCTAAGAACTTCAGGTTTCTCTTACACCTGAAATTTTATCTGAAGTTTTTGGTTTGGTTAATGGCGAAGATGATATAGAATTGTCTATTACAGAATTTGATATTATATTACATAGAATGGGTCACTCTCAAGGAAACCCTAACCATTTATCGAAATTTTTTTTCTATAGAATATAAGTTTTTAGTCGATGTGGTTGGAAAAGTACTTCTGGGCAAACATTCAGCCCATGATTATGTTACCAGGCACCAATTTCTATTGATGTGAGCCTTGGTTGATCAGAAGAACATTAACTGGGGGGCAAATCTATTTGATTCAATTAAAAAGAAGATCAACAACAAATCTGGAGGTTATGGTAGAATTCTGGGAATTTTCCTCCAGGCTAAATGTCCAGATGTTTTGGTCTCTCAGACCATACACATTAATGCCTTCAAGAGGATAACCACTGCCCTGTTTGGAAAATGGGAGAGGGTGATTCCTAAGACTTCCATGGTAGCACCTCAGGGCTGCTTTTGAAAGCACTAGGGCTATCCCAGCCACTCTCCCTACTCTAGAAGAAGTTTCTCATCTTGTTTCTTCCACTCCACACTCTCCACAACATTCACCTAGACCTTCTACACCACCTTCTTAACAGCCTACTTTATCTGAAGATGTTCCATCCACATCCTTCCATATAAATTCCCTAATTCATCAGTCACCACATTAGTCACCACATTCATCTCAACTTCTTTCATCTCCACCTCATTCATCTCTACCTCAATTATCTCCACCTCACTCACCCATCCAGGAGACAATTTCTGATGATATTACCCCTATCATCAATCTTCTATCTATACCACAAGCTGTCTTTCACTGCATCAACTGTGCCAACAGATCAACTCCCTCCTCTTCCAATCCATCCTATGCATCTACTCAGAATCCACCTGAATTTATGTGTCTGGATTTCTCTACTATTTCCACTAAACTTCTTGATTTCATCACTCCTACCCTCAAAAAGTTGTTGGATATAGCTTTGGCTCCTGTTATGTCTTCCATTGCTTAACTCTCTTCTAAAATAGCCTCTTCCCATTCTGTCCCTTCTTCTGGGGGCTTAGATTTTGTTATCCCTGGATTTAGGCAGGGGGAGATGCTTGATGAAGAATCTCCAATTGTAGTAGTAGTAGAAGCTCCAGCTATAGTTGAAGTAGCAGTAGAAGCTCCAGTTCTAGCTGTAGCAGATTTTGTTGATGTTCAGGATTTAGAAATGACTGAATTCATCTTAGTTGAGGATGAGTTGATAGCAGTTCCACAAGTTATTACTGTTGGTGATTTAATTATTAATCCCACAGTTAATTTATATTCCTTATTAATAGATTTTGATTTACTACACAATTATATTCCTAGTCTACCCGTTTTTGAAGATCTCACTAGAGCATTAGTGTGTTACACTGCTCCTATTGATCCCCCTATTTTAAAATAGCTAAGTCCCAATCTCAAAGCTGCTTCTACTAGTGTTAATCTAGTCTCACAAACTATTGATGAAATAATAGATATTATGGAGCAGGATTATTCCCCTCTTGTATGGGATGAAACTCCTATGCCTAATTTTGATGATCTACTTAATGAGGATATGGAAAAGGAAGATAATTTATATAAAAAGCTAGAGGATCAGACTATTGATCATATTAATTTATATAAACAAATTGATGCATTATAAGATCAGCCAGAGGAACAGTCTGATGTCCATACAGATTCTGATGATTCAGAAGATTCTAGTTCTAAGAAAAGAAAATCCAGGAAAAAGGCTCCAGTCAAGGTTGCTCCTAAACCTTCACTTACAGATAATATCCCTTATTATATTCTACATGGGACTACTCTTACACCAGACCATCCACATTGGATGAGGTACTCTAAAAATGAGCAAAAAAGGAGGAAGAAAATAAAGAGGTATCATTCACCTCCAAAGTCTTGGAGAGGTCCTCCTCCTCCTCCAATAGCAGGATCAGCAGGTAGTTTATCTTCTTCTCAGAGGCCCTTTTCACATTATTCTAGACCAAATCAGTACAGGAAAGACAGAACTACAAGTTCTAAGTCTTATAATAGTCAGAGTAGTCAACAACATTCATGCCAAGACAGGTCAGCTTCTCCTATGAAATTAGTTGTACTTCTTTTGCCGCCAGCGTCAATTTTGACTTCCGCCAATCTATACTGGCTCAATGGCTTTATTTGATTCTTGCCAGCTATATCGCTGAGTATGGAGTTCATTCTTAGCGACATTATACTTGATGCTGAGACCTGCGGGTTTTAGCGGCTATATTTGAATCTTCACAACTGTATCGCTGAAAAGATCATTCATTCTCAGTCGTATTTGCCTTTGCGTTGAGATCTATGACTCTCAGAGGTTTTTGCATTCTTCTCATTTTCTTATAGATATAGTTGAGAACTATAAGCTGTCTCAGCTGTATAGTTCAGCTTTTCTTTGACCAATATTTTAGAGTAAATACCAAGTACCATGCATACTCATGAAGCAGATGTGTATCAGATACAATATGTTCTTAGCATTGGTAGTGATGTCACTTCAAATCTTGGAAGATTGATGGCAATCTTCCCAACAATTTCCCGCTATTTGACGAAGGCAAAACACCTCACAATGTTAAGTAACATAACCAATAAAAGAAACTTTTGATAATAAGATATCAACATAACCATGTCACCATATAAAACAAGTAAGTGAATAACAAATCAAAACACTTGATAATGAACCATAGCTTGTTATCACAGATAGCTATCAATCATATCAACTAAGTGAACAACAAATCATGAGGGCATTATAGATTTCTCTATGTAATAATAAGAGTTCGAAAAAGATACATAATTCTATTTCAATTTTAATTAGGATTACAATCAAATGAAGTTGTAGAATTCATAGTGTTAGTCCACTGGCTAACTTGTTGTATAATTCTCCTCTTTTTGGAAGTAAATTCCGAGCCATCTCCTTATACATCAGCTAACCTCTAAGCCTGTTTAGCTTTGTTATACTAACTCTTGAAGAATAAGAATGGCTTGGCAAAGATAAATTACTCCATGTTGGTACCCTAGATGTGATTTGGCTTATGTGATCCCCTTGCAGCCCTCTCTTGATCTATATAATTTATATATGATCCTGTTTAGACTTTGCTTAGTCTCCCTAGGGCAGTATATGACTGACCTAGAGTTTAGGCTAGTAGTTTTAGAATGTGTTTTGGTTAAGGCTTTTTCCGTTCGACTATCGTCGAACGAGGCCTCGCGATCGTCGATCATTGATCGACGATAGCAGGGCTATCGAATCGTTGAGTCAAGACAATTATCGTCGACCGATGGTCGACGATCTCAGAGCAAGCCTCTTACGCTCTGAAGGTTGGTCGACGATCTGTCATCAACAGATCGACGATCGTGTTCTTGCTTCACGATTTCTGTCTCGACAGATATTTGCCTTTGCTGGTCGACTATCTGTTAGCTGGTCGACTATCTGTTAGCTGGTCGACTATCTGTTAGCCGGTCGACGATCTATTAGCTGGTCGACGATTTCTGGTCGACGTTTTCTGTTCCAACAGATTCCTGCTATTAGTCGACGATCTGTTTGCAGGTCGACGATCATCGAACTCCTGTTCGACGTTTTCTGTCTGCTTTTATCTGTTCGTATTTATTTTATTCCTTGGTTTATTTCCAAGTGTGTTAGCTTGTGGTTAGAAAGATTTTCTGAAGAATGTTTTTGCTAATTTATGGCTTAAATTCAAATGAATTATTTACCAAATATGTCAAGCATAAATTACGGGATTTCGTATTTTGATAAAGCATTTTTGTCTTATTATACAAAATATATTGCCAGGCTGTATTCTAGCCGTTGGCGGTGTATGCTATTTCCAAGAACGATAAATCTTTATGCTGAGATATTTTCCTATTCATTTATTTCCTTATTGGGACTGACAGAAAGTTAATAGGTCATTCTATTCCTATTGCTATATTCTATTTTGAGATAATCTGTTGCAGGGCTCGAGAATTCAAATCAATAGAGCCGTTCCAAAAGAAAAACGTGAAGACATATTTAAGAGAGATTCTTCTCTCAGCAAAAGAGAAGTTACAGACACAGAGAAATATTATTCATTCGCTCAAGCATCATCAGAGCAGCTCTTCACAATCTCACAACAAGAAGAAGAAAAGTTTTCCTGAAGCAAAAGCCCAGAGCAATCATCTTTCATTATCAAGTCTCCTGAGCATCTGCTTAGAGTTTTCAAGACTTCAGAAAGAGCTCCAGTTCTGCTTCAAGTGCTCCAGAATCTTAAGACCTGATAAAAATCAGTCTTCAAATCTCTGAGGATTTAGTTTCAGTTTATCTGAAACTCCTTCATCCTAAAGCAAAGGCTTTCCCTGGACTTCCACTGAGCCAGGGGGAGACTTTGATTCTTTAGAGAATCCACAAATCTTCTCTAATCTGTATTTACAACAGAGAAGATAATCTAACCCTCTCAACCCCTTTTGTAAAAGAGTTTGTTCACACCTCTTCAAAAGTGAACATTGGTGACAGGGCACCTTATCAACAACCTGTGGTTGAGCATCCTTATCAAAAGCTCAAAGGGTCTGTTTGATCTACCTGAATCAGATCATTGGTGGCAGGGCACCTTAGCAAAAACCTGTAGTGGATTCCTACCAGGGTGGTAGAAGAGTGGATGTACCTATTTAAAGGGAACCACTATATATCCTGTGTCTCTCTGGTTCTTGCTGATTTGTTTATTCTGTGGCTGTGTTAGAACTACCTAGGGTTGCTAGTTACTGTGATAGGCTTGTAGTTAACTGAAATTTCAGTCAACTTCTTCACTTGTGCACCTCACTGTGTTAGGCTCTTAGGGTTCAAGTATCAGATTTTTTATTCCGCAAATAAACTCCAAGGGAGCTGACTAAGTGTTCATAAAATTTTGAATACTCTATTCACCCCCCCCCCTCTAGAGTAGTTTACAACTTATCCCCTCACTTTCACTCCATGTTTACCATACCTAACTCAATTTTAAAAGAATCAAACTTAGCCTCTTCTAGTGGCTTTGCAAAGATATCTGCTACTTGCTTGTTAGTGGGGGCACATTCAAGACAGATATCTTCACTCTGAACATGTTCCCTAATGAAAAGATACCTTATGTCTATGTGTTTAGTCCTGCTATGTGATGCAAGATTCTTAACAATGGACCATCAATAATTTCTTCCCTTCTTTTGGCCATGAACTCCTCATGAAGCATCAGACCATCTCTTCTTCTTCTCTCAGCCAACCGAGCATCATGAGCCACTCTAGCTTATGCCTGGAAATCAAAGTCTTCAGGTCCTTTATGATCTAGTATGGGTAAATATAAGACAACCCTTGTTCCCTGAAGAACCTTAAGGGCTTGCACTACATTGTCCTTCTCCCTCTTTTTGGATTTTTCATTAATTTTATTGGCCAAATGGAGAGTGTTAGCTTCAAGCCTACTAGACACTGTTTGGAAAGCATTTTCCAAATCATCCATAATATTGTCCCAGTTCTCAATGGTCACTTCAGTCTCCCTAATCTGAGTGGAGAAAACATAATCTTCTACATGATCCACACTATATCTTATGACTTCATCTATTTGACAAACATAATTTTTCACACAATAAAGATCAAGAACAGACTCCTTCAGGTTTTCATCCATTGACCTGAGAATGATAACATTCTGCTTGATAGTGCTTGTTACTAGGTCAAACCATCTTGTGATCTGCTAGTTGATGCGTGCAATATCATCTCTTAGAATCTTGAGATCACTTATTATCTCAGTTTTAATATTCTGCACCTCTAACATAAGATCAACCTTTAGTCCTTGAACAGATTCATTAATGTAGCTTTTTAGTGATGTAGCTTACTCATCCATTAGAGCTTTAAGTGAAGCAATGATGGAGCATTTAGCATTGTTGGTAAAAGTTAGATATTGGGGGCATCTGAGTTGGTTGAACATCAGCAGGATCAGTACTTTCCCTTGGTCTTCTTGATCAACCTGCTCAACTAGAGTGGATGTCCCAGCTACGTGGGAGATAGAAACTTCTTTTTCTTGAGAAGGAACTTCAGTGTGAAGTCCCCCTAAACTTGATCATATGTGTTTAGAAATTGTTCAAGAGGATTTTCCAGGTTATCCTATATGATCAACACTTCTTACTCCCCCCTCAACTGGAGCATTAGTGTTTTCCTGAATCAGGACTTGTGAGTCATCTAGGATTTGAACAATTCTTTCTTGGAGATTATCAATTATTCTGTCAATTTCTCCTTGCAGATTCTTAGGTGATTGGCTCACCTCCCCCTCAGTTGGGGCATCTCCCAAGTTCAGATCTTTTGGAACTTCTCAAAATTCTTTTGTAGACATCTCTAACTCCTCTTGAGTAGAGGCCTTATCATCCACTTGAATTCTTTGATCTTTAACAACACAGTCTTCTTCTTAAGATGTAGATAGATCATTTTCAAAGATAGTTATGGTTTTAACATCATTCTGACTTTTAGATTCAGAACTAGAAGAACTTTCTTCAACTGTTTTCTTTTTCTTTGTCCTTTTCTTGTCCTTTGTCTCGACAGCTTAGCTCTTTGGCAGAACTCTGGTGAATCTTTTCAGAGTCTTTACATCTATCTTCTTCATATAGTGAATTTTTACTCATTGAGCCTTGTTTAAATACTCTGGGAAAGTATTGATCAGAAATAGGGATAAGATTCTGCCTAGGTTGGGAACCTTTAGGCTAGCAATCACTCTTTGAAAGACTGTCAGATCCTAATTAGTCTTTTTCTGCAAAATTACTCCTGTAATTATTTTAAACATTGGCTTGGAAATGTTATCATGGGAACCTGTCTTACATAGGATTGTTTTCACAATGATATCATCTAGAATTTTGCCTCTTTGGTTGAAATATTCTCTCTTTAATGACCCATATATTTCTCCAATATATCCACACTACACCATGGCTTGTTCTATGTCCTGTGTAGATACTTCATCTGCTCCTTCACAAACTGTAGAAGGCAGGTTTAGGGCTTTGTCCAACCTTTTAGGGTTTATCTTTATCCATACTTCCCCTATTGTGCTCTTGATTTTAGTCCTTGATGTGGAGAGTTTAGCATTGGAGAAAAACTCTAACACGTCATCTTTCAGAATTGATGTTGGTTCATATAGTAGAAACTCAAGTTCGACGACCTTTAATAGTCTGATTACTTCTTTAATCTCCTTAGTAGCATGTTGGAATCCATTCTTGATGACTTCATACCCATCGTGAAGTTTCTTAACTGATTTTGGAGCCATTTGATCAGAGTGCTTAGACGTTGAGAAGCTGAGAAAGACGGAAGGTTGTCGACAACTTTCTAGGGTTTAGATTTTAAATTCTTTGTTTACTTGGATTTATATAGTCTTTTAATTTCACATTTATCTAATTGATTTAAAATTGTATTGAAGCATCATCTATTTGTCTGAACATAAAGAGTTGATCTAACGGTTGAGATTGATCATCCTATAACATAGCATCCCATCTCAACGGTATCATTGATATGGGCAGATATACCGCTGAGCATTATCTCAGCAGTTTTAATGTGTATTTTAACATAGCTATATACCGCTGAGTATTTTATCAGTGGTAACCACTAAATAGTTGAGCCTGACTCAGCTAAACAACTCAGTTAGGCTTCTAATCTGGTTTTCTCAACTAGTGTTCTTAGCTAGCCATTGTCACCTAATGAGATAAAATAACTAAGGTGGACTATCTATTTTGCTACTAAACATCAGATTTCTAGCAGCTAATAGAAATTTAAAAATTGAACAAAATAATGTTCTACTAGCTAATCATACATTGATGTATCTGAATCAATTAATGGTAACTAACAGGAATACATTTAGATAAGAGAAATTTAAAACTTGATTGCAGAAATGACATGTGAGGGATAAATTACTCCATGTTTACCATACCTAACTCAATTTTAAAAGAATCAAACTTAGCCTCTTCTAGTGGCTTTGCAAAGATATCTGCTACTTGCTTGTTAGTGGGGACACATTCAAGATAGATATCTTCACTCTCAACATGTTCCCTAATGAAAAGATACCTTATTTCTATGTGTTTAGTCCTGCTATGTGATACAAGATTCTTAACACTGGACATATCACTAGATGAGTCACAAAATTAGGGGTTTTACTCACCTTGAGGTTATAGTCCTCCAATTGATGTTGAATCCACAGTAATTGTGCACAACAACTCTGTGCATTTATGTATTTAGACTCAACAGTGGATATGGACACACTGGTCTGCTTCTTACTGTGCCAGAAAATCAATCTCCTTCCTAGGAATTGACAAGTACCACTTGTACTTTTCCTATCCTTTTTATAACCTGTAAAATATACATCTGAAAATCCAGTTAGTTCAAAATCATTGTTCCAAGGGTACGACATGCCAAAATGTTAGCTGCCCTTGAGGTATCTCAAAATTCTCTTTGCAGCAGAGTTATGAGATTCCTTAGGGCATGCTTGGTACCTAGCATAAACACATATTGCATACAAAATGTCTAGTCTACTAGCAGTTAAATATAATAGGGATACAACTATACACTTATATATTGATTCATTAAAAGGTTTTCCCTTCTCATCCTTATCCAGGGATACATTTGACTTCATAGTAGTTTTCATGGTGGAAGCAGATTCCATCTGAAACTTATTAATAAGTTCCCTAGTGTACTTGGTCTGAGAGATGAATATCCCCTCATCGAACTATTTCACTTGGAGACCTAGAAAATATTTGAGCTCCCTCATATTGCTCATTTCAAACTCGCCTTGTATAAGGCGGGCAAATCTTTTACAAAGTTGTCATCAGTAGACCCAAAAACATCAACATGAATTTAGACTAAGAGACACTTGCCCTTTGTTTCCCTTAGGAGCAATGTGTTATCTAACTTCCACCTTAAGAGTTTTTTTCGTAATAAGAAAGCTAGACATGGTTTTATATTAAGTCCTAGGGGCATGCTTTAACCCATACAAGGCTTTATTAAGAAAATAGACATGAGATTTAAGAGTTGGATGAACAAAACCTGAGGGTTGTTCTATATATACCCTTTTCTTAAGATTATCATTCAGGAATGCAAACTTGACATCCATTTGGTAGACTTTGAATTCAATGAATATTGTATAGGCCAAGAACATCCTAATGACTTCCAACCTTGCTACTGACGCAAAGGATTGATCAAAGTCAATCCCTTTATCTTGCATATAGACCTTAGCTACTAGTCTAACCTTGTTCTTCACAATGACACCATTCTCATTCATCTTATTTTTGTATATCCATTTGGTGCTAATGATGTTGTGTCCTTAGCACCAACTTCCAAACCTTATATCTCTTGAATTATTGAAGTTTTACCTGCATTGCATTGATCCAGAATGCATCTTAATTGGCATCTTCAAATCTTTTTGTTTCAACCTGAGACAAGAAGCTCAGGAATAGAGCTCCAATCTAGAGTCTGCTTCTGGTGGTGACCCCTTGACTTCCATCTCTAATTATTAAGGTGCTGGGATGGTCCCTCATATACCTGGTTACTGCATGCATCCCTACAGCACCTTGCTGACTAGCTAGATGTATTTTAGCAGGTTGTTCCTCTTCAACATTTTCCTGTATACTATTAGCTGGCTGAATGTCTTCATAGAGCACTTCAACTTGAGATGAACTCCTGCTTGAGCTTGGCTTGTCATGGATAGATAGATCTTCAATGTTGACCTCAGAACCTGTATCATTAGACACACTAGACCGACCTTTGTATAGATGGCTAGTCTTATCAAACATAATATACAATATTTCTTCTACTACTTGGGTCTTCTTGTTGAATAGCCTGTAAGCTCTACTATAGGAGCTATATCCAACGAGAATCCCCACATTGAATTTTCCAACAAACTTAGTTAATTGATACTTCACATTGTTTAATATGAAGCATTTGTAACCAAAAATTTTCAAGTAGGATATGGTTGGTTTTTTACCTTTCATAAGTTTATAGGCAGTCTTTTTATGGACCTTAGTGATGGAGGCCCTATTCAGGACATGACATGCAGTATTAACTGCCTCAATCCAAAAGTATTCTGGTAGTGAGGAGTCACTTAGCAAAGTCCTGGCAGCCTGGATCAATGTCCTATTCTTTCTCTCAGCCACCCCATTTTTTATGGAGTTCTTGGAGAGGAGAATTCTTGGGTGATATCAAGTTCTTCACAGAACTTTATCATGGCACTAGACTGAAATTCTGTGTCATGATCACTTCTCACTTTGACTACAGAGCATTTCATTTCATTCTGAACTGCCTTGACAAAAGTCATGAAGACACCTAGGGTATCTGACATATTCCTCAAGAAGAATACCCATGTAAAACTAGAGTGATCATCAACAATCACATAGGTATAGAGCTTCCCTCTTAAAATTTGAATTATTAAAGGACCAAACAGATCCATGTGCAATAAATATAGTCATCTTATAGAGTCTTTGGGGGCTAAGCTTTTAAAGGTGGTCCTTGTTTGCATGCCCATTTGGCATGCATGATATGGACCCTCTTTAACACATTTTAACTTAGGAGAGTCTCTAACTAAGTTTTCATAAAATAGCAAACTAATTGTCTTATAGTTAATGTGAGCAAGTCTTTTGTGCCATTGAACACAAAGGGATTCCTTCTCATTAGCTACAATACGCATATGAGTAAAGGAATTATTACAAATATAATATAATCAACATACATTCCCACTCCTAGTGCTTGAGAGGATAACCTCTATGTCAATAGACTTCTTAATTAGGCACTAAGCATTGTGGAATTCAATGACATAACCCAAGTCACATAATTGGCTTACGCTTACAAGGTTGTGTTGCAACCCTTCAACATATGCTACCCTTGTGATTTGCCATTGGAGATCATACCATATCCTTTGGTGAATCCTCTATCTGAGCTTCCAAAGTTTACTTTTGGACCATTCTTTACATGAGTGTAGTTCTTCAGTAAGCTCCTGGTCCCATCATGTTCCTTGAGCGCCCACTATCCAAGTACCATATTTTTTTGAGACTAGTACTTGAACTATCCTGCAAAATGTGATTCATTTTACCTTAGGAGCCTAATTGAACATGGGTCCTAGGTTCTTGTTAGCATAATAAGGAACATTTTTGCCCACAACAACCTTGGCTGGAAAGCTCTTCTTTGCACTAGGCACATTAGGGTGCCAATAATCTATGGCAAAGTTTCCTACCTTGCTACAACCCCAACACTCATGGATGTTGCATCTTCTCTTCTGAAAATTCTTTGAGGTAGATGGAGCATCAGAATTTTTTTGTTCAGTAGAGAAGATATCATCATTCTTCATGTTTCTCTCATCTATAATTTGGCAAGAGGCTCAACGATAAATAGGCTTACTTGATGGTATCTGTTTGTCAACAACAGATGTCCGCTTTGCAGCTAATATAGTGTTGATGGCATCAGATATGGCCTTATGAGAGGTTCTTACTATCTTGCCATCATCCATCTTCTTTACTGGAGGTTTTTTGGAGGATGCCACTTCCTTATCCTTGAGTGTGGGGGCTGGAGCACCAAACACAAATGGTCCATGATGGCCATTTGGATTTTTTTCATGAGGAGCTTTCAAAGCACCCAAGCCCATGCCCTTTCTTCCTCTATAGTGAGGAGCATTCTTTCCCTTACTATAGATGTTTCCATTCTTCTAGTGACCATAGATGTTGTCTTCGTCGTACCTTTTGGAAGGAAGTAACACCTTCTGAAAGGTGGTCTGAGGCTTAGCTAGAGCCTTACCCTTTCCTCTAATCCAGGCACCTACTACCCTTCTATTGAATCCTAGTCCCCTCTTATTTGTTTGGCAAGTGAAATAGTATATGATGAAAAGCATAGATTTTGGCTTATAGAATTAAGCCACTAAACTTTTCTCCATGAGAAGATCATTTTTAAGTTTCTTAATAAGTTTTTTATTCTGAAATATTATTTCAGTATGCTTGTCAATGATCTCCTTGAGCTCAATAGAGTTAGAGGCCATTTGATGGAATGCTTCCATTTTTTCTCTAACTCCGTCTTAAGGGGTCTAAGAACCTTAAGTTCTTCAACTTGCATCTTAGTAAGTTTTTCGCATTTACCCAAGGCCTCAAGGAGTGCCCCATATTTTTTAATCAATTGATTGATATCATTTTCTGAATCTGAGCCATCCTCAGCTCCAGAAGAGAAGGATGCTTCAGATTTTGGGCATGTTGCATTATCAAAATTCAAAGGAGTGTTGGGAAGAATGATTACCTCATCAGTTTCAGAGTCATCATGGCTGATGTATTCTTTTATGTTCATCGGTTCACAACTATCCTCTTTTACTTCTTCTTTTTCTTCTTCTTTCTGCTTCACAGTCACTTTCAGGACTTGATAATGGAGCCCTGATCCCTATCCTAATAGTAGGAAAAATATCTTCTTCAGCTACAACAAATAACCTAATATAGGCTTCTTCTTCCTTAGAATCTGAAGAATCTAAGCCACTTTGACTCCAGCTCTTCTCCTCCTCCTTTTCAATAAAAGTCTCTCAGACTTCTTGCCCTTATGGTGATGCCTCTTATCACCATCATTCTCTTTTTCTCTAATAGTAACTTATTCGTTTCTTTTATTGGGCAGTCAGCAATGACATGCTCAGGCTTGCTACAACAATAGCAAACAAAATTAGTAGAAACATGTTTACTAGAGTTAGAACCATACCTTTCCCCCTTGGGGGGTTTTCTTATGATAGGATGAGGAAGAAGGCTTGCTTGTCTAGTGCTTTTTTCTGGACATCATTTTCTTGAACTGTCTAGAGAAGGCAACATACTCCCCATCTGACATCTCAAAATTAGATGTGATGGTCTCGAAGGATTCTGAGTCAACAGGCCTTCTGGGAGTAGAGGAAGCACTCTCCTTGTTCTTCCCCTTGGCTTTGAGGTACACTATCTTCTCTTTCATATGGGACTTGGCTGCATTATCCTCTTCTTTTTTTAAATTCAATTGCATCTCATAAGAGGACAACTTTTCATATAGGGTGTGAAGAGGAATGTTGTATATGCTCCCCATTTCACTGATGCCACACACCTTGTTGTCCCAGTCTCTAGTTATAAACCTGATTTTGGATTTGATGGTCAACCTTAAGGGGGGGAGGGTTTGAATATGGTTTTTAAAGTAGTACAGAAATAAAAAAGAGTCTTACCGAGGAAAACAAGTTTTGGAAGCTACTACGGGCGGTAAGTCTAGCACCCGACGGTAGGTCAAAGAGATCGATTTCTTTGTAAAACTTCTTGTTCGGATTTTCCGCACAACACTCAGACCTATAGCAACATACAGTCATGAATTTTAGATGAAACACAAATAACTATAATTTTATTCAAAGATCAGTAAAGGTTTATAGGTACACAAATTGATCTCCGTGATGTCGAAGATTGAAGACGATGAATACAATCTTCTTTTGGTTTCTATACCGACCCTCCTAGGGAAAGTTGGTTCTCGCTCTTCTTCCCAAGAAGATCGACGAGTCGACTCTTCACCTTCCTCACCGAAAGGGTCTTAGAGCCCCAATAGATCTCCCAGATCCAGAATTCCTCTCAGGTCGATATCCTGCAGACTCCTCCCAGGAATCCAACGACCTCCCGGATCCATTTCCCTTAAACTAAGATCAGATAATAATAAAGAAAATACAAAAGAAAATTTAGAGTTTAAAATTTATTTCTCCCTCAAATGTAGAACACCTCCGAGGAACAGTGTGTGATCGATGCTCTTGAATATCATTCTCATTGCGGTCAATTAGCTGCGAATGGTCCTTGAAGATTTCATTCATCGGAGTTCTCCAATCACAGGCTAGATGAAGAATTAGTGTTTTTCCTTCAACGGAGATGAAAGTTCGCCCTCCTACAGATGGTGGCTGAACCGTAGACTGAAAAATTCTCCTTTGTCTCTTGTCCAGGAAAAGAAACGCGCTTATATACGTTTTGAAAAATACGCTACTGTCGGCGGTAGGGCTAGCGCCTAGCGGTAGGTCAATTCGCGCGATGATGGAAGCTATCCAATAGATTTGGAAAAATATCAAAATAATATATTTTCCGCTTTTATGATATTGCGGCGCGGTAAGATGCTAGCGCCTGGCGATAACCTTTTTCTAAGCGGTTCGTCGAATTTCCTTAGTAGTTTTCCCCTCCGTGCAGATAAATCGTCATTGAATCGAGCTAGCGCAGGCAGTAGAACTAGCGATATGCGGTAGGTACCCGAGAGCCTGTCTAGAACTAATTCGATGCTAGCGTGGGCGGTAGGTCTAGCGCACAATGATAGGTTGTAGAAGTTGATGTTCTTGGTCTTTCTATACTTAGAAACTTGCACAGGTATGATCAAATATAACTCGGGATTTTGATATTGTCAAACCAAAGAGATACGTACCATATGCTTCAATAAAATCCCCTTTTTTATAATATTAAATTCCGTTCATGAGATATAAATAGTAATAGCAAGGTATAGTGTAAACCTATCTATAAGCATGAAAAATAGCATGATGAATTAATTAATACGGCTCCCCCTACAGGTGTGTTCCCCCTCCATGTGTGCTCCCCCTACACAAGATCTTCCCTAGGTAACTTAATATAAGATAAACTCATGAACACTCAAATCTCCCCCCTTTGATATTATTAAAAGGGTAAGGGATTAACGAACATGTTTCGTGAAAACAAAGAGATGAGAAACATGTACATATGCATTTAAAAAAACATAAGCACTAGGGGAAAAAGGAGTGGAACACCATAAATATAGACTTATCCAACACAAGAAAAACATTTGATTTGAAAAATTTGTCAAAGCACATGAAAGTTGGACAACACATGTGAATCTAAATACACAAGATTTGGTGTACAATGTTAGGATATTTAAAGAGTAAATATAATGAAACATTTTATGCATTAACAATAGAAATTGTATACTAGTTACACATAAATGGTACACAGTCATTGAAGTTTAAGTCCAATTCTTAGGCATGGAAGTGTTAGATAAAATAATGATAGGTGTGCGTGTAATATCATAAAGAAAAAATATCAGGTAGAAATAATCATTAGTACGTATTTTATCTCAAAAAGTCAATATGCTAACACTAGATTGATGAAGTAAAAAATCACGTCATGTTTCCATATATATCATACCAAGACTAGAATAAGGGGCACTAACTCAATTTGTAGTCTTTGCACAAGATCGAAATGATTCTTTAGACCAAGGTGCTCATCCTCATAATGCTCATAAATACTTATTAGGAGGAATGAGTAGTGTTTCAGGGGTATCCTTGATACATGATTTGATGACATACATATGTTTTACCCATTTTTTTAATTCATTCATCATTTTTTACTATCAATTCTAGAGTAATTTTTTGAGTTCAAGAACCCCGAATCAATCAAAATCTACCCACTTAGATAAATACACTTTAACTCGTATGCAAAAGACTTTTTCACTGGAATTTTCTCCCAATGTTCTAAGCTTTATATGTTAAACATGAACACAGTGATATTGATTGTCCAAGTCATTCCTAGTGTGTTAGGCATAATATCATGAGTTATAGCATGTAAGCTTTGAAATTTCTACTAGTGTGCGTTTTCTAAAGATATATGAATAGTGAGATGTCATTACACTACCTAAATCCTTACACATACCTAGAGGAATATTCACATAAACTATCATGTACATCACACTCAGTAGCTGTTAGACATGTCATGACAGAACAGATAATGTTCAATAAAAATTAGGAATCCTAAATCAAACATTGCACGTAATCGTTATTCTTTAGGTTCTAGTCATGCATGTCCTAAGAATGATCGTACCCCCTTTTTAAAAAATAATTAAAGACGAAAACGAAGTATGCAAGAAAAATACTTACCGCAAGCTCTAATTCTAATGCGCGGTGATAGCTTACAGAAACTTGATTTCACCAAAAAATCCAAATTTCACAATTTTTTGCTCTTTAATTATTCGAATATGCTTGTGCTTTGCATACATCATCACGACTCAAGAATAATTATGCAAAAGACACAAGGTTCACATGTTTTTACTGGCCGAATATGCATGAACTAGAAGATCATGACCTATAGTGAGATACTAGTCATGCAAATGATATGATATAAGCATTCCAAGATTATAACTACACCAAACTATGGATCTACACCATAGCCCTATACTAAGTGACGAATGGGCATGAGGAGCTGCACAAATATCATAGGTTAGGGTGTTAATCTCATATGCATACAAAAGAACCCGCTCAACCTAACACTCTTCCCCCAACGCCACTCAAGGACCCCCTCCTCGGTTAAGGAAAAGATGTGACTTACAGGTTAGTGTCTCTAATGCACACACCCCTACCCCCCACTATTATGGAAATCATTGTTATATATAAAAGCATTTATTTCCCATTATGACATTTAAAAATGATGAACTTTAGATTAATCTTGACATTATTTATCGTTCATACTTACACAAATGAGATTTCAAAAGTTCATATCCTGCTTTAGCGTAGCATATCATTGAAATTAAGGTGTCTAACATAGACATCAATCCAAGCACAAAACATACACCATATGGTGAAACTAGAGTGATGAGTATGAATACACAATTCAATGTTATATTCAAACCAAAATTTGCTTCTGCATTAAAATGATGTTGCATGTTTTCATTACAAATATATTCCATAGACCAAGAATGATGTGATAATGATTATATGATTTGAATTTGATTGAAGCACAATTGATTCGATTGTCCTCATAAGAATGAAACACATGCAAATATAAATAAAGCACTTCATACACACGATACACCAACCTGAGTACGACACAATGATACCAATATCTATCACATGATTTATAATTCCTAAGATTGATAGACACATTCACTTCAAGATTATTCTAAAGTACTCTTATGAATTTTGTTATTGAATTTGATAAAATTTGAGTTTAGTATAACAATTGATCGTACTGTATCATTGAGGCGTATGTGATGCTCATACTCATCTTTGTTAATTTATTATAAGGAGCACATTAAGTTATACTTTGGTAAATCATGATATGATATACATGGCATGAACACAATACTTTAGTAACCATGTGCAATGTTGCGTAGGTTTTAACACAAATATACGTGATTTGCATGTGCCCAAGGTGGAACTCCTAACTCAAAATTCATATGCCTTCATTATGGTTAGAGCTAGGAAAATAAGATAAGTAGGTCACTTGGAATACTGACTATTTATTCAGTCACATAAAATTTGATTTGTTAAGAAATTCTAGCCTAAGTTAAATCTTATCATATAACAAAAGCGATCAAAAATCGTGTATGCTCAAACAAATAAATGCAAGAACAAAAAACAAAAAATAAGCAAATAGTGAAGTAAAATATAGTGTATTTCATTTTGATTTTACTTCACGCAATTAGTGGATACTAGTAGATAAGAGATTTAGGTATCCAAGTGAGACAGTGTGTGGCAGTTCCCTTAGGCACCCAAATGCTTCGTGTTGGTTTACAGGGAGACAAGGATGAATGAGCCTTTTCTTTTGGAAGTGGTGCGTCATTTCTACCAATGGGTCTCCATTTATACTTAGGTTTAATATTATGCTTATATTGCACAATTCCATTATGATTTTTAAGAACCTTTATGTGATATCATTACTTGGACAACATTGCGTTGGGGATTTAGATATATTGCATTTGTTTTCCAAGTTAGAATTATATTGCTTAACATAAATACTCATAGCATAGCGATTCTTTAACGAAAATTTTTGTTCATTTGATTTTAAGTTTGGAGTGATTTGATTTTGCAAATGACGATGATTTTTATGTTTTTGGATTTCATTTGAACTAGGTTGAAGTTTTCTCCTTCCATTGATTTACATAACTAATGTATGTGAGCTTATGTTCAACATGCTTTTGGCTTTTACTTAAAAATGTAAATTTATATTTTGTGAATTCTTCTTTATAATTTCCTTAAGCAAGTTGATTTTCATTTCCAAATCTTTTTTCTTACTTTTGAGACTCAATCTAGCTTTGTTGTAAGCAATTATGCTATTCTTAAAAGTTGTGACTATAAAATTTATATGAGATTTATAATTATTCCTGAAATTTTTGAACATTTCTTCCAACTATTTAATTTTACTTTTGTAATTCTTGCACATACCACAATTTATTTTCAAAGATGAAATTTCTAAACATATTTTTTTTCATTTTGTTTTATTACAAGAAGAGACTATTTTTCAAGACCCATGCATTTTTCTTCTAACAAACAATAATGAGTACATGGTAAAGAGTTTTCAACTAAGGAACTTGAAAGTAAACTAGATACATTATATTTAGATTCTATATTAAGTCGTGTTTTTAAATTTTTTACTTTCTAAACGCAATTCTGAATTAATATTTTTCAATTTCTTAATCCTACGTTTAGCATTATCTAGCACACACATTACAGTAATAGATGTTGTAACAAAAAAAATTTTACTCACAAAGGTTTTAGAGGAGATAGTGCTTGAACACAAGGTTCCATTAACTCCTTGTCATTCTTCTTTTATAGTTGAGATTTCATCTTCTCTTTTGCATGATGCATTCGACATGTCATCCACCAAGAGCAAGTCTTCATTTGGTTCTTCACTTGGATTCATAAGAAATTATTGTGATTCATCATCTGTAGAAGGAAAACTATAAGTAGACTCATGAAATTTCCATATATCATAAGCAGTAGGAAGCATGTAGATGAGTTTGAAAATTTCTTGAGCAAGCCCTCAAAAAAGACTGTTCATAGTTTTGGCATTTAAATAACATTCACGCGTGCATTTAAATTATTTGGGGGCTTGACACAAGTCATGTTCTAAACTTCTATATCTAATAATATACATAATTTTCTCATTAGAATTTTCCACTCATTATAATTCACACCAGTAAACAGAGGTGGTGCTCGTGATTTTTCAGTGTACAAAGTTCATTCCCCACTAGTCGATTCATGATTAGGGTTGGTCGTTATTCCTAACGGTGAAACCATTTTGGAATAACCTGACTCTGATACCACTTGTTATATTTAATGACCAACCTTAGAGGGGGGTGAATAAGGTTTTTAAATAGTACAATAATAAAAAGAGTTTAATCGAGAAAAACAAGTTTTGGAAGCTACCGCGGGCAGTAAGGCTAGCGCCTGGCGGTAGGTCACAGAGTTCAATTTCTTTGTAAAACTTCGTGTTCGAATTTTCTACACAACACTCATACCTCTAGCAGCATACAGCCACGAATTTCAGATGAAACACAAACAATTATAATTTTATTCAACGATTAGTAGAGGTTTATAATTACAAAAATTGATCTTCGTGACGCTGGAGATCGAAGGCGGTGAATACAATCTTCTTATGGTTTCTTATGGTCTTAGAGCCCCACTAGATCTTCCAAATCTAGGCATCCTCCCAGGAAGATTTCCTACAGACTCCGCCCAGGAATCCAATGACCTCCCAGATCGATTTCCCTTACACCAAGAGTAGATAAAAATAAAAAAAATACAAAAGAAAATTTAGAGTTTAAAAGTTATTTATCCCTCAAACATAGAACTTCGCCGAGGAATGGTGCACGATTGATGCTCTTGAATATTGTTGGGACCATTGTTCCCAATGTACCAGATTTGAAGAAGGCCTACAGGATAATGGTATACACATGTTTGTATTTTAAGCATGTTTTAAGTTCTATGTATGCAGGTGGTCACTTGTTACATTGAATAGATAGGTGGTCTAAGTAACAATGACAGGTGGACACAAGGAAAAATGCTGACAAAATATAAATCTGTCTAAGTACACAAGCGTTGAGTGAAGACAGTTCACTCAATGCCAGATAGCCAGAAGCGTTGAGTAAAGACTAGACAGTCAAAGACTCAGAATTGGCAAGGCATAAATCTGCTTAAGTCCACAGGCGTTGAGTGAAGACAGTTCACTCAACGCCTAGTGTCAAAAGTGTTGAGTAAAGCTTAAGCAGTTAAAGCATGGAAGAATCTGCAAAGAAATCTGGCTAAATCCAGAAGCGTTGAGTGAAGGCAGTTCACTCAATGACTCAAGAAGAAAGCGTCAACATAATAGAGTGATGCAAAAGCCTCTGAAGAGGTAGACAAAAAATCTGTCTAAATCTAGAAGCATTGAGTGAAGGCAGTTCACTCAACGCCAACACAACAGAAATTAAACTAAGTACAGAAGCGTGGAGTGAAGGCTGTTCATTCAACGCGTCAATAAGATGGCAGGATATGGAAGAAAGTGTTGAGTGAACACAACTCACTCAATGCCTCCATTCAAAGAAAATCTGCTAAGTCCAAATGCATTGATTGATGAAGGTTCACTCAACGCCTAAACAGTTAGAGCACAAAAGTCTATATTTGTTGAGTACTGTCAACTCACTCAACGCCTGATGCTGTAGAAAATTTGGCTAAGTGTTTTGGCTTAGAGTGATAAGCCTTCACTCAATGCCTATGCTGAATTGTCTGAAATTGATTAAGTCCAAAGTTGTTGATGTCAGCAAAAATTCAAATGTTGCAGGAAGTCTACAGTACACGATAAATGGCGTTGTTTGCCTGTTATACTACATTTAATGCTAAAGCAAGGTTGCAGTTACCAACTACTGGTGGTCCCGATGCTCAAAATAGTCATTGGACGGTGGGATAGAAAAGCAATCAGATCAAGAAATTAAACGAGACTTTTGGAACTTTTTGAGAAAAATTGTACTTCATCTTCTTCCTGTTGACATTGTTGTTGAGTTTGGAGAAGCTGTTCAAATCACTGATCTGAAAGAGAAACCAGTTAGCTGTTGATGTTTAACAACAAGTTCAGAGTAATTTCTTTGAAGAAGAAGAAGAAGTATGACAAGCCCTAGCTGCAGCAACTTCATAGCTCTAGCTGACCATTCCTGAAGAACTTTTCCTGGAACTGTGAAGAAGACTGGACTAAGCTTTCTCAGCACAAGGAGGAGGAAGACACATAGAATACTTCTCTGGTGTCTAAACATCTTCAACAAACCTTTATTTCTTTTGTAAGATCTTCTTGATCTGAGTGTAAGCCTAATCTTATAAAGGCTGAGTGTAGGATCTTTAAGTAGATGTGAGTGGAAGGATTCAAGTTGTGAATCTGAGGTAGGATCTAGGTTTGGATCTGAGTTGTAGGGTTGTTGGACTGAGGTAGGAGAGTCATTCTCTCTGAGTGATAGGGCTATCCTCCTAGCCTGAGTTGTAGGACTTAGTGATAAGTCTGAGGTAGGTGTTCTGTGGATCACTGAGCTGTAGGAGCTTTGCTAGCTCTGAGTGGTAGGGCTTTGTGCTTGAGGTAGGTCTTGGAGGAGACAAAGGGATCCTGAGGAATCTGGGTTGTAATCTCTTTGGAGCCGAGTTTATAGGAGTTGCCTTGTCTAACAAACTGTTAGAAAGGTGGGAGGGACAGTGGATGTACCCATAATATGGGGAACCACTATAAAATTCCTATGTGTTATTTGTGATTGTCTTGAAAGCTAAGTATAACTAAATCACGACTCACCTAAAATAAGAAAAGGATAAAAAGACTCAAAAACCTATTCACCCCCCTCTAGGTGGTTAGCCACTCTTAAAACTAAAGACTTTCAAGTGGTATCAGAGGGAGGTTGCTCAAGAAGGACTTAACAGTCTGAGTTGATCTCCAAGAGTAGCATAAGTTTATCCTTATGGGTTCAGGAGAGAACCTTAAGGAGCCGGTCTCCATGAAGCTTCCTATCTGCAGGAAGGAGAGCTTTGGGATCTAGAAGGAAAGGGTCGAACTATTTATGGAGGCATTTGACCCTAGAATCTTTATAACAGTTCAAGAGAGACCTTTCATCCCCATGAAGGTCTCAGTTTTGGATGCAACTATCCAGACACCTAATAAGTATTCTAAAATGACCAAGGATGAGGTCATATTAGCAACCATGGATAAGAGGACACAAAACATAACAGTAAATACCATTGATGATTCAAATTTCCAGAACCTTGTCAACTGCAGAATTTCCAAGAAGATGTGGGATACACTGGTGGTCTATATGGAAGGCACTGAAGAAGTCAGGGATGATAGAAAATTCCTGCTTAATCAAGAGTATGAAGCCTTCAGGCAGACCAAGAAAGATAGCATATCTGAATGCTATGACAAATTCTTCAGAATAGTGAATGAGCTGAGGAACTATGGGAGGGTATTCAGCAATTATGAGCTCAATGACAAGTTCCTTAGATTTCTAACCAGAGATTGGGACACCAAGATTTGTGCCATCAGGAGGTGGCAAAGCTAACTAATACTCCCCCTCACACACTATTTGGGAAGTTGCTCTCCCATGAGATGCAACTATGTGCCATGAAGGAGGAGGAAATCATCAACAGATCTCAGCCTAAGGAAAAGACTATGGCCTTTAAAGCTAAGAGCTCTAAGAAGAGCAAAGAGAGGATTGCCTCTCCCCAAAGGAGGCCTACTGATTCAGATAGCACAGAGCCAAGCACATCAGGCAACAACATGTCTGATGGAGAGTTTGTTGCCTTCTCTAGGAAATTTCAAAAGATGATGAAGAGGAAGCAGTGGAGGAGCAGACCTTCCTCCTTATCTCATAACAAGAAGGACCACTACAAGGCTGAGAAGAAACACACCAAGGGAGACAGATATGAATCTAAACATAGTAAACATGTTTATTCTAATATTATTTGCTATTACTACAACGAGCGAGGATATGTCATAGCTGATTGTCCTGTAAAGAGAAAGGAGACTGGTGAGAAGAAGCACCACCATCTCAAGGGCAAGAAGGAAAAAACCTTCATTGCCAGAAATGAAAAGAGCTGGAGTTAAAGTGACTCATCTTTAGTAGATTTTGAAGAAGAAGAAGAAGCCTATATTGGGTTGTTTGCTGCATTTGCTGATGAAGAAGAAGACTATCCTGCAATAAGGATAGGTATCAGGGCCCCTCTATCACATTTAGACAGTGACACTGAGGAGGATGAAGATGTGAACAACTGTTATAGGCTAATGGTCTTGTCTGAGGATGAATCCAGCATGGATCAGCTTGGTCCAGATAAAGTATACTCACTATCCAGCTCCTCTTCTGGTTCAGACTATGAGACAAGTCCCGATTCTAATGCGTCCTCATCCTGTGATGAAGATGAGTCAGCATCAGAGGAAGATGTCAATCAATTGATTGACAAGTATGGTGATCTTCTGGATGCTTTGAAGAGAAGCAAGAAGTTGGCTAAGAAACAAGCTGAGGAAATTATCTCCTTACAGATAGCTGCTTCCCCGCAGTCTGAGTCAGCATCTTTACTAGATCAAAAAATGAGGGAAGTCGGCCAACTAAAGGCCATCTCAATCATTCAGATTGGGACCATTAATAATAAGAACAAGATCATCTTGGATCTTGAAGAGAAGCTCCAAATAGAGAAAAGGATTGTGGCTACTTATTCAAAGCCCAATACTGTGCTACCCATAAGAGACTCCTCTCAAAAGGGTAAGAAGGGTTTGGGATTCAAAGGGAATGTTGGAGTTGCCTATTCCAAAGGGAAAGGCAAAGCTCCAATTCAGCCTCCCATCTCTTTTAAGAAAGTGTTGCTACCATCAAATAGGTATGCCCAAGAAAGTATTTATGGTCACTGGTTGAATGGAAGATTCACAAGTGTGAACAAAAATGTTTACAGCTATGGTGGAAGGTAGGGCAGGGGGATGAGTGCTTTCAAGGCCCCACATGAGGAAATTCAGATGGCCCATCATGGACCATTTATCTTTTGTACCCCAGCCTCCACACTCAAGAATAAGGTAGTGGCCTTTTCTCAGGATCTCCCAACACACACTCAGACAAAGGGCAAGTCTGTCAGCAAGCCTAACTTGGGTATTTCTGAGGCCATCAACAGTATGTCTTCTGTAAAGAAGACCACTGTTGGGAGAAATCTAGATAAACCAAGCTCTTCTATTGGAAAACTCACCTTCAGTCAGATTGTGGCTGTTAGAAATAGGAATAAGGAAGATCCTCTTCCTTCTGAACAGTCAGCTGCTAACATCTTACAAACTGCCAGACCTACTTAGAAAAGAAGATACAATATACATGAGTATTGGTGTTGTGGCAAAGTGGGATATTTTTCCTTAGATTGCTGGCATAATCCAACTATGCCTAGAGCAAGTGCTAGTCTTCATGTAAGAAAATCTACAGGAAGATATTTTCATTCTCAGACTAACATACACCAAGGACCTAATACAAATTGGGGTCCTAATGTAACATAAATTATGTTTGTAGGATAGTCCAAGTGAACATACTCCAATATGGTACTTGGTTAGTGGTTATTCTAATCACATGACAAGAACAAGAAGCAACTTGAAGGACTACACTCCAGTGAAGAATGGACCTAAAGTTTTCATTGGAGGTTCAGATAGAGGAGTTACCAAAGGTTATGGTATGATTATCAATGATATAGTCTCAATCTCAAAAGTAGCTTATGTGGAAGGGTTGTAACACAACCAGATAAGCATAAGACAACTATGTGATCTTGGTTATGTCATTGTATTCCACAAGGATGAGTGCCAAATTAAGAGATCAAATGACCAAGAGGTCATCTTGACAGGAACTAGGAGTGGAAATTTTTATTGTCTAAACTTTCTATGTTTGAGTAAAGACTCTCCTATATATCTAGTTACAAATGAAAAAGTCTCTTATTATGTCACATGGCAAAAGAGACTAGCTCACTTAAACTATAAGACCATCTGTAAGCTCTTTAGTGAAGAGTTGGTAAGGAATGGTCCCAAAATGAAGTGCACCATGGAGGGCATTTGCTCTGCATGTCAAAAGGGCAAGCAGACCAAAGCTTCTTTTAATAACATTGGGTCCAAATACTCTGTGAGGTGTTTATATCTCCTGCATATGGACTTATTTGGTCATATGCCAGTTCATATTATAGGTAGGAAAGTCTACACCCTTGTGGTTTTTGATGACTTCTCTAGGTTTGCTTGAGTTTTCTTTCTTAAGAAAAAGTCTGAAACCCTTGATATCTTTAGGACTTTTTTCAAGCAAATTCAGAATGAATTAAAAAGTATTGTGGTCAAAATCAAAAGTGAACATGACACTGAATTCCAATCTGAAGGCATGACAATGTTCAGTGAAGAACAAAGGATTCACCAAGAATTTTCTTCTCCAAGAACACCCTAGTAAAATGGGATTGCTGAGAGGAAAAATAGAACTCTCATAGAAGTTTGTAGGAGATTGCTAAGTGACACATCTCTCTCAGAATATTTCTAGGCTGAGGCAGTAAATACTGCATGTCATGTTCTAAATAGAGCTTCTATCACCAAGGATCACAATAAGACTCCCTATGAGATTATGAAGGGTAGAAAACCAAACCTTACCTATTTCAGAATCTTTGGAAGTAAATGTTATGTGCTTAACAATGGGAAATCTTACCTAACTAAGTTTGCTACCAAATCCTATGATGGGATATTTGTTGGGTACAACAATCATAGCAGAGTATATAAAGTCTACAAACTGAAAAATCAAGTTGTGGAAGAGTCTATTAATATGGTATTTGATGATTCTACTATGATTAACAGTGAGCTACCAAGCTTCTTCTCTAGACCTGTAGGTATAGAATTGGTGATGGATAAACTATCCATCAAGGAAGCTTCTCCTGTAGCCCAAGATGAAGATGAAGAAGTATACATTCTAGAAGAAGAACTTAGCACACTTGATGGGGATGAAGTACATCAAGATCCAGCCATTGAAGCTCAAGATTCTAAATGAAGAATGCCCCCTACAGTCAGGCATCTAAGAGATCATCCCAGACATTAGATTATTGGTGATGCCAACCAAGGGATCACAACAAGGAGCAAAAGCCTGAATATAGCCATGTATTCTAACTTTTTGTCTCAGATTAAACCCAAGAGATTTGAAGAGGCCAATATAGACAAACATTGGATTGTGGCAATGCAAGAGGAACTGAACCGGTTCAAGAGGTGTAAGGTCTGGAAGCTGGTTCCCAGACCACAAGGTCATAACATCATTGGAATCAAGTGGATCTATAGGAACACGCTTGATGAAAATGGTGTTATAGTTAATAACAAGGCTAGGTTGGTGGCAAAGGGATATAGACAAGAAGAAGGTATTGATTTTGATCAAACATTTGCCCCAGTAGCTAGGCTAGAAGCCATCAGACTGTTCCTTGCATATGCTGTCCACAAGGGATTCAAAGTCTACCAGATGAATATGAAGTCAGCCTTCCTCAATGGTGACTTAAGGGAAGAAGTCTATGTTGAGCAGCCATCAGGTTTTATCGTTCCTAACTCTCCTAATTATGTTTATAGACTTAGGAAAGCTTTGTATGGGTTTAAGCAAGCCCCTAGGGCTTGGTATGAAACCCTGTCTTGCTTTCTCATTGAGAACAAATTCTTAAGGGGAAGATAGTCAAGACTTTATTCCTAAGGGAATCCAAGGGTAAGATCACACTAGTCCAAATTTATGTAGATGACATAATTTTTGGGTCTACTGATGATAACATTTGCAAGAAGTTTGCTAAACTTATGCAAGGGAAATTCGAGATGAGCAGTATGGGTGAGTTTAGGTACTTTTTTGGCCTCCAAGTAAAGCAGACTGAAGATGGATTGTCTATCTCACAGTCCAAGTTCATTAGGGAGTTAATTAAAAAGTTTTGTATGGAGAATTCCTCCATACTAAAAACTCCCATGGGGTCAAACATGTCAATAGACAAGAATGAAGCAGGTAAACCTGTTGATGAATCCATGTATAGAGGCATAGTTGGCTCCCTCCTCTATCTTATTGCTAGTAGGCCAGACATCATGTATGATACATGTGTTTGTGCTAGATACCAGGCTAGCTCTAAGGAGTCTCATTATTCTGCAGTTAAAAGAATACTTAGATATCTTAAGGGCACACCATATCTTTGCCCAAGGTATCCTAAGAATAGAGATTTTGAACTAATAGGGTATTCAAAAGAAGATTTTGCAGGCTATAGAGAGGACAGGAAAAGTACTTCAGGCTCCTGTCAGTTCTTGGGTGGAAGACTTGTGTCTTAGAGCAGCAAGAAGCAGATTAGTGTTGCTATTTCAATAGCAGAGTCAGAGTATATATCAGTAGGAAGTTACTGTGCACAATTGCTGTGGATCCAGCACCGGCTTTAGGATTACAATCTAAAGATAAGTAACACTCCATTATACTATATTTCAACTAGTGCAATCTCTATTACTAGGAATAATATCTCTCACAACAGGACTAAGCATATTGAGATTAGGTACCATTTTATTAAAGAGCATGTGGAGAAGAAAGATATCTGTCTTAAATTTGTCCCTACAGACATACAAGTTGCAGACATCTTCATTAATCCACTATATGAAGCCAAATTCAACACCTTCAAATTTGAATTGGGAATGTTAAATTTAGTCAAGCTTTAGTAGCTCTCTACATTTTATTTTGTTGGTGTAGTTGCATGTACATCTAATCTCTACAAGGCTATAAAGATGAATTCGACTAAGTATAAAGCATCGAATGCGCTGAGTATATGTACTCAGGCATCGAGTGCGTTGAAAGGACTAAAGCGTCGAGGGAGTTGAGTGCGTCGAGTTCACTCAATGCATGCTCTCAGTAAGTCTATTTTGCGACTAAGTGTCAGGATTAAATCCCAGACGTTGATCGATTCTTGATCAGGAACAGGTATGCGCCTCTTCCCCTTATAAAATAAAAATAACTATAAATAGAAGGCTATGTGCGTAAGAAAAAATACACTATTCCTCGCCCTTCTCTACCCCTTGTGACGAATCGACGAAAGGCTTGGAAGATTTTCAGTATTTCGCAATACTAATGGAACCAAAGGGTATGAACTTCTCGTTTGAAGGCTCGGAGCTGGTTCACAATGGATTCAAAGATGCACCAGAAGAAGTACAATTCATTCTCCACTTACTTCAGGTCACTGACCTAGACTTTGTTCTGTCAGAGCCCTGTTTGCTATGGAAGCGAGAAGTACTAGAATTTTTCTCCAATGCAAAGGTCGACTCATCAACCAGTAAGATCAATACCTTAATCATCGACAACAAGATAAAGATAACCCCTAGAAGACTAAGCAAGGCACTACGACTGCCGAAGTTCTCAGAGTCAGATGAGAAAGAGGAATTGGATCAGTCTGATATCAAATCAGTACTGAAGTGGTGTGGTATATCTAAATACACCACTAGATCAATTCTAAGGGAGGAATTAAATCTGAAAGGTAAGTTCCTAGCTGATGTGATTAGAAAGGCTTTGTTATGAAAGTTAGGCTCACACGACAAGATTTCTAAGAAAATGTTTGAGTTGTTGGCAAAGATAATACTCTTCAAAAGGACTGATTGGGGGTAAGATACTGTTTCAGAGAATAGTGGAGTGCATAACTGAACCAAACATAGGAAGAATTCTCTCCCTATTCCTACTCAAAAGTGTTACAGGGATCCTTAACACAAGGTTAGGAACAAAAATCCATCACATGAGGAAGATAAATTTGAAAATGCTAGACAGATGGGACAGATTTCTGCAGCCACATTCTCAAACTACTACCAAGAAGAAGAAGACACTAGTTCCTGCTCTAGAGGAAAGTACAAAAAATAGTTCATCAGAGAAATCCAAGGAAGAGCCTCATGATCCTAATATGTCTAGGACTACTAAAGAGACCAGGAAGGACATGAGTGCCCAAGTCTCAATATCCTCTGACCCTGCATTAAGGACTCAGGTCAGTAGGACTCATTTTGAAGAGGCTCCAACAGATGCTGTGGTGATACCTTCAGTTGAAATTGCTGAAAAAGTGGCTGAGGACATAGTCACTAAGATATCTGCTATGATGGAGGGGGAGGCCTCCAAGTCACGAGCTCCCATTGAAGTAGAAACTGCTCCTCTAAGTGAGAGAGAGCAACTTCTTGAGCAAGTGATAGAGATTGATCTTGTTGAGGGGAGCAGATATAGATGTTGCAACAAGACACTCAACTTCCTCTTATACATGAACAACATACAGATATAATCTCATCTGATGTTCTTGATGTCCCAATGGACATGGCAGAGATTGAGGGGGAGATTCAACATGACTTCCCTACTCAAAGAACAATCTATGAGATAGAATAATCAGAATCAGACAAAGAAACTATTGCTGCTACGGCTAATAATGTAGAAACTCAACACTCTTCAGAATTTGATATGGCTGACTCAGCTGCAAGGGAAGATCTTAGTCCAGTTCAACAAACTATACCTGTCAGTAATGAAGGTACATCCACTGATCACATGTCAGGAGCATTCCTAGCTCAATTGAAAGGGTTACTGGATGATCAAAGGAGACAGCTGGATAATTTTGTTGATGACTCAGTCAAGAACCTCAAGAATGAGCTATCAATAAAGATCAAATCTATTATATTTGATGTCAATCTGCTCATGGCCAAGACTGTAAAATTTTTCTTGAGAACAGCTCCTGTAGTTGACTTTACTCAGGATAAGTTGGTGGAGCTCGACACCCTTCGCAATGCCCTTATAGAAAATCAGAACATTCTCTCTGGAAACTTGCTGGCAGTCCACAATGCTGAGAAGACACTATTGGAAAAGCACAAGATAACTCTTGAAAGGAGAATGGATGCTTGTGCTCAGGTCCTAGATGATCACCTGCTCAAGGCGAGGGACCATGTCACTATAGGAATAAATTACATAGATGCACAATTGACAAAGGCCAACACCTCCATGACTCAAAATATCTGTGAAGAAGTCAAAAAGGGGGAGAAGGGTATAATAAAGGGTAATACGGAAAATGCAATTTGTACCACTAATGTTATCAGAGGCTCAATGGGTCTTGCGCCATTATCTTATGAAAACATTGAAAGTTCCCCTATCCTTGAGAATCTGTATGGTGGTCAATATAGGAATCTATACGATCAAGCGCATACCCAACTGTTCCAAAAGCCCAGATTGTTGGAAAGGGCACTACTTAATTTCTTAAATAAGTAGTAGAGCGCCACGGGTCAAGTGAAGGAACGTCGGACCCAACAATCCCCCCCGGGGTCCAGCACAACCCGTCGACTCAGAGGTGGGGTTAACACATGGCCCACACGGCTCAGAGGTGGGGTTACCACATGTCCACGGTTGTCTAACCTGCCGGACCTACACAGGTAGAAGGGAAAAATCGGGATTTAATAGCGCCCCCCGGTCTTGAACCTATGACCTCCTCTGATACCAAATGTAGGATCAAGCACATACCCAACTGTTCCAAAAGCCCGGACTATTGGAAGGTCGCTACTTAATTTCTTAAATAAGTAGCAGAGCGCCACAGGTCAAATGAAGGAACGCTGGACCCAACAGAATTAATACTTACAAGAAGGTGAACAGGGGGTTGAATCTTCTATAGCTGCTGACATTCCTACAATTCCAACATTCAGCCCTATTTTTGACAAAGTTATAAGAGCCAAGGGAAAATATGTTGTTGAGGTTGAGGAAGAAAATGCTGCCAGGATGAGCAAAAAGAGATACAGGGAAGAGATGGAAGCAAGACCTGACTTTGAATAATGGAGTCCTCAGTCCAGGACAATCATTCTATCTTCCTGGGATCTGGTTAAGAACAAGAAGACAGAAAGGGGAAAGCTCTATAGCTCCCTTGAATGGGCTAAGTTTGAAAAGAATGAAAGAGATAGAAGAAAGTTCAAGAAGGACAAGTGGCTAGGCACTTTGCCAGTAAATGTTGTGGAGACGGTCAAATACTTCCCAAAGCCATACAGCTAATTCCAAAGGCTGAAGGAAAAGAAGTCAGAAGATAGTAAAGAGAAAATCATATGTTTGATGTGCTTTCATTATTTCTACCTTCTGAAATGTTTAATATGTTGTTTATGTGTTGGTGTATATCATTGTCCTAGGTTTTGACTTCTTCAAATAGGGGGAGATTGTTGGGTCCATTGTTCCCAATATCCTAGATTTGAAGAATGACTACAGAATAATGGTATACACAAGTTTGTATCTGATGCATGCTTTAAGTTCTATGTATGCAGGTGGTCACTTGTTATCCTGATTAGACATGTGGTCTAAGTAACAATGATAGGTGGACACAAGGAAAGATGCTGACAAAACAGAAATCTATCTAAGTCCACAGACATTGAGTGAAGCCAGCTCACTCAATGCCAGATAGCAAGAAGCGTTTAGTAAAGACTAGACAGTCAAAGCCTCATCATTGGCAAGACAAAAATCTGCATAGGTCGACAGGCATTGAGTGAAGGTAGTTCACTCAATTCCCAGTGATAGAAGCATTGAGTAAAGCTTAAGCAGTCAAAGCGCAGAAGAATCTGCCAAGAAATCTGGCTAAGTCCAAAAGCGTTGAGTGAAATAGTTCAGTCAACGTCCTCAAGAAGAAAGTGTTGATAGAATATAGTGATGTCAAAGCCTCCGAAGAAGTAGACAGAAAATTTGTCTAAGTCAAAAAGTGTTGAGTGGAGACAGTTCACTCAACGCCAACTCAACAGAAATTAAACTAATTACAGAAGCATTTAGTGAAGGTTATTCACTCAACGCCTCAGCAAGATGGCAGGCTAAGGAAGAAAGCATTGAGTGAACACAACTCACTCAATGCCTCCATTCAGAGAAATTTCCTAAGTCCAAATGCATTGAGTGATGAAGATTCACTCAACGCCTAAATAGTTAGACTACAAAAGTCTATTGTTGAAGTTAAAATTGACCTCAACGGGAGTTCAAAACATGGGTGCAGCCAACACCTACTTCTCTCAACTCCTGAACCTCGACTGGTTGCTAAGTATCTATGACTGACCCAAAGCCTCAGCAGGGAGGTCACACCTCACACCCGGAAGATCTTTGAGAGCTTCCCCTCAAAAGCCAAAAGATAGGCTAGGAGCTCCTCAGAAAGCACTAGAAATTTGGAGAATAATGAGATTCTGTCTTCCAAGGAGACCTTTTGGGTCTATTTATAGTCTTTTGCTGACCTGAAGTTACTAAAATACCCCAGGCAGGTCTGCCAATAGGCCAAATCCCGTTGTTTGTAAAGTACTAAATACAGCCCCTAGGGGTGTGTGGGTAATTTTACCCGAGGGCAATTAAGTAATTTTACCCTGATCCCTGGGTCCCACTCGGCGAGAACTCTGTATTGAGAGCCTTCTCGCCTCTAGTGGCCTTGACGCTATCGCTGCAGGACGCGATGTTGAGTGAGTGGAGCTCACTCAATGCCCTTGCTGCTAGACGCGACATTTTCTGCGCCGAGAACCTTCTCGCCTCCAGTGGCCTTGACGTTGTTGCTGTTGGATGAGACGTTGAGGGAGTGGAGCTCACTCAACGCCCTTGCTGCTGGATGCGGCGTTGAGTGAGTGGAGCTCACTCAATGCCCTTGCTGCTGTACGCGGCATTTTCTGCGCCGAGAACCTTCTCGCCTCCAGTGGCCTTGACGTTGTTACTGCTGGACACGACGTTGAGGGAGTGGAGCTCACTCAATGCCCTTGCTGCTGGACGCAGCGTTGAGTGAGTGGAGCTCACTCAATGCCCTTGTTGCTGGACGCGGCATTTTCTGCACCGAGAACATTCTCGCCTCAAGTGGCCTTGATGTTATTGCTGCTGGACGAGATGTTGAGGGAGTGGAGCTCACTCAATGCCCTTGCTGCTGGACGCGGCTTTGAGTGAGTGGAGGTCACTCAACGCCCTTACTGCTGGACGTGGAGTTGAGTGAGTGGAGCTCACTCAACGCCCTCTCGCCCGCCTCTGGTCACGGGCGGGATCCCGCCCGCTCCTATGTGGGAGCTCCTCCGGTCTCCAGGCCCAAGCTAGCCCGAGGATGGTCCAGCCCCGACTATTGATACCCCTTGGTCCCCCCCCCCCCCCACAGCGAATATGGGGTTGTACACAATCCCTGCTCCTTTTGAGCTAGCCCTGCACTCGAAAAGACACGTCCAACCCAGCAATATTTGCTTGGCACGTGTCATTTCAAAAGGAGAATCTTTTGGTGGGCCATACCATGGCCATATATATATATGTGTGTGTGGATTGACGGCCGTAAATCTGTCCCTGAGTCGCCGCTCTCTGCCTGAGCTCTGGCGAGATCTCGTCATGCGTTCCAAATGCGTTGACAAGCCGCTCCCGCAAGACCTCCAAGACCGCATCAACGCGGCTCAGGCACGAGCCCTGGCGAACAGTGTTGTGGTTGCCCCTTGGCGGGATAGAAAGTCATCAGCCGTTAATCCTTCCCCACTAAAGAATAAGAAAGAGAAGAAGAAGAAGAAGGCGAAGGTTGTCCAGAGGGACCTTTCCCACGAGAACAGGGACTCACCTACCCTGACTCCCGATCGTGCGGACGATGCTTCCCCTCTGCAGAAGGTATGCCTCTCTGATTTACTGATCCCCAAGATTGCGAGTCGATTACGATCTGATTATGCGAAAGGGTTGGTAACTGGTGCAATACTTCTCGTAGGAAGCGGCTCGAGATGATGATACCGGGTCACCGCTGTTGCCTCTGGACCCATCGCCTCACCCTCCCGAGGATCGACCACGGGTTACGGAGGTCACTCCTCTGGCTGCCTCTCCGAGAACCGCGGGTATACTTTTTTCCGTTACTCCTTTCTGGTCGTTTCTATCGTAGCCTCCCCTACTGTCGAACTGACTTCTTGCATCCTTAGCTTCCGCCAACCCGGGTCTTGCCACCCGGGATGGTGAAAAAATGGCTTCTAACCTGCTGGGCCAAGCGACTAATCCCGTCGCACTGGCGGGAGGGGTGTCTATCGACCCCTTCATAGCTCGAAAGGAGGTCAGCCATCTCGTGAGAGAGGACGACTTCCCCCTGCTTCCGACCAGGTCGGGATCACTGTGTGCGAGACTTTTCGCCCGGGATGCAGAAAACCACTCCACCTCCTCTATGGGACTGAGGGGGGCCCGGGCCTTCTCGCTTGCCGCCGGCCAGTGGCTCTCGTCATGCTGCAGGTAAGCGAAGCATTACCGTAGCTCTTACTCAGCCCTCTTCGTAACCATGAAACTGTTTTCTCAGAGGATCCGGAGAGGAAGAGGATGGCAAGAGCTCCCTCCTTCCTTCGTCTGGCGAGATGGAGGACATTGTGAATGACGCCGGTAGCGCAAAGAAATGAGGGAAGAAGATTGATGCCCTCCTGTCGAAGCTTGTGCGGCGGGAGCGGGCCCGCGCCACTACGACGAAAGAATTCCGCGAGATGGTGGAGCAGAGGCTGGAGGCCCTTGAGCGCGATTATTTTTTTGGCGAGACGGGGCGACCGGGTGGGCCTACCGCCGAGTATTCCCCCAGGAGATGTATCGCGCAGATTCGAGACCAGGCTCGTCGGATCAACCTAGGGTGCACCACCCTGTCTTCCCACTACAACCCGTTTGCGCCCCCGAGGACTAGACGGCGGGAGCGAGGACGATGGCACTGGGAACCGTATTGATTTGAAGAAGTCTCGTCACTTCTCACCTCTTGGCCTTCCCTTCTCGCAATGTACCCTATTTCTTTATATTTTGGACTGTTCATTTGTAACCTTTCAATTATTATTTCTTTTTTCCTTTTTAGCTCTCGCCCGGCGAGAGCGATCCCTGCTTTGGTTTTCCTTTATATTTCACGTGGCCGTTTCAAAATGCTTTGCGCGAGTCTGAACCTTCGGCCGGTCGCTGTCATCCCAAGCCGGAACCCGAGGCATCGCTGACTTGGGGCATGACGTCTGTACCGCCGCCGCTATTTTTATTTTTCTTTTTTAGAAAATTCATCATTACCACGGTTTCCTATAAATAGGAGTTCACCAAACACATTTATTTCTCCGATCCGGAACCCCTATTCCTCTCCTCGTTGCTTTCGCGACTTGCCGAGAACTCCCCCTTGCTTCCGCCTTCTTCTCTTGTTCTCGCCTAACTTTCTCTCTCGCCCATTCCTTTGAGATCTCGTCTTCAATACTCCCAACAAAATGCCGGGCGAAAACGAGGGACGTTCACATTGCGCGGAAGCCTTCTGAAAGAATCAATTCCCCACTTGTCGTCTAACCCTTGAAGAGTACAAGCGGATCACTTCTCAGTACGTTCCCGCAGGCTTCACCGCGAGAAATCCCGGCAACCAAGACAGAGTAAATAGCGCGGGAGAGGGGGAGCTCTCCATCCCCCTCGAACACTTCGAGGTGGGCTTTCGCCTTCCCCTCTGGCCGGAGATGCGCCAGGCCCTCCGTTACTACGGAGTGGTTCCCGCGCAGCTAAACCCTAACTCGGTCGCAATCCTTGTAGCGTTCATCTGCTACATGCGATCGGAGAAGATCGAGTTTAGCCTCCCGATTTTTCGAAAGCTGTTCATCTTCTGCGCGAAGGGAGGGGTGGTCTTCTTCTCTGGGCAACTACCCAAGACAACCAGTCTCGCCAAAAAGCATCATCATTGGGGCAAGAAGTTTATCTTCGTCTATGGCGACTTCGGCAACGTCCCTCTCGCGCCTGTCCAATATCAGGACGCCGCCTACAAGCCGCCTACCCTGGGATCGTGCGAGAGCGCCATTTTGTAGTTCTTTAGGACGAAGGAATTTGACGTCCAATTCCTCCAACGGGATGTCGAATCTCTCCCTCCCATGCCCCCTGGTGAAGGTTCGGTCTCGTCTTTAACCTTATATTCCCATTCTAAACTTCAACACATTCCATTGTCGCCCTTGCAGGAGAGCGAGAAGTTCCTCTGCACCAACCCTTTGTCGAGACTCAGGGTACCGAGGGCCAGGCTGCGAGAGATCCGCTTGCTCTTGCGAAATCCGCGGCTCAGGCTTGTCGGGACGAGTCGGCTCTGCCTCCTTCGACCAGTGTCGGGAAGCGAAAGCCCGGTGCCTTTTCATCTCGGCTGCTGAAAAGACAAAATCCCATCACTGCCAACAAAGGGAAGTTCGTTGCGACTGCGCCCGTCCGACCTCTCGCACCAGGTTGGTCCTTTGAAGAGATCCTGCAGGCGGTCAGCGAGATGACTGCTGCCGCCAGGGATAGTGTCGGGGCTCCCGCCGAGAACCTTCCATCCGCAAGTGGGGATGGTGGAGAGAGGGCAGCCACCGAGACCTCCGCTTGATCCCCGTCCAAGGAGGTGCCAAAGGGGCACAGGAATTTTGGTCTCGACGTGAAGTGGCTTGACGCGGAAGGGAAACACCTGTTATGGTGGGACCCTGAGGCCAACCAAGTCTCCGTCTCGACCCTTCTCCCCAGCTGGGCGGAGGGTGACAAGGTCACCGGAGAGGCCTTCGCGCTGGGCTACAGCCTTTACAGTAGGGAGGACGCCGGTCTTTACGATCAGCTGTCCACGCGGCTCTTGGCCTTTGACTCCGTCCGGGATCTGATGTGTGGGTTCGAGCTTGCGCACATGTGAGCGCGTCGGAGCATCACCATCGACCGCAACTTTGGCGAGATTCTTAAGGCACGGGACCAGGCGGTGGCCCAGGCGGCGGTTCTGAAGGCACAACTGGCGGATGCCATGGGACGGCTTTCCTTGTGCCCAGCGGAGGAGGTAAGCGAGATCTTTCAAGCACTCGCTCTCGTCTCTGTAATCCATGGGTCGTCTTGGTGTTGATTTGTTTCTCCCTTCTGCAGGATTCTGCTCAGAGTATGGCCCTTTGCGCTGAGCTAACCGAGCTAAGATACGAAAACATCCTGCTAAAGGACCAGCTCCAGCGCACGGAAACGGCTGCGATTCCACCTCCTCCATCGCTGGACGAGAGGTTGAGGAGCCATCACTTCTCGGAGTACGAAATCGACAAGCTCCTGTAGGCCAACGCCCAAGCAACGGTCAGGCTTACCCTTGAGACGTTGCCAGATGTGGGATGCTTGAACGAGAGTAGCAAGATCGTCACCGCCTCCCAGCTTGTTCCCTGGCTCTTCGAGCCTATCCCGAAGCCACCAGGCGCACCCGGCTCTCCCCCCTTGGATGTCCCGAGATCCCCCACGGTTGCTGACGAGACATCCAGGGATAGCTCAGGCGAGAGTTCCCACAGAAGCTCAAGCGGGAGCTCGAGCGGATACAGCGCTTCTCCCTGACGGGTTCCCTTCTCTCCTTTTTTTTTTGTTTCTGCAATGAGCGAGACGCTCTGATTTTTGTAATCACAATTGAATATATAAATTGTAAGTGTTTGTACTATTTTTTTCTCTTCTTATTTTTCATTTTTTTTGTTGGTAGCGAATGTTTCTCAAGCAAGTTTTCGCCGAGTCCCTTGGCCCCCTCTAGGATAGTCTCCCTTAGCGGACAATAGGTGGGAACCTGCCGAGAGCTCAAGGCTTAAGCACGTCATTCCCGCATTACGCCGAGAACCATTTGTCGGGAGCGTCGTTCATAGGCCTTTTAAGGGAAGACTGCCCCTCCTTACCTTGCGCGATCGATTGGGTCTCTTCGCCAAGACCTGTCGGGAACTTAATTTTGCGAGAATCCCCAGCTGAGACCTCCTGGCAAAGATCTTTCCTGGCCGAGACTGCTCCTGAACTAGACCTCTTCTGCCCGAGACCTCTCCTGGCCGAGACCTCTTCTGGCCGAGACCTCTCTTGACCGAGACCCTTTTGGGTTCTCCTTCAGGGTGTGTCTTTGGTCGAACCCAGAACATTCGTGTCGAAATATTTCTAAAAACAAAACCTATCCCCCACAGGCAAGCCCTCAGACCTGCCAGCTAGATGAGAGCATGCGCAGAGGGTCTACCTGGGGCCAAGCCGAGTTTGGAGTAGCGCAAAAGTAACTGAGGATCAAGAACCAAGAACCAATCCACTCCCCCACAGGCGAGCCTTCGGACCTGCCAGCTAGATGAGAGCCTGCGCAGTGGGTCTACCTGGGGCCGAGCCGAGCTCGGGGTGTCGATGAAGATCTCATAACGAAAACCTCTCCCCCACAGGCAAGCCTTTGGACCCACCATCTAAATGAGAGCCTGCGCAGCGAGTCTACTTAGGGCTGAGCCGAGCTCGGGGTGTTGATGAAGATCTCATAACCAAAACCTCTCCCCCACAGGCGAGCCTTCGGACCTGCCAGCTAGATGAGAGCCGGCGCAGCGGGTCTACCTGGGGCCGAGCCGAGCTTGGGGTGTTGATGAAGATCTCATAAACAAAACCTCTCCCCCACAAGTGAGCCTTCAGACCTGCCAGCTAGATGAGAGTCTGCGTAGCGGGTCTACCTAGGGCCGAGCCGAGCTCGGGGTGTCGATGAAGATCTCATAACCAAAACCTCTCCCCCACAGGAGAGCCTTCAAGCCAGCCAGCTAGATGAGAGCCTGCGCAGCGGGTCTACCTAGGTCCGAGCCGAGCTCGGGATGTTGATGAAGATCTCATAACCAAAACCTCTCCCCCACAGGCGAGCCTTCAGACCTGCCAGTTAGATGAGAGCCTACGCAGCGGGTCTACCTGGGGCCGAGCCGAGCTCGGGGTGTAAGACCCCTTTTTTTTCTTTTAAAACACCGGGGTCTTAGGCCCAGAACCGCCACTTTGCGGTGACACCTTCACGCCCTGAAGGGTCATCACCACAAAGTGCTGATTCTGCCGACCAATTCCATCACAGAAAGGTAGCAAAATGAAGTATGAGTAAGTCCACATGAAAAATCACATATATAGAAATAAAACTCCACGAAGGGAGTGTCCACAGAATAATACATTAGAGTAATAGAATATGGGCTTAAGCCCGGTACAACATGTCCTCACTACAAGTCACTCATGCGGAAGCAAAACAAAACATCTACTAAAGGTCGAGACTCACGGTCCCGGCTGTATGAACTCCGGAGCTAGACTGCCCCATCTCCAAGTGCACCGGTATCTGGGGCTGCTCCGTCGTACTGGGCTCCACGATCCCTTAAATGATGCGGTTCGAAAACCGTTAGTCATAAATACTAAGCCCTATCATCCCCTACCCCTTCTCTCATGGCTCCTAGGTACCGAGCGGAGAGGAAGAAAGGGAAGGACATGAAGGTGGAGATTAAAACAAAGGAACAGGTGGCAGCGGAACTAATATAGCAACTCTATAATAAATATGACAGAAACAGAAAGTAGGAAAAGTAACCTTTACTTATGTGCGGAAGCGAAAAGCCAAGGGATCTTCTGCAAAGCTCCCATTGTATAAAGTGTCCCATACCACTTATACGTTGGGGTGTCAGTTATCAAACAACAACATATATATATCAAAAATGACCTTAATTTATAAACTTGCTCACACAAGCTTATAGACCAAGGGTCGTTTTGCAAGTCCTAATGTATAAGCGTCCCATTCCACTTATACTTTAGGTGTCAGGTTTAAATGAATCGATTATGCTATGACATGCAAGTGGGTATGATGGAACATGCAAGTGCAACTCACACACCCGACTCTGTGCACACAGACCTTTAGTTCCCCCTTTCAGAGTCGTTACCTCCCAGGATACCTCCGTAGTGGCAGACGGAAGCGGTTGGTTGGGCCTCGCCCACCTCTAAACCAGTAAAGCACTACCGGTCAGACCTATCGTAAGCCTCAACACTTGGTGCATGAAGCAGACTCCTGCGTACTCTTACCGGCTTGCGCACCGGACTTCTGTTGGAGAAGTGCTAACCACACTTGCCGAGTCAGCGTATTGGCATCGGTGCATCGACCCTCCAATACCAAAGACCCACCACCTTAATTTCCTTTCCTTTTATGCACATGCAAGTTTAATCGTAATCAAACAAAACCGAACCGAAGCTCCCCGGACCAAAACGTCCGTCTCTTAACCAATCGAGTCGAAGCTCCCCGGACCATTCCGTCCGTCTCTTAACCAACCGAGCCGAAGCTCCTAATAATCTTCCTATGCTAACGGTGTTTGTGAAGGTGCAACCCTAATTACTAAGTTACTCTTGTCAGTTCGTTAATACGGTTTACGTTATCCCAGGACTGCCCCCGGTATTCCCTATGAAGGGCTCTCAAAGGGCACTAGGAACTATGATGGTAGATAAAGCCCATCGTTCCCTTTCGCAAGGCACTTATTGTTATTGGTTGATTCCCTTTACCCATTCCCTTCTCATGTTACGATGGACTAACCTAGTGTGGTTTTTAACCTTCCTCTCTTCGGGGAAGATGATCTTTCGTCGAACCCGAGCACTTCTAAACTCTAGCCAAACCACTTCTCCCTACTCTACATATCACTCTATTGCGATATCATCCACAACTGTCCACCCGGATAAAATGACTAACTCCTACAACAATCCCAGGTCACGTCCTAATGCAATTTAACAATTTGCTATATACAGACCAACCTAGACTATATGACGAACCGAATAGGAGGTAACCTAGATAATCATCCAAACGCCCTAAATTATTTACTGGAGACTTATCATGTTATAATTAGCCTAAATCCAGAAAATGGTAATTTTCCTAATTTATCTAGCATTTAATTAATTTCCTCAAAAATTCCCAGGGCTACTTGTTTGAACATGAACTACCCTAAATACTCATGCAAGACGTCCAACAAAATTATACTAAATATTATGCTATCTCAATATGGTAAATCCAAGGTATCACAATTTTCTATCATCAAAAGGGCACTAAAACTATTTTTGGCAATATTTTCTATCTTCCGTTATTTATGAACCAAGTACATAATATATCAATCCAAAAATTATACATTAATTATATTATGCAGGTACAACCTTAAAAATAGCATTCATCAAGTTTCATAATTTTCCAACCACAATATCACTCATAATTAATTTTCAAAGCATAAAACCTTTTTTTAACATTTGTGAAGGAAGTACTGGATTTACTCAACTAAAAATTATACAAAAATTCAGGAACAACCATTCCGTCCTAAAACATTTACTTCCAAGATTTCATGGGGTTTCAATGAACAGAAAGATTCAAATAATTAAAATATCAATTAGGGCTATAACAATCATTACAAATGAAGTGCTTGGAAATAGACATCATAAAATTCCAATAAAATTGCTATAGGTTCTACCCGCCCCAAAACTTATTCTACCCGAGTTTCACAGTCCTTAGATAATGTTTAGTGACAGATTGTACTTAATTAGTATTTTACCCTAAAGTTAAGGTTAGGGTTTTGAGGTATCTACTTGTCTCCAAATCCTCCAAGATTCCATCCAGATGATTCTTATCATGCTTATGTCAACTCTACAGAGTTTCAAGGCAATACGAGAGAAATTGCCCCCATGTCCTTCACAACCCTCAAAACCCTCCATTTAGGGTTTGAGTTTGGATCCTAGGGTAAACCAACCCTAAATCACATCATTTTATTCCAAGTGGGTTATAATAACCCCTCTAAGTCAGTTGTCAAAATATCAGCCTCTGTTGAGGTGATTTGACCGCTCCAACCTCTTAGTGCACTTTTACTCAAAAATGCTTCATTAATGCATAGTTAGGAATAGGTGACCTCCTATCCAAAACTCATCCAAATGAGTTGGAATTTTATACAGAACTAGGCTTTATAGCTAGGGACCACTCACCAAAATTTGGGAGGATTTGAAGGTCATTTGACCACTTAAATAAATTACTCTAATTTTATTAAATTAAAACAAACACTTTAGGCAAAGTATCTCCAAAAATTCCCATTTTTGGACAGCCTCTAGATATGGCTAAGGGTAACCTCCTGCCCAAATTTCAGGTCATTTGTACAAGGGACGAAATGTGGGCATTCATTTTAGTTCCTGCCCAACTCTAGGTACATCCCTTAATAAAACTGGTGCTGCGGTCAAACCGCTTACCCAAACGAGTTGAAATCAATTTTAAATTAATCTAGACTTGAAGGTCTACGACGTTCGTGACTGGCCATTTTTCCTAAATCGGCCTTTAAGTGCCTCGTTTTGCCATATCAAAATGGCCCATTTAATGTATATTTCCTTTATATATCATACACATAATTTTATATAATAAAAATATTTTACTGTTCATCTTCTTCAAAACAGAGAACTGAACTCAAAAATATATAATTCTTGAAGCTCTTCCGTGATCCGTCGCTGGTCGTCCGGTCACTTCCCTAGCCAGCCAGCCACCACCACCACCTCCGTCGAGGCAATGGCTATCGGTCGGAGGTGGTTCGGCCGGCGGAGGTGGCGGTTTCCGGCGTACTCGAAATTATATTTTCATGGTTTTTCCATGAAAATGCGAGATAGGTCCGGCTCCGTTGAGCACGAACTCCTTTCTAAGATCCTAAGATCTACCCACAAAAGAAGAAGTAGAGGAGAATCTTGTTCGCGGTTTGGAGGCGAGATGAACGTCGGATTGTCATGGCGCGGAGGTGGCGTTCTCGAACTTCTCCTACAGCAAGAACAATAATCTGAATCCGTTTGGTCAAGAGTGTAACCTTCCCATCTTGCTCTAAGGGGGCTTTTATAGATCTCCAAATGGGGAGGGGAAAAGGTAAAGAATTCATGGCCATGAATGCTCTCTCTCTCTCTTAATATTATTTCGGTTATGGTGGAGGGAGAGGAAAAGGTGGAAGATGAAATGACTAATCCAGATGGCAATTTCCTATTGGGTCAACTCTTCCTCATTTTATTAAGTCATTAGAGAAGGAAACGGCCCATAATTTCTCCTGGTGTAACTTCCCATAATCAGAATTAATTATGGCTTGGGTTACAGAAATTTTCAGCCTGGCTGACGTTTCGGCCTTTGTCACGGGCGTGACACGTAGGTCACGGGCGTGACAGGTGTGTTGCAAATTCAGAGTTCGGCGATCGTCTTCCTGAGATTGACGATCGTCGAAGGGGTCACGCTTGTCACGGGCGTGACATGTCGTTCACGGGCGTAACAACCCGTGATGCAAACTCTGCGCTCGCCGATCATCTTCCTGAGATCGACGATCGTAGAAGTGGGTCACTCCCTAGGCCACGGGCGTGAAGCGTAGGTCACGGGCGTGACGGGCCCATGATGCAAATTCTGTGCTCGTCGATCGTCTTCTTTAGATCGATGATCGTCTAAGGGGTCACGCCCTAGGTCACGGGCGTGACAAGTCGGTCACGGGCGTGACAGGCCCGGGTTGCAAATTCTTTGCCCGACGATCATCTTCCTGAGACCGACGACCGTCAAAGGGGGTCACACCCTCGGTAACGGGCGTGACGAATCGGTCACAGGCGTGACCAACCCATGACCCGAAATCTGGGTCGATGGACTTCGATTCTTAGGTTTCCTAGGGCTCTATCATGGCAGACCGACTCCTAGGGGTCTAGCCGGAAATGGGATGTTACACGGGGTGTCGATGAAGATCTGATAACCAAAACCTCTCCCCCACAGGCGAGCCTTCGGACTTTCCATCTAGATGAGAGCCTGCGTAGCGGGTCTACTGGGGCCGAGCTGAGATCGGGGTATCGATGAAGATCTCATAACCAAAACCTCTCCCCCATAGGCGAGCCTTCGGACCAGCCAGCTAGATGAGAGCCTGCGAAGCGGGTCTACCTGGGGCAGAGCCGAGCTTGGGGTGTCGATAAAGATCTCATAACCAAAACCTCTCCCCCACAGGCGAGCCTTCGGACCTGTCAGCTAGATGAGAGCCTGTGCAGCGAGTCTACCTGGGGCCAAGCCGAGCTCGGGGTGTCGATGAAGATCTCATAACTAAAACCTATCCCCCACAGGCGAGCCTTCAGACCTGCCAGCTAGATGAGGGCCTGCGCAGCGGGTCTACCTGGGGCCGAGTCGAGCTCGGGGTGTCGTTTAAGATCTCATAACCAAAACCTCTCCCCCACAGGCGAGCCTTCGGACCTGCCACCTAGATGAGAGCCTGCGCAGTGAGTCTACCTGGGGCCGAGCCAAGCTCGGGGTGTCGATGAAGATCTCATAACCAAAACCTCTCCCCCACAGGCGAGCCTTCGGACCTTCTAGCTAGATGAGAGCATGCGCATAGGGTCTACCTAGGGTCGAGCCGAGCTCGGGGTGTCGACGAAGATCTCATAACCGAAACCTTATTCTAATTCTGACTTTAAAATGAAAAGAGTTGACAATGGATCAAAGTATGGAATATATTATGATAGCATTTGAAAACAAAAATACAATCACCTCCTCCCCCTCATGGGAAGAAGCGATTTAGATCATCACCGCTCCAGGTGTGGCTTAAGGTCCTTCCTTCCACGTCCTGGAGGTAATAACTTCCCGTTCTAAGGACATCTTTTACTATATAAGGCCCCTCTCAGTTTGGGTTGAGTTTGCCCATGGGGGCTGACCTTCCCGCCGCATCAACCTTTTTCAATACCAGATCTCCTTCGACGAACTGCCTGATCCTGACATGCTTGTCGAAGTATTTTTCTATACGCCGCTTGATCTCTTCATGCCTGATGGTTGCGACATCCCGTGCTTCTTCTATCATGTCTAGTAAGATGCGCAACCCTTCCTCATTTTCCAACCTCCAAGTCTCATCTCCTTCCCCTGCGGCTGCGATCCGTGGTGACCGAACCTCGAATTCCACTAGCAGGACCGCCTCACACCCGTAAGAAAGCTTGAAGGGGGTCTCGCCCGTGGCTGTGTTCGGGGTCGTTCTCAAGTCCCATAGAACTAAGGGGAGCTGCTCCACCCAATTTACCCTCAAGTTTTCTACTTTTTTCTTGAGTAAGTTCACAATGATTTTGTTTGCTCCGGGGGTGGTGGACAGAGGCAAACCTGAGATCTATCCCCAGCTGGGCGCAGAAGCTGATGAACTCTTCACTGGCAAACTTGTGTCCATTATCTGTCACTATCGCTTGGGGTAGTTCGTGCCTGCATATGATCTACCCTCAGACAAAGTTCTTTATAACTTGCGAGGTGACCTTGGCTAAGGCTTTAACCTCAAGCCACTTTGAGAAGTAATCGATCATGACTAGGAGGAACCTCCTCTGCCAACTAGTTGGAGGGAAAGGCCCGACCAAGTCCATCCCCCAGATGACGAAAGGCCATGGCGACGAAATGCTCCTGAGCTTTTGAGCGGGCAAGAAATGGAGGGGGGTGTACAGCTGACATTTTTTGCATCTCTTTGCAAACTCAGCTGTGTCCTTCCTCAGGGTAGGCTAGAAGTACCCCTGCCTTACCACACTTGCTTCCAGCGTCCTTCCTCCCGAGTGTTTGCCGCATTCGCCCGAGTGCACCTCCCCCAGGATCCTCAGGATCTCTTCTTCGGTCACACATCTTGCCAAGATCCCTAACAACATCTTATGATGCAACCCCCCTTCCAACATCAGGTAGTGAGCTGCTTTACGCCTGAAGCTTTTTGCATCCTTAACCTCCCCCATCAGCTCGTCCTGTGGCTAGGAAGGTAACCAACGGATCCACCCACGAGGATTGCTGACCTACATCCATCAACTCCCCTTCCTCGATCGCTGGTCGGAATAGTTCAATCAGGGTCCCTCCTCCCCGAGGCCCAAACTTTGCCAATCGATCGGCGGCCACACTCTCCTCCCAGGGGACGTGCTGGATTGAGAATGATTGGAAAGTTCCGATGATTGCCCTTACCTTGGAGAGGTACTTTATGAGGGTAGGCTCCCGAGCTTCAAACTCTCCTCGAATCCGCGATGCTACCACCATCGAGTCTGTGAAGGCCTCCATGTCTCGGATCTCAAGCTCCTTTTCCAGACGAAAGCTGGCTATCACGACCTCATATTCTGCTTGCTTGTTGGTTACCAGAAAGTGGTAGGCCACCGCCTACTCAATGACGACCCCCTGGGGACTTATCAGCACCACTCCTCCCCTAAGGGAATGCTTTCCCGAGGCCCCGTCAATCATCATCCTCCATGCCCCCTGCGGCTGCGGCTCCCCCTCCTTGACCTCAATTACATAGTCCGCTAGGAAATCCGCTACCGCCTGCGCCTTAATGGAGAGTCTCGGAACGAAAGAGATGTTGAACTCGCTCAGTTCAATTGACCACTTGGCCAGCCTCCCCGAGTGCTCTAATCCTTCAAATATCTTACGAAGAGGATGGTCGGTCACCAACTTAATCGAGTGTGCTTGAAAGTACAGCCGAATTTCCCTTGCCGAAATAACCAGAGTGTATGCTAGCTTTTCCAGGATGGGGTAATGGAGCTCCGCCTTCTTCAAAATCCAGCTCACGTAATATATGGGTAGCTGCTTCTTCCCATCTTCACTGACCAGAACATAGCTCACAGCCTCCACTCCTACTCCTAGATATAGGGCCAGGTCCACTCCTTATTTTGGGATTTGAAGTAGAGGAGACTGGGAGAGCTGTCTCTTTAGCCCTTGGAAGGCCTCTTACCATTCGGCGGTCCACTCAAACCTTTGGTTACCCCTCAACACCTTGAAGAATGATGAACACTTGTCCCCTGATCTGGAGAGGAAATGGCTTAGACCAACCAACCTGCCTGTCAAGCGCTGGACCTCCTTGGCGTCGCGGGGTGATTCCAAGTCTAGGATTGCCTTCACCTTATCCGGGTTAGGCTCTACCCCTGTCGGGGTCAAGAGATGCCCAAGGAACTTCCCGCGGTTGGCCCCGAAAACACACTTCAAGGGGTTCAGCCTCATCTTGAATCTCCGTAGGGTGGCGAAGGTCTCTTCTAGGTCCCGTAGGTGCGAGTTCACACACTTGCTTTTCACCATCAGGTCATCGACATAGACCTCCAAGTTCCTCCCCCTTGGCCCCTGGAAGACTCGATCCATCATGCATTGGTAGGTATCCCACGCATTTTTCAACCCAAAGGGCGTCATTTTATAACCGAAGCATCCCTCCCTAGTGATGAAAGAGACGTCCTTGACATCGGGAGGGTGCATCCGGATCTGGTGGTAACCTTAAAAAACATCCAAAAAACTCATAACAGAAAAACCGAAGGCTGAATCAACCAGTGCGTCGATTCGAGGCAGGGGGTAGCAATCCTTAGGGCATGATTTATTTAATAAAGAGAAATCGATACACATTCGTCAGTTCCCTCCCCTTTTTTTAACAATTATCATGTTGGAGATCCAGCCTGGATACTGGATCTCTGAGATGAAGCCGGCTTCCAGGAGCTTCCATACCTCCTCGCGGATAGGCTCCTCCATCTTGGTGGCGATGGTCCCCATCTTCTGGCATATAGGGCGAGTCCGGGGGTCAAGGTTCAGGCGATGGCAAGCCACATCCGCGTCAACACCCGACATGTCTGCCGCGCTCCAGGAGAAGATGTCGGCATTGCTCTGGATGCAAGCTATCATCTGCTCGTAGTCCTCGAGACTTAGGCCCCCGCTGATCCGCACCTTCCGCACCTGTGCCGCGCTGGTGAAGACTTCCATTTCCACCATTTCTTCGGCCGACTCCAGTCGTGCCTACTCCCAGCCGACCCTTGCTTCTTCTTCTAGATCCAACTCCTCCTCCCTTCCTGCTTCAACCTCCGCTGCCTACTTCATCCTCTCCTGCTCAACTCATGTCGCTCGCTTCTCCTCTACCTCCATCGCCTCCTCTGGGCTCTCCTGCTACTGCTCGACTTCCACGCTCCTCCGGGCCTCTTGCTCAACTTCTCCCTGCTCCTCCGCGCTCTCCCTTATTGCCTCCCCTAGTCTCACTTCTTCTTCTGTGACATCCACTCCTTGCTCTGCCAGCTCCCTCTCCAGCTCTTCTGCCTCCGCCATCCAAGACATAGTGTTGACCGTCGTTACGTAGCACTGCCTCGCCAACCTTCGGGTCCCCCCTAATCCTGACCTACATTCTTCCATTGTTGAACTTGAGACATTAATGAAACGAGGAGGGGACGCAGCGAAAGGCGCTGATGAGGGGACGCCCAAAGATGGAGTTGTAGCTGCTTGGGGCGTCCACGATCACGAACCTACAGTTCCACAACATGCCTCCAAACTTCACATGCAGCCCTACTCCCCCTTCAACTTCTTTCCTCTCACCCGAGAACCCAAACAACGGTCCATCTGAGGCTAGGACCCTCTTCCCCTCAACCTTTATCTCATCAAAAGCCTTCTTAAAAATCACATTCACAGAACTCACGTTATCCACCAGTATCCTGGAGATCGTGAAGTTCTCCACTGCTGTCTGAATCACGAGGGCATCGCAGAACGGATCCTCAAAGTCTGGCATGTCAGCTGATGAAAAGGTGATTTTTTTCATCTGGGGGAGAGCCAGAGAGGTCGAGGCGACCCCTCTTTGGAACATGGTCTAAAGGCTACCCTTGCGAGTTGCCTCAATCCCCACTCCCCCGTGGATCACCCCGATCCCTCCTCGTGTTCCCACATCTGCTCTGTCCTCACACCTATCTTCTCCCTCTCCCCGCTGTACTTCCACGATCCTTACCAGCAAATCCTGCCTCCTCGCTCCTCTAGCCTCTCTCATCTCTAAGAACTCTGGGCAGGTGGCCATCGCGTGACCTTCCTCCTGATGAAAGTCATAGAAAGGCAACGCCACCCGCCCCCTCTTCCTTCTCCAACTCCTCTTCCAGCTCCTCAGACTCTCCTTCCTCCTCTCCCCCTACCAATCTCCATTGCTTCTTGCGGCGGCGGGAAGTGACCCCTTGTCCCCTGCCTCCACGCTGGCTGATGGAACCTTCTCGGCTCCCGGAGGTTATCTCTTCCCTGGAAGCCTCCTCCTTGATGCCCTGGGGGCGACCCTCCTGAAGGCCTCCAACCCAATCGGTTGTTTGGCTCCCGGGCCCCCCATCCCGGGTGATGCCCCTGCCCTCGGGGTTCTTCCCTTCTCCTTTCTTCTCTCGGCTCCCTTGCCTCCCTCTGCTCCCTCTGCCTTCCTGCTGTTGGTTCCTTCACATCATCCTCCGCTAACCGGGCCAACTTCTTAGCGAAAGCCAGATTGGCTCTTTCAAAATCTATCTCCTTTGTCGCCCTCTCCATGTGCTCCTCCAAAGAGAGGGGGGCACTCTCTTAAACTCCATGCTAAAGAAGCCTGGTCTCAATCCCAGGGTAAAGGCAAGCATCAGCACGTACCCTGGGACCTCCTAGACTAGGAGAATCTCTTCCTGAAACTGGTCAATGTAATGACCCAGCGTCTCATCCTGCTTCTGTCTTACTGTGAACAGGCACTCCGCCTCCTTCTTCGGCTTCTTCGACGTTGAGAACCTCAACAAAAACCCCCTTTCGCAGATCTTCAAAGTTGTATATTGAACTTACCGGCAACTGGTGGAACCAGTCCCGGGCCTTCTCCTTCAACGTGATGGCGAATAGCCGACACTTGAAGGCAACTGTCACCTGCCTGATCGAAAACTACATCCTCGAACCACTATACATGCTGTATAGGGTCATCCTTCCCCGAGTAATAGGACATGTCTGGCTCCCAGAACCCCTCTGGCAATGAAGCTGAGATGATGAGCTCGTTGAAAGGGCTCTCGCCTCCTGCTTGGCGAGAGGGCACGTATTGCGGCCTCGGCTGACTGGCCCGATCTGCGAGACCGTGCCCAGGGAAGAGTTCTTGCACAGCCGCCTCCCTCTCGCCTAAATCTGTCGGAATCTCCTTTCCGGGGCGCTGGCCTGGGAAAAGTTCACGCGCGGCCACGTCTCTCTCATCGACCTCCACCGGGATATCATTCCCGAGACGCTTCCTAGGAGCGTTCTCGCCCAAGAGCGGGACCGTCTCAACCGGGACTTGAGGAGTTGCCCACTCACTTCTCGTAGAGAAGGCCAAGCTGATGGTCTGCAGGACCTCTCGCCTGAAGTCTTCTAGCATCTTCCTCATTACTTCCTCTCCCTGGGTGGGGGATCCTCCTGAGCCAGACCCTTCACCGTCACCTCCAGTCATGGGACCAAACTCAAGGCATTCTTGTATCGGCTGCCTTTCCACGCTCACCGCACCAGAACTGTTGAATCCAAAATTGACCTCAACGGGAGTTCAAAACAGGGGTGCAGCCAACACCTACTTCTCTCAAGCCCCGACCCTCGACTAGTTGCTAAGTATCTATGACTGATCCAAAGCCTTAGCAGGGAGGTCCCACCTCACACCCGGCTGATCTCTAAGAGCTTCCCCTCCAAAGCCAAAAGCTGTGCTAGGAGCTCCTCAGAAAGCACTAGAAATTTGGAGAATAATGAGAGTCTGCCTTCCAAGGAGACCTTGTGGGTCTATTTAAAGTATTTTGTTAACCTGAAGTTACTGAAATACCCCTGGTCGGTCTGCCAATAGCCAAATCCCACTATTTGTAAAGTACTAAATACAACCCCTGGGGGTGTGTGGGTAATTTTACCTGAGGGCAATTAAGTAATTTTACCCTGGGCCCTGGGCCCCACTCGGCGAAAACTCTGTGCCGTGAGCCTTCTCGCCTCTAGTGGCCTTGACGTTATCGCTGCTGGACGCGACGTTGAGTGAGTGGATCTCACTCAACGCCCTTGCTGCTATACATAGCGTTTTCTGTGCCGAGAACCTTCTCACCTCCAGTAGCCTTGACGTTGTTGCTGCTGGACGAGACATTGAGGAAGTGGAGCTCACTCAACGCCCTTGCTGCTGGACGCAGTGTTGAGTGAGTGGAGCTCACTCAACGCCCTTGCTACCGGACGTGGCGTTTTCTTCGCCGAGAACCTTCTTGCCTCCAGTGACCTTGATGTTGTTGCTGCTAGACGTGACGTTGAGGGAGTGGAGCTCACTCAATGCCCTTACTGCTGGACGCGGCGTTGAGTGAGTGGAGCTCACTCAACGCCCTTGCTGCTGGACGCGGTGTTTTCTGCGCCGAGAACCTTCTCACCTCCAGTGGCCTTGATGCTTGTTGCTACTGGACGCGACGTTGAGGGAGTGGAGCTCACTCAACGCCCTTGCTGTTGGATGCGGCGTTGAGTAAGTGGAGCTCACTCAATGCCCCTGCTGCTGTACGCGGCATTGAGTGAGTGGAGCTCACTCAACGCCCTCTCGCCCGCCTCTGGTCACGGGCGGGATCCCGCCTGCTCCTAGGTGGGAGCTCCTCCGGTCTCCAGGCCCAAACTAGCCCGAGGCTGGTCCAGCCCCGACCGTTGATGCCTTTGGGTCCCCCCAGCTAATATGGGGTTGTACATCTATATTCGTTGAGTATTGTAAACTCACTCAATGCCTGATGCTGCAGAAAATTTGGTTAAGTGCTTTTGGCGTAGAGTGATAAGCCTTCACTCAATGCCTATGTTGAATTGTCTGAAATTGACTAAGTGCGCAGGTGCTGTCGTCAGCAGAAATTCAAATGTTACGGGAAGTCTACAGTACACAACAAATGGCATTGCTTGCCTGTTGTACTGCATCTAATGCTAAAGCAAGGTTGCAGTTACCAACTACTGGTGGTCCCGATGCTCAAAGAGCCATTGGATGGCGGGATAGAAAAGCATCAGAACAAGAAATTAAACGAGAATTTTGGAACTTTTGGAGAAGAATTGTACTTCATCTTCTTCTTCTCGACATTATTGCAGAGTTTTGAGAAGCTGTTCAAATCACTGATTTGAAAGAGCAACTAGTTAGGTATTGATCTTAACCAGCAAGTTCAGAGTAATTTCTCTTAAGAAGAAGAAACAGTAAGGCAAGCCCTAGATGCAGCAACTTCATAGCTCTAGCTAACCATTCCTAAAGAACTTTCCCTGAAATGATAAAGAAGACTAGACTGAGCTATCTCAGCACAAGGAGGAGGAAGACACGGAGAATACTTCTCTGGTGTCTAATTAACCATCTTCAACAAACCTTTATTTCTTCTGTAAGATTTTCTTGATCTGAGTGTAAGCCTAATCTTATAAAGCCTAAGTGTGGGATCTTTAAGTAGATCTGAGTGGTAGGATTCAAGCGGTGAATCTGAGGTAGGATCCAGGTTTGGATCTAAGTTTTAGGGTTGTTGGCCTGAGGTAGGAGATTCATTCTCTCTGAGTGGTAGGGTTATCCTCCTAGCCTGAGTTGTAGGACTTAGTGATAAGTCTGAGGTAGGTGGTATGTGGATCACTGAGCTATAGGAGCTTTGTTGGCTCTGAGTGGTAGGAATTTGTGCCTGAGGTAGGTCTTGGAGGAGACTGAGAGATCTGGGTTGTAAGCTCTTTGGAGCCGAGTTTGGAGGAGTTGCCTTGTCTAACAAACTGTTAGAAAGGTGGAAGGGACAATGGATGTACTCATAATCTGGGGAACCACTATAAAATTCCTGTCTGTTGTTTGTGATTGTCTTGAAAGTTAAGTATAACTAAATCACAGCTCACCTAAAATAAGAAAAGGATAAAAAGACTCAAAAACCTATTCACCCCCCTCTAAGTGGTTAGCTATTCTTGAAACTAAAGACTTTCAAATATCATTCTTGTTGCAGTCGATTAGCCGTGAATGGTCGTTGAAGATTTCTTTCGCCGGAGTTCTTCGATCACGGGTTGGAGGAAGAAATTGTGTTTTTCCTTCAACAGAGATGAAAGTTCGTCCTTCTACAGATGACGACCAAACCCTAGAATGAAAAAGTCTCCTTCATCTCTTGTCCAGTAAAAGAAACACGCGCTTTTATACGTTTTGAAAAATACACTACCGTCGGCGGTAGGTCGACTCGTGCGGTGATGATAGTTGTCTAGCAGATTTGGAAAAATATCAAAATAATATATGTTACGCTTTATGATAGCGCAGTGCGGTAAGATGCTAGTGCCCGATGATAACCTTTTTCTCAGTGGTTCGTCGAATTTCCTCGGAAGTTTTCTCCTCAACGTAATTAAATCATCATTGAATTGAGCTAGTGTAGGTAGTGCAACTAGCGTCACGCGGTAGGTAACCAAGAGCCTATCCAAAAATAATTCTACGCTAGCGTGGGTGGTAGGTCTAGCGTGTGGTGGTAGGTTGTAGAAGTCTATGTTCTTGGTATTTTTTGTTGGATAGTGTGACCAACCTTAGAGGGGGGTGAATAAGGTTTTACGAGTTAATTAAAAATTCAAATTATTTTGGTCTAGGAAAACTAGTTCTGGAAGCTACCGCAGGGCGCTAGCTTGCTAGTGCGCGGCGGTAAGTCATAGACTTCATTTTCCTGAATAAATTTCTCCTTGGAGAAGAACACACCCATCAGAGATCTACTGAAAAACAACACAATGTCACACGTAGAATGAAGAGCAATAAATAATTCTTATTCAAAAATAAATAAAAAAGGTTTACAATTAAATATATTGGATCTCCATGACGCCGGAGATCGGAGGTGGTGTAAGTCAAGAATCTTTTTGTTTTCTATACCGACCCCCTACCAGGATCGACTATCTTTCTCCCTTCCCCTCCAAGAAGGTCTTCGAGTCGGCTCTTCACCTTCACGCAAGGAAGTGTCTTAGACCCTTGCTAGATCCCCCGATCTAGACGTCCCTTCCTCGGGACAATTTCTCACGGAATCCTCATCGGATTCCGACAACCCTCACCAGTCGATTTTCCTCACCACAAGAACACAGAAAAAGAAAAAAGTACAAAAGTATAAAGAAGATTAATGATTGAATCTCTCTCAAGACGATTCCTTCATTGAGCGATCCGTGATCGGTGCTTGAGATCTTTGTATGGATGCAACCGATCAACTCATCGTAGTCGTTGATGTCTTTGACTCGCTGGAGTTCATCATGCGTGAACAGGAGGGAGGCAGTTATCTCTTCCTTTGACGGAGACGGTAGAACGGAGCACAGAGGCGACTACCAAACCCTACGAATGAAAGTTCTGAGTATCTATTCATCTCACCTCTAGGAAATCAAAAAACGAGATGCATTTTATATGTCTTTGTAAAAATAGGCTACCGCCGGCGATAAGACTAACGCCCGACGGTAGGTCGACACACTTGATTCTAACGGTTGTCCTGCGAATTTGGAAAAATATTCAAAAAGAATATTTTCCACTTTTTCGTGCTAGCGTGGCGTAGTAATAAGTTACTGTCTGGTTGTACTCTGTCGTCTCGACTCTCTCGACACTTGTTGAGTGGGCTAGCGCGTCGTAGTAGTAAGAAAGCGATGCGCAGTAGCATCCCGAGCGCCTGGATGAAATAAATTCTCAGGCTAGCACGGGCGATAGATCTAGCGTGATGCAGTAGCAACCCGAGCGCCATGTTAACTTAATTCAGGCTACCGCTCGGCGGTAGGTGCCAGAAGAGAGTTTTCTCGCTTCACTGGAACCTGTAAACCTGCATACACTACCAATCATAAGATGTGATCAAATACAACATGAGATTTGATATTGTTAAACTGACGATATGTGAATCGACATCTCCAACAAACTCGCCCTTTTGATAATATCAAATCCCGTTCATGAAATACAGTAAATGAGATGCATGATAAAACGTATATATATGAGATAATATTAAAAGATCAGGTTTCAGGTTACATATTACTTCCCCTACGAACGCGCTCCCCCTATATGTGTGTTCTACGTGCTCTCCCTATCTACTTGCACACAGTGTAACAAGTTCCCCCTACATGTGAGCTTCTATAACCCATGATTCATGAACATTCTAATCTCCCCCCTTTGATATTATCGAAAGGGGGTGGGCTAGACCAAAAGACACCATACGCATGTACGGAAAAAAATCTAGTATATGATGAGCGTGATAAAGATAGCAAACAGTGCACGTTATAAAAAGTGAATCGAGAGGAGAACTAAAATAGGGGTGGCCAAACATAATAAGAGAATATAAAGCATACTGGTCAAACAGATGGGAGGAGTACACAGAAATAGTTTAAATACGTTTTCAGTGTAAAAACAATTGGACAGCACGGGTTAAACATAGTACACAACGATTTAGAGTACAATGTTAAGAGATTTATAGAGTTAAACACACTTGTAACATTATACGAGTCAAGAGTAGAAATCGTGTACTAGTACTTAGTGCTATAGACATACATTGTAGTTTTAGTCCAATTTTTATGCATGGAAGCGTTAGATAGAGCAATGACGTGTGAAAGTGTAACATCAAAAGAGAAAACATCAAGTAGAAATAACCTTCATTACATGTTTTATCTCAATAATTCACTATGCTATCACAAGAGAAATAAAGTGAATAATCACATCACATTTCTATCTATGTCATACTATGGGCACTAAGCTTAATGTTCAGTCTTTGCATAAGATCGAGATGATTCTTTTGACCAAGGTGTTCATCCTCATAATGCTCCTAAAGACTTATCAAGAAGAATGAGTTGTGTTTGGGGTATCCTTGACACATGATTTGATAGCATGCATAGTTTTTTTTTCATTTATGAGTTTTGTACTATCAATTTTATAGTTTTGATTTCAAGGACCCCAAATCAATTGAAATCTACCCGCATAGATAGATACACTTTAACATGTATACGCAAGACTTGACCGCTAGAGATTTGGCCCAACGTTCTAACCTTTATATAAACACATATATATCGTGACATTGATTATTCAAGTTATTTCTAACGTGTTAAACACAATATCACGAGTTATATCATGTAAGCATATAATTTGTACGAGAGTGCTTCGTCTAGGGATGTGTAAATAGTGTAAAGTCATTCCACGACCTAAATCTTCACACATAGCTAGAGCCATATTCAACATACAGTAACATGTCTAGTCGCACTCGGGAGCTCATCACCTATAGTTTTGACACATCATGACATAAGTAGACAATGTTCACAGGGATTAACAATCCTAAGTCAAACATTATACATAATCGTTATGGTCTAGGTTATTGCCAAGTGTGTCCTAAAAGCTAACAATCCACATTTTTTTTGTTTTGGGTTTAATAATTATTATTTTAAAATTTTTGATTTGACAAAAATAAACAACGTAAACAGTACATGCAAAACAAACAAAAAAGATCAATACATGTTTTTGGATTTTTAGTGGGATTTTTCAAGTTTTTTTTGTTTTTAAAGACAACAAATGAAAAAAATAGAAATGAGCATCTGGGATGCAGCATGAAAGAAAAAACAAACGTACTGCCAGCGCTAAGACTACTGTTTGGCGATAACACACAGGAATTAAGAAAAACATAAAAACACTCTAATGACAATTGGGGATGCATCATGACTAGGTAGTGAGATCTAGAACGCACACCTCGAGTCGAAGTAGCGAGAAACGAGCATCTGGAAGGGCTTTTCTGAAGATAACAACAAGTTGATCGTCGGTTCCAATGAAGCTTACTCTCATGTTCTCTTTCTTAATGTGATCTCGAATGAAAAGATGACGAACGTCAATATGTTTGGAACGAGAGTGATGTATTGGATTATTTGTCAAGTCTATGGCACTCTTGTTATCACACCTAAGCTTAACATTCCTAAAGACTATGTCAAAGTCCTCTAACATTTGTGACATCCAAAGAGCTTGTACGTAATAGCTTCCGAAGGCAATATACTCGGATTCCACAGTGAGAGGGCAATAGAGTTTTGTTTTCTACTTGACCATGAGAATAGTGTCGGACCTAGGAAGTGACAGGTACCACTTGTGCTCGTGCGATCAAGTGAGCACCCAGTGTAATCAGAGTCGCAGTACCCGTGGAGTGTGAAGTCAGTTGTGTGGGGGTACCAAAGACCGAGATTTTGGCTGCCTATAAGATACCTAAAGATATGTTTGACAGCTTTGAAATGAGATTCTTTACGATTGGCTTGATACCTAGCACAGAGACACACTACGAATGTAATATCATGCCTAGAGGTACTCAAGTAAAGTAGTGATCCAATCATTCCTCTAAATATAGTTTGGTCCACCAAAATGCCACTTTCATCTTTTTCTAATTTTAGATACGCACTCATTGGAGTTTTGACTTGTTTCAGAATTTCAAAGCCGAAACACACAAGCATGTCTTTTATGTATTTTGATTGACTTATAAAAATTCCATCATTACTTTGAGAAATCTGAAATCCTAGGAAATATGTTGGCTCTCCAACTAGGCTCATTTCAAATTCGGATTGCATTAAAGTGACAATTTCTGCGCATAATTTTTTATGTGTGGCCCCAAAATGATATCATCCACATAAATTTGTAACAGAATTAGATTGAGATTCTCGTTTTTCACAAACAGAGTGGTGTCCGCACTACATATCCTAAATCCGTGTTCTAGGAGAAAAGTTCTGAGCCTATCATACCAAGCACGGGGTGCCTGATTCAGTCCCTACAAGGCATTCACTAACTTGTATATGTGATTTGGGTAGTCAACGTTCTTGAACCCGGGTGACTGCTCGACATACACCTCTTCCTTAATATATCCATTTAAGAATTCACTCTTAACATCCATTTGATATAATTTAATTTGTATATAACTCGCAAACGCCAAAAGCATACGGATGGATTCAAGACATACAACAAGTGCAAATGATTCCTCAAAATCCACACCCTCTATTTGTGAGTAACCTTGTGCTACCAACCTAGCTTTGTTTCTAGTTATCTTAGAGTCACCATAAAGTTTATTTTTGCATTCCCATTTCAAACCTATAATTGGATGGATATCAGAACGCTCAACTAATACGCAGACCTTACTTCTCTCGAATTGATTTAATTCTTCATTCATAGTCATGAACCACGATTCATCCTTTAAAGCTTATGAGATGTTCTTGGATTCAATTTTAGATAAGAAACATAGGTCCGAGAAGGACTCATGCAGGGCCAACCGAGTTTTAACTCCTTGTGAGGGCTCTCCTATAACTAGTTCTCATGGATGTTGTTGGGTATTGTATCCACAATGTACCTGATTTGAAGAAGCCCCTGAACAAGCTAAGGTGAATTGATAGTGTATTTGATCACTTGTCTTCAAGTTGTGCTTGCAGTTATTCCTCGCTAAGTACACACCAATGTAAGGGTGCAGTAGGTCAATATACACGGGTCTGTGCAACGTAATCCCTCGTTGAGCAGATCAGTGTGTTGGCTTACGTGTACTCTCTCTATTAGAGTGGTACTTACTTTCAAGCACAGGGTTAAGAAAGATCAAGAGCAGACAAGGAGCAAGGATGGGCCAAAGACCAGCTCAAGGGAAGAAAGGCGAAAATCGTCTAAGTAGAAATCGTCGAGAATCACTAAGTGATTCTCGCCGATTCGACGAGAATCACTTGCTAACTCTCGCCGAATCGACGAGAATCACATGCTGACTCTCGCCGAATGCTTGCCGTCTGTCTCGACGTCGCCCTGAACTCTACTAAGATAGAATCGTCGAGAATCACGAAGTGATTCTCGCCAATTTGTCGAGAATGACTCTGCATTCTCGACGATTCGGCGAGAATCAATTTTGATTCTCGCCGTTTCTCTCCGGCTTGCTATTTCAATGAAGCTAGAATTCTGCTAAGTGGAATTCGGCGAGAATCGTAGGTGATTCTCGCCGATTCGTCGAGAATCACCTTCGATTCTCGCCAAATTTGACTTGGGCAAATTTCTGCTATTCTCTGGACCGGTCCAAGTTAACATGCGCCGTTTGGAGCCGGTCTTAGGGCTTCTTTTTGGTGGGGCCCACAACGGTCATTTTGGATGACCTAATGTATAAATACATCAGTATTGTTGAGCAGCAGACACACGAATACACGGATTCAAAAAGACGAGCCGCCGACGTGACCTAGATCGTGAATCTTGCTCCGCCGCCGTCGCCACTCGTGCCAGTTGATTGCCGTCGCTGATCGAGGTTTCTTCCAGATCTCCCGGCTACAGAAGCTCAGCCAAGCACAGCATCTCACGCGTCTAACCAGAGATCCTTTGTCTCTTGATTCGTAGATCGGAAAACCTTCCCATTCCGAATTGTCGAGACGATGATCCTAGTGTGACTTGGTAGACTTCGTTTGCTACGAAGTTTGAATCTCCAAAGAATCCGCAACTCCGTTGTCGCCTCCAACAGAGCCAAGTTCTCCCTTCTTGTCGCCGCCGGTTTCGGGGATTCACTCCAAGAATCTAGGGTCGTGGACTCTTCGGACTTCAAGACACGTTGTCGTACGAAGAGGGACACCCTATTCTCCATAAGTAGTTTGTATTTCTAATACACTCCATTTTCAATTTTGTTGTAAAGGAACGTTGGTTCCTAGTTGTAAGGGTTGGGTGCAACCCGTGGTGTAGGAGTGGTGACTCCTTCGTTTGGAAGGGTTCCTTCCGTTAGTGTGAGGATTGGATTTCAATCCTGTTGGTGAAGTGACCGAGTCATCCCTGGTTGGGAGATAGGTCGAAGGGGGAGAGTGGACGTACCCAAATCGGGGAACCACTATAATTTGCATGTGTCTTTCTGTGCTGTGTTGTTTGATTTATTTGTGCAGGTGCAATTCTAATTCCGCAAAAACATTGCAAGACACCTATTCCCCCCCCCCCATTGGTGAAGGTAGTTGGCACTAGGTGGACTTTCAAGTGGTATCAGAGGGAGGTTGCTCAGCAAAGGGGTTAACACCTCGAGTAAGTTCCTGCCACTAGTGTCAAGAAGAAGGCAGATATCTACTATAGACGGACTCAAGTACTCAGGCAAGATCCCAGTGTGCACCAGGCTAAACATTCCTATCTGGAAGGAAAGGATTAGATTTTACAAGGAAGCAGTCGAACCTCGACTTTTCATGGTCGTGGAGGAGGGACCTTATATTCCCACTAAGGCCTCCACCATTGATCCTACCAAAATGGTGCCAAAGATGCTTTCTGAAATGGACAAGGATGAGATGGTGCTGGTCGAACTTGACAAGAAGGCACAGAACATACTGATCAGTGCAGTCGATGACTCCATGATGCAGAACTTCTACAACTACAGGACGGCTAAGGATATCTGGAACAGCTTGATTATCCTGATGGAGGGCACAGACGAAGTGAGGGATGATCGGAGATCCCTCCTGAATCAGAAATATGAGGCCTTCAGGTAGGGGCCCAAGGAAGAGATCGGAGTTACCTTCAAAAACTTCCTCAAGATCGTCAATGCTCTCAAGGGATACAGAAGAGTGTTCACTAATGGTGAACTTAATGATAAATTCCTTAGGTCTCTTACTAAGGAATGGGACACGAAGATCTGCGCCATCCGAGAGTTTGGCAGATTAGTTGAAACTGATCCTCAGATACTCTTTGGGAAGCTCATGTCCTATGAGCTCCAGTTGAATATGAGGAAAGCTAAATAAGAAGCAGAGAAGGCTGCAGCCAAGGAAAAGACTGTGGCCCTAAAAGCCATTCACTCCAGGAAGGGCAAGGGTGCAGCTTCATCCCGTACGGGGAAAAAGGATGAGGAGGAAGACTCCGAGCCATGCTCCTCCGGCTCAGAGTTGTATGAAGAAGATTTCTCCCTCATCACCCGAGAATTCAAGAAGTTCCTCAAGATGAGGAATCAAAGAAAGAGAGACGGCTCCTCCTCCAGAATTCAGAAGAAGAATTATTCTTCTGACAGGTATGAATCAAAACCGAACAAACATCGTAATACTGACATCATTTGTTTTGGATGCAATAAGCCAGGACACATTGTGGCCGACTGCCATCAAGGCAAGAGAGAGAAGGGGAAGGGAGAAGAGCATAGGACCACTAAAGATAAGAAGAAGGAGAGGAGCTACATCGCCAAAAAGTCAAAGACACTGAGTGAGTCTGATTCCTCAGACTCCAGTGATGATGAGGAAGCTTACTTCGGGCTGGTGGGTCGCTCTGACTCAGAAGGAGAATGCCCCCCATTCACTGGGAAGGTAAAAGCTCGTACCCCCCTCTCTAACTCTGACTATGAGTCTCCTGATGATGATCTCGAGGACAGTCCATCTGCCCGAGAAGCTGAGCTCCTCGAAAAGTATGAGCTTTTGCTCAACACCTTCGAGGAATGCCGCAAGAGATTGAGGGCTCAAAAAAAGGAAGTCAAATTCCTTAAGGTTGAGGGTGTCTCCCTAAGGGAAGAGATCACTAGCTTGATTTCTCTCCGACAGGAGCACCAGGACCTTATCTCTAAGCACTCAGAGTCTCTAAGTCTCCTTGACCTTAAACAGGAAGAAATCAATAAGTTGGAAGAACAACTTACGGCAGAAAAGAAGATTGTCCAAAGCTTCTCTATGCCAAAGACTGTTCTTCCACTGGTTGATACCTTCTCTGCTCAGGCTAAGGCGGCTGGCTTGGGGCATGTGGGTGTGCCTGGTAAATCATCCAGGAGAAACAAAAAGCAGAGGAGAAATAAGGCTGCTAAGAAGGCCTCTACTGAAGAAAAGGGAAAGGCCCCACTCAACCCTGTTGTATTCAGGAAGCCTGGCTATCCCTGCAATAAACAGGACTTTGAGTCAACTTATGGCCACTTCTTCCGGCCCTCGGTTGAAAAGCCCAAGAGCCGGTATGAGGGGTGGGCCTTCCCCTGCAACTTTGGCGAGAGTGTCTTCAAGGCACCTTATGAGGGAGTTCAGATGGAGGATTATGGCCACTTATCTAGCGGGCATAATAGGAAGTAGGCACCCAAGGCCAAGCCTGTTACACTAAGAAACCAGGAGGTGAAGAAATCATGCGACTGTTGTCATCATGATGCCTCCACCTCCAGGTCCGAGGCCCCGGCTGAACCTTCCGTTCCAAGGGTGAAGCAGGTGCCTAGGAGAAAGTATAACAGATTTTACTACTGGTGTTGTGGCAAAGTTGGTCACTTTGCTGTGGATTGCTGGTTTAATCCGAGGAATAACGAGACTCCTCATGTTGGCAATGAGAGGCAGACCACTCGTAGGGCTAACCATTTGAGGGGGAGCATGCTAACGAGGAATCTAGGACCCAAGTTCGATTGGGTTCCTAAGGGAAATTAATTCTGTTTTGCAGGAATGTCCAAAGGCCACCAAGACTCCTATATGGTATTTGGACAGTGGATGCTCCCGACATATGACTGGGACAAGAAGCCTGCTGCGGGAGTACTCTCCAGTCGAGAATAGACCAAAAGTCATCTTTGGGGGATCTGATCGGGGAGTCACCAGAGGTTACGGTATGATTTCCAACGGTATACTCTCTATCACTGATGTGGCTTATGTTGAAGGGTTAAATCATAACCTGATTAGTGTAAGCCAGTTATGTGATAAAGGGTATGACGTTAAGTTCTGCAAGGATAAATGCCTGATAATATCATGTGTCTCTTCGGAGACGGTATTAACCAGCATTAGGAGCAGAAACATTTTCTATTTAGATTTTCTTAGTCTAGATTCTTCTACCCCTGTATGCCTAGTAGCAAAAGGCAGTGCATCTCTTTGTGAACAGTGGCACAAGAGATTGACACATATTAATTTCAAGATAATTAGTATGTTGTTTTTTAAAGATTTAGTAAGGGATGCTCCCATTATTAAGTGCATCAAAGATAGCCCCTGTCCTGCATGTCAGAAGGGCAAACAGACTTGGGCTACCTTTAAGGGCATCTCAGACAAAGACTCCTCTAGATGTCTTTATATTCTTCACATGGACTTGTTTGGTCCAATGCAAGTTCATAACTTAGGAGGCAAGTCTTATACGCTAGTGATTGTAGATGATCACTCTCGGTTTACTTGGGTGTTCTTTTTAAAACGCAAGTCTGATACGTTTGACATCTTCACCAGTTTTGTCAAGCAGATTAAGAACGAACTTAACTTCTCAGTGGTCAAAATCAGAAGTGACCATGGAACAGAGTTCGAGTCTGGTGCTATGACAAAGTTCTGTGAAGAACTTGGTATCTTTCATGAGTTCTCCTCCCCGCGCACTCCTCAACAGAATGGAGTTGCGGAGAGGAGGAATAGAACACTCATTAAAGTGTGCACGACAATGTTGAATGACGCCTCTCTCCCAGAATACTTCTGGGCCGAGGCTGTCAATACGGTGTGTCATGTGCAAAACCGGGCGTTGATCAACAAGAACCATCGTAAGACGCCTTATGAGCTTCTGAAAGGCAGGAAACCAACCATGTCCTATTTGAGGATCTTTGGTTGCAGATGTTATGTATTAAATAATGGGAAGTACCCGCGTACTAAGTTTGGTGAAAAATGCTTCGAAGGAATATTCATGGGCTATAGTAGCCATAGCCGGTCTTATAGGGTTTTCAACAAGAACACCCTAGTGGTAGAGGAATCAATAAATGTTGTATTTGATGAAGGAAGTTTGCTTAATTGCAATTCTTCCAGTGGTCCTCTTGAAGATGCAGGTGCGAGACTCGAAAAGCTACACCTGGATGTGCCCGAGAAAGATGCAACTCCAAAGTACGTCAAGGTCTCCACCTCAACACCGATCGGGGAGGATGACGGTCAGGATGGAGTAGTACTCCCTGAAGAGGAAGGTGCCCCAGAAATTGCCAGAGCTCCTGATGCAAGACTAATAGAGCTCCGACATGTGAGAGATCATCCCAGAAATCAAATCATCGGAGATCCCCGAGACGGTGTCAGAACTCGCCGAGGTACACTTAACAAGATTCTGCATTTTAGCTTTCTGTCGCAGGTTGAGCCAAAGAAGTTCGACGAAGCGAACAAAGATGCGTCATGGATATTGGCCATGCAAGATGAGCTGCATCAATTCGAAAGATACAACGTCTGGACGCTTGTTCCCAGACCTAAGACGCAAAATGTGATTGGCACCAAGTGGAGATCTTCAGAAACAAGCTGGATGAACACGGGGTCATCATCAAGAACAAGGCCAGACTGGTGGCTCAAGGATACAGATAGGAGGAGGGGATTGACTTCGACCAGACGTTTGCTCCAGTTGCTCGGCTCGAGGCAATCCGACTGTTCTTAGCCTACGCCTCTCACAAAGGATTCACAGTCTATCAGATGGACGTTAAATCGGCATTCTTGAATGAAGACTTGAAAGAGAAAGTATATGTCGCTCAACCCCCAGGTTTTGTCAATCCTACTTATCCTAATCATGTATACTTTCTTAATAAAGCTCTATATGGGTTAAAACAAGCTCCTCGAGCTTGGTATGAAACCTTGTCTAGCTTTCTTCTTGATAATAAGTTCTCCAGAGGAAAAATAGACAAGACATTGTTTCTCAGGGAAGTCAAAGGCAAGATTTTGCTGGTGCAAATCTATGTCGATGACATTATATTCGGCTCAACGAACAACAATCTTTGCAAAAAGTTTTCTAAACTTATGCAAGGAAAGTTTGAAATGAGCAGTATGGGAGAGCTAAAGTATTTCTTGGGACTTCAAGTGAAACAGTCTGAGGAGGGAATTTTCATTTCTCAAACGAAGTTCACCAATGAACCCCTCAAGAAATTCAGAATGGAGAATGCAACCTCTATGAGGACTCCAATGGGATCTACCATGTCTCTGGATAAGGATGAGAAAGGGAAACCTTTTGATGAAACCAAATACAGAAGCATCATTGGATCCCTGCTCTACCTTACTGCAAGTAGACCGGATATCATGTTCTCCACATGTGTTTGTGCCAGATATCAGGTGAACACTAAGGAATCTCATTATGTCGCTGCAAAGCGAATTCTTAGATACCTTAAAGGTACCCCTAATCTTGTCTTGTGGTACCCGAGAAACAATGATGTCGAGCTAATAGGTTTTTCAGATGCTGATTTTGCAGGGAGTAGGGATGACAGGAAAAGCACTTCCGGGACGTGTCAATTCCTCGGAAGAAGGCTTATCTCATGGAACAGCAAAAAGCAAAATTGTGTAGCGACCTCCACAGCTGAATCTGAGTATATCTCAGCAGGCAGCTGTTGTGCACAACTCCTATGGATCAGAAACCAGTTAGAAGACTATGACCTTCAGTTCAAGGAAGTACCAATGTACTGTGACTCCTCCAATACAATTGCTATTGCCAACAATCCGGTATCGCATAGCAGAACGAAGCATATTGAAGTGCGCTACCACTTCATTCGGGAGCATATGGAGAACAAGGACATCTCTCTCTGCTATGTCCCCACAGATAAGCAGATTGCAGATATTTTCACAAAGCCCCTAGACGAGGCCAAGTTCAGTCTCTTCAAAACTGAACTAGGGATGCTAAACTATGAGGAATGAAAACTTCAGAAGCCCCTAGCTCGTGCATCTAGGGGGAGCATCTGCTAGGAACTCAAGTGTAAGCACAGGTGCAAGAACTGAGGGGGAGCATGGTATCAAGTGCAACTGTCCCAGATTTGCAGAAGCCGAAAAGGGGGAGATTACCCTCTCGGCTAAGGTGCTAAGGTGTATGCTCCAATTGCTCTAAAAGATAATGGTATGGAACTTCTATTCTCATCTTTCAAAGTTGTGTTTTCTTCCAGCCGTTATTTTCACCTTAGCTTGTAGGGTTTAGGCTTCTTCAAATAGGGGGAGATTGTTGGGTATTGTATCCACAATGTACCTGATTTGAAGAAGCCCCTGAACAAGCTAAGGTGAATTGACAGTGTATTTGATCACTTGTCTTCAAGTTGTGCTTGCAATTATTCCTCGCTAAGTACACACCAATGTCAGGGTGCAGTAGGTCAATATACACGGGTCTGTGCAACGTAATCCCTCGTTGAGTAGATCAGTGTGTTGTCTTACGTGTACTCTCTCTATTGGAGTGTACTTACTTTCAAGCATAGGGTTAAGAAAGATCAAGAGCAGACAAGGAGCAAGGATGGGCCAAAGACCAGCTCAAGGGAAGAAAGGAGAAAATCGTCTAACTAGAAATCGTCGAGAATCACTAAGTGATTCTCGCCGAATCGACGAGAATCACTCGCTGACTCTCGCCGAATGCTGCCGGCTGTCTCGACGTCGCCCTGAACTCTACTAAGTGTTGAAGTTGGAGACCGGGCGGTCTGTCGGTCTGGCTTGGCGGGTTATTGACCGGGCGGTCTGGCGGTTTGCCTTAGGCGGTTTGGTTGCTGTGTTGAGGTCTGAGGTCCAAGCGGTCTAGCGGTCTGTTACTGGCGACTAGGAGACCGGGCGGTCTAACGGTCTCACATGGCGGCTTGTCTCTCTCTCTCTGGCAGTGGCCGAGCGGTTAGCCCTTCTGTCTAACCGCGCGGCTTGTTCCGGTCTGTTGTTCTAGCCGCCAAGATTTTTTTGTATAGTTTTAGTCCCACATCTCTTATTTGTATTCTCTCTTCTCTCCTCCATTCTATATAAGGGAGATCATACCTTTGTAATAGATACCTTTTTCTGATAATAAAATTTCAGTTATACCATTTCCGGCTTGTTTTAGTTCGCTTCTCACATGGTATCAGAGGGATCGATCCTTTCCTCCTGATTCTGTGCCCCTCTCTGTCCGCGCGACTTGCTTCTCTGGCTTGCGCCCTATCCGCGCGGTCTCCTTGTCGTTGCCCTCTGTGTGCGCGACCTGTTGCCTTGTTCGCTGCGATCTGTCGCCATGTTCGCCGCGACCTATCGCCGTGTGCCTTGCCCTCTCTTGTGCTTCTGTTCGAGCGGACTGTCTGCTTGCCGCTCGACTTCTTCCCCTCTGCTTGATACTGCGGCTTTGTCATGGTCTTTCAGGTTGCTGGTGTTTGACATCCTGACCGCTGTAGTTCCTCTTCTGCCTATCCGCCCGGCTTGTTTCCTAACCGCGCGGCTTCCTGTTGTTTGCTCTTATGGCTCTTTCTGATGCTTCCACTGCCACCACTCCTGCCGCCACCCCTGTAGCCAATCCGGCTCCGCCTCTACCTCCTACTCCTTCCGGGAACCTTGGCACCGTTTCCAAGCTTGTCGGCTCCAACTACCCGGATTGGAGCGTCTCTTTCACCTTTCTCCTCCGCTGGCAACGCAAACGCCACCATCTCGTTGATGACCCTCCTCCTACCACTTCACCTCTCTTTGATGACTGGGATGCGAGTGACGCTCTTGTGCGTACTTGGCTCGCTAATAGTCTATCGGATGAGTGCCTTCCTGTCATCCGTCATGATGAGACGGTGAAGGCCGCTTGGCTTCATCTTGCTGCTTTGTATTCCAAAGAAGCTCAGACATCCCGCATCTATACGTTGTATGCGGACCTCTTTGCCCGGCCTACCTTGTCTCCTGATGCTGCCTACCAACAAGTTCAAGCTCTTGGGTCTGAGATTCTTCATAATCGCGCTTTTTCTGTGGATCTGGCTCAACAACACAAGCACTTCCAGGAGCTGCTGGTTGTGTGTTATCTGCTCCGTCTTCCTGACACTATGACATGATCTGCCAACAAATTCTGGGTGAGGCGGAATCTCCTACTTTAGATGCCACCGCTGCTCGCATCGCCGCTGTCACCTCTCTCCTTCAGCGCCCGCTTCTGCCCGCTCCTTCTCCTCCAGATAACTATGCTCATCAAACTCAGCGGAGTGGCTCTGGTATCCGCAGTCATCGGTCTGGCAGACGTCCTTCTTCCCGCTACCTCTGCTCTCACTGCGGCTGCACCGGACACACTCTTGACCGCTGCTAGACAAAGCATCCCCATCTTCGCCCCTCGGGTGACTCTTCCGCCTCCTCTTCCAAGCCGTCTGCTTCCGTGGTCACATCATAAGGTAGTGCCCATGTGGTCACTCAAGGTAAATGGCTTATCGATTCCGGTGCAACTAATCATATGACGAGCAATCCTCAGTGCTTCTCTCTCCTCGAACAGCATGATCGGTTGCCCCCGGTCCTCATTGCAGACGGTTCTCCCTCCCCGGTTCATGGGTCGGGAGTGGTTCATGTTACTCCGTCCCTTCGGCTAGAGGACACTCTCTATGTGCCCAAGTTTCCGTGCAATCTGTTGTCGGTTACTTCTTTGTGCAAGCAGCTTCAATGTTCTGTAACGTTTACTCCATCTTCTTGTTCTTTTTAGGATCCGAGCTCCCAGCGGACGATTGCTACTGGGACTGAGAGCGGCGGCCTCTACTTCCTCGATAACGTTTCCGCTTTGTCCGTCTTCTCTTCTTCTTGTACGGATCTTCTCCAGTGGCATCTCCGTCTCGGTCATCCTCCACCACGGCTTCTACATCAACTTCTGCCCCACCTCCCTCCCTCCAATACTCCTCTCAACTGCGAAGCATGTCAACTTGGCAAACATCATCGTTCCTCCTTCCCGCCGAAGCAAGGTCGGGGCTCTACCCGTCTGTTTGATCTAGTCCACTCTGATATCTGGGGACCTTCTCCTACCCTTACTATTGGTCGGGGTAGTTCTTATTTTGTAACCTTTATTGATGATTTTTCTAGATGTACTTGGGTGTATCTCTTACGAGATCGCTCTGAACTTTTTAATGTATGGACCTCCTATTATCATTTAATCAAAAATCAGTTTGGTATTGGTATTAAAACTTTTCGCTCTGATAATGCAAAAGAGTACTTAAGTCATGCTTTTACCTCTTTCTGTGTGCAACATGGCGTTATTCATCAGACAAGTTGTGTTTATACATCCCAACAAAATGGGGTGGCGGAACGCAAAAACCGTCACCTCCTCGATGTTGCTCGCACATTGATGACTCAAATGCACGTCCCTCGCTCATATTGGGGCTATGCTGTTCTTCTTGCCTTTTATCTCATCAATCGCATTCCCTCCTCCGTTCTCAAAGGAAAAACCCCTTTTTCCATCCTTTATCCAGGCAAGGAGCCTTTTCCTCACCCTCTCCGAATCTTTGGGTGCACTGCTTTTGTGCATGCCCCATCTGCCACCCGTGATAAGCTCTCCCCTCGCTCCACCAAATGTGTCTTTCTGGGGTACTCGGCCACTCAGAAAGGCTACTGCTGCTTTGATCCTGTTCTTCGTAAGCAGTTCGTCTCCGCTGACGTTACCTTCTTCGATAATGCCTCCTACTTCTCGGATGACTCCTCTTCTCTTCCCCCCACCTCTGATTCTCCTGTTATTCCGTTCGTTCCCTCGTCTCCTACTGCGATATCCGCCCCTCCTCCGTCTCCACCCACTCCTCTCCCTCCGTCTCTCTCTCCTCCTCCATCTCCCTCATCTCCGCTGCCGTCGCTCTCTCCTCCCGGGCCAGCTCTCTCTGCCACGGATGCTCTGGATGCCGAGGAGCCCGCCGACCTGGATCTTCCTGTAGCTCTTCGCAAAGGGGTGCGGACGTGTACCCTACACCCCCTTGCTGTTGTTGTTTCATATGATTGTCTTACCCCTTCTCGCAGGTCCTTTGCACTGGCTATCTCTGCTACTACCACACCTCGTTCCTACCAGGAGGCCCTTGCCATTCCTCACTGGAAGATAGCCATGGATGAGGAAATGGCGACCCTCACAGTGCGGGGTACCTGGACTCTTGTCCCTCCTCCCTTTGATACAGATGTTGTTGGTTGTCGTTGGGTCTTTGTGGTCAAATTTGGCCCAGATGGCACTGTGAACCGTTACAAAGCTCGCCTGGTGGCTAAGGGCTTTACTCAAACCTATGGGGTTGATTACTTTGACACCTTCTCTCCCGTGGCTCGTCTCAGCACTATACGGGTCCTTCTCTCTGTGGCAGTCAACAAAGACCGGCCACTTTCCCAGCTGGATATCAAGAATGCCTTCCTTTATGGTGATCTTCAGGAGGCCGTCTACATGGAGCAACCTCCAGGGTATGTTGCTCAGGGGGAGACCCGAGTATGCCGGCTACAGAAGGCAATCTATGGCCTCAAGCAGAGCCCTCGAGCTTGGTTTGACATGTTCAGCGGCATCGTGGCGGTCGTTGGTTTTGCTCGCAGCGCTGCTGATCACTCTTTATTTATTCGCAAAACCTCTTCGGGACTGGTGGTTCTTGTAGTATATGTTGATGATATTCTTCTCACTAGTGATGACCAGGAAGGGGTAGCCTTGACAAAGCGGCATCTTCGCCAACATCTAGTCACGAAAGATATGGGTTCTCCGAAGTACTTTTTGGGGATCGAAATCTCTCGGAAGCCAAACTCTTTAGTCCTCTCTCAGCGTAAGTATGCTCATGATATTTTAAAAGAAGCAGGATTGACTGGGGCCAAACATGCCCGATGTCCCATGGCTGTTGGAGAAGACAAAACCTGGACAGATGATTCGCCTCTTCTTTCAGATACTTCGCAGTACAGGCGTCTGGTTGGTAAGCTCATATACCTCACCGTGACTAGGCCCGACATTTCCTATGTTGTGAGCAAGGTGAGTCAATTCATGCAAGCTCCCAGGGAGTGCCATCTACAGTCCGCCTTGCGGATCTTGGAGTACGTCAAAGCAACCCCTGGGAAAGGATTGCTCTTTCAGAAGAATGATCATCTAAGGGTTGAAGCTTACTCAGATGCGAGTTACGCAGATGACAAAGGGGACCGCAAGTCTACCTCCGGTTTCTGTACCTTTGTTGGGGGCAATCTGGTAAGCTAGAAGAGCAAGAAGCAATCTGTTGTCTCCAGGTCCAGTGCTGAAGCAGAGTATCGGAGTATGGCATCGACCACTTGTGAGCTAAAATGGCTACGGGCTCTCATGTTGGATTTAGGAGAGGTATACAACCATCCTCTACCTATGTTCTGTGACAACAAGGCTGCTATATATATCTCCAAAAATCCAGTCTTCCATGAGAGAACCAAGCACATTGAGGTCGACTGTCATTTCATTCGTGAAGAGATTCTGAATGAACAAATTTGCACCCCCTTCGTCACGTCTGAAAAAGAGCTGGCTGACATCTTCACCAAGCCAGTATCCGCCTCGTTTCTTCATATATGTGACAAGCTGGGCATGATCGACATATATGCTCCAGCTTGAGGGGGAGTGTTGAAGTTGGAGACCGAGCGGTCTGTCGGTCTGGCTTGGCGGGTTATTGACCGAGCGGTCTGGCGGTTTGCCTTCAGCGGTTTGGTTGCTGTGTTGAGGTCTGAGGTCCAAGCGGTCTAGCGGTCTGTTACTGGCGACTAGGAGACCGGGCGGTCTAACGGTCTCACATGGCGGCTTGCCTCTCTCTCTAGCAGTGGCCGAGCGGTTAGCCCTTCTGTCTAACCGCGCGGCTTGTTCCAGTCTGTTGTTCTAGCCGATCAGATTTTTTTGTATAGTTTTAGTCCAACATCTCTTATTTGTATTCTCTCTTCTCTCCTCCATTCTATATAAGGGAGGTCATACCTTTGTAATAGATACCTTTTTCTGATAATAAAATTTCAGTTATACCATTTCTGGCTTGTTTTAGTTCGCTTCTCACACTATGACAGAATCGTCGAGAATCACGAAGTGATTCTCGCCGATTCGTCGAGAATGACTCTGCATTCTCGACGATTCGGCAAGAATCAATTGTGATTCTCGCCGTTTCTCTCCGGCTTGCTATTTCAATGAAGCTAGAATTCTGCTAAGTGGAATTCGGCGAGAATCGTAGGTGATTCTCACCGATTCGTCGAGAATCACCTTCGATTCTCGCCGAATTTGACTTGGGCAAATTTCTGCTATTCTCTGGACTGGTCCAAGTTAACATGCGCCGTTTGGAGCCGGTCTTAGGGCTTCTTTTTGGTGGGGCCCACAACGGCTACTTTGGATGACCTAATGTATAAATACATTGGTATTGTTGAGCAGCAGACACACGAATACACGGATTCAAAAAGACGAACCGCCGACGTGACCTAGATCGTGAATCTTGCTCCGCCGCCGTCGCCACTCGTGCCAGTTGATTGCCGTCGCTGATCGAGGTTTCTTCCAGATCTCCCGGCTACAGAAGCTCAGCCAAGCACAGCATCTCACGCGTCTAACCAGAGATCCTTTGTCTCTTGATTCGTAGATCGGGAAAACCTTCCCCTTCTGAATCGATTGAGACAATCGATCCTAGTGTGACCGTTGATAGACCTTGCCGGCTTTGCTACGAAGTTTGAATCTCCAAAGAACAGCTGCAGCACTCCGTTGTCGCCGCCAATCCCGAGAGCCAAGCCGCCGCCCTTCTTGCCGTCGCCGGTTTCAGGGAGATTCACTACAAGTGAGATCTAGGGTCGTGGACTCTTCGTCGACTTCAAGAACACGTTGTCGTACGAAGAGGGACACCCTATTCTCCATAAGTAGTTTGTATTTCTAATACACTCCATTTTCAATTTTGTTGTAAAGGAACGTTGGTTTCTAGTTGTAAGGGTTGGGTGCAACCCGTGGTGTAGGAGTGGTGACTCCTTCGTTTGGAAGGGTTCCTTCCGTTAGTGTGAGGATTGGATTTCAATCCTGTTGGTGAAGTGACCGAGTTGTCCTTGGTTGGGAGATAGGTCGAAGGGGGAGAGTGGACGTACCCAAATCGGGGAACCGCTATAATTTGTCTGTGTCTTTCTGTGCTGTGTTGTTTGATTTATTTGTGCAGGTGCAATTCTAATTCTGCAAAAATGCTGCAAGACACCTATTCCCCACCCCCCCCCCATAGGTGAAGGTATTTGGCACTAAGTGGACTTTCAGATGTTGTTTCGAAAAGTTAAGAGTGCTTGGAGGCCTATATCCTTCTACGAGAGTTAGAACATCAACTTCAACTTCTCTCTCCTCACCCTTATCTCCTAACTGCACATCGTCATCAACTTCCTCTTCATTCACCCTAGATTCTTTAGTTGGTGTATTTTCGTTAATGTGTATATGAGATGATTTTTCAACAACTAAGGTTCTTTAATTATAGACCCTATAGGAACGACTCGAACTCGAGTATCCTAGGAAGATGTCGAGGTATGATTTTTTGTCAAATTTTCCTAAGTGATCCTTAGTGTTTAGAATGTAACACGGGCAACCAAACACTCTAAAATACGACATAGAGGGTTTCTTATCGAAATATAGCTCATACGGAGTTCGCTTAATAATGGGGAGAAGCATGACCCAGTTCATTACATAGCTTGTTAACCGCTTCTGCCCAAAAATATCAAGGCAAGCAGAACTCGGCGAGCATTGTTCGTGCTAGTTCTTCAAATATACGATTCTTTCTTTCTACTACCTCATTCTGTTGTGGAGTACATGGGGCGGAGAATTCGTGCTTTATTCCTAAATTATTACAAAAGTTTGTGATACCTTCATTCTCAAACTCTCCACCATGATCTGACCTTATGCATTTTATTTTTAGTTCCTTCTCATTTTGAAGTCTAGTGCATAGATTTGTGAATTCACTAAATGTGTCAGATTTATTTGCGAGAAAGATCATCCAACAATAACGGGAGTAATCGTCTATGAGAACAAATATGTATCGTTTTCAACCTTAACTACATGTACTAAGAGGACTAAACAAATCCATGTGAATGAGTTCAAATGGTCTAAACATGGAAATGTCATTTCTGCTTTTGAATGAGGTTTTAACAAATCTTCCTTTTCGACACGGAGCACATAAGGAGTTCAAACTACCGCTTAATTTTGGGAGTCCACGAACAAGTTCATGTTTCAATAGTTTGACAATTAGTTTACTTCAAGAGTGTCCTAGTCTCCTATGCCAAAGATCTAATTCCTCATTCTTGGTAACTAAGCATTTCAAATCAGAGGTAGATATATCTTCAAAACTAACAGAGTAAACATTATGAGTTCTATGAGCAGTAAGTAAAACACTATTAGTTTTAGCATCTAAAATCTTGCAAGTGTTTGTAGAGGATTCAAATATAACATTCAGACCTTTATCACATAGTTGACTAATTGAGATTAAATTATGCTTAAGTCCATCTACAAATAATACATTTGAAATTTAAAATGCTTTGTTAACTATAGTGCCGATTCTAAGAATACGTCCTTTGATGTTGTCCCCGAACATCATCATGCCCCCCCCCTTTTCTTCTCTAGGCTAAGAAACTTGTCTTTATCTCCTGTCATGTGCTTAGAACACCTAGAGTCCAAGTACCACACGTTCTACTTGTTCTTAGCCTGTCAACACACCTAAAAAAAGATGTGGGAAAAGATCTGGTTACCCAAGTTGTCCCACCCATACGATAGGTAGAAGACTTTGGTAGCCAGACTTGCATAGTTTTCTTGGCACCTTTCCTCAAACATGAGCCGAATGTGTGCCAAAACCTTTGACAGTTTGCACACAAGGTATAAGCATTGGATGCTGTCTTTATCGTGTTCTTAGCGCTCGTGCTTGAGGATAAGGATAGACTTTCAGAATTATTGACCTTATTTTGCGATTTTTTATAATTCATTTTAGGCTTAGCTTGAGAGTGATTACTACTCGGTGGTAGCGTTAGACTTACGTATCCTAGTCTAAACTTTCCAGATCCATGACGTTGTGCCCCCAACAACATATTCAGAGATTTTTTTCCCTATTCAAAATTTCTGGATAGCATAGTTGAGATCTTGGATTCTCGCCTTTAGGGCATTGTTTTCAGTGACTGCCATTACGCATCGATTGGCGAATTATTTTTTTCCTTCATCTATCTTAGCAAGATATATTTGAAGTCTTTTCTTCAAGGCATTCCTTTCATTATTAAGATTGTTCATTTTAACGTACCACGGAGAGTTAGTGGAGTTACGTATTAATACAAAATTACTGGCAAAGGAACACTGAAAGTGAAGGGATAAATACTACTCTAGAGGGTGGGTGAATAGAGTTATCAAATTTTGCACTAGACAAAAACTTAATAGTCTACCCAACTCCCTTGGAGTGAAATGCGGAATGAAAAGATTATAGATATAGAAATAACCCTAAAGCCTAACACAAGTGTTGTGCACAAACTCAAGCTAACTGTAATTACAGTTAAGGCTTGGAAATCCTAATCAGCAACTAGCAAACCTAGTTATATCTAATCACAGCCACAATGCAGGAATTAAACAAGGCAATCCAGACGACACAAGGAATTTATAGTGGTTCCCCAAACAACTTGGGTACGTCCACTCTTCTACCAACAAGGTAGGAATCCACTCAGGTTTTTGATCAGGTGCCCTGCCACATACAGGATCTGCTTCAGGTAGATCCAGAAACCCTTTAGACTTTTGATCAGGTGTCTAAAAACCGAACACAGGTTTTTGATCAGGTGCCCTGCCACCAAGGGATACTTTTGAAGGGAGTAATAACCCTGTACAGGAGGGGGAAAGAAGGTTAAGATGACTTCTCTATTTTACAATAGATTAGAGAAGCACAAAGACTTGCACTGAGCTAGAAAGCTCAAGGAATCAAGGCTCCCCCTGGCTCAAAGAATGTCCAGGTGAAGTCTTGCTTCAGTGCAGAAACTCTTCAGTAAGAACTGAAGGAAAAACTACAAGAAGATATAAAATGTAAAATGGAAATCTTCTAGCAGCTATCTTCTTCTTCTTCTTCTTCAAAAGAACTCTGAGTCTGAACTTCCTGGAAGCAGGAGAACTCAGGTTGAAGAAGAGCAGAATAGCTTAACACTTCACAGTTGAATGAGTATTGCTGAGAGCAGTGAACTTGGTCTTGATGAAAGCTTGAATTTGCTTTTTGAATAACTGGTTAGCTAGCTGAAATCCTTCTCCAAAGGATTCCTTTTATAGCAGCAACAAGCAACGGCTCTTTTCAATTTGAACTGTTTGTCTTCTTCTGAAACTTGAAACCTGGGCTACAAATATCACAAAGACAAACAAACTCTGCAGCAAAATATTCTATAAAAGGGATAAACCTTTTTCAAGGAAGCTGCAGGAAGCAATCTGATAATACAGGTACTAAATAAAATCACATCAGAGATAAACTCTTTATAGCAAAAGGAAGACTTTTCAGTCTAACGGCTATAAAGGACTGACAGCAGATAAAGTAAAATACAATGTCAGCTAATAAGACAAACAACTTTATCTGAAAAGATTTTACTCAAGCAAAAGAGATGGAGCAGATATTGCCTTGAAATATTATCATAAAACAACTGAAATAACATGCCAGACAATGTATTAATTAATTAAATAGAATAAATAAATACAAAATAAAAAGGCAAACAGAAAATGTCGAACGACCCTCGGAGATCGTCGACCGACGCACGGAGATTGTCGACCTATCGGGCAGATAGTCGAACGATCTAGATAGTCGAACTATCAAAGGAGATAGTCGAACTATCACAACAGATAGTCGAACTATCAGAAGATAGTCGAGCTATCAGATAGTCGACCTATCAACAGATAGTCGAACTATCAAAGCAAAACCGATAGTCGACCTATCAACAGATAGTCGAACTATCAGAAGAGAAACAGATAGTCGATCTATCAACAGATAGTCGAACTATCAACAGATAGTCGAGCTATCAGATAGTTGAACTATCAAGGCAGATAGTCGAACTACCAAGGGAAAACAGATAGTCGATCTATCAGCAGATAGTCGAACTATCAGAAGAAAGCAGATAGTCGATCTATCAACAGATAGTCGAACTATCAAAGAACGACAGATAGTCGAACTATCAACAGATAGTCGAGCTATCAGATAGTTGAACTATCAAGGCAGATAGTCGAACTACCAAGGGAAAACAGATAGTCGAACTATCAACAGATAGTCGAACTATCACAGCACACAGATAGTCGAACTATCAACAGATAGTCGAACTATCCTCGCAGACAGAACGTCGAGAAACTAATAGACGTTAGTCGAACAGTTAGTCGACGATAGTCGAGCGGCGTTCGACTATAGTCGAACGAAAAACTACTTAACCAAATTCTTTATCTAGAAAAGCGAGGACTCTACAGCTAGACCACTAACCATTGACCATAGATATTTCTTGGGTCAAGGGACAAAAGGAGAAGACTAAACTCAAATCAAACTAGGGTACCAACAATCTCCCCCTATTTGAGTTAAGTCTCTCAAAAACTAAAACACAGAACTAGTTATAGAGCAATAAAACAATACAGGAAATAAATAACAATTAACTAGCAATTATCAAACAGTCAGATATATATAACAGCAGTCAATCAGAATTAAGAATCTACAGAATCTGGTTTAGGGACAGAAGAGCTAGGAACAAAAGAAACTTTTCGTAGGGGATCAATAGCTTCTTTCTTAGACAGCTTCAAATCTTGCACACCAATAATCTTCAGTTATGCAGCCCTTGGAACAACTGCCTCTGGATGCTTTTCCATATATATAGAAGGATCAAATACCTCAGGACTAACCTGGATCTTATCGAGTTCCTTCATTCTGAACTTTGATATTGTTGTAAATCCTGTAGAGTCCTTTCCTTCAGCCTTGGCTTTCTTTATCTGAGCTGATCCAACAAGTTCTAGAAATCGAGCCATCCTGAAATCAGGATCTAGCTCTTGCCTTTCATACACATTTTCAGATGATGTACTAATTGGCTTCACAGTTTTAAACTTAACAGATAAATCTAATAAACTTTCAGCTATACATTTAACTTCTTGAACAACTAAAGATGGAGGAGGAGCAAATTCAGCAAACTTCTTACTTGATTTTTCAGAGAAGATGGTTCTTTTACCTTTTGCAACATCCTTAGCAACATGAACTGGTATATCAGGAGAAACCTTTCTCTTGGGAGAAGGAGGAGGTGAAAATGTTGGCTTTTGATATATAACCTCCTTTACTTGATCTTTAACCTCAGTATCATGCCTTTGAGTACCAGTATATGATTTTCCTTGGTGGCTCTGAGAACTTTTCCTTGAATGAGGCTGAGAAGGAGCAGATTTTGCAGAAGGAGCAGATGGATTAGCAGATAAATTGCCAGAGGCTCCTGCACCAGGAGGTGGAGGAGGAGGACCTCTGGGTGTCCATCTGGAAGCAGGACTATCATATCTCTTAGATTTCTTTCTCTCCTTTTGCTGGTTCTTGGAAAACCACATCCAATGTTGGAAGTCTTTCGACTTAGGTCCAATCCCTTTCAATATGTAATAGGGAGTATCATTATCTCGATTAGGAGGAGGAGGAGGAATAGCTTTCCTTTTTCTCTTTGCAGCTTTCCTTTTCTTAGAGTCCTCAGACATATCTGACTCATCTTCATCTTCAGAATGAGATGAGAGAGGATGATCATAAGGGTCATAGGCTTCTGATACAGCCTTTTCCTTTGCTTTCAGATCAGCTTTCTCTTTTTCTTCTTCTATGGCATCCTGAGCCAGAAGAGAATCCAGATCAGGTCCTGGAGAGTCATCCCATACAGTAGATTTTTCATCTTGCAAAGCTTTTTCTTTCTCTTTCAAAATATCTTGTACTCTTTGCTGCCAGGCAGCTCTTGCTTTCTCTTCTTCTAAACTCAGTACTGGAGTCTTTTCATCTTGACTTTTAGATTCAACATCTTCTATGTCTTCTTGAACAACTAAAACATTTGAAACAGATTCTCGAACAACTACTTCTACTTGAGCAGCTATATCTTCTTTAATATAACTTGTAGATTCATGAACACAAATCTGCTAAATAAGCTAAAAGCATTCCTTCTAGGTATTCACAAACTAGCAAATCAATTGACTCGTCAATAAAACGGATGAGTGAATTACCTTCATACTTTACCAACTCCCAGGATTCATCTAGATAGGATGTAATAATGCCTTCTAGGAAACGGGCAACCAAAGGAGTGGTGAGATCTTCTAAACAAACTTTTACAGCAAATTCAGATAACATAACTGCATCAGATATTTCTTTTTTAGATAACACTGAAACTGATTCTTCTTGAGCTGGAGCAGTCTCTTCTTGAACTACTATATCTGTCACCGCTGGAGGATCTGCTGGAGGGGAGGCTGGAAGCTCTGAGGCTGGAAGCTCTGAGACATCTTCATAGAACATCTCCCCCTGCCTGATTTCAGTGGGAACTGAAACCAGGCCCCTGGAAGAAGAGGGCTCAGCAGATTTAGAGAGGGAACGGATGGTAGCAGTCAAAGTAGCAATGGAGGAGGCAAGAGGAGCAATTGCCTCTTCAATCATGATTTTGATTGAAGGGGTAATCAACTCCAAAATGCTGGATATGAATGCTGGGGTGATTTCAAAAGAATTTGGGGGAACTGCAGATGATGGAAGATCAGCAGGAGGAATGTATTCTTGTTGAACTGGAGAACGAATAGGAGACTGACGAGGTGTTGGAGTCCTCTCAGATCCTAACAAATCAAAACTAGGATCAGATATCCTAGCCAGATGAGAAGGAATAGGAGATGCAGGAAGAGAAGGAATAACAACCGTGGTTGTATCTCGAACAGGAGAAGCAGGAAGTCGTACTTCAGCTGAAGTTGATGGAACTTCAACTGAGGTAGACGGAACTGAAGAGGATGGAACTACTTCAGTAGAAGTTGATGGTAAGGCAGAAGAAGATGATGGAAGAGAAGGATGAGCTGAGCCAGCTTCTAGCGGGTGAGGAGTGACTGCATCAGTCCTTGTGCTCTCGGATATCGCTGGAGCAACCCCTGTGAGAGCGGGCTTCACAAATGTCCTCTTCCACTTGGAGAAAAAATTCGGATCCATCTTTTTGCTGGCATTAATGGTTGTAGCAGTTGAAATCAGCAGCTGGGGATACTTCTCTTTCAGAAAAATTCCAATAACCCTGCCTAGGGTAACCTCTTTCTTACTGTTCTTCTTCCTTATCAAATCGAACAAAACTCCTGCCCAATTAATCCTTTTCTGATTTACAATTGCACACATCAGTGCAAATTGTTGTCTAGTAATGTTGTCATGGGCGGAGTGCTTTCCTAGAAGCACTTTTCCAACTAACTCAGCAAGAAATTTGATCTTGAAGGGGAAATTTACCTTGAGCAGCTTCGTGGGAATGCCCTCCGCATGTCCCAGCTCAATCAGCATTCTTCCGAACTCTAGAGCATCTTGCTCAAAATCTTCTTCACCATTTATCAATCCAAATAAATCAGTCAGAATGGCGGGAGTTAAAACAACCTCTTCTCCGCCAATAGAGCCAGTCATCGATTCGTTGGTGGAGGACGAAGTAAATGCCCATTCCTTAATCTCGGGAATATTTAACTTAATCCTTGTTGACATTAGTCTTTCTAACCCTTGATCTCTGCATAACTGGAGGATTTCCACAATCCCTGATTCACAACAGCTGAAGGCATCGAAGTCGACACTGAATCCTGCATCGAACTTCACAACTGCGAGCAATGCTTGAGAAATCGCCATTGAAGTGCTGGAGAATGCGCGAGAAAGACGGAGAAGACGAATCGGCAGAAAATCGCAAGAGGAGGAGCAAGCGGAAAGACGGAATGCGAAAGGACGCTCTCCGTTGACGATAAAACAAAAGATCTTTTAACCTAGGTCGACTATCGGCTTTATATTAGACCGGAGATAGTCGATCTATTTAAAAGATACTGGACACGATGGTCGAACGGTCGTTCGACGATCGGTCCTGAAGTAGAGTAGTCGACCAATCGTTCGACTAATTCTATCTTCACAAACAACAAGCTGTCGTCATCCAGAGATCGACGATGAGCTCGAATTGTTCGACGATGGTCGAACACCGGTCGACGATCTTCAAACAGACAAGCTTTCATCAACCATAGGTCGACGATGGGCTTGACCCGATCGACTATCTTCGAACGTCGTTCGACTATCTTCAAACAAGTTTCAACATTGGCAGATATAGTCACACTTAGTCTCTTCCATTGATCATGCCTAGTTGAACTAAAAAGAACAGATGCTTCTGTTCATCTAAGGGCTTGGTGAATATATCACCTCTCTGAAACTCAGTGGATATGAACTCAAGACAAATCTTGTTCTTTTCCACACAATCTCTCAGGAAATGGTGCCGAATCTCAATGTGCTTCGTTCTAGAGTGGTGCACTGGATTTTGTGCAATTGAGATAGCACTGGTACTATCACACATGATTTTGGTGTTCTTGTGTGAGTAACCATAATCCACAAGCTGGTTTTGAATCCACAGGATCTGTGAACAACAACTGGCAGCTGCTATATATTCAGCCTCTACAGTTGAAGTTGAGACAGAAGCCTGCTTCTTACAGAACCAAGAGACCAATCTCTCTCCCAGGAACTGGCAAGTTCCTGAGGTGCTCTTCCTGTCAACTCTGCAACCAGCATAGTCAGAGTCAGAGTATCCAATTAACTCAAATTCTGATTCTGCTGGGTACCAAAGTCCTAGATTTGGACATCCCTTCAGGTATCTCAAGATTCTCTTTAGAAGAATCAGATGAGATTCCTTGGGGTTGACCTGGAATCTAGCACAGAGGCATGTAGCAAACATTATATCTGGCCTACTTGCAGTTAAATATAATAGGGAACCAACAATGGCCCTATAATTCTTTTGATCAACTGGCTTGCCGTGATCATCAGAATCAATAACTACATTAGTAGCCATAGGTGTAGGCATTGCTGAAGCATCAGCCATCCCAAATTTCTTTTCCAATTCCTTGGCATATTTAGATTGGGAGATGAAGATACCATCAGCATCTTGCTTAACTTGGAGACCAAGAAAGTAAGACAGCACACCCATACTACTCATCTCAAACTTAGAGTGCATCAGGTCAGAGAACCTTTTGCAAAGTTTGGGATCAGTGGAGCCAAATATAATATCATCCACATACACTTGAACTAACAGGATTGTGTCCTTGTGGTGCTTGATGAAAAGGGTTCTATCGACTACTCCCCTAGTAAAGTTGTGCTCTAAAAGGAAACTAGCTAGAGTCTCATACCAGGCTCTGGGTGCTTGTTTTAGTCCATAAAGAGCTTTCTGCAACTTGAACACATGTGAGGGCTGAGTTGAAGAAACAAACCCTGGTGGTTGTTCAACAAACACCTCTTCCTTAAGCTCACCATTTAGGAATGCACTTTTGACATCCATTTGAAAGACCTTAAACTTCATGTAGGCTGCATAGGCCAAGAAGATCCTTATTGCTTCTAGCCTTGCAACAGGAGCAAAGGTTTGGTCATAATCTATACCTTCCTCCTGTCTGTAGCCCTGAGCTACAAGCCTTGCTTAATTCCTTACAATAATTCCATTTGCATCCAACTTGTTTCTATACACCCACTTGGTGCCTATGATCAGTTGGCCTTTAGGTCTTGGAACCAAAGTCCAAACTTTACATCTCTCAAACTAACTGAGTTCCTCTTGCATAGCAATGATCCAGTGGGGATCTAGCTCTGCATCTTTAAAGGTGAGGGGCTCAACCTGTGAGAGGAAACAAGCGTGCATCACATCCTGTCTTAGCTGATGTCTTGTTTGAACACCAGCTGATATGTCTCCAATCACTTGAGATGTGAGGTGATCTCTAAGTGTGACAATATCAGCAGGTGGGATGTGATCTTCAGCAACAGTTGGGATTAATTCCTCAGGAGGAATTTGATCTACTGTTGGTGGTACAACAACAGCTTCTGCAATGTCTTCATCACTGTCTGATTCAGTGATCTGAAGAGTTGATAGTTGAAGAATCTCTTGAGTAGCATCAGGTACCTGCAATGAACTAGAGGAAGGAGAATTTTCCTTCTCCTTGTAAAACATCTGAGACTCATCAAAAGATACATGCACAGATTCTTCAATTTTACAGGTTGATTTGTTATAAACCCTATAAGCTTTGCTTACTTGGGAATATCCAAGCATAATTCCCATTGAAGCTTTTGCTTCAAATTTTCTAAGATATTCTTTATTGTTATTATGAATATAAACAACACAACCAAATACTCTAAAATAATTAATTTTAGGTTTCTTTCCTTTAAGCAACTCATAAGGAGTTTTACACTTAAGCTTGTGTATCTGACTTCTATTCAAGACATAATTGGCTGTACTAACAGCTTCTGCCCAATAGGAAAGAGGCATATTAACATCTGCCAACAATGTACTAGCAGCTTCAATGAGTGTTCGATTTTTCCTTTCAACTACCCCATTTTGTTGGGGAGTTCTAGGAGCTGAGAAGCTATGTTTGATACCTTCTCTCTCACAGAATTCTTGCATGAGAAGAGAGTCAAACTCAGTACCATGATCACTTCTGATCAAGGCCACATGAGTAGAGTACTCAGTCTACACACATAATAGAAAGTCTGTAAGGGCTTTGAAGTTATCAGCCTTAGTTCTCAAAAAGAAAACCCAACTGAATCTAGAGAAGTCATCTACAATTACTAAGGTGTAATACTTCCCTCCTAAACTCTGTACATTTATTGGGCCAAAAAGGTCCAAATGTAATAAGTACAAGATTCTAGGAGAATCACTCTTATTTACTGATTTAAAAGAGTTTTTGGTTTGCTTGCCTAGCTGACAAGCCTTGCATAAGCTCTCCTTCTTGTAGGGGCAAGAAGGTAAATCTCTAACAAGGTTGTGTTTAGATAACCTAGATATATTTTTAAGGTTAACATGACTAAGCCTCTTATGCCACAAAGAATTATTATTAATTGTTACTTCATTAAATAAACAGATTTCAGAATGAGTTGAATTGAAATCTACTAAATAAATATTACCTATTCTAATGCCTACTAAAACAACATTATTATTTAAAGTAATATTACAAGAAGAGTTAGAAAATGAAACCTGGTAGCCAGCATCACATAGCTGGCTGACTGAGATCAAATTATGCTTCAGTCCAGTCACATATGTAACTCTCTTGAAAGTAACATCTCCAATTGTGATCCTTCCATAGCCTTCTGTCTGACCACAGCTTGAATCTCCAAAGATAACCTTTAGGCCGAGCTTAACTTTGAATTTTGACAGATAATTTTTATTTCCTGTCATATGCTTGGAGCATCCACTATCCAAATACCACTTATTTTGAGTGATAGGATATGCCTTCACCTGCAAGACATTTATTTAGACAGTGTGGACCCAAGTAACCTTGGGTCCCTTATTTTTCACATAAGAAAAGCTAGAAATAAATGAAAATGCAGGCTGAGGGTGATAACCTAATGGGTGAGATCTCCTAGGTGGGATTCTCCATGCAGATGATGGGTCAACAAACCTAGGGTTTCTATTTTCATTTAGGTTTCTACGGGTTTGATTATGATTTTGAAAATCATATTGAAAACGTCGATCGACGTTCGACGATGGGCGCTCAGATCGTCGAGCTTCGTTCGACCATTACGCTTCCGATCGTCGAGCAGCGTTCGACGCTCTTTGTATTTCTTTAAAAAATTTCTTCCTCTTTTCTCTCTTAGCTTTATTTAAAGTTTTATTAACTTGGTTTACTTGCTCAGTGTTCTTCATTCCACTAGCTGAAATGAAGTTCACTGGAGTTGAAAGATTATTTTTAAGAATAACTGGGGGTTCACTGGGAGAAGCTCCTAAGCCTAGTTTGTTATTGCCTGACCTAGTGTTAGTCATGCTGGTTATTTCTAATAACTTAAGGCTTCTACCATTTAGAGATTCTTCTAACCTCTTAGATTTAGCTAACTCAATTTTAAGAAACTTAATTTCTTCACTATAATTAGTGAGATCTTCCTTTAACTTAATATTTTCTGTAGCAATTAATTCTGAGTCAGCTAACTTATTTCTAAGTTCTTTAATATCTTTTTCTGAACTAATTAAGTCTAAGCATAAGGATTTAAAATCTAATTTAAATTCTTCAGAAGTGAAGTCATAAGAAGATAGTACCTCATCTTCTGTTGCCATTTCTTCTTCTGAATCTGAACTCTCTGCAGCTGAGTGATTGCTGCAGGCATCTATTGCCATCAGGCAAACTTCCTTTGCCTTCTTCTCTTCATCATCCTCACTGGAGCTAGAGGAGGAAGATTCTTCATCAGAATCACTCCAGGTTTCAGCAATGAAACCTCTCTCCTTCTTCTTGTTCTTATAGGAGGATGGCTTGGAGTGCTTCCTGTGCTGTTCCTTTTCTTTCCTCTTATCTTTGTTCTTCTCCTCTGGACAATCTAGTAAGATATGTGCAGGTTTCCTGCAACCATAACAGATAATTTCTTTAGCAGGTGAATGGTCATACCTTGGTTTGTCTTCATAGCGTGAAGACTTCTTTCTGAATTCCTTTCTCCCCATCTTGAGAAACCTCTTGGCAAATAATGCCATTAGTTCCTCATTGGATTTGCTGCCTTCAGAAGCATCAGCAGCCTTAAGAGCTAGAGATTGCTCTTTTCTTGTTGGAGTAGGGGTCTTTGCTTCATCTTCTGCTTCCCTTGTCTTCAGTACTTGCTCAAAGGATTTGAGCTTGCCGAGAAGGGCTTCAGTTGAAATCTCATTTGTGCTTCTGGCTTCCTTGATGGGCCAGATCCTTAGATCCCATGTGCTAGGGAAGCACATAAGAATCTTATCATTGACCTCTGTCAATGATATGTCCTTGTCAAGGGTCCTCAGCTCATTGATGATTGAGCTGAGCCTTGTATACATGGCTTCAACTGATTCAGCATCAGTTTTCTTGAAGTTCTCATATTATGAGATAAGGTTGGACCTTCTGTCCTTCCTTTCATCAGCTGAACCAGCTACAATCTGGTTCAGTGTATCCCACATAGCTTTTGCTGAAGAGCAGTCAGCAACCTTCTGGAATACCTCATCAGACATTGTCTGAGCCAGAATGTTCATCGCCTTGGCATCTGCTATCTTTGCCTTCTTGTACTCATCATTGTAATCTGGAGGAGGCACTGCACTCATATCAGATGATGAGGCAGAAGCAGCAGCAGGTGCTCTTGGGGGTCCTGACAAAATAGAAGTAAAGATGCTTTCATCAATAGAATTCATATATAATTTTATCCTTGCCTTCCAGATGCCAAACTTAGCTAAGTTGCATGCTGGAGGTCGGGTGCTAGAATAATCCTTGGACTGGGCTATGATAGTGATAGTGAATATCTATAAACTTTGGTATCTATCAGGATCTTGTGACTTAGGTGTTAGCCTATACAGTCAGTCAACCTCCCTCTGATACCAATTGAAAGTGAAGGGATAGATACTACTCTAGAGGGGGGGTGAATAGAGTTATCAAATTTTGCACTAGACAAAAACTTAATAGTCTACCCAACTCCCTTGGAGTGAAATGCGGAATGAAAAGATTATAGATATAGAAATAACCCTAAAGCCTAACACAAGTGTTGTGCACAAACTCAAGCTAACTGTAATTACAGTTAAAGCTTGGAAATCCTAATCAGCAACTAGCAAACCTAGTTATATCTAATCACAGCCACAATGCAGGAATTAAACAAGGCAATCCAGACGACACAAGGAATTTATAGTGGTTCCCCAAACAACTTGGGTACGTCCACTCTTCTACCAACAAGGTAGGAATCCACTCAAGTTTTTGATCAGGTGCCCTGCCACCAATAGGATCTGCTTCAGGTAGATCCAGAAACCCTTTAGACTTTTGATCAGGTGTCTAAAAACCGAACACAGGTTTTTGATCAGGTGCCCTGCCACCAAGGGATACTTTTGAAGGGAGTAATAACCCTGTACAGGAGGGGGAAAGAAGGTTAAGATGTCTTCTCTATTTTACAATAGATTAGAGAAGCACAATGACTTGCACTGAGCTAGAAAGCTCAAGGAATCAAGGCTCCCCCTGGCTCAAAGAATGTCCAGGTGAAGTCTTGCTTCAGTGCAGAAA